>CM065595.1:85436062-86096214 GCA_033119425.1 Bufotes viridis
GCCAGTGAGCCTATAAAATAGGCTCACACTTCCTGTAAAAGATAACACCTTTAGAAGCTGGATCAGAACATACCACCCACCACCACCTCTGTGCATATTGATTTCTGCACCTTAATCACACTTTTTCTTGCTTACTTATACATTTTCTTTCTCACTTAGGAAAGAGGCTCCTAAGAAGGTTATACACATAAGATTATGGATTGTCGAAAAGTGGACAATCATTCAGAAACCTGAATTGTTTCTCGTTCACCAGGTTTAAGTTCACTGCTTGAATGTCACATACTTAAAATGTCACCAGACATCACTTTTTCCTGAATAAGCACTAGGCTTGATCTAAAATGGGAACTTGAAAGATGGCTGAAAGAGGAGGAGCTTGTGGCCTACACTGGGAGGTGTGATGTAACATAACATGGTAACAGTTTGTAAGTCTAAAAAAAAGACATCCATCCATCTAGTTCAGTCTAGTTCCTGCAAGGGGCAAAAAAAATCCTTCCTAACTCCAATCAGGCAATCAGAATAACTCTCTGGATCAACAACCATTCTCTAGAATTCTACTAACTATAACCTGTAATATTATCACACTCCAGAAATACATCCAAGCCTCTCTTGAACTGTTGTAGTTAGTTCACAATCACGACTCTTACGTGGATCATGATTAAGAGCCTGTCGGCTCGAAACATGTTGATCTGAAGGATCTATCCATCGTACTATATGTGATTGAAGATTCCCAATAAAGAACCGTAAGATTTTAAACTTTACATGCTGGATTCAAATCTTTCTTTGAGTAGTTGACAATCACAACCACATATGGCAGAGACTTCCATAGTATTACTGCTCTTACAGTAAAGAATCCTCTTTTATGTTGATGTAGAAACCGCCTTTCCTCTAGATGTAAAGGATGTCCCCTTATCAAGGTCACAGTCCTGAGTATAAACAGATCATGGGAGAGATCTCTATATTGACCGCTCATATATTTATATATGCTGTGTCATTCTTTCAAAGATGTATTTTCTTAAGATACACGTACAAACTTCTGTTGTAAAACTGGATTGTTAGATCTCAACTATCAACTTCTCTAAAGAGAGACACTTGGTCTTAAATGGTTCCACTTTATATAAACTGTATGATTGCACACTCATGTTTCCCACTAGTCAATTTGGCTATTCCAGAAATACTCTTTAGTAATCTCTGCCATGTTCAGACTTCTTGCCTCTCTAAAATACATGTAGTCTGTCTCTCTTTTATGTGACTCAACTGGGCACAATCAGCCTTCTCATCTGACTCCTGTTATCTAACTGCCCCTTCCCTGAAATGCTGGAACCTTTATCCTCTCTGCCTAGCCCACTTCCTCCATGTGAACGCTACCTTGCATCCAAACAAACCATTACAACCCCCATGGTAGGGAGAGACCCGATAGGACCTACATCTTCTTAATCCCCACTCTGAACACATACGTTTGTGCACACTATCACTCATACACAAACAGCCAACATAATCACAAATTAACATTATCAAATAATCTGCAATAAACATAACTATTTCTACAAAAATGTGAATATATATATATATATATATATATATATATATATACACACACACACACACACACACACACTCTGTATATATATATGTGTGTATATATATATATATATATATATATATATATATATATATATCTTTGTAGAAGAACTGATTTGAAAAGGAAGAGGCGTCAACCACAGCCTATAAAGTTATTCTCAGTACTGAAGAATGATTTCCCATGAGGTCATACCAATCAAGAAATAGCACTAGAAGTATAGAACAGTGGAAACCTTCCCAATAATAAGCTACAGTACATGAAAGAACCATGAAAGATCCCTAAAAAAGAGCCTTCTAATGCTGTTCTGTAAAGAGCAGCCTTAATTTAAAAAAAAAAAAAGTACAGTGAATTCTTTATCACAAATTAAACAGATTTTGGACAGTATAGATGTGAACGTTTAGCACTTTTTAAAGATTTTATTTTCCAGCTCTGAAATGTACTAAGATCTAAATGAGGTCACAAAACAACAGCCTACAGAATCCATTGGTCTGTCATATGTAACTGAAAATTGAATACAATGTATATTTGGATAAATAAGAGTCACAGGAATCACGTACTAAGTAGAAGGAAGATAAGATCCCATGTCTCCTCCAAAAATCAGGCTTATACAGATCCGTCACTCCGTCAGTGGCAAGTACATCTCACACTGCAATACACCTTGTATAATGTATAATACCCACATGTCTTTACCAGCTCTCCTTGGCGAGAGCGCCTTGAGGAGGATTATAGGCCATACATGCTCCTCTGGAATTCTGGGAAGAAAGGGATGCAAATAAGCTCTGCCTCTAATGCCACCAGATGTATGTTAGCTATCCTATAAGTCAATGTTTGACCCTTTCAGTAGGCCTTGAGACATGACTTGGATAATAAATAAGTCAGCACCACATCTGCAGACAGCTGCTTTGAGGTGATTGCCCCTCAAGCATGTATGGCCTATAAGCCTCCTCACGCCGATTAAGGCACTCTCTCCCCAAAGAGAGATAGTACCCCCCAACTCCTGACTTGGGCCTCTCACCCAGTTAAGCCAGTACTCTCTGCTCTGCACTGCACTGATGAGGGACAATCATCCCCGAAATAGTTGTTTGCAGATGAGGTGCTGGTATCCAGCGTCTGTATGACTGTAACCATGCCAGAGTGGCAGCCTGTATCCCCGCAAGGAACGATGCTACCCAGTATTAATGTGACGATGCCACAATCTATACCCTGCTGCAAAACCCAAAATAAAGGGTGCACCATCTTGTGATGCGCCTGCATTTTCTGCGTAAGAAGAGGACATAGCTCTATGATTTGCTAGGTCTGTGTCAAAAAGGCACTAAGTGCTGAGATCTGCACTTTCAATGTAGATGGTCTGAGACCCAAATCCAGACCTTGTTGAAAAAACTAAGATTTTCTGAATCTTCAGTTTCTCATGGTTAGGGGATGTTTCACCTGACTAGAAACAGAATTTTCTCCAGATCTTCAGATAAATAGTGGATGTCACTTTTTTCGTGCTAGACCTAAGTGTGGATATCACCCTATCTGAGATACCCTGACATTTCAGAATCTCAATCTCAGGATCCATGCTGGCAGTTTGCAGAACTTTGGATGTGGGTGAACAATGAGCCCCTGTACTAGAATATCCTTCCTGTTGGGAAGAATCTATGTTTCCTGTAGCAATAATCTTTTCAGCAGGAGAAACCAGCATCTCTTTGGTCAGAATGGGGTGATCAGTATGAGCGTCGACTTCTCATGAAGAGCTTTTTGTATTACTTGTGGGAACAACGGGAAAGGTGAAAAGGCGTATGCCAGATCCAAATCCCAGGTCTGTGAGAAGGCAGCTATTTCCCAGGGGGTTGTCTCTGGGGTCCACAGAGCAAAATATCTGGACTTTTACATTACTTGTTGATGCAAATGGGTCCACAGACGGAGAACCCCATTTGTATTCTATCATCCTGAAAATCTCTGTATTTAGTGACCACTCTCCCTGATCCAACTTTTCTCACCTGAGAAAGTCCACCACTTGGTTCTGAGACTCTTTGAGGTGAACTGCTGTTATGGAACTCACTCTTCTCCCCCCCCCCCCCCCCTCCAGGATTCTTGATGCTGATCTTAGGGTTTCCCATATTGCTCGTAGCTCTTGATAGTTTGGGGATTGGCTGGCTATATCTGTAGGCCAGACACCCTGATAGAACTGGTCTCCTATTCTTGCTCCCCAGCTTGTTTTGCTTGCCTCTATTTGGACTTTTATAGTTGGAGATCTCTGCCATACCACTCCTCTGGCGAGATTTGTTGGTTTTGTCCACCAATGAAGGGATGCTTTTATGAGTCCCTGAATGGTGATCCTTGAATCTAGGGATGTCTGGCATCTGTCCCATTTTCTCAGCAACCATGATTGAAGGGTCTGAAAATTAGTCTGGTACCAGTTTATTGACGATATGCATGATGTTCGCAATCCCAGTAAGCCCATGGCTTCTCTGATGGAACACATCCTAATCTTTGGAAATAATCAGATTTTCTGTTGCAGTGATTCTATTTTCTCCTGTGAAAGAAATGACGTCTGTGTTTCTGAGGCCAGAATTATTCCCAAAAATCTTGCTTGTGTTGTTAGATGGAGACAAGTCTTTTTTAGGTTTAACACCCATCCTTGGTCTGATAAAAGGAGCAAAAACCTGTTCAGGTCGTTGTCTTTCTAGTTCCTTGTGTCTGCCAGGATTATGAAATCATCTAAGTAGGGGATTATTATTAATCCCTCTTTCCTTAGATTTGCCAACATTTCTATGTTAAACACCCTGGGAGCAGATGATATACCAAAAGAGAGAGCGACAAATTCGAAATTACATACTTTTACAGTTGTATTTTTTAGAGCAAATCTCAGGCATCTTTGAGACTGCTTTTGGATTGGGACATGATAACATACGTCCTTTAAATCGATCGTACTCATTAACACATTTCTTTTCATCAGGGGAATGGTAGAATTTAAAGACTCCATCTTAAATTTCCTGTAGGTTAAATATTTGTTTAAGCTCTTTAGATTTATTATCGTGTGGTAGGAACCTTCTGATTTCCCTACCATAAAAATACTGAAACCCGTACCACTACCCCTAACTTCTGTAAGTCCTGGACTCCCTGGATCTTTTTCAGGTACATTTTTCATCTGTGTGCCGTGACCAAATATTTGTCTAGGGAAGTTGACGAAAATTCAATTTTGTAGCCATATTCTACGATTTTCAGATCCCACGGCTTTGTTATAATTCTCCAGGAAAGCCCTTGTTCTCGTCAGCCAATTTCTCAAGGATTTTATCTAGTAACTGATGAAAGAGGTCTCCCGATCATGACTTCATCCAAAGCACTCTTCTGTTGGCATTAGTGTGCCGTATCCTTTGCTGAAAACCTGACAGATTCAGCTGATGCATCTGCAAGAAAAGCTGTTGCCGATCTTAGTAAAGGAACTGATTCAATTAGCTCTTCGAGTCTTTAGGTGGTTTTCCAGCTCGTTCAGCCAAAGGTACACAGACCTGGCTACTGATGTTGCCGCTATATTTGTTTTCAATCAAAACATAGGTCCCTCCCATGATTTGCGTAGAAGACTCTGCTTTTCTTTCCGTGGGGTCTCTCAGCTGAGACAAGTCCTCAAATGGCAGGGAGGTTTTCTTATTTATCCACTTGAACGTCAATTTTGGGATCTCATCAAATATTTTTGACTGTGCTCGATTAAAAGCTAGGCAGTTCTTGAATTAACTGGATATGCCCAGTCCCTTTTCTAGGACCAACTATTCATCTTATACCATAATTTTAATGTTTTCATTAATGGAGAAACCCTGGAGTGCTTGACTCTCAAACCCCCAAACATCTCCTGTATTTAATGGGTTTTCTGAACCTCCACAATGCCCTTTGTAGCTCTAATGGCTTTTAAAAGGTTATTCATTTCAACCATTGAAAAATAGAAGTTTTTAAATTCCTCAACTATCTCTCCTTCAGATAAAGAATCGTCCTCTTCTCACTGCTTGGGGGAAGAAGCCTTATCTCTTGGACCATCTGAGTCTGAGGAGGACTGAATTGTTATCTTTTGGCGTTTAGGAGGTTGTGGACATGAACGCATATCTATCATGAGGCCAGGGAGGACTTGACCTCTTTACAGTGTTTCTTTGCATAATGATCTGATTACTCTTATAGCAAGATATAAACTTCAAACTCTTCCTAGGTTTCTTCTGAGCCTCTTAAGAGAGCTAATAGTAAGAGAAACCTGGTATCATGCAGGGTCTATATATTATACACACACACATACATATACATCACCATATCTACAGACATGTGCAGCAGAAGGAAAACAGCTTGCAAATAACCCAACATAAACAAAATAATCCCAAGGCTGGGATCTACCAAATATATCTATCTATATACACAGATGCATGTCATATATACAGTTGTGTTCAAAATTATTCAACCCCCAATGCTGTAAAGGGTTTTAGGGAATTTAGCAGGGCTGTGGAGTCGGTAGATAAATTGTCCGACTCCGACTCCTCAGATTTTGAAACTTCCGACTCCGACTCCTCGACTCCGACTCCTCTGTATTTAATATGCAAATACGAAGCTGTTCCACCAAGTTCTTCTAATCTTCTCTAGCACAGAGGGGTAGTTGAGCAGAAGCTGCTGCCTTCTCCTTTGTGTGCTGATCTTTTGGTGAAGATAGAGCAGTGGGAGGATCCAGGAAGGGGCAGCGGAAGGGGCATTTATTTTAAAACATGATTTTCCTAGTAGAATCCCAAAGTCATGTTTAAAATTTAAGATAACAATCTGAGTTTACATGTTTTATAGCCTTAGCTGAATGATAGCAGTTTTTCACATGGTTTACAGCTTCAGTCTTGAACTATTGACTATCCATTCCCTTCACTTATACAAGTGTCTCCAGTCCTTAATCAGTTATCAGTGAGAGGCTAGGATAACCATGGGTTCCCTGTAACAGCAGACCACAAGACAATGGAAAGTGTAAGTATTGCCGCTCCTTAAAGGGACACTGACAGGCTGATTTTCCAGCTAAAGATATATATATATATACTGGTATTCATCAGAGAATTAGGAATAAAACTATACTAATGTTACCTCCAGTTAAGCTGTACTTGTGTTTAAAAACATTTTAATCTGTATGCAAATTCACTATCTTTGTGCCCAATGGGGCAGCGTCTCCCTGCGGCTTTGTGCCCAGCCGCCCGAGTACAGCTTCCCAGCGCTGTTCCCTCGTTATTATTCACTGCACTGGCCTTTTTTCAGGCTAGCCGAACGCTGAATTCCTGCGCAGGCGCACGTGTAGAGTGCTGGCAGCAGCCTCGTCTGGCTATGCTGAGGCTGTGCCAGCTTTCTCTCTTCCTCCTCGCTACCTAGTCCTGTCTAGTGCTGCCAGTACTCTACATGTGCGCCTGCCCCTTGGGCACAAAGGTAGAGAATTTGCATATTGATTAAAACGTTTTTAAACACAAGTAAACCTCAACTGGGGGTAACAGTCGTCTAGTTGTATTCCTAATCCTCTGATGAATACCAGCAGATATATCTTTAGCCGGTAAATCAGCCTGTCAGTGTCCCTTTAACTGCATAGTAAAGCATATGAAAAGCGTGCTTCTTCACGGTCACTTAACGTCTTTGTTTAGCGGTAACGTGACGCACTGCATGCATTGGCCTTTATTCTTACAGTAGAGAAGTAATAATTATAACTTTATCTGAATTGGGACATTTAAACTTGCTTTTTTTTTATTCCAATTTTTTTTTAATTCCAATTTAAATCTAGTAGGAGTCGGAGTCGGTCCATTTTTTGCCGACTCCGACTCCAGGTACCCAAAATTGCCTCCGACTCCAACTCCTCGACTCCGACTCCACAGCCCTGGAATTTAGTGTACATTTGTAATTGTGTTCAGAATGAAATCTTACAAGGACTTTTTAAAGAACCAAATGCAACTAAAATGACAGCAATTGTTTTTGTAATACATTATTAAATGTTTTTTTTTTGTGATTTCTTCATTGACACAATTATTCAACCCCTTAAAGACGACCACTCTTAAGAACAGAGGTTCATTCAAGTGTTTTCGATCAGGTATTGAAAACACCTCTGGATGTCAAGGAGCAGCAATCAGGCATAATAAGCACCAATTAGGCAGATTTACAATGACTGTGATACTCAGCTCCTTCTAGACATTTACTGGTGTGTTTACAAACATGGTGAAGTCAAGAGAATGGTCCAGGAAGACAAGAGAAGAGGTAATTTCTCTTCACAGGAAGGGCAATGGCTATAAGAAGATTGCAAAGATGTTAAACATACCAAGAGACACCATAGGAAGCATCATTCGCAAATTCAAGGCAAAGGGCACTGTTGAAACGCTACCTGGTCGTGGCAGAAGCGCAAAGTGGAGAAAAGTCCCCGTGTGACTGCTGAGGAACTGAAAAAAGATTTGTCAGATGCGGGTACTGAAGTTTCAGCTCAGACAATAAGGCGCACACTGCGTAATGAAGGCCTCCATGCCAGAACTCCCAGGCGCACCCCTTGCTGTCTCCAAAGAATAAGAAGAGTCGACTGCAATTATGCCAAAAGTCATGTGGACAAACCACAAAAGTTTTGGGATAGTGTTCTGTGGACTGATGAAACAAAATTAGAACTCTTTGGGCCCATGGATCAATGCTATGTTTGGAGGAGGAAGAACAAGACCTATGAAGAAAAGAACACCTTGCCTACTGTGAAGCATGGCGGGGGGTCAATCATGCTTTGGGGCTGTTTTGCTTCTACAGGTACAGGGAAGCTTCAGCGTGTGCAAGGTACCATGAATTCTCTTCAGTACCAGGAGATATTGGATGAAAATGTGATGCAGTCCGTCACAAACCTGAGGCTTGGGAGACGTTGGACCTTTCTACAGGACAATGATCCCAAGCATACCTCCAAGTCCACTAGAGCATGGTTGCAGATTAAAGGCTGGAACATTTTGAAGTGGCCATCGCAGTCACCAGACTTAAATCCGATTGAGAACCTCTGGTGGGACTTAAAGAAAGCAGTTGCAGCGCACAAGCCTAAGAATGTGACTGAACTGGAGGCTTTTGCCCATGAAGAATGGGCGAAGATACCCGTAGATCGCTGCAAGACAATTGTGTCAAGCTATGCTTCACGTTTAAAAGCTGTTATAACTGGAAAAGGATGTTGTACTAAGTACTAAGATTGAATGTCACTTGGGGATTGAATAAAACTGATAATGATGTGAGCACAGAAAAGACATTTGTGGTTATTTCATTATAAGTTGGCAGTCTGTTTAGACTGCATTTGTGGGAGGGGCGGAGGCTCTACTTAAACCAGGCACAGCCCCACCTAGGGGCGGGCGTTTTCTCAGTTGCACAGGGGATGATGGTGTGTCAGCAGGGTGCACTTTCCTCTGCTAGGAAGTTTCTTCCCTACAGTATGGACCTGGAATGGAGCTTTTCTTCTGCCCGTGGCTACCGTAGGGACGCGTGCGCCATGTATGTAAGTTAATTGAGCCGTGTCCGTCTCTCCGGCCGGCTGGAATCTGACCTTTCTTGCGAGCGGGAGGCATCTCCTCAAAATCGTCTGCCTCAGCTTCTTAGGTTCGTTTTGTAGGAGTTAAACTATTCCTTTCACTTTGTTTGTTTAGGTAATCTGATTTTAGTTCCCCTTCTATCTCATGTGTTTTACATTCACGTTGTTTCGCTTTAAAAGTTACTTCAGCCTGCGTGCGGTAGGGAAGGTTTACCTGGGCTGCATGTGATGGAGGTGGATGCAGCTGTTGCTTGTTACGGCTCTTGCTATAGCATATACTTCCCATGTGACCCGCCCCTCCCCGCAATCAGGGCTGCGTGTATGCTTCAACTCTTTACGCCAGGTTTTGCCCTGTCAATTGAGGCGCTGCCTTCTCATGTCTGCTCTTTCAACATGCTCATTTCTGAGCGGTGCTCTCGTCCGCTCTTGCATCACGTTTACGCTCCACGCATGGTCACAACAGTGGGTAAATCTGTCTTATTCCCTGTGCATTTATTTATTTTTCTGTCATCCTGTTTTTGCATTCATACCGCTTTTGCTTTCATATGTTTGCTTGCACCACACTCAGACTGGTGTTACACGTCCACTGTTGCTTAGGCCCATTGCATGAGCGCGTTCATGTCACCTTTACAGTTTGTTTATGCCTCGTTCACTGCAGGCTGCGGTCATACCAAATTTTACGTTTGGCCTATTGCCAGAGTTGGGGTTCACACTACCGCTGTGACTCCGGGTTTCACTTTCACGCTTACGTCTCAATGTTCCCGCCCATCCACGGCCGCATCTCACGTCTGCTGTTACAGCAAGTTAATACTTCTTTCACGCTCTAGCTGAGTTCACACGTTTACTGTTACATCTAGTACTACACTCCATTCCCTGCTAGAACTGCGTCCATGCGTTCGCTGTCGCGGCAGCTATCTTACTCCGCTCACATTCAGGTCTGTATTTTGGTTATACCATGTTTTTAGGTTTTACTCATTCCAGGTCCACGGTTCACCCATTTGCTGGCACATCCATGCTCCCAATCAAGCCACATTCTCCTGTAACTTTCTACGTCACGGTTGTTTTATTCGCTTGTCACACTGAGGCAGCTGGTGGCTCCGGTGCCACTCTCCCGTCAAACATGACGGGCATCAATGGTCATTTCCTTTACATCTGGTTTTCTGCGCGTATACATCAAGTGGGTCTTTGCTCTAGTTGCTAGCAAAAAAAAAAAAAAATCCTGTCTGCTCCCCTTTACTTCTGGTTTGTATTCACTAAGATTGTTCCCACTGCCCCAGTTCAATAAGCAGCCTCTCAGCTGGGGTCCGTGGGTCATTAGGGTTTGAGCTTCCGACTCACTACTGTTTCTTTCAAGTTTTTCAGTTCTTTGTCGCCACAAGGACTTCGCAGAAGTCGTAATGCATCAGGTTTTGGTTGTACTCTCTCTTCTCAGTTTCATATTCCCACGTTTGCATTTCTAAGTTATATGGCTGGTTTTAGTTTTATGCTTATGCCCGTTGTTCGGATTACTAATGTCCCATACCTGTCAGTAGTCTCGTTCCTTTCCAGGCTACTTTAGACGTCCCAATCATCCTAGTAGTTGCTTTTTCCATCATGTTGGGCTCACTCTTATTTACCTTTCCTCATCCGTAGGTCTCGGGCGGCCTCGCATGGCCGCAGGGCCTTGATTGCTTTGCCCGCAAGGCGCGCAGAGGCCCCTTAATTGCTCAGGCCGCCAGGCAGTGGCGACCCTTGATTGCTCGGCCTCCATGGCGCGGAGGCCCCTAACGGCTGGCCTCAGGAGTAGGGATTCCATGACCGTTTCGACCCCATGCAGTGTCGGGGGCATGATGACTGCTTCGGCCCCTTGGCATCGGGGTCCCGAGGACTACCTTGGTCTCACGGCTTGGGGACCTCGCGACTGCTTTGGTCTCATGGCTCTGGGGGTCCCATGATTGTCTTGGGCTCATGGCGCTAGGGTCCGCATGTCTGCTTGGCCGCATGCCTTGTGGGCCCCATGGCTGCTTGGCCTCAGGACTTGAGGTCCTCGCGATTTCTGTGGCCTCATTAGCCGGGGCCCATGTTTGCTTTGGCCTCATGGCTGTGGGGGCCCCCTGCGGTGGCTTGGCCCTCATGGCATTAGGGCCCTATGATTACTTGGCCTTAGGATTTGGGGGGCCCCATGTTCGCTTTGCTTCATGGCTTGGGGCCCCTGACTGTTCTCGGCCCCATGGCTTGAGGCTCGCTGACTGCTCCGGCTCCATGGCCCGGGGCATGATGATTGCTCGGCCCCCATGGCTTTGGGAGGCGACGACTGCTTCGGCTCCATGGCTTCAGGGAGCACGATGACTGCCCGGCTCCATGGCTTGGGGCACGATGACTGCTTCGGCTCCATGGCTCGGGGCCACGATGACTGCTTCGGCTCCATGGCTTCGGGGCATGTGATTGCTATGGTTTCGGGGCACGATGACTGCTTCGGCTCCATGGCTTCGGGGCACGATGGCTGCCTCGGCTCCATGGCCCGGGGCATAACGGCTGCTTCGGCCCCATGGCCCGGGGCACGATGACTGCCCGGCTCTATGGCCGGAGGCTCGATGACCGCTTCGCCCCTATGGCGTGGGGATCGATGACTGCCCGCCCCTATGGCTCGAGGGCATGGCGATTGTTTCGGCCCCATGGCGTCGGGAGGCTCCGATGTCTACCCGCTCCTATGGCTGCGGGCTCGATGACTGCTTCGGCTCCATGGCTTTGGGGAGCGGCGCACGCTTCGGCTCCATGGCCGAGGGCACGATGACTGCTTCGGCTCCATGGCCTGGGGGCTCGATGACTGCTATGGCTCCGGGGCACGATGGTTGTTATGGCTCCGGGGGCACAATGGCTGCCCGGCTCCAGCGCTGGGGGCATGATGACTGCCCGGCTCCATGGCCCGGGGCGCGATGACCGCCCGGCTCCATGGCTTCGGGGTAAGATGACTGCTTGGCTCCATGGCCGGGAGCACGATGACCGCTTCGGCTCCATGGCTTCGGAGGCTCGATGACCGCTTCGCCCCTAGGCGTGGGGATCGATGACCTTGCCCGCCCCTATGGCTTTGAGGGCATGGCGATTGCTTCGGCCCCATGGCGTCGGGGGCTCGACGTCTACCCGCTCCTATGGCTGCGGGCTCGATGACTGCTTCGGCTCCATGGCTTTGGGGAATGGCGGCCGCTCCGGCTCCATGGCTTTGGGGGCACGATGACTGCCCGGCTCCATGGCTTCGGGGGCTCGATGACTGCTATGGCCGGGGCAAGATGACCGCCCGGCTCCACGGCCCGGGGCACCATGACCACTTCGGCCCCATGGCCCGGGGGCACCATGACCGCTTGGCCCCATGGCCGGGGCGCGATGACTGCTTCGGCCCCATGGCCGGGGGCACCATGACTGTTTTTCGTCCTGCCTGGTGATCTACCTGGTGGGTTGAACTTCTGCGCATCCAGGTCGATTGGCCCAAATGTCTCACACCCATATCTGCTTCTTTGTTCATCCGGGTGCAGGCCACTTTTCCAAAAGTCTCTTGGTGGTGCATCCATTGTCTGCCCACGCTTCCCAGGTGTACTCTTCCACAGCGGGCTCAGCCTAGCAGGGTCACCTGCCATGCGGGTCAGGCGACTTTTAAGTAACATTAGCCTGTCCGGTATTCAGGCTAGACCCTCGGTTTCAATTAGTGCGCATATTATCAAGGCCATTGTCATAGTTATAACTTCCTGCGGTCTGCCAGTTCAGGTATCGAATGCGTACATATGCGTTCGTTCTGCATGCCACGGATGGTATCGCTGTACGGCTCCACCCCCAGGCAGTCCTTTGCATTGTGCCCTCCTGTTCTTTAGTCCCTCGGCAAACATCATTTATTATTTACCATGTTGTTCTGCTTCACAGTCGTAATTTCCTTGGCTGGTCTCTCCTTATCACCACATAGCTTTCCACCAGACTCTCCTCTTATGGCACCACACGCCCTGCCGGTTCCACCGGTCGCTTTGCTCCCTCTGCCGGAGCACTTGCTTTAATGCACTGCTCCTCGGCTGGAGAGTCTTTTACTGTATGGCTACCTTCACTGGATAAGTCGGATATGCTTACTCTCGGGTTTAGTCTTTATCCTACACTGTCCCTCTTCTGGACAGGCTTCTTTACAACACGGCTACTTCTGGCGGACTTTGGGTGCCGCATGGATTATTTCCGTTTGCTCCTCATTTCTGCATTGCTTCCTTTGCTGGTCTCTCCTCGTTACCATTCCGTTCCCTCTGCCGGACAATTTAGTGCTTGGCAGGGATTGTGGTAGGTCATTTGCTATGCTCTGCTCACAGGGAGCTGATTCCAGAAACATACTAATAGTCTTATTTGTGGTACATACAGGATGGGCAGTGGCGACACTGCTGCCACATATAACTTGTATCGTCATTGTCATTAGGAGCATGGGCCAACCCGGGTGTCATAGCTCTTGTTCATTTCGTTAGGCCCTTGTTCTCTAACTCAACGTCCTTAGCCCGTCACATTTCAATCATACACATTCAATTATTTATGTCACACTTAGGCTTCTGTTTAAACCCATTGTCTGTACTTGTCGCATTCTTCATCCTCGTTTTCAATCACCATAGTTGGTTTGCCCACTCGTGTTTTTCTTCACGTTCAATAATCAATGTGGCCAGCTCACGAACCCCTGCCTGAGTCGACAGATCACCTGTCTGGCTATGCTCCCCCAGGACCAGACTTTAATTTCCAGAGTTCCAAGTCATTGGTGTCATCGGCCACCTTCAGGTTCTCGTGCGAATGACACTCATCATTAGGTGTCACCGCCACGTTGGTCTGGTCTTGTGTTCACGATATTCGCCTGTCAGGTTTTTTCAGGAAATATAGTTATTTTTGAGGATCGCCTATCACATCGGTCAGGCCCATCACGTAATCCCGCCTGTACTTTCTTCAGGCCACTTTTTAGTTTATTTTCTTGTTTACCCCTCATATTTGTCAGTTGTATTACCATGCCGGTTACGTTTTCAATCAGCCAGGTCTGCGAACTAAATCACCAGCAGCTTATCGCGATCGCACTCCTTCACTCACGTGAGGGCATCGACCAGGATTCCATTTACTACGTTCTTAGCTTATTGCTTTACTTCCTTTCCTGGCCTACATGGTATTCTTCGGGCCCTTCTTTCCATAGTCTAGACAGTTAGGCTCTCAGTTCTCCAGTCTCATAAGGCTAGGGGATTTTGTCGGTGCTCGCACCACAACCAGAGTCTTCAGGTTTAGCTAGTATCGTCCACGCTTCCTTCTGAAGCGTTTCCAGTTCCTCCCTCGTGCATTGGGGCAGTATCTGCAACATTCAGCATTCTGTCCTGGCTCTATCCACAGGACGGATGCAGGCGTCATTATGGTTGACTTACGTATCCGAACTCTCGTGGGAGACATTGCTTCGCAGTTTGGATCAGGGGTTTCTTTGCACAGGCCATTCAAGTCTCTTTTCACCCTACATGGCTGGTTTTGCCCCCTTTTATAGGCCTACCCACGGACATGGCTACCGGCACACCACTAGCCATTTAGTTAGGTAAGACGCGTCTTGCAGTTACGGTGGGTCTCGGTGTTTAGCACACTAGGGCTCTTCGGCTTTCGTGTCCGTAGCCCTGACCACAAGTTGGCAGTCTGTTTGGACTGTATTTGTGGGAGGGGCGGAGGCTCTACTAAACCAGGCACAGCCCCACCTAGGGCGGGCGTTTTCTCAGTTGCCCCACCCTCCCTCCCTTTCTATTTTCACTTCTACAGGGTATGCCCCCTTTTATAGGCTTACCCACGGACATGGCTACCGGCACACCACTAGCCATTTAATGTTAGGTAAGGCGCGTCTTGCAGTTACGGTGGGTCTCGGTGTTTAGCACACTAGGGCTCTTCGGCTTTCGTGTCCGTAGCCCTGACCACAAATGTTATGTTATATTTGTCTGACTTACAAGTGCCTCTTTGATTTAATTGTAAACAAGATGACTGAAATGATCAAAATCAATGTCAAACTGGCCAAAACACTCAATTTCAGTGGGGGTTGAATAATTTTGAACACAACTGTACATTTGCTGCTGTAATAGGTTCCCCCGTGTGGGGACTTGCAGTAGTTGGCACTGGAGCATCAAGCTCTGTGGGTGCCTGCAGTTTGGGGCCCAACATGATCTCCACCAGACCTCAGATAAGAAGCTCCATTCCCATTGGCCGTTTTTAAAGGTGGATGCCGGATACCTCTTCCTGTAAGTTAACTTCTGGATACGCTCAGACGCCCGCAATCTCCGTGCAGTGCCTGCGTACCCACACCAGCTTATCCCACCATGGAAAAGGTGGTTGCAGCAGCCTGTGGACAGGTATCCAATGAACGAAATAAAAGGCCATCTTGTTCCCCAGCTCAGCATTGGTAAAAAACTGCCAGCGAGCAGACCTCTGGAAGCCTAACATATGTTTGAAATAATGCAAGAAAGGTCTAGAAACCCCAATGCATTTCCCTTACATTTTGTAAGTAACAAAATTGGAAACGTAAACCAGTCTTGGTCTCCCGGACAAGCAAAGAGGTCTTTCTCTGCACTGGCCACTCTTGGGGCAGGAACACTGAGAAATGGTGGTGGGAGGGGGCAATTTAACCTTTCTCAGTCCCTACAGAGGTTCGGGGTCAATCTCCATATGTATGTATGCAGTTATCGTGGTGAAATGGAAAAGGCAGATGCCTGTATCTGGCTGTAGCCATTGCTTCATAGACTCCGCTACATTGTTTTGTAGTGGACAGTGTCAGAACTCTGGTTTATTCAACATTAAGAATCACAGTAAGTAATACCCCCTTGACAGCACTGAAGGGTTGATGGTTGGTTTGGACGTGCCTTGATAAAAATGGCAATTGTGGTGGTGGTAGTGGGAGGCGGGTCGGCAAACATTTTTTTTTAAAGAAATATAGCGGGCAGTGCCATTTTTCTTATCCTTGTGGCTTACTGTGCATCCATAAACAAAGGTAGTAAGAGTAAAGCTTAAACAGGTATTCCCACCATGGCAATTGCCTTTCAATTTGTGCATCCCTACAAAATAAAAATGCTTGTTATTTCTGAAAATGGCCTTGCCATTGATGGCTAGGAGTCAAGCTAATAACTAGAGATTCATGCCAGGTCTTGTTTTAAAGCGGACAGTCTCAAAATCTGGGGCTCTAGCCATCATATATCACAAGTGACCCAATTTTTAAGTGCACTCACTCGCCATATATCGTAACTAAAGCCTATAAGCTTTAATACTAGACTGGGCATGAATTTCTAGCTGTCACATAATCACCCCTCTGCGCCTTATTAGATGGTCTATGGATGTCATGACACAGATATTTACCAATAATTTGCACCAAACAAGCTAAAAACATTTTCCACTGTCCCTATCCGATAGAGTAAAATATACAGACAGCTTCTCTAGCGATACTTGTTACATACTGCAGTAATTCCAATTATGGTTATCATAAGAGAAGAGTGCCGATTTTTTCCCCATCTGTCAGAAATATGTTAGTCAGAAAATAAATTTTCATTCCCTGACTGTTGCCATAATAGTTTTCAATTACAGCAGTTTTATTTTAAACAACAGTATGTAACTGTTTTTCAGACAGATATTAATGCAGGGTCTTTTTTGTGCCCAAATTATTGATGCAACACTGTCAGAACCAGTGATATGGTGCTCTAATTCATTTTCTGATGAATTGCAGGAGGGTCAAGTATTGTGTGCATAATACGGGAGTAATAAAGCACCCATATGATACCTGAAAGCAGCCTTAGTTAAAGCTGCCCGTACATAGGTTTCTAAAAGCAGTACAAGTAAAGGCTTCCATGTATCCATTATCCACACCTAAACCTTTACATTAGAGTGACTCTGCATCTATTACAAACGTGGACACTGGATAGGTTTATCTTTGTTGAAATAATAGTTTTTCTGTACCTGGTATACTATATATTCAGTAACTAAAATGAAGCCATGGTAAGTGCAGTAAGGTTTTCTGTAAAGTACTGGAGGGGGTTTTATCTCACCCAGATTGCTCAGAGTGATTGCTTTATCTGTGAGATAAAATAAATTCAGGAGGCTGTATGACTTCATCAAGGGTGGAGCTGCTTTATTCAGACTTGTTTATGAGCTGGATTTTTTTTTGGGAAAGGTAGGTAAGATTGGTGGAGGGACCTACCATTCCACTTCTCTCTAGTACATCTATTCCACCTAGCCGGATCTGTTCCTAGGTGTAGTCACTCGGATCGTTATTAGGGAATAAATAGTGTCCTCAGTCTGGGTCACAGCCTTGAAACTGGTAGAACTGCCGCCAGTGAAAAGTCTGATCTGCCTTGTTTTGTACTGGACAGAAAACAAACTGAGTTTGGACTTTTAAGACTGCTGAACCCAGTGACATCGGTCCTTGATGGCCATGTTCACACACAGATCCCTATGTAAGGTGATGCTGCCGATTTATTTCAGAAATTTCTGCCACACAGATATCCATTTTATACATTTCAATGGGGCTGTTTCTTCAAAGAGTGCATGTGAAACTAACCTAAAACTTTTAATAGATGGAAAGCTTTCATGTATGCGTTTGGGGAAAAGCTTCTTATACAATTGCAGAAAAAAACGGAAAAATCAGTAATGAATGTTATTTTGTTTGAAACCAAACTGGGAAGTTGGGTCATATTTGTATTTTCAGGTTTTAAATCTTTATAAATATTGTCTGATTAAAAGATAAAAAAAGACTTCTCATTTAATAAGAAAATATACAGTATATGATCATTATGGAAACATTATCCTCTACTACATACCAGGATTCTGAGGTTCTGGTTCTGCTGTGCGGTTAGACTGAGACAGGCTATTTTCTTGCATTCTGGATGGACTGCTTGTTTTTGGCCTGTTGTCCATCATGCTACAAAGGGAAAACGGAAAACCACAGCTAAAGTAAACATTATATGTACATTTCTATGCTGTATTGGTATTGCACATATGTATAAATTAAATCATCAGGTTTCTGTTTAAAATCAAGGGTTAGCAACCTTAAACTCCAGCTGTTGTGAAACTACAACACCCAGCATGCACACTTGCTTGACTGTTCTCGGATCTTCCATAGATCCAAGTAGAATATGATGGGAGTTTCCAGCAGCTGGAGGTTGTTGACCCCCGTTCTGGATAAATGGTTTTCAATCTATGGTTCTCCAAATGTTACCAAACAGCAACTTGTAACTAGACGGTGTAGTTTCTGAAGAAACCACAGGATGTTGCCATGAAAACGCTAGAGATATAAGCAAAGTCTGTTTAACCTGGTTTACTAAAATTTAAAACCCAAGTCACCCAATGACTGACTGTGCCAAGTTTGAAGACCCTGCCATTAACAGTCTAAGAGTGGCACAATTTAAATTTTCCCATATGAAACAAATGGCTGAAATCTGATTGGCCTCTGGCTTTAAAACTGTGAGAATGGCAGTATTTGAAAGTTTTACATTGAAGTCACCTACTTTTCCTAAATTTTGACCGCAGTCACCCAGTGAGTAATTGTGCTAAGTTTGGGACACTTGGCATTTAAACGGTGATAATAGCAGCAGTTTATCTTTTTTCATTAAGGTCAAAGGCTGAAATCTGATTGGCTGTTGTTGCCGTGCCCCTTTTTTTCCCCCTAATTGTGAACCAGTCACCCATTGACTAACACTTTAAGGTTTATGAATTATGCCATTTAACGTGAAAAAATGACAGCAGTTTTATTTTTTTCTACTGAAAATCAAAGAGTGAAATTTGATCGGTTGTTGGTGGCTCTACCCACTTTTTCTAACCTTGAAGTGGAAACACCCAATGACCACATTTATGATATTTGAGGTCCATGACATCAATAATGTGAGAATGGCAGCATTTTTAATTTTTCCCATTTAAATCAAAGAAATCTGATACGTTGTTTTTGGCCCCGCCCACTTTTCTGAATTTGAATCCCAGTCCTCCAGTGACCAACTGTGCCAAGTTTGAGGACCCTGCCATTAACAGTCGAGAACAGCTGCAGTTTTACATTTTCCTATTTAAACAAATGGTTGAAATTTGATTGGTCGTTGTAGACTGCCCACGTTTTATTATTTTAACTCCAGTCACCCAGTGACCCTCGGTGCCAAGTTTGGGTACTCTGGCTTAAATACTGTGAGAATGACAGCTTTTTAAATTTTCTCATTGAGGTCAATAAAGAAAATCTGATTGGTTGTTTGTGACTCTGCCCAGTTTTTAGAGTACCCTGAAATGTGACAGAAATTTTCAGGTTGACCCCATGACTAAGTGACCCAATGAAAGTCTATGGCAAAAAGTGGGGTCTTCGGAGGGGCGCGCCACGGGCACGAATGGTGGGATCGGTTAACAAAGCACAAGCAACCTATTTGAGTATGTGCCGAATAAGTGTGCAAAGTTTCGTAATTGTACTCCTAAAACTGTGGGAGGAGTATTATATAAAAAATAGTTACATTTTCATTGGCCGTTGTTAGCTCCGCACACTTTTGGGTGACCCCCCAAAAATCACCTTTTTATTCAGTTTGATACCAGCAATATGTGGTCCGAGAGTGGGGAGTGTAGCTTCAGAACTGCGAAAAATTTTCCCTGTTAAAGTCAATGGCGAAAAAGGGGTCTTCGGTGGTCCGCTGCAGAGGCGCTGAGGGTGGGATTGCATATTAACCACTTCAGCCCCCCTAGCTTAAACCCCCTTAATGACCAGGCCACTTTTTACAATTCTGCACTGCGCTACTTTCACCGTTTATTGCTCGGTCATACAACTTACCACCCAAATTAATTTTACCTCCTTTTCTTCTCACTAAGGCTGGGAACACACCTAGGCGTTTCTGAATCGCGCGTATGACGCGCGTTTTATGCGCGTTTTTTGATGTGCGTTTTGTTAACTTACAAACGCGCGTCATACGCGCGATTGAGCGACTCTCCCCTATGGCATCATTGTCCATAGGCGCGTTAAAACGCCCCAAAGAAGCTCATGTACTTGTTTGGGCGTTGGGTGTTTTACAGCGCGTTTAAACGCGCTGTAAAACGCCCAAATGTGAACCATGCCCATAGGGAAGCATGGCTTTTCACATGTTGTGCGTTTTGCAGCGCGTTTGAACGCGCTGTAAAACGCTTAGGTGTGTACCTAGGGTAATAAAGCTTTCATTTGGTGGTATTTCATTGCTGCTGACATTTTTACTTTTTTTGATTACATTTTTGCAAAAAAATGACATTTTTCGCTTTCGGTTGTAAAATTTTTCAAATAACACTATATTTCAATTTAAATTTTTCTCTAAATTTATTGTTCTACATGCCTTTGATAAAAAAAAAAATGCAATAAGTGTATATTTATTGGTTTGGGTAAAAGTTATAGGGCTTACAAACTATGGTGCAAAAAAGTGAGTTTGCACACTTTGACTTTCTGAGCACCTGTCCTGTTTCCTGACGTACTACAATGCCCAGACAGTAGAAACACCCCATAAGTGACCCCATTTTTCAAAAAATTTCATTTTCCGCTAACTTGTGTCAAAAAATAAAAACTTCCATGAACTCACTATGCCCCTCAGCGAATACCTTGGGGTGTCTTCTTTCTAAAATGGGGTCACTTGTGAGGTTTTTCCACTGCTCTGGTGTTTGAGGGTCTCCGCAATCATTACACGTATGGCCAAAATTAGGAGTTTTTGCTATTTTCCTTATATTGAGCATACGGGTAATGAGATTTTTTTTTTCCGTTCAGCCGCTGGGCTGAAAGAAAAAAATGAACGTCACAGATTTCTTCATTCACATTGATCAATGTGGATTAAAAAATCTCTAAAAAATTTGCAAAAAAAAAAGAGGAGAAAGCTGTAAAGCTGCGATCACTAAGGGACCCTTAGGCCTCATTCACACGTCCGCAATTCTGTTCCGCAACATTTTGTGGAACGGAATTGTGGATACATTCAATTCTATGGGGACAGACTTTGTCCTGCTCGGATCCGGAATTGCGGATCCGCAAAAATATAGAACATGTCCTATTCTTGTCCGCAATTGCGGACAAGAAAAGGAATTTTCTATATAGCTCTGGCAATGTGCGGATCTGCAAAATGGGAAAAGCAGATTGCCGGTGTCAGTGTTTTGCGGATCTGCGGATCCGCAAAACACATACGGACATCTGAATGAGCCTTATAGGGGGCGATCAGTGACGGGGGGGGGGGGGGTGACATGGGTGATCAGTGGGGGTGACATGGGTGATCAGGGGTTAATCAGGGGTTAAATCAGTGATGGGGGGGGGGGGGGTGTGGTGATAGGTGCACACTTTTTTTTTTTTTCCCTATGGTGGTCCCAAGCAAAGGGACCACCAGAGGAGAAGACAGCAGGCATATTCATAAAACAGCGTCTGATATGCGTTTTTTTCTAACTTATACAGCCTGCCAGCGCGCGATCAGCGCTGGCAGGCTGTACTACAGCTACATGCGAGTGCGCCGATGGCACGCACTGCGCATGTGCAGGCATCCGCAAAACACATACAAGGACATGTGAATGTAGCCTTTGCCATACAGAAAAACGGAACGGAAAAATGGAACAACGGATCCGTAAAAAACAGACCGCAAAACCATACAGTCGTGTGCAATAAGCCTTAAGGGGTTATCCAACCCCTAAAATGCTTCCCCATACGCCCGGGCCCCTTACAGAGATTGTACTTACCTGTCTTCCCCGCACCCGCGTCGCTTCTGACGCCCGCTACTGCATTGCCCCGTCATGTGGACAGCCAATAGCAGGCCGTGACAGGAACGAGCCTCCCTAGGGTTACCCACGATGCTAGGGAGTCTGGTTCCTGTCGCAGCATGCTATTGGCTATTGTTTTCTATAGTGGTCCAGCCATCTTTGTACTAAATAGAGTAGTGCAGATAAAGCTGTACGAGACAATGCATTGAACGTGTCTTCCAATAGTAAGACTCAGGTCTCGGGACTCACCACCACCGCCTCAGAAGAGATCGAGGGTAAAAAGGCATCCTCTTCACTCCTGCATCTCCTTCCACAGACTCCACATACACCCTCAGCACAGATGTCTCGCTTGCCACACCAGTGGTAGGAAGTTACTCCCAGCTGAGCTCAGAATGGAGGTTCACTTGGTCCAAGGTATTCACACCATGCGGTGCCCCAGAAGAAGCAGATAGTGAGCAAAACCCTGGGTCAGGCATTTTAGCATTGTTTGTTACATGCCTTTAGACTTTTGTGAGTATGGATTAAACCTGTGATTTTAACTGCGCCTGTCACATGCAAGCATCCCCTTGCTTCTTCCTCCTAATGACTCCCTGCTGGATAAGATCTAGCACCGCATCGTATGAATACCTATGAGAGAGTCAACATCTATTCAGAGCTCAGCTGGGAGTAACTTCCTACCGCTGGTGTGGCAAGCAGTGATTGTGAGACCTCTGTACCGAGCGTGTATGTAGAGTCGGTTGAAGGAGATACAGGCCTGAATAGGAGGCCTTTTTACCCTTGATCTCTTCTGAAGTGGTGGTGGCGAGTCCCCAAGACCTCTGTGTTACTATTTGAAGATACATTTAGAGACAGAGATGCTTTAGCTTTTTTTGACACAGTGTGAACAAGAGCATTGGACCTGCTCCTAATCTCTTAGTTCTCAGTTTCTTCCATAGCAGATCGCTGCCCAACTAATTATATTTATTGGACAATAAATATATGTGGATGTGTTTTTAAGACACAATTAAAACTAAGGAAGTTGGAAATGTACCTCATTGTCAGGAGTAGCACATTCTAGAGAGCTGGTGCAGCTCAAATAATATATTAAACGGGTATTCCGGTTACATTAAGTTATCCCTTATCCATGATCACAAGAATGGGGGCCTGGTTCCCCCTGAAATGAATGGAGCTGCCGTTTGGGCATGAGTGCCGCCGCTCCATTCATATCTATGGTAATTCCTGAAATAACTGAGAGCAGCACTCGGCTATCTCCAGAACTGCCATAGAAATGAATGGAGTGGCCACAAGCATGTGCGACTGGCCCCTCCATTAATATCAGGGGCCCGCAGGGGGTACACGGGTCCCGTTCTTGTGAATAGTTCTTGTCTAATAGTTATCTATATTGTGTATAGGAAGTAACTTAATGTAGCCAGAATACCCCTTTATAGGCAGGAGTGAGAAGTTCAAATTATGGAGAATGTTAATCTTAGACCATTGGCAGAACATAGAGTGTGGGCAGAAACGAGGGAGGATATTTAGGGAGGTTCAGCACTATGGAGAGCTCTGTGGGTTAGACGCTTGGCTTGTATTCTGTAGTGGATAGGAAACCAGTAAAGTGACTGGCACAGGGTGGAGGCATCAGTGTAATGGTTAAACAGAAAGATGAGCATGGCTGCTGCATTTAGGATAGACTGAAGGGGTAAGAGTTTAGTGAAGGGAAGAAAACCAATTAGTAATAGGTTACAGTAGTCAAGGCTAGAATGATTTAGAGCAACAATAAGAGTTTTGGCTGTTTACACTGTGAAAAAAGGGCAGATTCTAGAGATATTCTTGAGATGCAGGTGACATGAGTGTGTCAGTGATTGAATACAGAGAGCAAAGGAAAGATCAGAATCAACATAACCCAAAAATGGCAGGCATGCTGTACGGGAGTTATTATAGTACGACAGACAGAAGTATCAGGTTTAGGTAGGTTCCAAAATGGGGGGAAACAACAAATTCCATTTTTGAGAGAATTATTTTCAGATACAGAGAGAACATGAGAGTGGACAGAGAATCACTGGTGTTTTGTAGTATTGTTGGGGTGAGGTCACTTGAAGTATACAGTTGGAGGCCATCAGCATATAGATACTACTGAAAACAAAATCTACTGATAGTCAGTCCAACAGGGACTGCAGAGAAAGAAGAGAGGAGAGCACCTATGATGGAACCATGTAGAAACCCAACAGCAAGATGAGAAGTTCGAGCCAGCAAGACATACATTAAAAGATCGGCCTGACATATAGTAAGAAAACCAAGAGAGCAGTGTCTGTCAGGGCAAAAGAGTGGCACATACTGAGGAGGAATTGGAATAGACGTTAACTTTCTCATAGGTATTCATATCATGTGGTGCGAGATCTTATCCAGCAGGGAGTCATTAGGAGGAAGAAGCAAGGGGATGCTTGCATGTGACAGGCGCAGTTAAAATCACAGGTTTAATCCATACTCACAAAAGTCCAAAGTATAAAGGCATGTAACAAACGCAGAGGTCCCCAACCACCAGGCCATGGATCATCTGGTACTGGTCCATGGGGAGCACCAAAGTTGACCAGCACAGACGGGAACTATTGGCTCCTGAGCCCTGAAGGCTGCCAGGCCTGAGGCCTATGAGGAAGAGCTAAGGTGCATAGGGGTGGGGGGGGGGGGGCTATATTTAAAGAGACCATTAGTGAGGGCACTATGTTTATAGAAGCGATATTTAAAGAGGTCACTACTGGAGAGCACTATACTTAAAGAGGCCACAACTGGGGGGTACTTTATGTAAAGAGGCCACTAGTGGGGGACACTATATGTGAATAGGGTACTACTGGAGTACACTATATGTAAAGAGGTGAGGGGAATTATATGTAAAGAGGTCACCACTGGGGCGAATTATATGTAAAGAGGGCATAACTAGGGCCTAAATTGGAATGATCAATAAGTAGGGGCATAAAAGGTTGCATGAATACTAAATAGGTGTGTTCAGTTATGCAGAAACAAGTCGTGGTCAGGAGAAGACATCAGTGTGATCTATGCAGGACTAAGGGAAAAAAGGAAAGAGAACGACTCCAGTCAGAGGAGACATCTCCTGTAAGTCACTGAGTGGGGGCCTAAACGGGATGATTAATTATTGTGTTTTGTTAGGTGTGTGATTTACCCCCACAAAGTCTGTTGCAAAAGTTCCAGAGATCCAGAAGAATCAGTCAAATGTAGCTGACAGTACGTTCAGCTGAAATTAGACAAAAAATGTATTTCCCTCTGTTTATGGCCAAAGGAAGATGTGAAGTCCACATCGAAACACGTTGCAATAAAATTGGAAACTCTGGAATGTCAGCAGTTCTGTTTTTTTCCTGCACCAATTGATGTATTACTTTCAGCTGTAAGGAGATCATTAGACACTTTAGTAAGGGCAGTTTCTCTATGTGCAGAAACCAGACTGTAAAGGGTCAATAAGGTTGGCAGAGAAATAACCTAAAAAATGAGAGCAGACCAATCTAGGAGTTTAGAGATAAAGGGTAGATTAGAGACAGAAGCCCAGGATGGATATAAGTTTTTTTTTTTTACTAGTGGACTTAAAAAGGGAATCTGTCACCTGCCTATCACCATTTATTTTTTTCCTTTAACCATGTGTAATAAAGTATCTTATATCCGGATCTGTTCTTCTTTTTGCTTTGTCTCTTGTCTTTTCCTTAAAAAACGATTTTTTCATTATGCAAATTAGGATCCAAGGAGCCCAGAGGGGCATTTTTTCTCTGCCAAGGAGCCCAGGAATGCCCCCCTGATGTGCCCAGCCCACCTAAATTTGAATCCACAAGAACGCCTCCAGCAGCAGAAATCGCCTCCTCCCCCCGGCTACCTCCGCTTTCAGGCAGGAATAAAGCCCTGATCTTCATCTCGCCGGCCACTGGAATTCTCACGCAGGCGCAGTGCCGGCGATTGCCTGCGCCTGTGCGATGCTACGCCAACTGAGGGCAACAGCCTCAATAGTGTTACGGGGCATGCGCCGAGCCTGAAAGCGGAGGTAACCGGGGGACCGTTAGCCTTGCCTCTGGGAGGCTATTTCTGCTGCTGGAGGCGTTCTTGTGGATTCAAATTTAGGCAGGCTGGGCACATCAGGTGGGCGTTCCTCGGCTCCTTTGCAGAGAAAAAACGACCCTCTGGGCTCCTTGGATCCTAATTTGCATAATGGAAAAATCGGTTTTTAAGGAAAATGACAAGAGACAAAGCAAAAAGAAGAACAGATCCGGATGTAAGGTACTTTATTACGTATGGCTAAAGGGAAAAAAAATGGTGATAGGCAGGTTTCATATTATAGTTAAGTGACTAATGACATCTGGGGAGAGGGACTGGAGTAGGTGTGTGGGAATAGGATCATTACTGAAGGTAGCTGGGCAAGAAGAAGAGAGCATCCTTAAGACTTCTTCTCTTATAGGGTTACATGAGGAAACAGAACAAGGGGAAGTCTGTGAGTTAGGCTTCGTTCACATCACCGTTCAGCCTTTCCATTCTCCTGTTCCGTTTAGGAGCAGGAGAACGGAAAGGACAGATTCGGCACATAACGGTGATGTGAACGAAGCCAAGGACCCCATAGATTATAATTTTCGGTTTCCGCTCAGAAGATGATTTTGGAGCAGAGAAAAAAGTTGTGCATGCAGGATTTTTGTCTCCGCTTCAAAAATCTTCTTCTGAGCGGTCACCTAACCGAAATCACCGAAAGGCTGAACAGTGATGTGAACGAAGCCTTAGGAGAATTGAACCTGGTTGGGAACCTGGAGATTATTTCTTGCTGGATGTTAACAATTTTATCTTTGAAATAAGTAACAGGTCTTCAGCAAAAGGGGTCAGGGATGGGTGAGTGCATTTTAGAACTAAGGAGGGAGTAAAATGTAGCAAACAGTCATTTTGGGTTATTGACAGGGTAAAGGAAAGAGTTATGAGAAAATCTGCTGACATACACAATTTTCTCCATAAACACTTGGCATACTTAGATAGCTTTTGAAGAAAATGCGTTTCAGGTGTGTGCCAAGGTCGCAGCAGTCTGTGTCGGGAAGGTCAGAGTGTATGTAATGGGAGACGTTTCATCCAGGATGGTTTTAAGAATATGGTTGTAATTATTGGCAGCCAAATCAGGACAAGAGAGAGAACAGATTGGAGCCAGTGATGACTTTAGTGTTTCGATAAGTTGCTCTGAGTTAAAAACACGTAGGTTTCTGTATTAGTGAAAGGCAGGAATTTCATGAGAAGAATGAGAGATCTTTATAGTAAGGGAAAGAGGATTGCAGTCAGAAAACGAGAAAGACAAAGTGATAAAGTCACAAACTAAGCAGAGGCAGAAGACGACTAGATCAAGGGTCTTTGTGTGTAGTAGAAGTAAGCTGTGAGAGGCCAAGAGAGGAGCTGTTATAGATAGAAGTTGAGAGGCAGATGAGGAGATTGGATTGTCTGTGGGGATGTTTAAGTTACCCAGACAATAGCAATTTGCAGGAAGATTGGGTGAAAGAGTCTGATGGTGTGGACCTCAAAAGAGGGAAATGTAAGTGAGGGAACAGGAGTAATGACCGGAAATGTGCATTGAGGAGAATGATGTATGCCTACTTCTCTATCATGCCTGTTATCAGTTCTGGGGATAGGGCAAAAGTGTAGCCTACTATAAGACAGAGCAGAAGATAAAAACGTTGAGAGATTTTGAAAAGAAGAAGCCATTGATACTGGGAAGTTTGTGGCACACTGACGAGATAAAAGAGACAGGAGAAGACATACATCAAAAGTTAACTTCTCAGGGTTTCTTTGCATAGCAAGCGAGAAGCTGCAAGAAAAGGCAATCCAGGACTCTAGCTTCTTGATATAATCCACAGGCTTTATTGAAAAGATGAAAGGACACCATGTAGCACAACAAAGCATGCCTGGCCTATGCGTTTCAAACCCTGTGGTTTTTAATCACGGCCATTGCAGGGTTCAAAACACATAAGCCAGGCATGCGGTTTTGAGGTAGCAGTCTGGGTAAAGCAACATAGGCAAGTTAAAATTTTCTTTGAAGTGAGAAGCTGAGATTAGTGGAAGAATAAGGTGGACAAGGGTTTGGTGAGATGTCACCTGTAGGAAGTAGCAAGAAACTAGAAAGACAACAGATGTTGTAATTAGGGGTCGACCGATTATCGGTTTGGCCGATATTATCGGCCGATATTCATGATTTGCACAGTTATCGGTATCGGCCCCTAACCAGGCCGATATACCGATAACTGTGCAATCACAGAACATGGCTGCGCTGCTCTCAGTGCGGCCATGTTCCCTCAGCAGCACAGGGGAGAAGGAGGCAGTGTCTCTCCCTCCCCCTGTGCCGCGCTGCCAGTGGAAGAGGAGGAGGAGGGGCTGAGCGCGCACTGGCCTCCAATGAGAGAAGAGGAGGAGGGGCTGAGCGCGCACTGGCCACCAATGATAATAACGTTTAAGATATTACAAACGCAGGAATTAGAAACACATTGCCCAGACCCTGCCTCTGATAGAGCAGTGCGATCCGCGGCAATTAACCCCTCAGGTGCCGCACCTGAGGGTTAATTGCCGCGGATCGCACCGCCTATCAGAGGCAGGGTCTGGGCAATGTGTTTCTAATTCCTGCGCTTGCAATATCTTAAACGTATATCATTGGTGGCCAGTGCGCTCTCAGCCCCCTGTCCACAGTATAAAAAACATTGGTGGCCAGTGCGTCCTCCATCCCCCATCCCTTCAGTATTGATATCATTGGTGGCAGTGGCCACAGGGTCCCCCACCTCCTCTCTTCTGATCGGAGCCCCAGCAGTGTAATGCTGGGGCTCCGATCGGTTACCATGGCAGCCAGGACGCTACTGAAGCCCTGGCTGCCTTGGTTCCAGCTGCTGTGTGCCCATAGCACAGGGCAGCAGGGACAGTGTAAGATCCTATTCACCCTGATAGATCTCTATTAGGGTGAATAGGACAAGGGATGTAAAGAGCCCAGGTTCTACCCCTAAGGGGGGAAATAGTAATAAAATAAAAAGTAAAAAAATTTAAAATAGTAAAAAAACACCAAAATATTAAGTATAAATTAACCCTTTTCCAATTTTACATATAAAATATATAAACAATAAATAAAAAAACATATCGCCGTGCCCAAAAAGTCCAAACTATTAAAATTTTTTTTTTTAAAAGCGTTGGATGCTGTAACAGAAAAAAAAAATCCCAAAATTAAAATGTGCAAAATATCGGTATAAAATATCGGCCTGAAAGTTCACAGAATATCGGTATCGGCTCTAAAAAATCAATATCGGTCGACCCCTAGTTGTAATTTGTGAGCTTGTTTTATGTGCTGCATCATGAAGCAAGATGGGTTAAGGTGATGAAAGAAAGTAAAAAGTTCATGTGAACTGTACATGGGTGAAGGAAGGAGAGGGGGACCAGGAGCGGACTGGGAGCTTTAAGTGGCCCTGGAAAAAAACAAACTAAAAGAGACCCATGTTATAGACCAGGTCTAAATTGACAGAAGCCGGGCAACACAAGTAGGCAGGGATAACAGAGATAGGCAGGGCCAGCAATACCGTAGTGCAGCACAAAATATTGCTCCAGCAGAATAAAATACAACAGTGCAGAACAAAATATTGTGACCATACTGAGGATGACAATACAGTTATCTTAAGAAGAAGCACCTGTGGCTGCCAGCAAGGTGCATAGGTACCTGATGCACATAGTATTAATTAATTCTGAAAGCATCAGATCAGTATGTATCCAGCTGATGGCCACGAGGAGAGCATGAGTGGCCTCCTGGGCATTGGCCCACATGAAAATTTCCCTGTAGGGTCTATGGCCAGTTTGCACCTGGGAAGGATTGATGTGGATAGAAGGCACAGATGGCAGAAATTGTGGATAAGTTTGAAGATAAACAGCAGCAATAACAATGGGCCAGATTTATTATTACACTTACATCTTACTCCACTTTTACATCTGCCCAAAGTCACTTTAGGATATTCTGATTTTTTAATGGTCCTTTATTACTGTGATAAATGTGGTTTGACGGTAGCAGTTTATCCTTCAGTAAGCGGCTTTACAAGTCGCACGTCTTTACAAAGAATTGTGTGAAAAATGGGGATTTTTTTTGCAACTTTTTAAAAGGTTGCAATAGTAAATATGTCTAGAGATTAATTTACATAAGACAATATGCCCACTTTCACAAAACTGGAGAGCATTACGGCTGGCAGAGCTTGCAAAGTTGGCAAGAAATGCGCGATCTCACAGACGTGCGCATTTATCTGTGCAGAGACTTTTTCACTCCATTAAAGTGACTTTAGCTAATGATAAATCTGGCCCAATGTTTTGCTCTGGGACTTGTACTTTACATTTTTGGTTTCCTGCTGATTTGTTTTGCTGTTTATGTGTGGGATTATTTTTCTACTGTATATAGGTTATTAATTTGTTCCAATTTGGCCCACTTCTGTTCCTTACAATAGCTAACATTGATTTTGTAAACTGATTTCTGAAGAATCAATAAAACTTCTATTGTTTACAGGCTTATCTCTTCAGTGAGATTTCAAATAAAAAATGAGCAGCTCAGTTCTAGTTCACTAATGATAAGTAATAATTGGCTCCTTTGGGAACAAGGCTGTGACATTGTGCTTGCTCGGCAATGACTGCACAGTTGTATGGCTCATCAGTTCACTCTGATTTCCATTCCTGTGCTTCACAGCAAAAGAAATAAACATAAGTTCAAATATAAGGGTACATCCACACAGGACAGACGCTGGATTTGCCATGGATCTGTATGCAGTAAATCCACATCGCTTTACAGTACCAGCCATTTCATGTCACAGTACCCTAAAGCAGTATACACAACACAGCAGAACTGTAGATGCGGAACATACCTGCTAGGCAGAGCTCCTTCTTCTGGGCAGATCTTTAGGGAAACCTTAGCTAAATCATCCAAGGCGTTTCTATATTCTTTACAGCTTTAAAGTGAGCAGAATAAAGAAATAGGTCATAAATTAGTATTCCATTATGTTCAGATTGTTCTTGTTCTTCAATGCATTATTAATTTTATTTCCTTAAAACCCTTAACTTCACACGCGTCCAAGTAAACATTCTTCTTATAACGAGGCTATCATGATAAATGTAGGACTGATTTCATCTAAGTTTACTAAGAATAATCACAGGAAAAAAGTTTATTAGCAAAAACTAAAAACTTCCGACATACTCAGTGATTAGTCACATTAAATGATTTGCAGATCTACCATAGGACTAAAAACTTTACACCAGTTATTAGAGAAAAGTTAAGACAGAAATTCTCTAGTATCTACAGCTTTATTGAAGTGGACTTCACGACTTTCCAGATATTATTCTTTACGCTAAAGCAAACATAAGGAGTCCTGGAAGTGATGATATGGGCCCCACAGAGCCATGATCTCATCATCATCAAGTCTATCTGGGATTACATGAAGACACAGAAGGATTTGAGCAAGTATACATCCACAGAGGTTCGGTGGTTAGTTCTCCAAGATGTTTGGGAAAACCTCTCTACTAAGTTCCTTTAAAACTGTGTGCAAGTGTACCAGGAAGAATTGATGCCATTTTGTGAAAAAATATTCATTAAAACATGAAATATATACATTTTTATCACAGCTTTTTCTGAAGTTAGGACCACCCTATGTACAGCTACCAGTTACTGACTGCTATCCCTGTATACACACTTACACAGAGTGAATATATGATATCAATCACTGATAACAACTAAAGTCAGAGTCATAAATTACACATTATACTGAATCTTTTTCCCATAAATCTATATATCAATCTACTCAGCTCCGCGTGCTCTATAACATACTGCCGGCAGATTACACGGTGACAGGTTCTCTTTATATATCAATCTGCTCAGCTCCGCATGCTCTATAACATGCTGCCTGCAGAATACACGGTGACAGGTTCTCTTTATATATCAATCTGCTCAGCTCCGTCCTGCTCTATAACATACTGCCGGCAGATTACACGGTGACAGGTTCTCTTTATATATCAATCTGCTCAGCTCCGCATGCTCTATAACATGCTGCCTGCAGATTACACAGTAACAGGTTCTCTTTATACATCAGTCTGCTCAGCTCGTCCTGCTCTATAACATGCTGCCTGCAGATTACACAGTGACAGGTTCTCTTTATATATCAATCTGCTCAGCTCCTCCTGCACTATAACATGCTGCCTGCAGATTACACGGTGACAGGTTCTCTTTATATATCAATCTGTTCAGCTCCTCCTGCTCTATAACATGCTGCCTGCAGATTACATGGTGATAGGTTCTCTTTATATATCAGTCTGCTCAGCTCCTCCTGCTCTATAACATGCTGCCTGCAGAATACACGGTGACAGGTTCTCTTTATATATCAATCTGCTCAGCTCCTCCTGCACTATAACATGCTGCCTGCAGATTACACAATGACAGGTTCTCTTTATACATCAGTCTGCTCAGCTCCTCCTGCTCTATAACATGCTGCCTGCAGATTACACGGTGACAGGTTCTCTTTATATATCAATCTGCTCAGCTCCTCCTGCTCTATAACATGCTGCCTGCAGATTACACAGTAACAGGTTCTCTTTATACATCAGTCTGCTCAGCTCGTCCTGCTCTATAACATGCTGCCTGCAGATTACACGGTGACAGGTTCTCTTTATATATCAATCTGCTCAGCTCCTCCTGCTCTATAACATGCTGCCTGCAGATTACACGGTGGCAGGTTCTCTTTATATATCAATCTGCTCAGCTCCTCCTGCTCTATAACATGCTGCCTGCAGATTACACAGTAACAGGTTCTCTTTATACATCAGTCTGCTCAGCTCCGTCCTGCTCTATAACATGCTGCCTGCAGATTACACAGTGACAGGTTCTCTTTATATATCAATCTGCTCAGCTCCTCCTGCTCTATAACATGCTGCCTGCAGATTACACGGTGACAGGTTCTCTTTATAGATCAGTCTGCTCAGCTCCTCCTGCTCTATAACATACTGCCTGCAGAATACACGGTGACAGGTTCTCTTTATACATCAATCTGCTCAGCTCCTCCTGCACTATATCATGCTGCCGGCAGATTACACGGTGACAGGTTCTCTTTATATATCAATCTGCTCAGCTAATAACATGCTGCCTGCAGATTACACGGTGACAGGTTCTCTTTATACATCAATCTGCTCAGCTCCTCCTGCACTATATCATGCTGCCGGCAGATTACACGGTGACAGGTTCTCTTTATATATCAATCTGCTCAGCTCCTCCTGCTCAATAACATGCTGCCTGCAGATTACACGGTGACAGGTTCTCTTTATATATCAATCTGCTCAGCTAATAACATGCTGCCTGCAGATTGCACCGCATTTTGTGCTGATAGGTCCTCTTTAAACACCATGAAAACCTCAGCACTGTTTGAGCACTATGACAGTTTGTAGAGACCCAAGGTGCAGAAATCAGATTTGGCCATTAATTCCTTGCGAATTTGCTGCAGATTACTCATCAAAACCACACAGAAATTATCTGGATCAGTCTGGGCTCAGTCTAACAGCCATGTCAGGAACAGTAACAAGAAGAAAGGACCCAAGGCAAAAGAGGAACGGGAAATGCAATTTTTTTAATTTAACAGGCATGTTAGTAAAAGGGCCTTAAAGACGTTATTAGCTCTCCTGTCTGAACATAAAATCAATATACGTAAAAGAATAAGAAAAAGGATGAGATATTGTGCAGTATCTAAAAATCCCCTATGCTGCCCTTCCCCCTCTTAATACAAATCAACATGGGAATAATGGAGGCGAGATGTGAAATTCTGCTGCTGTGAAGCTATTATGTTTCTGAAGCAATATTGTTGCATAAGCAGCTTCCTAACAGCTGGTGAAATATCTTCCTAAAAGCATTCATCCATACATTGCTTCTGATCATGTTGAGCATGGTTCTGAGAAGATTGATATATACGGTAGTTTTATGGGAAAAGATATATGTAATTTATATACATGCTCATTTTGGCACTTTGAAGTCCAGGAGGAGGTCCTATCAGTGACTGACAGCCTTCTCCCTAAGACTGTGTATACAGGGATAGCTGTCAATCACTGATAGGACTGCCTTCCTGACTGCAAAGCCCAGAATCAGCAGGAATGTAAATAAATTACATTTACTGAATCTTTTCCTATAAAACTATATTATCAATCTTCTCCGGACCTCCTGCTCTATAACATGCTGCCTGCAGATTACACTGCATTTTCATGGTGACATGTTCCCTTTCAAATAAGTACTTCTATTTATGTGTTGGTGCAAAAGAAAACACGTGCAAATATACAACATTAATAAATATAATTTTATGTTTGAAGAATTCAGCATGCAATATTTAAGCATAGAATACCTGAGAGCAAATGCAATGATGGAGCTAGGCTCCTTCTCACACACGGCTATAGGCACACGCTCATGCTCGTACATAAGGTAGTGTTTATCTGGATCACTGCAGAAGATAAGAAATCACAGAATTCATTTTACTACAGTAGCATATGGTGCCATATTTCTTATAAATATATGAGATGTAAGATCAGAGTTTTTGTTTTAAGTAAAACTATACATTGAAATATTATTTTTTAAAGTTTTTTTAAATCATATTAATTTCATTTCTTATATGGGATCAGCCATCTTGCCAATGCTTCTGGGAGCAGCAGTTTGTGATTTGCTTTACAGCAGGCTGCTGAACATAAAAGTTTTGAGGTCATGCTCACTGACATGTACAGTCGTGGCCAAAAGTTTTGAGAATGACACAAATATTAGTTTTCACAAAGTTTGCTGCAAAACTGCTTTTAGATCTTTGTTTCAGTTGTTTCTGTGATGTAGTGAAATATAATTACACGCACTTCATACGTTTCAAAGGCTTTTATCGACAATTACATGACATTTATGCAAAGAGTCAGTATTTGCAGTGTTGGCCCTTCTTTTTCAGGACCTCAGCAATTCGACTGGGCATGCTCTCAATCAACTTCTGGGCCAATTCCTGACTGATAGCAACCCATTCTTTCATAATCACTTCTTGGAGTTTGTCAGAATTCGTGGGTTTTTGTTTGTCCACCCGCCTCTTGAGGATTGACCACAAGTTCTCAATGGGATTAAGATCTGGGGAGTTTCCAGGCCATGGACCCAAAATGTCAACATTTTGGTCCCCGAGCCACTTAGTTATCACTTTTGCCTTATGGCACGGTGCTCCATCGTGCTGGAAAATGCATTGTTCTTCACCAAACTGTTGTTGCATTGTTGGAAGAAGTTGCTGTTGGAGGGTGTTTTGGTACCATTCCTTATTCATGGCTGTGTTTTGGGGCAAAATTGTGATCCCACTCCCTTGGATGAGAAGCAACCCCACACATGAATGGTCTCAGGATGCTTTACTGTTGGCATGACACAGGACCGATGGTAGTGCTCACCTTTTCTTCTCCGGACAAGCCTTTTTCCAGATGCCCCAAACAATCGGAAAGAAGCTTCATCGGAGAATATGACTTTGCCCCAGTCCTCAGCAGTCCATTCACCATACTTTCTGCAGAAGATCAATCTGTCCCTGATGTTTTTTTTTTTTTTTTTTTTAGAGAGAAGTGGCTTCTTTGCTGCCATTCTTGAGACCAGGCCATTTTCCAAAAGTCTTCGCCTCACTGTGTGTGCAGATGCACTCACACCTGCCTGCTGCCATTCCTGAGCAAGCTCTGCATCGGTGGCACTCCGATCCCGCAGCTGAATCCTCTTTAGGAGACGATCCTGGCGCTTGCTGGACTTTCTTGGACGCCCTGAAGCCTTCTTAACAAGAATTGAACCTCTTTCCTTGAAGTTCTTGATGATGCTATAAATTGTTGATTGAGGTGCAATCTTAAAAGCCACAATATCCTTGCCTGTGAAGCCATTTTTATGCAATGCAATGATGGCTGCACGCTTTTTTTTGCAGGTCACCATGGTTAACAATGAAAGAACAATAATTTCAAGCATCACCCTCCTTTTAACATGTCAAGTCTGCCATTTTAACCCAATCAGCCTGACATAATGATCTCCAGCCTTGTGCTCGTCAACATTCTCACCTGAGTTAACAAGACGATTACTGAAATGATCTCAGCAGGTCCTTTAATGACAGCAATGAAATGCAGTAGAAAGTTTTTTTGGGGAATTAAGTTAATTTTCATGGCAAAGAAAGACTATGCAATTTATCTGATCACTCTTCATAACATTCTGGAGTATATGCAAATTGCTATTAAAAAACCTTAAACAGCAACTTTTCCAATATTTATGTAATTCTCAAAACTTTTGGCCACGACTGTACAGATGCAGCCAAGCTAAAATGGACTCTGATAACACATGACACATTGTTCTCGTGACAAAAGCCATTGAAATCCATTAAAAAATTAACTAACATTTTCTTGCCATCGTTTACTTAACGTGTTAAGGGTATATTAGACACCCCGATCACGCAGACAATTGGTCGGGTGGAAAGCATTCCCAGTGGTTTGCCCACGGCAGATCGCTATTAGACGGCACGATCTGCCACCAGCAAATCCTCCACTTTCAGCATGCTGAAAGATCTGCATTGCCTGATGAACAACGGCAGCATTATACTGCAGGATGATGGCTAACAAGCGTTCATACAAACATTTGTTACCAATCATCGGGCTGAAATTCTGCCCGTCTAAAACACCCTTTAACCATCAAGTTTAGCTCGGCTACATCTGTATGAAGGCCATTGTGCAAGGGAGGGGAAGTAAACTGGTGACAGAACTATAATCCTCACTAACTTTGTGTTATCTCTAGTCACCATACTTACAAAGGAAGTGGAATAGGGTTATAATTGTTTCCAGGTAGCAGGTTTGCAAATATTGCTTTCATAGTGGATTTCTCCTTCACTTGACTATCTGTAGACCCCAACAAATGACCATCAAAAACATCTAAAATATAAATGGAAGTTACAAATCAGTGGACAAAAATAAATCTCCTTCAACAATTATCCAATATGTATCCTATAAATAATATACAAAGAGGCATCTCCCAGGGAAAGAGAACCATCTCGCTAGCACCAACTTGTGGAAGTAGCTCTTTATGAGTCAAAGAGGCGCCTTGGATGCAGCTTAAGGGGTTACTGGCTCGCCTTAAAGGGGTTATCAGAGTTATATAAATGGATGGTAAGGAGCATTATATTACTATATTAAACTTTTCTAAATAACGTACGTTATTGATTTGGCTCTGTTTCGCCACTGCCAATTTAGGTCATGTGACCCCTGACTTCATCAACCCTGCTCTAGCGCTGACAAGACGTCAGAGCCTTTTGTGCCCGCGCCCTCCCTCTATCTCCTCACCACTTGGCAGCCTTGTGAACCAGCATCTCCCTTATCCACTGTAGTGCCCGCCCCCTCCCTGTATCTCCCTTATCCACTGTAGTGCCCGCCCCCTCCCTCTCCCTGTATCTCCTCACCACTCGGCAGCCTTGTGAACCAGCATCTCCCTTATCCACTGTAGTGCCCGCCCCCTCCCTCTCCCGGTATCTCCCTTATCCACTGTAGTGCCCGCCCCTCCCTGTATCATCCTTATCTACTGTAGTGCCCGCCCCCTCCCTCTCCCTGTATCTCCCTTATCCACTGTAGTGCCCGCCCTCTCCCTCTCCCTGTATCTCCTCACCACTCGGCAGCCTTGTGAACCAGCATCTCCCTTATCCACCGTAGTGCCCACCCCCTCCCTCTCCCTGTATCTCCCTTATCCACTGTCGTGCACGCCCCCTCCCTGTATCTCCCTTATCTACTGTAGTGCCCGCCCCCTCCCTTTCCCTGTATCTCCTCACCACTCGGCACCCTTGTGAACCAGCATCTTTCTTATCCACTGTAGTGCCCGCCCCTCCCTCTATCTCCCTTATCCACTGTAGTGACCACCCCCTCCCTCTCCCTGTATCTCCTCACCACTCGGCACCCTTGTGAACCAGCATCTCCCTTATCCACTGTAGTGCCCGCTCCCTCCCTCTCCCTGCATCTCCCTTATCACTGTAGTGCCCGCCCCCTCCCTGTATCTCCCTTATCCACTGTAGTGCCCGCTCCCTCCCTCTCCCTGCATCTCCCTTATCACTGTAGTGCCCGCCCCCTCCCTGTATCTCCCTTATCCACTGTAGTGCCTGCCCCCTCCCTCTCCCTGTATCTCCCTTATCCACTGTAGTGCCCGCCCCTCCCTCTCGCTGTATCTCCTCACCACTCGGCAGCCTTGTGAACCAGCATCTCCCTTATCCACTGTAGTGCCCGCCCCCTCCCTCTCCCTGTATCTCCCTTATCCATTTTAGTGCCCACCCCCTCCCTCTCCCATATCCACTGTAGTGCCCGCCCCCTCCCTGTATCTCCCTTATCCACTGTAGTGCCCTCCCCCTCCCTCTCTCTGTATCTCCTCACCACTCAGCAGCCTTGTGAACCAGCATCTTCCTTATCCACTGTAGTGCCCACCCCCTCCCTCTGCCTGCATCTCCCTTATCCACTGTAGTGCCCGCCCCCTCCCTCTGCCTGTATCTCTCTTATCCACTGTAGTGCCCACCCCTCCCTCTGCCTGTATCTCTCTTATCCACTGTAGTGCCCGCCCTCCCTTTCCATATATCTCCTCACCCTTGTGAACCAACATCTTCCTTATCCACTGTAATGCCCGCCCCTCCCTCTATCTCCCTTATCCACTGTAGTGCCCGCCCCTCCCTCTCCCTGTATCTCCTCACCACTCGGCAGCCTTGTGAACCAGCATCTCCCTTATCCACTGTAGTGCCCTCCCTCTCCCTTATCAACTGTAGTGCTCGCCCCCTCCCTCTCCCTGTATCTCCCTTATCCACTGTAGTGCCCGCCCCTCCCTTTCCATATATCTCCTCACCCTTGTGAACCAACATCTTCCCTATCCACTGTAATGCCCGCCCCTCCCTCTATCTCCCTTATCCACTGTAGTGCCCGCCCCTCCCTCTCCCTGTATCTCCTCACCACTCGGCAGCCTTGTGAACCAGCATCTCCCTTATCCACTGTAGTGCCCGCCCCCTCCCTCTCCCTTATCAACTGTAGTGCTCGCCCCCTCCCTCTCCCTGTATCTCCCTTATCCACTGTAGTGCCTGCCCCCTCCCTCTTCCTGTATCTCCCTTATCCACTGTAGTGCCCGCCTCCTCCCTCTCCCTGTATCTCCTCAGCACTCAGCAGCCTTGTGAACCAGCATCTCCCTTATCCACTGTAGTGACCCCCCCTCCCTCTCCCTGTATCTCCTCACCACTTGGCAGCCTTGTGAACCAGCATCTCCCTTATCCACTGTAGTGCCCGCCCCCTCCCTCTCCCAGCATCTCCCTTATCCACTGTAGTGACCACCCTCTCCCTGTATCTCCCTTATCCACTGTAGTGCCCGCCCCTCCCTCTCGCTGTATCTCCTCACCACTCGGCAGCCTTGTGAACCAGCATCTCCCTTATCCACTGTAGTGCCCGCCCCCTCCCTCTCCCTGCATCTCCCTTATCCACTGTAGTGCCCGCCCCCTCCCTCTCCCTGTATCTCCCTTATCCATTTTAGTGCCCACCCCCTCCCTCTCCCATATCCACTGTAGTGCCCGCCCCTCCCTGTATCTCCCTTATCCACTGTAGTGCCCTCCCCCTCCCTGTATCTCCTCACCACTCAGCAGCCTTGTGAACCAGCATCTTCCTTATCCACTGTAGTGCCCACCCCTCCCTCTGCCTGCATCTCCCTTATCCACTGTAGTGCCCGCCCCCTCCCTCTGCCTGTATCTCTCTTATCCACTGTAGTGCCCACCCCCTCCCTCTGCCTGTATCTCTCTTATCCACTGTAGTGCCCGCCCCCTCCCTTTCCATACATCTCCTCACCCTTGTGAACCAACATCTTCCTTATCCACTGTAATGCCCGCCCCCTCCCTCTATCTCCCTTATCCACTGTAGTGCCCGCCCCTCCCTCTCCCTGTATCTCCTCACCACTCGGCAGCCTTGTGAACCAGCATCTCCCTTATCCACTGTAGTGCCCTCCCTCTCCCTTATCAACTGTAGTGCTCGCCCCTCCCTCTCCCTGTATCTCCCTTATCCACTGTAGTGCCCGCCCCTCCCTTTCCATATATCTCCTCACCCTTGTGAACCAACATCTTCCTTATCCACTGTAATGCCCGCCCCCTCCCTCTATCTCCCTTATCCACTGTAGTGCCCGCCCCCTCCCTCTCCCTGTATCTCCTCACCACTCGGCAGCCTTGTGAACCAGCATCTCCCTTATCCACTGTAGTGCCCGCCCCCTCCCTCTCCCTTATCAACTGTAGTGCTTGCCCCGCCCTCTCCCTGTATCTCCCTTATCCACTGTAGTGCCTGCCCCCTCCCTCTTCCTGTATCTCCCTTATCCACTGTAGTGACCACCCCCTCCCTCTCCCTGTATCTCCCTTATCCACTGTAGTGACCACCCCCTCCCTCTCCCTGTATCTCCTCACCACTTGGCAGCCTTGTGAACCAGCATCTCCCTTATCCACTGTAGTGCCCGCCCCCTCCCTCTCCCAGCATCTCCCTTATCCACTGTAGTGCCCGCCCCCTCCCTCTCCCTGTATCTCCCTTATCCACTGTAGTGCCCGCCCCCTCCCTCTCCCTGTATCTCCTCACCACTTGGCAGCCTTGTGAACCAGCATCTCCCTTATCCACTGTAGTGCCCGCCCCCCTTTCAGATTTTTATATGTGGTGCAGAGATGTAGTAGAGTGGACTTTGTCAAATGAGTTTGTCAGCTGAGCTTGTCAAATGTAATGTAGGAGAGCTAAGATGTAGTGGAGATGTAGCAGACCTGAGTTAGTCAAATGTAGTGGGATTCAGTTCTTTACACATAGTGCTGAGTTCTACATATGTAGCAGTGCTTGGTCTGTCAGGTGTAGTAAAGATGTAACAAGGCACCGGCCCTCAATTGGGACAATGCTGGAGTTTTATTTCAGAGTAGTAGAGCAAAATTTGACCCCTGTAGTAAAATGAGTTCTTCCAATGTAGGAGATTGATATGCAGTAGAGCTGGGTTTGTCGGATGTAAGAAAGCTCAGATGTATGAGGGCTGTGTTAGTTGAATGAGTTTAACAGTTAAATTTATCAAATGAAGTGTAGGTGAGCTGAGATGTAGCAGAATTCAGTTTTTCTGATGTAGCAGAATTCCGTTTTTCTGATGTAGCAGTGCTCATTGTATATAAATGATATATTTATGGAGATATTTATTTACTGATCTATATCTCTATATACATTTATATAGTTGGAATATATATGTATATACACGGTACATATAGTGATATAGATCGGTATATAACAAAAAACTAAAAAAAACTTTGCAGGTTGAAAAAACATGTTACACTGAACTTTCCCATCTTGCAAAGTACTAAAAAAAAGTACTCCATTAGATGAGAAGAGCAACAGAAATAAATAGCGCTGGTGTGAATAGGGACTAAAAGGTGGGGATTTATGCAGGGAACCATTACTGGTCTAACAGCAGGCAATCATAGCCAAGTGATACAATCCAGTCCAATATGGTGGATCTTCCCTGTACTTTATCACTTGGCTATAATAACCACCTGTGCATATACTACACACTGCACCACATACATGTGTGTGATGCGTGTGAGGCAGAAAACCCTTTTAGGGAGACCAGCTGTAAATGGAGACAGTGGCAGTGCTGCATGGGAAAACTATAGGAAGAGATTTTTGGCTTGGCTATTTTCCCTTGTGATGTCCAAAAGCATTGTTAAGAAGTCAGACTTTGACTCACAGGAAGCTATTTCCCAAATGTGGGGCTAGCGAGACTGTTCCTGGCCTGGGAGATCCCGCTTTGCATATTATTTTCCCATAGAGCATTGCCACTAAGTCTCCATACAAGGCCAGCACCCCCTAAGCTGTATCCTATTATAACAGAGCTTATATAGTCTCAGAAAAGTGCAGTTTGAGTAGATTTTTAATGAAGACAAACGCAATTATCTTACAAACAGGCTGCTGAAAGAGTCAGAATGAAGTCATTTTTCTGTAGAATGTAGAGGGGAGATAACTCGCGGCCCTGTTTGCGTGGATAGGTCATGACAGGAGATACGGTATATAGTCATCCATTATTTATGAGCCAAACTTACACCTCGGCACAAGTTATTTCAATGGCTAACAAATCAGTGCTGCAAGGCATCTTAAGGCACAGCGCTCCTCATTATAACTCTCCCTGACCGTTGCTCCAGACAAGAAAGCTCTAACTATTGTATTTACTTCTGTAGTAGGTCTGCCACATAAAGCACTATTGGCAGGAATATGAAACGCAGGGTGCACAATTCATATATGTCAATGGGAACTTTGTTGAACTGTTGAATTTCTCGGCATAATAAGAGCACATAATACTGATCTCTGCACACAGTCATCTAGAATATGTTCAGGAGATGTCCAGCAAAATATGAACACAGCAGATCTGAGGAATTCAATCACATTTCATCACCAAGAAGCCAACACTGGCTCATAATGTCTATGAAGAATAATCCCTACAATTTGGATTGGTGTACATTTTCCTATCTTTAACATAAAGGAATATACCGGTAATATACCGTACCCTAAAAATGGCACTTTGTAAATATCCCCAGCATCAGTTGTGTTCCTCAGGTTGGACTACATGTAAGAAGCATCTGATGACTGAGCCTCTTCTGTATGAAGCCAACAGCTACTAGTCATAAATGAAACCCAGAGTAGTCCAGAACACCACCAACCTCTATGGGCAGTAAAGGAAGACATACCTTCACAACTGCTGGCAGTGTCCATCTCCGTTGGATTTGGAGCACCAGTAAAAACCTGATCAGCAACCAGCTCCGGGGGGCTTGGTATCTGCAGGTGTGTAGAGCCGGTAGAACTTTGAGACAAGGTGGTCATGAATCGATCTTCTGGAAGAAATAATTAAAAAAAAATCTAATGTAAAGATGGTTTAAGTTACCACAGCAGCGCACAGGCTATCATTTTATTGGCATATTGTAGCCTAAAACTATCATTACTATTCACCTTTAAAAGGGACACTAAACCAAAAATGTTCTGCTGGACACTTTTTTGGGGCTATAATGAAAGCACACATACCTATAATTAAATTTTACATTTTACATCCTTTTGACCTTCGTCTGCCCAGAATACATTGGCACTGAATAACACGGCAGACTACACTATTCCATACAATGGTATTCATTCAAAAACATTAGAAATATCAGGTTTTTTTTCACAATGGGACTCGAATAGTTTCACAGTAGCGGCATGGCCTTCCGGCAGGCTGTTCTGCGATAGAATGCCAGGAATCAGCCGGACAAAGGACGTTGCAAGCAGGGTGTGCCCGGATATACACCGGACTCCACTATAGTTAATAGGGCTGGATGGCATACTGGCAGCGTCAGACCTGTAAACGCTAGTGTGAAACTAACCTAAGGATATGGCATCGGACAGAACATTAAGTGCTTGTCTGACTGACCCTCATAGCAATTTTAGTTATGACCCTGATGATCACCCTATAGAAACAAAGCCACTTACTTTTTCACTGACGCTCCATTCCAGCACTCCACCGCTTCTTGTCCCCAGTGGATCAGAAGTATGATGTCCTGTTTGTCATCACTGATGCTGCCATTCACTGGCTTCAGCACTGATGTGTCATCAAGCTTCACATGACCACTGAGACAAGTGAATGGCTGCAGTGGAGTATGTGATAATGGACAGGACATTAAACCTCCGGTCCCCAGGGGAAGTAAGATCACAGGGTAGAGGTAAATGGCTGAGCACTTTTGGGGGGCATAACTAAAATTACTGTGGGGATCGGATAACCCCTCCGTATATGCCCTGGTGTGAAGGATAAATGAAGGCCATAAATGTGTTGTGAACATGAGCTGAACACTAAATGGATAACTCCCAGGACATATATAAACTATGATGAGGAAAGACTGAAGGGGCCACACTGCTGAACTGACGCTGTTGTCTCAATATTCTGGGGAACCGTGTGGATCCCATAGGTTGGACCCCCACTTATAATTAAGTAATGACATATGCCAACAGCAACATGTGATCAGTTTTTGAGATGAGAATGGCTGTTTAAGAGAAAAAGGACATGTCCATGTGTCTGGCTACACACCAAGGTGAGAAATAAAATAATAAAGACACTTCTGCCAACGTTCGAAGAAGCAGACAGAAATTCAGATCCACAGGGCTAGTTTCCATAAGGTCTACTGTTCATTACTGTATCTTCAGGTTTAGCAGCATAGTTTTCAGCATTCCTAAGGGCTTTATCGTACATCCACTTCAGGTGAAAAAATGACAGCTAACTAGGAAAATGTCAAGCGAGTGCAAAATCTATAATTCACAGGACATGTCACAGAATCTGGCAAAGAAAGGGCAAAAATGGCCTTGAAGACAGAGGTTTGTGTGTGAACAAAACCCTGCTCATCCAGACACTGATCCAGCAATGTTCTGACAAGATAAGCTTCATTATAATCCTATTACTTCAGGTTTATCAATACACCCCAGGATATTATTCTGACTCGAGATTTTAGTCCAGTAACTAGCGATGTCAGGATTTTCCTGCAACGCGGATGATTAATGATATTCTTACTGCGCTAAATAAATGAAGAGCGGAGGTATTCATTCCTTCCCTGCCCAGGGCATGTGACACCTAACGGTTAACCTCCTCCTGGAGGGCCAGGACATTACTGTATTCAGATTCTAGGCCTTCAATATATGAACAAAGCACCAGCTCTCCTACAAATATGCACATCCCATAAAAATAGCAGTAAACCAAAGCCCTTCTGTCTCTCCTATTCAGCAATTGTTTTACTTCAGTTGTACAGTGGATCTTGGCGAGTACAGTTTGTCCTTTTAGAGACTGCCAGCTGGCATAAGGAGTCTTACATGCCAGGCAATGCTCCCAGGGAAATAAGGTGTGCAAAAGGACGACTGACTGCAGTGTAGTCAGGGGTCTCACCAAACATTGCTAGAATCCTCCAGTGATGGAGGAGCAATGGTTTAGATGCAAAAGTAAGGCTACTGTCATGCTGCCGGATCCATGCTACTGCAGGTCAACATGCCGAGGGCGGCCGGACAAAAAACGGAGCGTGCTGTAGTTTTATTCTGGCTGCTTCTCGAGATGCTTGCCGTGCTGCGGCCAGACCTCCGAACCGCGCTTATTATAGTGAATGGGGCTGGAGAGGACTTCTGGTGGCACGGTGGACTTTCGAAAGCACGGATCTGGCAACAAGGCCAGTCATCAATGAAGGTATTCCTTGTGTTACATAGTTACATTTTAAATCCCGGTATCGCTGTGGTCTTTTTGCTTGGTGGTATATGACTAAAGCTACCAGTGCAACTCCTAATAGCCAAGCAGCCAGAGATGCTTCTCTATGTCACAGTAATACCTTCCCATAGGAAAAAGACAAATGACAAACCTCTTTCACCATTCTGTGCAGGAGATGAGTTACGCGGAGAAGCATCCATACCGCTTGCCTGGACATCAAACACAGAAAGAAACGCGTTAGATGCCAACATCTAACATTTCACAAGATAATAGCATGTTGAATAGAAAATGTCTCAAAACACACAGAGTTGTAGAATAATTGACCCGCGCAACCTAGAGAATACTTTCTAATCTTCACACTGATTCTAGGTTACAGAAAGCAGAGAAAGAATAATTGGATTCTCCCAGTGTGCAGCTCGCTGCGTTAATGTACCTCTTCCAAGCGCCCATGAAGTGTGAATGTGAAGAGCAATAATACAGTAAATAGCTGCATCCCCTGGTAATTTACTACTCTAGATTATGTCAGATGTGATATGCAAGTATTATTATTACTACCATTAATTTCTACACAATCGTCTCTCTGCTAAAGTCAGATTAAGGGAGAGTGTAAATACTATTATTATACAGTCTATAAGTCATAAGCAGGATGAATAGGAAACAGAAATGTTTTCATAGATGTATTAGCTGTGAATTAGTAAGGGTTTTCCAATTTGTCAGTAGAAAGCCACACTATAAGGGTCCATTCACACGCGGGTGCGGACCCATTCATTTTCAATGGGGCCGGAATGGATGGGACAGCACACTATGTGCTGTCCGCATCCGCATTTCCGCAAAAAAATAATTAGAACATGTCCTATTCTTGTCCGAATAGGCATTTTCTATTATAGTGCAGGCCATGTGCACATGGCCGGTGTCCGTGTTTTGCGGATCCACAAAACACTTACGGATGGGTGATTGGAGCCTTAGAAACTTATCAGCACACTACGGTGAGCTCATTAAGCATCCAGAAAATTCTCAAGTCAGGTGCTCAAAAACATTGAAAGGATAGTCAACTGGTCGTTTAGGGTGGCTCCAGGGCCTTACTTTTTCTTCAGGTTAACCATGACATGTGCAGGCCATCACCCAGTGACACCTAACGCCTAGCAGTTGGCACCAACCTGAAACTAGGAGTGGAACAGAAAACTTTCCACTCAACAATCAGTCACTAGAATGCAATTGGTGACCCTCCCGATGTTACCAGACAAAAAATGCATATACAGACTATTCTCTCCCTTTCATACCACCGTCTAAAACACCAAATATTATAGAAGACCTCCCACCCAAAACACAGCAATCTTCTGAAGTAGGACTTCGTTCCAATGAAGAGGTCTTATCTGCAGTCACTCTCCACTGGACAACAATTCCTATTACGTACTATGGCCGACCAGAATACAGAGATTATAATCCATTCTCATATTCTGCACATGTCAAAACAAATCACTGATCATTGGGGAACATCGCCTATTCCTATTCATATGGGAACAAGATTATTATTATAATATTATTTTATTATTCCCCCCGCCACACACGTCACACTGGCCATCTACCAGGCACTTGGTAAAAGTAACCCATCATCATTCAGTGGTCATAGCCCTGTGCTATGTAAAAGGTTAAATGTTCACCAGATCTCCAGACAGCAGGATAATGTGAAATAGATATATGGCTTAATATCCACTGTGCCATCATGTGCAGATAATGCCATATCATGGGACCCCCCCGACTCCAATGTGCGTGTACCCCATATATCCGTAAGATCAGTGTGATACAACTGGCTCCTTACTGTACTGTCTATGTACAGTGCATTTTGCTATCCAATTTCAGGTGTATAAATGATGGCAGAAGGCCGTCTCTGTAGTGTATATTTTACTGATTACATTTCGGTGTTCTCTTAGCACCTTTCTCAGTAAAAGGAAAATATCATGGGTGTCTCCCTGCAATTTAAAGGGCGTCTGTCAGCAGATTTATATGTTGCATGTGTGTCTGGCAGCTGAAGGCATCTGTATTGGTCCCAGGTTCATAGATGCCCGCATTGCTGAGAAAAATGATGTTTTAATATATGCAAATGAGCCTCTAGGAGCAACAGGGGCGTTACTGTTACTCTTAGGCCCCTTTCACATCTGAGTTTTTCCTTTCCGTCCTAGAGTTCCGTCCTCGGGGCTCTAGGACGGAAAGATACTGATCAGGATTATCCCAATGCATTCTGAATGGAGAGAAATCCGTTCAGGATGCATCAGGATGTCTTCAGTTCAGTATGTGAACGTTTTTTGGACGTTGACAAAACCACAGCATGCTGCGGATTTGTCTCCGTCCAAAAATCTGGAAGACATGCCGTAACGCCGGATCCGGAATGAATGCCCATTTAAAAGCATTAATCCGGATCCAACTTTAAGCTAAACGTCGTTTCGGCACATCGCCGGATCCGACGTTTAGCTTTAAAGAATGGTAACCATGGCGGCCAGGATGCTACTAAAGTCCCGACTGCCATGGAAAAGCAGCGGGGAGCCGGGGGAGAAGCTACTTACCTTCTGTGCGGCGGCCGGGGCGCTCCTCGATGACGTCACCGGGTCCCTGTGTCGCATGGATCACATAGCTATGCTATGTGAGCAATGCACTGTATGGATTGTACTGCGCATTGCTCACATAGCATAGCTATGTGATCCATGCGACACAGGGACCCAGTGACGTCATCGAGGAGCGCCCCGGCCGCCGCACAGAAGGCAAGTAGCTTCTCCCCCGGCTCCCCGCTGCTTTTCCATGGAAGTCGGGACTTTAGTAGCGTCCTTGCTGCCATAGTTACCTGAAAGAATATTGAAGACTGATCGGTCTTCAATATGCTTTCAGTTGTCTTGCGTTGTGACGGATCCGGCGGGCATTTCCAACGACGGATCGCCAGATCCTCACAACGCAGATGTGAAAGAGGCCTTAGAGGTTCTGCTCTTTCTGCAACTGCCGTGCCCTCTGCCCTTGGATTGAGTTGAGAAGTCAGGGCAAAGCGTGATGATGTTTACACTGCCTGGTCAATCAAAGTGGAGAGGGCGTAGCAGTTGCAGAAAAAGCAGAACCTCTAAGAGTAACGGCAACGCCACCATTACTCCAAGAAGCTAGTTCGCATATATTAAAACATCATGTTTCTCAGCAACGCAGGCACATATGAACCACCAGAAGTGAATTGCAAATTAAAAATGTCTATCATACATATAATGCACATTTAACATAAGCAAAGACAACGCATAAAAGAATACAAAATTAAGTAGCTTAGTGCATGCATTATAATAGTTATATGAACTTCTCTTCCAATCCAGTTCACGTGCTCCATATCCTCTTCAATCTGTAGACCAGCTTCGCATACGATTCATCACTTTGTGTATACACTGCCTCCATATAAAGCCCTCCACAAATTTCCCATATACCTAATATACATGTCCACCGCAGTGTTGGAAGGGATTTGTGACAGGATGCAGCAGCTCCAATACTTCTGGTTACTGCAGTCCACTTTTATCATATAGCATCATGTAGCATATGCAATATTATCATATAATGGCCGAGAGTATTATCCGGATAATGGCAAGGAGGCAGAATTCTTTGTTTTTCTTTTTCCTTGTAACTATACATTTCACTACCTAAATGGTTGCTAGTAAAGTACAAAAAAAATCATGCCAATAATTAGGCTACAGACGTAATGGATAATATTATTCCACATCAGAGCGAAGGAAGCTGCAATAACATTTATGAGAGGTACAAGAAGTGCTTAGATTTTGTCCTGGCATAATTACCAATTGACAATGTTCTGCCTTCTAAGCATTCCCATTATTTGACTTTTCTGCACCACAGGCTCTGAGACACGGTAGCATTTCCTCAGAATAATGTGTTATTTCTGTTTGTAACTAGTAGTTAGTAATGAAATATGACAGATACAGTTCTGCCAAGAAACAGCTACAAAAGATAATGGGAAGGAGAAGCGCGATCAGGTTTTAATGGTTGCAGAAGGAATACATAATAAGCGCTGGCCGATGTATAATATGTCAAGTAAAAGGTAACAACTTAAATGTGAGAAAACATTTCTGCATTGTGAAGAATTATGCCGTGTGCACAAGACATGGGGTTTGGGTTATGCTTACAGGGCACAGCAGGCTTCTGTCAATCAAGCAGAAAATACAACTGTCAAAATGATTCTGTAAAGCTAGACTGATGAGAACCAATGGAGAAAGCAGCAATACCCTAAATCAAGCATCAAAATCACGAGGTGTGATAACGGCTCTCAACAAGCCACTGCTTCTCGAATATAAAAATCACTGGCAATGCTATGAACAGTCCAGCTGGCCCACCGCTCCAGTCTGAACTCTGCTATTGCCTGGACTGAAACAAATACAAGACGATCTGTCCAGGAGCACTGCAGAATGCAAGCAAGCAGTCATTATAGAAACTAGATCATCCAAGACGATCTGTCCAGGGGGAGTGCAGAATGCAAGCAAGCAGTCATTATAGAAACTAGATCATCCAAGACTATCTGTCCAGGGGGAGTGCAGAATGCAAGCAAGCAGTCATAGAAACTAGATCATCCAAGACGATCTGTCCAGGGGGAGTGCAGAATGCAAGCAAGCAGTCATTATAGAAACTAGATCATCCAAGACGATCTGTCCAGGGGGAGTGCAGAATGCAAGCAAGCAGTCATTATAGAAACTAGATCATCCAAGACGATCTGTCCAGGGGCAGTGCAGAATGCAAGCAAGCAGTCATTATAGAAACTAGATCATCCAAGACGATCTGTCCAGGGGGAGTGCAGAATGCAAGCAAGCAGTCATTATAGAAACTAGATCATCCAAGACGATCTGTCCAGGGGGAGTGCAGAATGCAAGCAAGCAGTCATTATAGAAACTAGATCATCCAAGACGATCTGTCCAGGGGCAGTGCAGAATGCAAGCAAGCAGTCATTATAGAAACTAGATCATTCAAGACGATCTGTCCAGGGGCAGTGCAGAATGCAAGCAAGCAGTCATTATAGAAACTAGATCATCCAAGACGATCTGTCCAGGGGCAGTGCAGAATGCAAGCAAGCAGTCATAGAAACTAGATCATCCAAGACGATCTGTCCAGGGGCAGTGCAGAATGCAAGCAGGCAGTCATTATAGAAACTATTACCTTTGTCTCTTCGCCTGGTCTCATTCTCCCAGGACTTGCAGGCACAGACGGTCGTTTACGGCCCTTTTCTTGCTGGAAAAGGTCTTGCAACCTGTCAGTGAAAAACATGGCATACATTAAATTATTAAATATAGCAAAAATATGCATAAAGGACCTCAAATGATAATAACTAAAAATACTATAAGGCAATAAAAACTATGTTCAGGAATAAAAACACAGCAGATGATAGGACCCGGACCCTTCCTACCCCAAAATAGGCTGCAGGTAATACAAGCGTATAGTTACGTTTACCAGCAAGTTAATAAATCCACACAGTATGGAAAAGCTGCCAGCCACAATTTTAGCCTGGTGGCATTGGGGACATGGGTTCAAATCTGAAGGCCCTGCATGGAGTTCGTCTCCTTGCAGACATTAAAGGGAACCTGTCATCAATGCAAAGCAATCTGCAGGCAGCATGGTTTAGAGCTGGAGCAGATTTATATATAAATTTGTACAAAAAGATTTAGTGTAACTTGTATTTCGTTCATTTAAGTTCTTGCTCATTCTGTGATTTGAGGTCAAGGACACAGTCCTGTCAGTCATTGACCGCTATGTCTTACAGGGAAGACTGTTAATCATTGACGAGGACCGCCTCCTTGTCTTCAAAGCTCAGAATGAGGAGGGACAAAAATGAAAGGTACAGGTATATTTAATCTTTTCCCTGAAAATTATCTATCAATCTACCCAGTGCCTGCAGCTCAAACCCCATGTTCAATTATTATTTATTGGAAAACACCACTAATTCCATGGCTCTGTAGATGGGGGTTACACATACATAATATAAAAAATACTAGTACAATAAACAAGTACTATTACACTGGTATAGAGGGGGAGAGGACCCTGTCTGCACGAGCTAACAATCTACAATGTGACAGGTTGCCTCTAATCGGGGTCGGATTAATTAGAGGGCACCCACAGTTTGCATCCTAGGGCCTCCACCACAAAAGCAGTAAAAGGGGGCCCCGACAGAGGTGATGAATATACAAATGTGAGGCATCAGTTACGATGGCCTGGTTAAACTGTGGATTGCCCATCACCCAGCTTTCCCAGTTTCCAAGCTGTCACCCAGCTTTCCCAGTCCATTGGGGGGGGGGGGGGCATTATATGCTGTCACTCTGCTTTCTCACTTCATCGGGGCATTATACGTTGTAACGTAGCTTTCCTAGTTCACAGTGGGCATAGTATGTTGACACTCAGCTTTCCTAGTTCATGAGTGCAAAATAGGTTGAGACTCAGCTTTCCCAGTTCATGGGGCATTATAGGTAGTCTTTCTGCCATCTCAGTTCTTGGGTGGAAGGGGTACATTATAGGCTGTCGTTAGCTCATAGCTAATGTGTGGCCCCCTCTTATATAGAGTGTGACATTCCTGCACTTGCTTTCTAAATGAATTCCTGTGTATATACTACACAAGCTGTACATGAATTAAGGGAGATCCATGGAAGCATACTATGTGATCTATAGGAGAAGCATGCATCTACTTAAAGGGGTTGTTCAGTCTAGGAGCTGACTTAACACCTGCCAGTTCAGCGTGCCCGGGAGAAAATGAGGGTAGTTGTACTCACGGTGGCAGTCTTCGCTATGTTTATCCCTGGGCCATGCAGTGATAGGAAGGATGCATCTTCTCTTCCCTTCAATGCACATCCTGGTTGTGGGGCTCCTGCCTGATGTTAGGTAGAGGGGCCCTTGGTGTAGATGCGTTTTGAGGTGCAAGGCAGGGTTCCTGAATGATGCAACAGCAACGTAGTACTATGGTGATTGGTAATACAGGTGTTGGTGTATGCAATGATGAGGCTGGATTTAATTCCACTGTACTTTGCTGTGGTAGTTCACACAGGCACTGTACACATTAAATGCAGTCTTTATAGTTGCCATATACAGTTCCCAAGGCTGTGTATGGGAGGCTGTTGTCTATCTCCTTTCAATCAGGCTGTACAATCTCTCATTTCTCAGCCTAAGATGTGCAACTGACCTCTCATTATATGGCATCTCCACAGTGGAATAGTCTCTGAATAGAGGGCCCTTCTGACCTTTTGGTATGATGCAGAGCATGAAGCTTACTGCGCTCAGTATGCAGAGAAATCTGTAGCCATAACGCACATGGGTTACCTTTCTCTGGCAAATGCTCTGCATTTTCCCTTATGTGGCCACTATACGTTCTGCCAAATCCAATAGATCCTCTCAGGCCCTCTCATCCAACATCAGTGTCTGGCCTCACAAATGCTCTTCTGGATGGGCAAAAATTCTCAAAGGCACACTCGAAAATCTGTTAGAAAGGCAACTTTGTAGCACCCATGTCTTTTCCCTATCCCTCCGTAATTCAGTAGTCTCCCCCTGATGCATTTTTTAAATAATATTCTGGTGACCTACAATTGTTCTGCTGTACCAGGTTATGCTCTAGAAACATGGAGTAGCATACATAGCAACAACAACAAACGGTGGGGATGCGAGGGTTGCTATGTAAGGAAGGATCAGCTGGTCCGGGCCATCATCATTATTTTTCGTGCCTGTGAAAGGCAATCAAGTATTAAAGCTATTAATACCACTCGAAAACAGGGTCAAACAAGAGAACTACAGAAGGTCATCGACACCTGCTTAGCTGGGCTCATTTATAAACACTGAAATGTGGAAAAATTGTTCTTAACCAGCCGCACAGAAAAATAATATATAAAAGGAGATAAACAGAGCAAGAAACTACATGACTGTCTCCTGCAGAAACCACACATCTCAAAAAAATAAATCATGTTATCTCAATATCAAAATGATAATCCATATTTAGTATACATCTCTCTGTCATTCAAATCATGTTTTCCTAGATTAAAGGGGGATTATTTTCAGGTAACAAAAGTTAAAACATGGTAGATATTGTTGTCCCAGTCTTTAAATTATTTTGCAGAGTGATATTGAAAATATTAATTTAAGGGATTTACAAAAAATAAAAAAACAACATCTAAAGTAATGTACTAGATGTACTACATACTCAAATATAATAAAAATAACAGCCTGCACCATCAGGAGGCTACAGGAAAAGGCCAACATCACTGAATACATTCATCATGGTATTGTCAGGAGAAATTTCTCGCATATAGTGCTTTGCGGTCTCCTAATTGTTCTAGCACCAAAAGAGTTATATTATTTTTACAAAATAATTTCTCTATCAAAGTGTACACGCTTCCATTGTACCAGCCGCACTGCAGTAAACGCTGAACCACTGTGCCATCTAGTGGTCAAAACCGAACTTTCACCAAAAAGTAACTATCAGCCAAACTAGGTACGTAGGATCTAATCTGCAGTTTTTACCACAGAGAATGAAAAACAGTACCTCACCCCTTGCCCCACAAACTAAAAATTTTAAAGTAAATCTTTCACCATTTAACAAGGGGCATCCAATAGATCAGTGATGGCGAACTTTTTAGAGACTGAGTGCCCAAACAAAAACCCACACACTTAAACATTGCCAACACAGCAATATAACCTGAACACTACAGTCCAGTATAGTATATTTTCCATGTACTTTATCATTTAGCTGTAATAGCCTGCCTACATTCAGTGTGCTGCCTGTGCTGTGCATGGTGCGCCCTGTGCTGATGAATGGCAGGAGAAGTCTAAGGTATATTGATACACTATAGACTTTTTCCAGGGTGTGGGTGTCCACAGAGAGGGCTCTGAGTACCGCCTCTGGCACCCGTGCCATAGGTTCGCCACCACTGCTATAGATTCTTTAAAACACATGCTACAGCATCCCCACATTCCCCAATCTCATGTTAATTGTCAGGGATGTGCGGCTTGCTGCACAGGAGAGTTCTGGTACACTTAAATACACTCTTATTTCCACATGGTCATCATGCCTCCCAACTTTTAAAAAATTTTGTTTAGCCAGTGAGTTATTCAATAAAAAGTATCTGTATGGCACCAACTCCCCTTTGTTCTTTTTCTTTGTCCGGCTCACTGAGAAGGCCGCACATGCTTAGTTTCATTCTTCAACTGCCTCCTGAGCTGTGATAGGGAGAGAGCTGCAGCAGAAAAAATACTCCCCCTGAGCTGCAGCAGAAAAGACACTCCCCTAGAGCTTTATATAAATATAGCAGAAAAATGAATCTAGAAAAATCTGGATCCATGTGAGGTACAGGGCTGGTTCTAAGGCCCCTTTCACATTTGCGTTTTTCCTTTCCGCCCTAGAGATCCGTCCTCGGGGCTCTAGGACGGAAAGCTACTGATCAGGATTATCCCAATGCATTCTGAATGGAGAGAAATCCGTTCAGGATGCATCAGGATGTCTTCAGTTCAGTACTGACACTTTTTTGGCCGTAGCAAAATCCGCAGCATGCCACAGATTTTCCTCTGGCCAAAAATCCTGAAGACATGCCGCAAGGACAGATCCAGAATTAATGCCCATTGAAAAGCATTAATCCAGATCCGACTTTAAGCTAAACGTCGTTTCAGCGCATCGCCGTATCCGACGTTTAGCTTTTAAGAATGGTAACCATGGCAGCCAGGAAAAGCAGCGGGGAGCCGGGGGAGAAGCTACTTACATTCTGTGCGGCGGCCGGGCGTTCCTCGATGATGTCACCAGGTCCCTGCGCCGTATGGATCGTGGACCCGGTGACGTCATCGAGGAGCGCCCAGGCCGCCGCACGGAAGGTAGAAGCTTTTCCCCCGGCTCCCTGCTTCTTTTCCATGGCAGCCGGGACTTTAGTAGCGTCCTGGCTGCCATGGTAACCTGAAAGCATATTGAAGACTGATCAGTCTTCAAATGCTTTCAGTTGTCTTGCGTTGTAACTGATCCGGCGGGCATTTTCGGCGACGGATCGCCAGATTCTCACAACGCAGATGTGAAAGGGGCCTAAGTTTTGTTAGAAAGAGGTGGTCATGTACTGGTCATGTACTAGATGATGTCTGATTTTCATTTTTACAATAATCAAGGGATAACCCTTTAAAGATACAGCACTGTATCTCCCAGTGTTTCCTCCATCCTTCACTGGGAACACAACAACACATTCTCATCCTGTTGTAAAGAGCTTTGGCTGGAAGGATACAAGTGCAGATTTTAAAGCCAAAGTCAAGAGTGCATACAACAGGAATGGGAAATATACATCAGAATTTTCAGAACTGAGACAGACCCATTGTGAGGAACTTTCTATTAATGGCCTAGATGAAGAGGTAACTGACCTCTCTACATGCCTTTCCTACTACACATCTCTACATTTTTCCTGTAGAGGCACTAGGGATTCTTGCTCCAGCTATCTGCCAAGAGATCAGACATGTATCGATCAGCATATAAAGAGATTTAACCTCTACCTGCAGCTATGCCAAGGGTCTGCAACCTCGGCACTCCAGCTGTTGTGAAACTACAACTCCTAGCATGCACTCTTGCTTTGCTCTTCTCAGGCACCCACAAAGGTGAGCATGGCATGCTGGGAATTGTCATTTCATAACAGCTGGTGTGCCGGAGGTTGCCAACCCCTGAGCTATACTATTAGCGATGGAAAGCTGGCTTTGGTCCAGCAATCTGATTGAATTAACCTGTTGTTCCAGGCTTGCAGCATCTCACATAGCGATTGCTTCTTCACTATAACTGACTCAAAGACCGACTGCAGCTGTTGTGGAGAGTCCATGTTGGAGCAGAGCATCCTGGCCTGAAGTTTCTCAATCCAGTTCCGAAACTCAACCTCCTCCATCTGAGGAAAAAGTAAAGAGAAAAAATAAGACTAAACAATGGCATTAACTAAATATTGTAAAATAACCCAAGTAAAATAAACTATGAAAGGGTCACTGTACCAAAAATGGCTTGTGGTGCATTTAGAGGAGCCCAAAAGGAAAAAATCGCGGCACTCCTTCGTCTGTAGACAATATTCTTTATTCCACCTTAAAGTGCGACGTTTCGACTTTAATCAAGTCTTTATCAAGCATACACAATTGAGTAATTGAGTATTTTTGCTTCAGCATTTAGAGGAGCATCATTAAAGGGTTATCCAAGATCTATAATGGCCCCATCAGAGGTTGCACTTACCTCGCTCCCCGACACCCGCGTAGTTTTTCATACCGGCTCGGCCGCTGCTGCATCTCCGCGCCGTGCGGATGAAAACATCCGGTGTCAGGGGGCAGCCAATAGCAGGCCGTGATGGGAACAAGCCTCCAGAGAATCGTGGGTGACGCTAGGGAGGCTGGTTCCTATTGCAGCTGTGCTAGTCTGTGAGGGGGCCAGGCATATGGGTGGCATAATAGATCTTGGATAACCCCCTTTAAAGAGAATCTGTCACCATAAAAATGCAAAGTAGTCTGCAGGCAGCATATTATAGAGCTGGAGGAGCTGAGCAGACTGATATGTAGCTCTATGGGAAAAGATTCAGTATAACTAGTATTTCATTCATTTAAATTCCTGCACCTTTTGGGCTTTGACGTCAAGGCGGTCCTATCAGTGACTGACAGCCTTCCCTCTATGGCTATGCATAAAAAGATAGCTGTCAATCACTGATAGGACCGCCCAGAGTGAGGAGCAATTTAAATGCATAATAACTTTCTCTATAAAACTATATATCGATCTGCCCTGCTCCTCCTGCTCTACACTAAGACACCATGTTCAGTGACAGATTTCCTTTAACTAGCTGATCTGGCACCAGAATGGATTATTTGTATTACCTTTAAAGAAATGTAACTGCACCCAGTAAATGCTCCTCCTATCAAGGGACAAGAAGAACAGGGAGCTGCAAGGAATAATGGCATGTCTGCTCTGCTGTGATAAGTCCATATATAACAAGCTACTGAGGTGGTTGAAAACTATGGCCCACACCAGCTTATCCCAGTTTTTGGCATAAATAACCCCTAAAAGTCTCGATTTGTGCATGGCTAATTGGGGGTGTGCAGCCTAAACTTTTAGACATTTATTAATACCAAAGATAGAAATTGGTACAAATTTTGGCAAAAATTTGAAGCGTAACTGCTGTTTCACGTTTGTTTTTGCTATTGTGTAGGGACAGTGACAGGGAACATTTTTGTAATATACTTTATTGAGGGAAAACCTTTATTTGTGATAGAAAACTGGGGCTGAAATGTCCCTTAGCAGCGCTCTTTCAAATGAACATTGCATCGGTCTTCATATTAGCATAGGAAAGACGGGCTGTGCGGAAGCTGCGGGATTCTGCCTGCCATTCTCCCCCACAGCCTGGTGAGTACAGGATCCTAATGTGTTAAAATTAAATATACAGTTCCCCTTTTTATTAAATATAATGCACTTGTACACTCTGCAAGCTCACCGACAAGCGATGTCAGTGAGCTTTCCCCATGCACTCGCGGCTGACTAATGAAGCAGCTGCCGGGAGTAATGCCTGTGAAAGCATTAAGCGCTAACTAGAGGCAGTGCAGGTAGGCTGGGGGAAGCTGCTATACAGTATATAAGAATAGTTAGGTCCTTATATAATGTATAAGAGCTTCCCGCTGAAGAGCAGAGAGGAGGATGAGGCAGCTCTTTAGCTCAGTGTTCTGACATAACTTGTCCTGCTGTGCGATTAGGACAGGTTTTTGTGTGAACTAATAAGACAGCAGCCATTTTATTTCCCCTGATGATTGCTCCCCAGACAAAACAAGCGATTATAACTAATGAAAGGGATTTGGGAATATATTTACAATAAAGTAATATTTAACTATTTAAATTTTCTTAATTCCCAGAGAACCCCTTTAACTGGCTGTTTATGGAGCTGGTGCTGCCCCTACCACCTCCTTCCCCTCCAAGTCATGGTACTGGAGAGTGAGAGCAGAGGGTCCCCCCAGTCAGACTTTCCTGAGGACGGGCGATGGCACTCGTAGGAAGCGACCAAACAACTACACAGCATGTGTCTATAGTAGTCTATTTTGCATCCTTCTCCGTAGATCTAAAAATGCCGCCATTTTTGACCAGTAGTGAGGGTCTAGGGCTACATGACGACATGTGTAACATTGCTTGTAATGATAGTGTATGGTGTTGCACTGTGACCTACTGCAAAAAAATCCATCCAAGTTACGTCGCAGCATGTCGCAGTGGGTAACCATAGACGATCACTACAATAAATGTTGCAATTAAGTTGTACACTTATTGTTGCTGTGTAGCCCTAGCCAAACAATGTGGATAGCCAGTATTCATCTATCTGCCAAATCCTGACAATGTGGCTGTCACTAGCAAACAAGAAAGCATGCATCTGGCCATTTGCTCAAGGGACTTGGAGAGCCTCCATCTGAACTGCAATCTTTCGATGTCATCTGCGTCGTCTTCTGCCGATAAACCACCTAGTAGAGTATAAAATTCCTGGGCGTTTTTGTCTTCCTCTTCTGCCAGGTCATCCTCCTCAGGGCTCAGGTGGCCATGAGATGTAGGCACCATGTATTCTGTCCCCTTGTCAACCAGATTTCTCAGCATCCCCTCCAGGATGTGAAATAGTGGAATGACATCCTTCATTCTGTAGTTCTCACAAATGAATAATAAAGTGGCCTCCTTAAAGGGCCTGAGCAAACGGAACGTGTCATGCATGAGCTGCCAGACTAACGTGGAAGTTACACCGGTTAGTAAACCCATCTGTCTGCAGCATTAAGAAATCGTTTACCACCTTTCTCTGCTCGTACAGGTGATCTAACATATGGGGAACAGCATTTTGCCTTTGCAGCTTAAGAAGGGCGTGTTTTGTTCGGTAAGAGTGGCTGAAGTGCCTGCCCGAGCTACTTGAGAAACCTTGGCATGGTGCTCGGGCTTAGACATGTCCTACACAGCAGGACATGTTGACTAATCTCTCAATTTTAACATCAGTTTGAGGGCTTAGTAAGACCGCAGTGTGCACCTGTCTGGTCATTTGTTATTGCTATATTGTCATATTATTTATCATATCCACACAATTGTCATCCTGTGTAGGATGTCTATTGTGGTACTTGTGGTCCGCTGCGGGCATCCACCACCGTATGCATTTCTGCTGGGGATCGCCATTAGCAACGGGCCACAAGTGCAGGATCTGCTCCCCTGTATATATATATATATATATATATATATATGCACAACTGCATTTTTGGGTTGAGCACATCCTGCTTCATGCCACCTTTCAGTTGTTTTGTATATATAATTTTTTGGAGGTGTATAAACTCCTATGTAAATGTAGCCCGTTTTCCATCCACAGGCTACATTTAGGTACACCTGTGAGGCCTGGCCCATATCAGCCAGTCTTGGGTAGGGCTCACAGCCTTCTCCCTCCTCCCATTGCAGGCATGGTTACATGCTGGAGGTAACTGAGGAGTTTGCTGCGAGTCAGCCTTTACACTCCTGTAATTTAGCCCACTGGCCCCTGGTATTGCCCATACGGCACAGGTAGGTGAGTGTTAGGTCCAGAGCTACTTGAGAAACCATGGCGTGGTGCTCCGGCTTAGACATGTCCTCCACAGCAGGACATGTTGACTAATCTCTCAATTTTAACATCAGTTTGGGTGCTTACTAAGACTGCAGTGTGCACCTGTCTGGTCATTTGTTATTGCCCAAGTGATGAGAAGGAGCATCAGGAGCAATAGACGACATTGAAGTCTAGGGGAAGGAATGACTACTTCCTTGTGCTAACGTTGTCGAGCCCTGACTGCTGGAGAGGGGGTGCTGGCCAGTGGTTGCTGCATTATGCTGTAACACTAAATAAGTGGCACACTTTTCCCACTCCACTTTTTGATAGCGCTTCATGTGTTGACGCAGGACCGCTGTGCCAAAATTAGCACCCTTTTGTGGCAACATTTTTGCCACTGCACGTTCCTTTGGAGGGCTCAGGCAACTGTATGTTGACCATAGTGTACAGTAATTGTTTCACTCGAATAACGGATTAACTCTGAATGTCGTTGCACCAGAACCTTACGCACTGTCCCTGCACTCTACCTCTTCAATATTCTTTTTTAAAACACTTTGCAGCAACATTGTGCCTAGCACTTTCGACATCTTTCCCTATGCTTAGCTCACAGGACAATGGCGGAGACCATACGGGATGAGTGTTTTATAGGGCTGTGACATCACAGGGGATGGCTACCTGCGAAATGGCTGTCTGCACAGCATTATCGGTGATATCGCATTCCCGGGCCTCTTACTTTCACTTTATAACACATGCAGCCGCCATTTTAGGAAAAATTTGATTTGTTACCACCTGTAGCTGGCCAGCTAAGACCTGTCCTAGTTTGCTAATATGGCTTATATGTGTATAATGCTTCACATGCAAGCCACACAGGAGGAGTTTGGGAAAGACAAATCAGAACTGTAAGAAACGTGTTAAGTTCAGTGTTGAAAAAGAACGTTGGAAGAATGGATGATGCTTCACTTAGGACTCTATTCTATGAAGTAATGTCTATTGTTAACAGTCGTCCACTTACAGTCGATAACATCAACGATCCAACAAGTTTGGACCCTTTAACTGCCAACCATCTACTTCACCTTAAGTCTGATTACATACAGCTACCGCCTGGCAAGTTCACAGAGGAGGATTTATATGCCAAAAAGAGATGGCGAAGAGTTCAATATCTATCAGAACAGCTTTGGAATAGATGGAGAAATGAGTACTTAGCCAATCCTATGCTAAGAAGTAAATGGCAAACACCCAGAAGAAATGTCCAAGTTGGTGACATAGTGTTAGTGAATGGAGAAGACTTACCTAGAAGTCAATGGAAATTGGCCAAAGTTCTAGAAGTTCAAAAGGATGAAGACAGGCTAGTAAGAAGAGTGTTGTTACAAATAGGAGACTCAAAACTTGACAAAAAGGGCAACCATCTCACTACTCCACTCAAGTTGGAACGTCCTATACAGAAGTTAGTTGTTCTACTTGAGAGTGATAAAAGACACTTGACAGTTGAGAACCTGATGTAAAATTCCCCAAATTCATGTTTAAGCCTTACTAAAGAGAACATAGAATTATAGGTAATTTTGGTGGGAGTGTAGCTGGCCAGCTAAGACCTGTCCTAGGTTGCTAATACGGCTTATATGTGTATACAGCTAGACCTGCCAATAACCTTAATACATGTTTACATGTTTGAAGAGAAATGTGACTCCATTTTGTCTGTTCTAACTATGTATATTGTGATAGCATCTCACCCATGCACTGTTTCACGTTCCCTCGCTGTAATTCAGACTTCTTTCTGCGTCCTTGGACAGTTTCTAGAAATTCCTAAGTTTTGGTGAAAACACTTACAAGGTCATTCCAGCCTAATGTTTGCCTGACTATATGTGCTTACATATGATTGGTTAATACTGTTTCTATGCATATTTCACTCTCTGCCTCATAAAAGGCTGAGCTTTGAGATAATAAAGTTAGAGTATTTCTCAGTGATACCTGTGTGTGCCTGTCATTTGCTGCTGAGAAATCTCTTTCCTGGTGCCAGTAAGACTTAACCCAAGCTGACCACTGAAGTCCGGTACCAGGGGTACCTAGCGAAGGGTCCAATTTCCTTACAGTTTTGGGGGCTCGCGTCCGGGATCGAGAGGGTCATCCTCGGGTATGGTGAGAAAGACATTAATTTTGTCCTCCGTCTGATCCGAGGGCACTGGCCACGTCTCGACCCAAGTAAGTTGAACCATCTACTTAAAGACTTCAGGAGGTCGCTGTGTCAGGGATACAGTAGATACGGCTCAGGGAGCCTTATAAAGTGGCTGCACGGACTGCAGGAGTCCAAGCAGAAAGAGCCACTAGAGATAAAAGTGCACTTAAAACTAGGGATGTCCCGATACCATTTTTTAAGACCGAGTACGAGTACCGATACTTTTATTTAAGTACTCGCCGATACCAATTACCGATACCTCGTATAAACAGCGCCGCAGTTACTGATAGCAATGAAAACAATTAAAGCTGGAATTTGGTTGCTATGAATAACGGCTTTTCTTTTCCTTTGTACAAGTGTTAATAAATTAATAAATGGTAATATAATAGCGTTTTCAAACCAATGTGCCTCCAGGGGTATCTGTTTTTGGGGGATCTGTGGAGGACACACTGTTGTGGAGGATCTGTGGATGACGCACTGTTATGGGGGGGATCTGTGGATGACGCACTGTTATGGGGGGGATCTGTGGATGACGCACTGTTATGGGGGATCTGTGGATGACGCACTGTTATGGGGGATCTGTGGATGGCACCGTTATGGGGGATCTGTGGATGGCACCGTTATGGGGGATCTGTGGATGGCACCGTTATGGGGGAATCTGTGGATGGCACCGTTATGGGGGAATCTGTGGACGGCACCGTTATGGGGGGACCTGTGGGCGGCACCGTTATGGGGAGACCTGTGGACGTCACCGTTATGGGGGACCTGTGGATGTCACCGTTATGGGGGGACCTGTGGACGTCACCGTTATGGGGGACCTGTGGGCGTCACCGTTATGGGGAGGGGACCTGTGGACATCACTGTTATGGGAGGAGCCTGTGGACATCACTGTTATGGGGGGACCTGTGGACATCACTGTTATGGGGGAGGACCTGTGGACATCACTGTTATGGGGGGGACCTGTGGACATCACTGTTATGGGGGGATCTGTGGATGAGGCTGTAATGGGGGATCTGTGGATGACACATATATAGCATCTTATGCTATATACATGTCATCCACAGATCCCCATTAGTGTCATCCAGATTACACTTGCGGGGTCGGTGCAGCTTGACTCATACACCGGCCCGCAGCTGCTATATTCTGTTTCATTACCCTAACTTACTGTGCCCGTGATTACTAACTATTAATGCTCAGTCCCTCCATGCTCCTGCCCCGCGCCTTCTGTAATCATAAAGTGGGCGGAGCGGGCAGGCGGGACATGAGGCGCATGGAGGAACTGAGAGCTCAAGCTGCCCGATTCCTCCATGCGCCTCATGTCCTGCCTGCCCGCTCCGCCCACTTTATGATTACAGAAAGCGCGCGGGGCAGGAGCATGGAGGGACTGCGCATTAATAGTTAGTAATCACGGGCACAGTAAGTTAGGGTTAATGAAACAGAATATAGCCGCTGCCGAACCGGAACTTCCAGTATCGGCAGTGGTATCGGCGGCATTTTTACGAGTACAAGTACTCGTGAAAATGCCGGTATCGGTCCCGATACCGATACTAGTATCGGTATCGGGATATCCCTACTTAAAACTAAAAGATACTGTTCAGGGAACAGAAGGTTACAAGCTTGGATTAACTCTCATATACATAGTATAAATGTCTGTGTGAGATACTGACCGGGTGGTAAGTGTACGGTCACATCCCACTGTTAATTCCTTCTGTTTTCACTACTATGAATGTGTAAATTGTTTATGTTGTGGAGAACAGTTAGACTAATATGGGGGGGCAGGGATCCAAGACAGATTTCCCCAAACCAGAACCAGGAGAAACGTGTAAAGTATATGTAGCTTGTGTCAGTCCAACAAACTATTACCTGATCAACCCATGGGTAGATAATTTAGCAGGCTGGACTGAGGTAATGGATGCTGCAGATCCATTCCCCAGGGATGGTGACAATAGTATTTATCATATGGATATGGTCAAAGGACTATGTCTAGATGATAAGACAGACTGGCCGCATTTTGATGCGGATCCTTCCTGGGACATGGATTACATGTCCAGGGGAGGTGAACAGTGGCTAGAAATAGCCCCCCATTGGTATGATGCAGGTAATAAGCAAAGGAACAAGAATCCAAAAGGTCCCAAAGATGATAGGACTCTACATGAAATAGAACAGGAGGTGGGAACATTCTGCAGGCAGAGGAACTTTCCTTCAGTTCCAAGAGGTGGTTATCAAGGCCCTCTTTTTTCAAAGCCAGGCCGAGCAGGGTTCAAGTACTTCTGGAAGTCATGGTGCCCGTGTCGTACCAGGGCAACATTTTTCAGGTCAAGTCCCCCAGACAGCAAGGAGGGGAAGGACCCAAAAAAGATGCAGGGTGTGTTCCAAAAGGGGGATAAGGAAAGACACCATTTACCACTGCGAAACCTGCCCTAAAAAACCTGGCCTGTGCATGCAGGATTGTTTCAGAATATACCATTCTTCCATGGAGTATTAAATTAAATTTCATCCTTTATGCTCCCTATAATATTTCCACTTTATATCTCAGATTTAGTCCACCTCTCTTAGTCCACCTCACTTTCCAACAACCACTACACATTCTTTTCTGTGAGACACCTGTTTGCTGAAAAGTACCCTTTCCACCACTTAAAATGTTTGTACAGGGGTGCTCTTTCCAAAATGGTCTAACTTGTTGGGGTTTTTCATTTCTGGGGACCTCAGGAATTTAATAATGTGACATGGCACCTAAAATCCATGTCTGCCAATTCAGGTCAGCAAAATTCACATTTTGCCGTTTGACTCTAGAGCCCTGCCATGCGGCCATACATCATTTTTTGAGCACATATGAGGTGTTGGCGTATTCGGGGAGAAATGTGGAACAAAATGTGGGGTGCATTTTGTCCTGTTTTCCCTTGTGAAAGTTAAAAATGTGGGTGTAAAGAATTTTTTTCTGGAAAAAATTGTCATTTTTTAATTTTCACAGCCAAGCGTTTCCTAATTCTGTAAAACGCCTGATGGGTCTAAGTGCTGACTGCACACCTTGAAATATTTTTTGAGGGGTGTAGTTTCCAGAATGGGGTCACTTTTTGGGGGTTTCCACTCTAGGGCCACCTCAGGGTGTCTTCATATGCGACATAGCTCCCAACTAACATTCCAGCTAAATCCGCTCTCCAAAAGCCATATGGTGCTCCTTCTACTCTGAAGCCTGCTGTGCGGGCAAACGTCAGTTTTTGAGCACACATGGGGTTTTTCTGTAAACCCCAGATTCAGGGTAATAGATTGTGAGTTTTGTTTGGCTGTTAACCCTTGATGTGTTGCAGAAAAAATAAATAGATAAAAATTTAAAATCTGCTAGAAAAAGTGAAATTTTTAAATTTCATTCCAATTTTCATTTAATTCTCGCGGGGCACCTAAAGGGTTAACAAATCATCTTTGAATAGCTTGAGGGGTGCAGTTTCTAAAATATGGTAATTTATGGGTGGTTTCTAATATATAAGCCCCAGAAAGTGACTTCATAACTGAACTGCTCATGAAAAAATTGGGGTTTAGAAATGTTCTTAAAAATTTCAAGATTTGCTTCTAAACTTCTAAGCTTTCTTACATCCCCAAAAAATAAAATGTAATTTTCTAAATGATCCTAACATGAAGTAGACATATGGGGAATTTTAAATAATAACTATTTTTGGAGGTATTACTATCTATTACAAAAGTAGAGAAATTGAAATTTGGAAATTTTCTAATTTTTCCAAATTTTTGGTAAATTTGGTATTTTTTTTATTTAATAAAAATAAAAAAATTTGACTCAATTTTACCACTGTCATGAAGTACAATATGAGACGAGAAAACAATCTCAGAATGGCCGGGATAAGTAAAAGCGCTTTAAAGTTATTACCAAGTAAATTGACACGTCAGATTTGCAAAAAATGGCCTGGGCAGAATCGTGAAAAATGGCCTGGTCCTTAAGGGGTTAAATATATATAGAGATTTTTTTTATGTAACGTTGTAAACAGTGTCGAACTGGGGTGACAAGGGCCTAGAGAAAGAGAGAGAGAGATTTTTGTTTTATTTGACGCCACTTACAAAATATAGCCTAAATCTAGTGATACCTGGGCTACATTTTCAGTAAATACTATATAAAATGTATATATAGGGTTTTTTCAGAATTGCTTAGAAAGTGTATCTTCAGAGGCAGCTGTAACAATCTTTCTCCTTCTCTCAGCTCAGGATCAGACTGTCCGAGGAAAGGAGGAGGCAGAATGAGGCCGACACTGCTCATTGGTCCTGTTCACTCCGCCGGTCACTGGTGTCTGTGGCACTGCTTTCCCTGATGTCTACTGCACATGCAAGACATGGCTTTAAACTACAGTAAGCGCATATAAATACGTGGATCTGGACTAAAGGCCATGTCGGACCAACGTATTTATACAGCACTTGGTTGGCATGGAGTTAAAAAGCATTGTCAGTTTAAATGCATTATGTTAGAATAGAACAGAAGTCCTGACTGTATTTCAGAGCAGCTTTGAGCGCTGATGGTGGGGGAACCAAGGCAGTAGGAAAATAAAAAAAAGTTATATGTTAAAAAAAATTAACATATTTTATGTGGCTTTACCATATAGAGACTCAACTGATATTTTAGATAAACACAAGCAATGCATATGACTAGAACTGTATTCGGATAAATTTGGATGTACTATAACTTAAAGATAATGCTAAATTATTGATAATGTTTTCTACGTACTATGCATACTGCATAATAAGCATATATATTATGTATAATATGCACGTGCATCATGCATAATACATATGCCATCATTCAAGTAAATACGCCATATTATGCAATCTAGCTCGAAAGGACGTAGAGTCTCTTTTACTGCTTATAAAACTATAGTGTCAAAATGTATCTGAGATGCGGAGAGTCGTCACTGCTGCAGAACCTCAGTATAGAGTTCCCCAATTACTGTACCATCCTTGTATGTGTCCTGCACCTCAGTAACAATGGTCTATTCCAGTCTGATTAAAGAATACTTTAGTAGCCAAGTATATTATGATCCCTCATAAGATTACAGTAAATACCAGAAAGTATGAAAAGGTGCAATCCTATTACACAGATAGGATCAGACAATACCTGCATGAATTGCACTGAAACTTTCAGTATGCTGCCTTTATTATTAGGGTGACGGTTTTCTATATACACCATGAACTATCGACTCATATAGAATCCATCTTTCTTGCTTATTACGGTACCTCTTTCTTTGCAAACAGATCTTCCATCTTTTCCTCTCTTGTTTTATTAAAGGTGTCTGTCTTCAGGGAGGTGAGGCGATCATCCACTGCAGAATATACCTGAGTCACTCTGGGAGGGATCGGAGAGAGGAAAAAAATTAAAATTCATATAAATTAATGGGCAAATGTAGATTAAAGAGGACCCGTCTCCTGACATGCCTGTGTTAATAGCCACATGTATTCTCCATGTAATAACAATTCTGGAGCATCTCTTCTTATGGTTGTTTGTTGTGCCATTCCTTTATTATTTCTACAAGAAGTTATGAATGAATTGCTAGCAGTCTGCAGTAAGGGTACAGAGGTGTCTTACCAGCTGGAGGTGTGTCCTTGCAGAGTCTTACTCTATCCAATCAGTGCTACTAGTGTTAGACTGTGCAGGGACACCCCCCCCCCCCAAACTGGTTAATACCCCTCTGTACCCTTACTACAGACTGCTAGCAATTCAGTTATAACTTTTAGTAGAAATAGTAAAGGGATAGCACAAAATAGTCATGAGAATAGATGCTCCTGAATTACTATTAACACAGGCATGTCAGGAGAGGCAAAAGGCCCTCTTTAACAGTATAACGAGAGCAGATTGATAGTATTTTCAAGTTGATTGACATGGGATAAATTACACAGGAGTGTTTCATCACTCGTCACTTGATAGATAGGCATGTTTACAATGGGCAATGACTAGAAATGAATTTTCCTATGAAGGATCATTTGGGCACTACAACAATATCTAGATAAAATACAACACATCTAGATAAAATCAAGAGAGCGACACACACTTACTTCTGAGAGAAATCTTTCAAATCTTGTAAGACTGACACTTTTGCTGGCGTGTGCTGCTTGATGTATATTTTTGGCATTGGGACACACACTTCAAGCAGTCGAATGGAGGAATAACTAAATAACAGAAATATAGGTCAATAAACAGGTCAATAAACAGATAATATATCCATATACAAGTAAAAAAAAAACTGATATACAAATAAAGCCTCTGTCAGCATGATCAACTCTAGAAAAGCAGGTATTAAATTGATCATGCCGATTAAAATAATATATGTTTTTAGTTTGTACTGCTGCAGAGAAATCATTACTTTTATATTTATGCAAATTATTAAACTGGAGCACGAGGGGCTGGCTTTAGCACTAGGAGCACCACCCCTCAGCTATACCACAGTGCTCAGTACACTTTCCCTACCCATTTGACATCTCGGCCTGCCCTTATTTTTTGCGTCTTTTTCCAACTACGTTATTCCACCCAGCAGTGGAAACGCCATCAGGTTCAGATACATAGGGGAACGCTTATGGGTGGAATGGCACCCTCTGCGCCTGCGCTCTGTAAATCTACGCTGCTCAGCAAACAGTGGTATATCTACAGTGCAGGCACTGAGTTTGTGAGAAACAGTGTTGGAGCGAAAAGACAGGGTAAGATGGGATGTCTTGCCCCTGTCAATCTAATAGCAGGGGGTACTGTACTGAGCATCGGGGTGTAGCTGTAGCAGTGCTCCGAGCGCTACAGCCCTTCCTTCAGTGCTCCAACTAACTAATTTACATCAAAATAAAAGTAATGATTTCTCCACAGCTGTTCAAGCTAATAATAAAAGAATAGTATCATTTTATCCAGGATGATCAACCCTACTTGGCAGTATGTATGGTTTATTAGAGTGGACGCTGCTGACAAAGGCTCTAAAGAGCCACTGCCAGCATGATCTACACTATTAAACCAGGCATACTGCCAAGTAGGGTTGATCATCCTGGGTAAAATGATACTATTCTTTTATTATTAGCTTGAACAGCTGTGGAGAAATTATTACTTTTAGGGCTGATCATGCTGAAGAAAACATCTTTGTTTCCTTTGTAACTTGCATGATTGTGGAGAAATAAGCATTTTTATCTTTATCCAAATCAGCAGCTGGAGCGGCAAGCTGTAGGGTTCAAGCACTGCTATAGCTACACCCTTAGTGCTCCTCACTCCTCTGCCACCAATGACTTCATACAGCACTGGGCCACCAATGATCATAAGTGTGTCACAGGGGCAGGCACCATTACATTAATGCTGAGGGTGTAGAATATTGAGCAGTAAGGGTTTAGCTGTAGCAGTGCTCGAACACCACAGCCGGCCCCTTGGTGCTCTAGCTGCTGATATGCATAAAGATAAAAATGCTTATTTGTCCACAACCATGCAAGCTACAAAGGAAACAAAGGTATTGTTTTTTTCAGCATGATCAGCCCTATCAGGATATGTGCCTGGTTTAATAGGTTAGACCAGGGCTTGACACATTTCCTTGGAATCTAGGAGCCAGCTAAAAAAGTTAAGAGCCAGGCGGAGCCGTGTCATAAAGCCCCCAGTAGATGCCCCCATAGTGCTCCCCCCCACACACTTCTCCATGGAGCCCCCCAATAATGCATGCCAGTACATTGGGCCCCCAGTAGATTCCCCCATAGTGCTCCTTCCCCTCTTCTACATAGTGCCCCCCATAATGTGCCAGTATATAGGGCCCCCATAGTGCTTCCCCTCTTCTCCATAGTGCTCCGCCATGTTGTGCCAGTATATAGGGCCACCATAGTGCTTCCCCTCTTCGCCATAGTGCCCCCTAAATTGTGCCAGTATATAGGGCCCCCATAGTGCTTCCCCTCTTCTCCATAGTGCCTCCCTTATTGTGCCAGTATATATGGCCCCATAGTGCTTCCACTCTTCCCCATAGTGCCTGCCCTACCCATATTGTGCCAGTATATAGTGCCCCCACCCTTCTTCTTGCCACAGTATACTATAAATAATAAAAACAATAAACTCATATACTTACCTTATGCTGCTGTCAGTGATGCGAAGAAGGCCTCTTCCGGCATGTGTCCCACACTGTACGGCTCAGGTGGCGCGATGACGTCATTGCGCCGCCTGCACCGTCCTCTCATAGGCTACAGCACTAGGCCTGTAGCCTATCAGAGGAACGGGCAAGGGAGACGCCTCTCTCCTGCTCCTCCGCACCATTTATCTGTATCGCTATCCTGAGGACGGCGATACAGATGAATATGGAAAGGAGTGCTTCCACAATGGAAGCCTCCGGACAGAATGGGCCCCCCTCCGGCGCTCCGCACCAATCGCCCGGGCACCTTTGAAAACGGGCTGACAAATACCCAATAGCCAGGACCAAATTCCTGATCGCCATGGCGACCCGGGATTTGTCGAGCCCTGTTAGACCATATGCTGGGAGAGGCTCTTTAAGTGATAGAACACCCTTGTTGCTCTATACTTAGCAGCATAAAATCTATATGCTATATGCTTTTCTACTTACAGGAATTGCTTTGTATAAGATAAAGTTTGAGAAAGAATAGTTCTAATAATACCCTTTACTAAAAACTTCAGAAAGCTGTACCGGGCTGCAGAATAGACACTGAAACCCGCATTTCCCTTCTGAATACCCACTGAAGGTAAAGAGAATGTTGTCAGTACCTGAATGATGCTACCATCTGGTTGTATGAGAAGTACTGGTGGTAGTTGTGGTGAATGCTATGACCACAGGGTTCAGCATTGGCTCTTCGAGTATACTGATTGCCATAAAACCGCAGTTCCAAATATTTTGCAAATGACATAGACCAGGATTCATTGGAAAGTGGTACAACAGGGGTCACCTGGAAGGGAAGAGAGACGTGTGTCAAGCTGTGGCAAAAAATCTACCCTAGGTATAATTACATATCCTACATTTTTTTATTTTTATTAAAGGGGTTCTCTGGGCTTTCAATATTGATGACCTATCCTCAGGAATCCCGCCGATCAGCTGTATGAAGGGAAGTGGCGGGCATTGTGCAAGTGCCGTCTCCCGTCTCTCTTCCTGCTCACTGCTGCTATGTCTATGGCAAAGCAGCAGCAGGAAGAGAGACGCGAGACTGCACATGCACACTGCACGAGCCATCTCTTCGTACAGCTGATCGGCGGGGGTGCAGGGTGTCCGACCCCCACCAATCAGATACTGATGACCTATCCTGAAGACATTAAATGCCCGGATAAAACTTTTAGGCCTGTAATTGCCTGCTTGTCAGTGGAGGAAACAGTTGCTATTACATACAGAAATCCCCTCCACAGTATGGGGAGGAGTGATCGCTAATGACATAGCTTGTCCCCATACAGAATCATTGTTTGCCAGCAGCAGAGGGTGATTAGACAGTATGATCTGCTGCTTTGCACATTCATCGAGTAATCGGCTGAACTTTTATACAGAGCGCTCCTACATTCCTGTTAACAATGATCTGCCCGACTTTCTGCTATTCAGGAACTTCCTCAGTTTAAATGCGTTGATTTGCAGATTCATCTTTTTTTTTTTAAATCAGATAATTTTTATTGAAAATTTTCCAAAACAATAAGAGACAAGACATCCCTTAACCCCCCCCTGCCCCCCACCCATCCCACCCACCAAAACTCCCTTGAAACATGAGCAGTTAAAAGCAATCTCGTTCACAGGGTCCGATATCATGACATAATATTAGCCCATATCACAGTATGCAGTAGAACAGATGGACATACATGTACGGATAGCAAAATATCTCAGTTGGATAAGTGGACATATAAATTCCCCGTTACAGGAAGTAGTCAAACCCCATTTCAAACCTCACTTTAAAGTAAAAGATTCATTTGGACACAGACTACATAATTCTTTGTCCCTCGTCACCCCATCTCACGTAGAAGAACCATACATTCACACATTCATTCCTTCACACTTGGATATTATAATATTGAATCCACATTGACCATATCTTCTGAAATTTTTTTCACTGTTTCTCTTCTGGTATACATATTTTTCAAGACGTACTATCATATGTACTTTATTTTCCAATTCACACACCACTGGCGGTTGTCTGTCCAACCAATGGTACGCTATCACTTTTCTGGCAAGGTATAGTACTCGCAATACAGCAAGTCTCCGTTCAGATGTCAGAGCTGGTATATCTATACCTCCTAATATGCACGTCACTATATCCATATCAAGAGCAACATCAAATACATTTTTCACTATCCTCTCCACTTCCGTCCAATACCTTCTCAGTCTAGGACAGTTCCACATTAAGTGTATAAGATCTGCATTCGCTACATCACATCTCGGGCAACAGTCATCCGTTCTGTATCCCATTCTCTTCAGTAGGACCGGCGTCTTATACACTCTGTGCAGTAACAAGAGTTGAGATACCCTATGTGCTTCGCTGACTGCCACCTGGGTAAATTCCTCCAGAATAGTGTTCCACTTTTCCTCCGTTAACTCAGGGGCATCTTTCTTCCATCTATTGTATAGTGGGAATTCCAGTTTTTAAACTGTGCGTCCATTAGGCACGCATAGTTCAAAGATATAACTCCCGCTGTACCTCCACTGGATTTCACCAAATCTATAACTGAGTGTTTCTGTGCTGGGCCTACAGTAGCTATCTTACTTTGAGAGCTTAAAGCATGCCTGAGCTGTAGATATATGTAGAAGTGATTCTTCTGTAGCCCAAATTCCTCCTGCAGTTGGGAGTATTCTTTAAGGGTATTATTATCAAATAACTGCCTCATATATTTAAGTCCTTTGGCTTCCCACAGCCGAACTCCACTAACTTTGTCCACCTCCTTATACATAAAGTTCGGTCTAATGGGAGTGAGATCAGTGTAACCCTGTATACCCACGATTTCTCTGACCTTCCACCATACATCATGAACACACCGGAGTATCCCATACGTGCTGCCTACTGCATGGAGTGTGCCATCCTCCAGAGACGTCCTCAGATTTCTACCCCTACCAGCGAGTGTATGATTTTACTGGACGTATTCAAACCGTCAATCGACTCCCATCCCCTCATATGCTGTAGTTGGGCTGCTAGGTAATACATCCTCGGATCCGGAACCCCAGACCACCCCTAGTTTTAGGTCTACACAAAGTTGCCAGCTTAATTCGAGGCGTTCCCTTCTTCCAAATAAGATCTCTAAATATTGCGTTTACTACGTAAAAGAGTCTCAAAGGGAGCCACACCGGGAGTTGTGCAGTAAATAAAGAAGTTGGGGCATCATAATCATTTTAATCATATTTGTCCTTCCTATAATAGATAAAGGTAGTTTTATCCACGCATTTACTTTCTGCCTAAACTTTTGCAGAAGAGGAGTGATGTTCAGTCTCTCAAAGTCCAGGTCACTGCATGAAACTTGAATGCCCAGGTATTTGAAGGAGTGAACCACCCGCAGACCCTCCACATCAGAGCTGTCTTCAGTACTGTCCCTTTTAGCGGCATTAACGTGGATTTTGACCAGTTAATACATAAACCGGACAATTTCCCAAAACCGTTAATCACCTCCATTGCTGCCGAAAGAGATACCTCCCAGTTATCCAAGAATAATAATAGATCGTCCGCATATAGCGCTACTTTTTCTACCAAGGAGCCATACCTAAAGCCTTCAATCTCATTAGAGGTTCTAATAGCCTCCGCCAGAGGTTCAATCGCGATTGCAAATAGCAGAGGTGACAGAGGGCATCCCTGCCTTGTCCCCCTGTGAAGCGTAAAGGTGTCTGACAGGTCACCATTGACTCTAATCCTAGCTGAAGGGTTAGTATAAAGGAGTTGAATCCATCCTATAAAGGTCTGGCCAAACCCTAGCTTCTGCAGTACCTTCCACAAATATCTCCATTCCACGCTGTCGAATGCTTTGGCCGCATCAAGAGATGCGACCGCCGCACCCGAGGCGTGGACCTGGCTTTGGATGTTTAGATATAAGCGCCGAATGTTAACTGCCGTCGACATATTGGGCATGAAGCCCGCCTGGTCTGGGTGAATAATCTTAGATACAATCTTGTTCAGACGGTTAGCCAAGATTTTAGCAAGAATCTTAATGTCTACCTGTAGTAGTGAAATAGGCCTATATGATTCGGCTTCCAAAGTGTCCTTACCCGGTTTCGGGAGGACCACAATCGTCGCCTCGGTCATGCTGGTAGGCAGTTTTGTTTGTTCCATTGCCTCCTTAAAGACCTCTAACAATTGGGGCAGCAACACCGGGCAAACCGCTTGTAGACCTCCGCCGGCAACCCATCGCTACCTGGGGCTTTGTTATTAGGCATACCCGACAGCGCCGTCTCCATCTCAGTAATTGATATTGGGGAGTCTAGGTGATCCCTCTGCTCAGTTGTGAGTGTCGGAAGCTGTAAGCCCGCCAGGAACGAGTCTATGTCTTTGTCCGAGGCAGTTAGTCGAGAGGTATACAAGTTTGAATAAAACCCCATCATTATCTCTAGTATCTGCTCGGGGCACTACACTGAATCCCATCCATGTTCCTAAGAGCTGGTATATAACTAGAGGAACGCTGTGCCCTGGACAACAAGGCCAACATCCTTCCCGTCTTTTCCCCTTCTTCATAATACATTTGTTTATGGAAGAATTGTTTATTCTTAGCGTTAAGTAGTAGCCTATCATTTAATTCCTCCTGAGCCTTCTTCCACCTCCCTTTATGGTCATCATTCGGCTGTTCAACATATCTAGCTTCCGCCATCTCCACTGCCTGTGTTAAAGCTTGCACCTTAGCTCTGGTTTCAGTTTTTTCCTATTAATCTGCGCTATAAGCAATCCTCTCAAGAAGGCTTTCATAGTGTCCCACACTATCAATCGTGAAGCACCTGGTAGATTAGTCCGGAAAACTCCTCCAATTGCCCCTTAATATTGCCAACATCCGGTAGAATGGACAGCCAAAAAGGGTTAAATGTCCATGTTTTGCCCTGTCCTATTCTAGGGGTCTAAATGCAGCTGAGACCAGTAATGGGGAGTGGTCAGTTAATTGTCTAGGAAGATATGTAACATCTTGTACCAATCTACCCATTTCCATATTTACTAGTGCTAGATCGATTCTGGATAATGAATCAAAAGTACTGGAGCAACACGAGTATTGTTTAACTCGCGGGTTCTTCTCTCTCCATATGTCTATAAGGGACACCTCCTGCAAGAGTCTCCCAAATGGTGTGACCTCCTCTGAGAGTTCCCTCATATTCATCCCCACTCTATCAAGGCCAGGGCACAATACATTATTGAAGTCCCCAAGTATGAGAGCAGGTACTCCAGGGAAATCCGCCATAAATGAAATTATTTTTTTAATCACAAGTGGCGAGTATGGCGGTGGGATGTACACTCCACATATAACACAAGGCTGGTTGTACAGAGTACCATATAGGCACACAAAACACCCATCAACATCCACCCTGCTGGAAAGACAACAAAACTGGATGTTTTTATGAATCAAAATACTGACCCTCTAGCGTACGTGGAATACGTGGAGTGAAACCCCATCCCCATCCAAGATGGTCTGAGTAGATGTACCTGCTCCGGCAATAGGTGCGTCTCCTGTAGGCAGCATATGAGGGGATGTAGTGGTCGGAAGCTCTCTAGAATCGCTCTCCTTTTGGTTGTGTCCTTGATCCCTCGCACATTCCAACTAAGGAATTTAATACAGTTAGCCATTAGGAACATGAAAAATAGCCCAACAGGATACACGGGTCCCATCCAGGTCCCTAATCAGGTCCTTCCATCGCTGAGGAGGACGACACACTCCACACAGGGCCCCAAAAATCCAGTCATACATCCATTCATCATAGAAACTGCTCAGTCTCACATCCCATCCCAACCCCCCGGCTGAACATTTGCCATTAATTGGCAGAACTAAGAACAGCTGCGAAATACTGGGCTGCCCGACCGGCCCCACAGCACGCCTATACTAGGCCCGTGGGAAAGAACAGTACCTGTCGGTAAGTCCAGCAAAGTCCTCAGCCAACAAACAGTATTGGCGGGAGGAGCGCAGCTAAGCTGAATCTGAAAACACACTTTGCTAAAAATCAATTGTAAAACACACTACAGTGTTAACTAGTCGCCCTTCAGCTCCCCTGAAGTCTCCCGGCATCAATGAACAGATTTGGTACCTACGCACACATACACTCACTCATTACCCTCTGCGGATACACCAGATAGAGCCTCCACTATATGACCTCCCAACTAGAAGTTGCATCAGAACTGAGCGTAGCGGCCATGCTGGTTTTTGTGCTACACTGCCAACTATGCATAATCACAAACATAAATAAATGAGGAGAACCCACTTCCTATCATACATAATAGATCCCCGTTATAACAGCTCCCACGGCAGATACCATAAGAAAACAATATGAAAACGGCAGTAAACAGAAACGTCCATGCAAACCATTTCCTAGTCAGGAGTTAGTCCCTTCAGGCAGGATGCTGTTGCTCCACCCGGATCTGTCCTTCATTCCTGTCCAGCCATTTGGTCGCCTCCTTAGGATCTTCAAAGAAGCTAGTGGTGTTAAGGGCCACTATTCGCAGTTTGGCTGGGTATATCATTGAATAAGGAACTCCCAAATCTCTCAACCGCTTTTTAATGTCCATAAATCGGGCTCTCCTCTTCTGCACTTCCATTGAGTAGTCTGGGAACAGTGAAATCCTATGACCATCCAGAGAAAGGTCAGGCAGCTCTCTGGCCTTACGGAGAAGAATGTCCCGGTCTCTATAATGCAATATTTTGGCCAGGACCGTCCTCGGAGGGGCCCCTGGTGGTAGAGGTCTAGTGGGCACTCTATGTGCACGCTCAACAGCAAACAGAGGAGTTAGATTATCTTGGCCAACCCGTTCCTTCAGCCAGGTCTCAAAGAATTCGGTGGGATTTCGGCCCTCCACCTTTTCCGGTACACCAACTATGCGCACATTGTTACGGCGCGAACGGTTTTCTAAATCGTCCTGCTTAGCCATTATCACACTCAGTATTCTGGCATGTTCCGCCGCATCCCTTTTCAGAGGGTGAATATCATCCTCAACATCCCCCAGTCTATCTTCCAGGGCGGTAGTGCGCTCTGCCAGTTTTTTAAAATCGTGCCGCATAATGGAGATGTCCTCCTTAATGGCGCCTACCTGGGCAGTTAGAGCTGTGAGGGACTTGCCACATTTGGTGATGGCATGCAGTACATCTTTAAGGGTGGGTTCCCCAGCGTCAGAGTCGCCGTCTTCACAGTCCTGTTCGCCGCTAGTTAGCTGCAAGGCCGCAAACCTGTTGGTGCACTTACGAGCAGGGACCGAGGGTTCCGGCCCTTCAAGTTCCGACTCCTCTCCTTGTTCCATCGGCGCTGTATCTTGAACCTCCTGACGCTTCCTTTGGTTGGAAGCCTGTGAGGAGCGAGCATATTGGCCTAATTTCTCTGCCGCTTCCCTCTGCAGCTCCGAGGTGCGGTCCCGCCGCTTCGGAGTACCGGTCCCGGCGCCATCTTGGAGATCCTTGTCTGCACCTTTGCCGTCTCTTTTCCTGGACATGGCCGTCTATCAGTGTCACCGGAGGCTCCACTGTGGGTAGGTTAACAGATCCCTACCTCACAGGCTGAGGTTTGTAGTAAAATCGAGGGTTTTGCAGGATAATTAGCCGGGTCTGTGCAGGAGCTCTCTCAGCGTGCGACCGCTCACATGCTTAGCTAGCCACGCCCCCCCGCAGATTCATCTTAAACGGGTTCTCCGCTTTGGCGAAACCTTATTAGGATCCCTTGACAGTAAACAAATCACAAAGTGTCCCCCTGCTGGGGCCCCGTGTGATCAGCTAGAATCTGTGGGGAATGCTGGCAGCAAGTGTTCAGTTTTTTCATGTAACATCATCACAGGTTCTCATTCAAATCAATGTGTGTGTAATGCAGGAGAGGACAGATCCTGAGATACGGGGTCACATTTACTAATATCAGCACTCCGAGATTTTGGCATTTGGCACATCTAAGTTTAGAAAAAGTTTTTGCTCCTACTCCAAAAGGGGCATGGCTTAACAGAAATGCCCAAAGATGTGCCATTGTGCACCATAAGTCGGGTATAAAATGCTGTCTGTAACTCAGCGAACCGATAGTTGGTATAGAGGTAGTGTCTAGCTATGCACCACATTTATCATCCAGCCAGAGCCTCTGGTGCTAGACTAGACATCCTGTATAAATTGACGCCATCTATAGGATTAGTAAATCCGGCCCACTGTTTTTAGCCATTCTCCATTTTGGCCAAGAGATGAAAATCCTGAACAGAGAGCCCTTTTATATTAATTGAGAATTCAATGAAAATGGCTTTTCTAAACTGTATATTTTTCTTTTTGTGCAATATATTCCCATGGTTTTGCTGGAATCTGGATTGGCCCTTTCACAGATGTGCATCTTAAAGATAAAAGGGAAGGGGCTCCTATCTGGGATATGACTATGAGAGAAGAGGAAAGTCGCTGAGTCTGGATGATGATTTCACAGGTGTGCACCCTAATAAATGATACGGATGTAATGACACCAGGACAGAGAGCCGCTAAGTATCAATATGTCCCAACCCATCTACATATTATATTGCCGCCATGTAACACTTCCCCTGCAGCAGAAGTTACAGAAGTCGGACGTGCTGCAATGAGAAAACCTCTGAAGGGAACTGGTCATGTTGTACCCGCAGTCCAACCTGCTGTCAGTATGTTATCCAGCAGAAGAAACTGAGCAAATTCATATATAGAGGATATATAGTTTTGTAGACAAATATTTACTATAACTTGACATTCATTCACTCAACATGTCCTTCTCGCGGATTGACAGTCTTTGCTGCATAACTGGGCGTACAGAGATAGCGGTCAGTCACCAAGGTGGACTGCCCACTGGACTCCTAGGCGCTGAATGAGCAGGGATTTAGACATGTGCAATGTGACGAGGTCCCTTTAAAGAACAATCTTGAATGCCTCTACATTTCTCTGCCATATTCTACTGTCTATATTAAAGAGGACCTTTCATCACTTCTAAAGATCTTAACTAACAATGCTCACATGTAGAGCGGCGCCCAGGGATCTCCCTGCACTTACTATTATCCCTGGCCGCCGCTCCGTTCTCCTGGTATAGGCTCCGGTCTCTGAGCTCACAAAGTTATAGTAGGCGGGGACTTGGGGGACTTGGTTATAGTGGGAGGAGCCTGCCCTTCATATCCTTCTCCCAGGCTGTTGCGCTGGCCAATCGCAGCGCAGAGCTCATAGCCTGGGAGAAGGATATGAAGGGCAGGCTCCGCCCACTATAACCAAGTCCCCCAAGTCCCCGCCTACTATAACTTTGTGAGCTCAGAGACCGGAGCCTATACCAGGAGAACGGAGCGGCGGCCAGGGATAATAGTAAGTGCAGGGAGATCCCTGGGCGCCGCTCTACATGTGAGCATCGTTAGTTAATATCTTTAGAAGTGATGAAAGGTCCTCTTTAAGCTCATATTTCAAAAACACTATACAGGTACTTTTAAAGGGCATCTGTCAGCAGATTTGTATCTATGAACCTGGCTGACCTGTTACATGTGCACTTGGCAGCTGAAGGCATCTGTGTTGGTCCCATGTTCATACACTGTATGCCCGCAATGCAGAGAAAAATGATGTTTTCGTATATGAAAATGAGCCCCTAGGAAGCGCTCATTAGTATTCGCCCCATAAGACGCACTGACATTCCCCTCCATTTTGGAAGGGAAAAAAGTGCCTCTTATAGGGTGAAAAATATGGTATGCAACAAATCAGTTCAATAATTGAATTTCATAGGACATCTTGTCTTTAAAAGGGTTTTCATAAATTTTCGTACTTATGATCTATACTTCGTGTCCTAAAAAAATAAAATAACATTTACAAAAGGATGCCAAACATAATGTAGACATATGGGGAATGTTAAGTAATAACTTTTTTATCATTTATTAATATCTGTTTTTGATGCAGAGAAATTAACATTTTGAAAATTGCATTGTTTTTAATAAGTAAAGATGAAATATATCGATGTAAATTTACCACTGTCATGAAATACAAGGTGTCCCGAGAAAATCTCAGAATGGTCTGGATAAGTAAAAGCGTTCCGAAGTTATTACCACATAAAGTGACACATCAGATTCGCAAAAAATGGCCTGGGCAGGAGGATGAAGACTAGCCTGGGGTAAAAGGGGTTAAACATATAATCCAAAACGCTTCTCTAATAAAGGTCTTTTTATTGTGATCACCTCCTCTGACAGAGTTATGGACTTTCTCTACACCACAAAAAGTGAAAAAATTTCAAAGAACTGTCATGCGTCATCCTTGAAATGTCGTGCGGCCCCTGAAGCCCCAGTGCATCTTTTATTTATGTCACTTTTCTTGTAGTACAATATGATTTTGCACATAACACAATCAATTTGTAGACTATATGATCTGAAATGCAGCTCACAGAATCTTTGAAATCATATTTGTTATCTTCCTTACATCTAGTTTTATTGGCATATATACACACACTGTGCCTTTGGGATTGCTGCATTTGAAGAAGCCTTTCAGGCTGCACGGCACCCTGCCTGCACCTGTACACACTTGGAGAAAGTATGCTGCCCCGAGTCCTCCCTCTGCTCGTTACACATTTCAGAGTTTCATCCTGATAAAGGATCGGTAGAGAGTTGTAAAATAATGTGTTTGCTTTGTTTGTAATTCATATTGTAATCCACATTATTAGGGCTCATTCACAAGAATTTTTTCCGTTTTTTGCGTTAAGTATACCGTCTGTATATGGAACCATTCATTTTAATGGGTCCGCAAAAAAAACTAATGTACTCCATATGCATTCCGTTTCCATATTTCCGTTCCGCTACATTTTGAGTCATGTCCTATTGCCCGCAAATCACATTACGTGGCTCATTCAAGTCAATGGGGCTGCAAAAAAAACGGAATGCATCTGTATGTCTTCCGTATCCGTTCCGTTTTTGCGGAACCATCTATTGAAACTGTTATGCCCAGCCCAATTTTTCCAATGTACTTACTGTTAAAACATTATTATATGCTTCCGTTTCCGATACGCAAAAAACGGATCACAAACGGAAACCGAACGGAAACACTACTGAAATCAAAAACGGATCCGTTAAAAACGAACCACAAAACCATATGGTCGTGTGAACGAGCCCTTAGGCCTCATGCACACGACCGTTGTTTTGGTCCGCGTCCGAGCCGCATATTTTGCGGACCCATTCACTTCAATGGTGCCGCAAAAGATGCGGACAGCACTCCGTGTGCTGTCCGCATACGTTGCTCCGTTCCGTGGCCCCGCAAATAAAATAGAGCATGTCCTATTCTTGTCAGTTTTGCGGACAAATATAGGCATTTCTACAATGGGCATTTGCGGAACGGAACGCAGAGCAGTTTACGTGTTTTGCGGATCTGTGGTTTGCGGACCGCAAAACACAAACGGTCGTGTGCATGAGGCCTTACTCCGTTTTTGTATTGCTTTCCTTTTCCTTGCTAAAGATGTCATGCAGTAACACATGGTGTGACCTTTTTCGTTGGCCGCATCCCACATCCACTCTTTAGAGCCTCTCTCTCAACCTTTCATCAAGCTTGTGCCAAGAAACTGCTTACCCCGTGATAGATTTTCCTTTTTCCCCTAGAGGGATAGATTTGATAGTATAGGATGGCCATTATTGGCATTTCAAATTGTATTGCCAGATAAAGGTTTTTGACAGTTTTTTTTAGTTTTAAGCATTATTTGCAGTTTACTGGAGCCCTGATGGGGTCAAAATTCTCCCCGACCCTTGCTTTGTGGGAGGAGATTTTCATTTTTTCATCTTCCAACCCCTTTAGTCATTGGGGTACATTTATCAAACTGGTGTAAAGGAAAACTGGCTTAATTGCCCATAGCAATCAATCAGATTTTACCTTTCATTCTCCAAAGGAGCTCAGTTTTCCGTTACACTAGTTTGATAAATCTACCCCACTATATTTTGTGGTATGGGCGCTACATTCCTGATATCTTCATTGTTTGGAATCACAATGAGAATGCCTTTAATCTAAGATTTACTGGTCACTTCAGTGACAATGCTATCTCCTTCTTAGATATTTTCTTAGAAGGAAAAAGTGAATCATGCCTGGTTCTCCGCTCCGGGTAACGAAAACCTTTATCTGGCAATATAATTTTAAATGCCAATAGTTATCACTAGGGATAAGCAAATCGACTTCGGATGAAACATCCATTTAGTTTCAATACTGTACGGAGCGAGCGCTCCATCCAGTATTAGAATGTATTGGCACCGATGAGCCGAAGTTATTACTTCGCATAATTTCAGAAATTGATTTATACCGTAAAAAAAAACAATTTCCCGAACTCGGGTTCGGTGTATGGTTTTCTACAGTATAAATCAATTTCTGAAGTTATTATGCGAAGTATCGCGAGACTTCGCAAAGTAATAACTTCGGCTGATCGGAGCCAATACATTCTAATACTGTATGGAGCGCTCGCTCTGTACAGTATTGAAACGAAGTTTTATGCGAATCGACTTCAGATGTTTCATCTGAAGTCGATTCGCTCATCCCTAGTTAACACCCTATAGGAGTAATAATGTGGATTTGTTTTTTTCTACATCATACAATAGGAATTTCAAAACAAAGCAAACATTATTTTACATATATCTACCAATCCTTTATCAGCATGAAACTCTGAAATGTGTAGCGAGAAGAGGGAGGACTCTGGGCAACATACTTTCTCCAAGTGTGTACAGGTCTCCAGGTGCAGGCAGGGTGCGATTTATTCAGTAAGGCTTCTTCAAATGCAGCAACCCCAAATGCACAGTGTGTATTTATGCCAATTAAAACAGTTTTTTACTGAGCTAAGGGCTCATGCACAAGACCGTAATTTCTTTCGGTCTGCAAAAAAATAGAACATCCTATTATTGCCCGTTTTGCAGAGACAAGGACAGGCATTGTTACAATGGATTGGCAAAAAAAATAAAAATAATGCAATACAGATGTCACAATGATGGCATCCGTTTTTTTTGCGGATCATTTTTTTTTGCGGCCTGCAAAATACATATGGTCATGTGAATGTAGCCTAAGGAAGATAAAAAATATGACATCAAAGTATACAAAATCGATTGTGTTGTGTGCAAAAAAATCATATAAAGGATGTACTACAAGAAAAGTGAGGTTAGAAATTACAGAGCGTGTCGCAGACATAAATAAAAAATCCACTGGGGCTTCGGGGGCCACATGACATTTCATTGAAGTACCTGACTGTTTTTTGAAGGTCCACAAATCTATCAGACATTTATTAGAGAAATGTTTTGGATTTTAGGTTTCAATACAAAATTTCCTTATAAAACTTATTATATACATATTGATTTATCTTCCATTTGTGGTCCACCTCTGGTTTTGCTGTTATGCGCCTTCTCTCCACACTTTTCAGAGAGGATCCAAACACAGCTGGTGGTTCTGTTCTTTGATGTATTGGTTTTATATGCTAGAGATTTTACGTATTGTGACAAACAGTGAACAAGAACTCTTGTGTAGCCTGAAACATGTAGGTTTTTGAACTCTCTAGCCCCTTTCAGATGAGAGTGTTCGACGCATCGGACTATGCTGTAGCTCCCATCCTGACCTCTCAGTACTGACGGGTCGTATAGCTTTATATTGATTAATGATGCTATGTAACCCTTAGAGGTCTGGAATGTATTGTATAACAGTGACATAATGCTACCAGTGTGATACAGCACATTCCAGAACTGTAAGGGTTACATAGCATCATAAATCAATATAATGCTATGTGACCCAGTCAGTGCTGGGAGGTCAGGACGGGTGCTGTTGCATATTCACACTGCAAGTCCGATGCATGGAACTCGCTTGTCTGAAAGTGTCCTCTCTGTATATTTTAACATGATGAATCAAAAAAGACTTAAGGATTTTTAAAGGTCCGATTTTTGGGAAGTTTCTAGCAGCTCAGCTTCCATTTAAGTGATATACATAGGTCCAGAGGGCATAGAAAAACAAATCTGACCACGAGCCCAGATAGAGAATTAACTTTTTTGTGACTAATGTGTTTAAACGCTTTTGGTTTCAGGATGCCTTGTTGTGTTTTGCAGTTAAAGATTTAAAAGGCTTTTTGGCATGAAGACAAGCCAATGTCTACATGTAAATATAAAAGGTCTAAATGCATTACCGACTTCACTCTACCATCTGTTGTGTACATAAGAGTTCTGCCATCTAGCATTCAAATAATAGAGCAACAAGGGCCCACATAATACTACCATAGAGAATAAAAGTACAGACAGTAAATCTCTGTAAGGGTAGGTTCATGTGTAGCGGATACACTGCCAGATTTTGTGTCATGGAATTGTGAGTGGAAAATTTGAAGCATATTGCAGTACCAGCAAAGTAATACAAATTTTAAAAAACATTTAAAGGAAAAAAAAAATCTCAGTGGGAATTGACCTGAAGCACAGATTTTAGAGATCCCACTAGGTAGTTTCTTAACTAGGTTGATATATTCCAGAGGTTGATTTCTATCCCAGACTAGATTTCTTCATAGTGCTATAGGGATTTTATAAAACTGATTAAAATGCACTGGTAATGACTTACACTGTAGTAAGACATTTTAGGAGAGCTTTCCTAATTTCCAATCAAGCTTTACCGAGGATCAGGTGTATGTAGGTTTATCCCCTTCCAAGACCATACATTTACTATGCAGGCAGATTGCACTTTCTGCAGATGGCCACAAACGGGCCTGGAGAACCCCTTTAAGTGCAGCCTAGTGAAACAGACATTTTAAATCATCACCAACCTTTCACACATCTTTGCATAAATCAATAGTACAAATGACCATATGACTCTTTGTAATAAGTCTTATCACTAAGAAATGTCTAGTTCTCTTTTATCAGCTGTATATCTCCCCTCCTTGAAAAATGTTTTTTTCTTTGAAAAATGTTTAAACCCATTCAGGACAGATCAGCTTCACAGAAGGACCATATTACACGTCAATACAGGTCTATGGAGAGGGGAGGGAGGAGCAGTGGTCAGGAGCTGAGTGAGTCACACACAAACAGACTGCCCAGCTAAATGGGACGTTTATATCACATGCCCAAGTGCTTTATTTACAACCATGCAGGTCAGTACTTCTCTGTAATGTCCTCCACGAACCTTGGACTGCTTCTGATTAAAAGAAGGTTATGAAGCAGATTTTCCTCTACTTTCTGTCTGCAGTGGATGGCAGCAAGTCTCCATCCACCAGCAGTGGGAGAACTGCAAACTAGACAGTCAGTATACAAAGAGGAAAACTCCTAAAAAAAATGGCAGATGCAAGTCAAATAATGGCCAGAAATAGTGTTATTCCAAGTACACACACTGTACTATTGATTAATACAAGGCTTGTTCAAAGTTTACGTATGCTTTAAGGTCCAGTTATCCATACCTGTTGGCAGATCCTACACCAGGAATATGTGAGGATAGTGTGCTGGTAACCAGGAACAGGAGAGTCCAGCTCTTTCAGAATAATCTGAACACAGCCGTTTCCATGAACAAAACGTCTTATGTGGTGCACCATTGGTGTGTCACAGAATACACTGGGGCACTGATATGAAGGTCTGTGGAGGAGCACAAACTGAGTGATCATCAATGAAAATATACACAAAAATCAACCCGATGCAAATTCATTAATACAAATATTCCAAATGTTGTTTAACTAACGGTATACATTGTATACAACAAGAAATCCATAACACTATAGCATATTGTAAGTAAAGAAGATAGGTTGAACGGTCAGGTGATGTATCTATTGTAATACTGCATTTACGTGCAGAGATCAAGCACACAATTGTTGGGAAGGAAGCATTCTGTCCCGATAATTGCCTGGTCCTCAGTGGAGGTGAAGCACTGCATTCACATGCAGCTATCGCCTCCATGTTATGAGGACAGGCTGTGGCTACTACTATCTCTGGTCTTCATACAACTGCATTGCTTCACGGCAGAAAAGTGCTGTTTAGACAGCACGATCTGATGGCCAGAAACAACAATTTAGGTGTCCACATGAACGACTATTTCAACCAATGAACAAGCGTTTCGCTGATTCATCAGGAGATCTGCGGAACATTTAGATGGACAGTTTATTGAGAATGAGCGTTTGAAGTAGAGTTTGTCCTCGATAATTTGCCTGACAATCAGCAGTGTAATCCCGCCCTTACTGTATATTCATGCATTTACAGAATACAGCAGTCAAAAGACCCTTAAGGGCTCATGCACACGAACATGTACCAGCTGGTTCCATATTCCGTGACACAAAGAGCGGGTCCACTATATACAGGCACTGTCCGTTTCTGCACTGCATCACAAATGCAGACCCACTTGAAAGGGTCCGCAATCCAGAAGGAGCTGTGCGGAACAGGGGCACGGAACCCCATGGAAGTACTACGGAGTGCTTCTGTGGGGTTTCTCTCCGTGCCTCTGCACCACAAAAAATAGAACATGTAATATTTTTTTTGCGGTGCAGACAGATCACGGACCCATTCAAGTTCAAGTTGAATGGGTCTGCATCCATGTGCGTCAGCCACACGGATGGTGCCCTCTATATACGGTCCCCAATACACAGTAATACATCAATTCTGACAAGGTGTACGTGTGGAAGATACAGAGTATAATTCATTATGAATCATTAATAAAATAAGGGGAAAGACAAAATGCTCTGTAAGATGCACCCTGTACCTTCACTGGCAATAATAGTACAGTGGCAAAATCTACAATCCTGGTACAATCCTACTATAAATAACACTTTGTCCTCCTTCAAGATGTTTTCTCATAAGTATTAACAGATGTCCTTGCCCCAAACCTACCAAAAACTCAGAGATGTGCATACATCTGTGTGCAGCAAGGTTTATTTCCCTTTTAACCCCTTGTAACATAGTTAGTTAGTGAGCATATACAGGCCCCTATTGGTCTACAGTTATCAAGACTGGTACTAGGCTGCGTTCTTAAGGTCTGAAGCAACTGTGCGTGTGTGCTGCACACTTAAGACATTTAGGAGGGGCCAAGATGCTAGAAAACATCTAGGTATTTAACAAAGAAGTTAGCGCCATTGAGAATATCATTATGGTAAGATGCGTCTTTCCACTACTCGCTTTCATATGGGCATTGGCCGGGTGCCATGTTGGAAACTGGTTGATGGGGAGCTCGCTCATTTGTCTACAGCTCTGGTGACTGTTATTTACTTTACTCCGTATGTTATCTTTTGTATCTATCTTTAATCCTAGTTTAGTAAATGTTTTATGCGCCTAAGCGGTGTGAAACCTATTTATGCCTGGATCTCAGAATTCACGGTAATACAATCTGTATAATATTTTAGAAAGGTCAAGTTCTCATTACACACAACACCAGCTGAACCGCCAAATCAGCAATAACTAAAAATGTACTCCCAAAACACTCATGATATTTGAGTGAATATGGAAAAGGAACAGCAGCTACCAGATACATCTGGTACTCCTCATCTCCCAGGGAAGAAGAATCAGATGTATTAAGATCCAGGCCTGTCCCTCAATAGGGGATTGCTGTCCAATAGACTGTCAGTGGATCCACACAAACGTGTAGTGCTAGCTTAAAACAGAATCAAACCTAAATCAAAAGCATATGGGCTATCCCAACATGAAATACTATAGCTCAAAGGAATTCTGTCATTACTTATTCAATGCAGGTCTTACCTATATGAAAACGGTAAAGTTATGTTCTTAAAGAGAATGTACTACCTATATTTTATACTAACAATCTGTTGTTGTAGATTTAGGGGTTCTCTGAGAATTAAGATAATGAAAATACTTAAATATTACTTCACTATAAATATATTCCAAAATACCCTTCATTAATTATAATGGCTCGTTTTCTCTAGGGAGCAATCATTAGTAGAAATAAAATGGCCGCAGAAGGACACGTTACTTCAGAACACTGAGGTAACGAGCTTCCTCATCCTCCTCTCTGCTCTACTAGTCAGGGATTAAGATCCTAAATACAGCTGGAAAACTCTTCAGCTTAATCTCTGTGGGAATGGAGTTCATGAGGAGACATGAGGTACAGAAAGGACGGAGAGGACAGACTGTGGTAATGGAGACTGCATATGAGTGCTGCTCATTAGCCACATCCCTGCCTCCTCTCTGTACTTCACGTCTCTTCATAAACATCATTCTTACAGAGAATCCGCTGAAGATCTTATCTGTATTCAGGATCACAATCCCTGTCGAGAAGGGCAGAGGCAGCATTTTACCTCAGTGTTCTGAAGTAACTTGTCCTCCCTGTGCGATTAGGACAGGTATTGTGTGTGCTAATAGGACGGCGCCCAATTTCATTTCCCCTAATGATTGCTTCCTAGACAAAAAGCTATTGTAACTCATGAAAGGTATTTGGGAATATATTTATAATAAAGTTATATTTAGGCATTTCATGTTCCGAATTCCCAGAGAACCCCTTTAATTCTGTTTCTTGTACATGATTATGGGGGTTGCCATTTTGCACAAGCTGCTGTTGACAACATACAGTGATATGATTTACAGCAGCTACATGGACCATAGGAGCCAACTGACTTCAATGGAGGAGTGTTATGGGCATGCTCTGTAACATATGCAGAGAGGAAGTAGATAAGATCTGACCGATCTATTGTGAATTCTGCATCTGTTTTTTAACACACCAATGATAACATTCATTGCAATCCTGTCTATGATGATATTGAAATGCGTGTTAAAAAATGACCTCAGCAGTACAGGAAATGTCATCTTAGTGGCTAGTGTAAAAATTGCTGGATTTTATTTTATTTTTTTAAAGAGAACCTATCAGTGGGATATTGGCCTTCAAACAGGCCTGTACTACCTTATTAATTCTAATATGTTGCTCCCAGTAGTGTCCTCCTTTTATAGTTCGGACTCCTGAATGCAGAGAAAAGCTTCATTTTCTGCTGCTGTCATATGCTAGTTACAGCTTTCAAGTCAAGGAGGCTGGCCTTTTCTTAAAGGGGTTGTCTCATCATGGACAACGGGGGCATATCGCTGGGACCCGCACCTATATTGAGAACGGAGCACAACAAGGTGGTGGCTGGAGGACTCCGGTCCGGTCACCACCAAGCCGGCTCCCCATAGAAGTGAATGGGAGTGTACGCGCATGCACGGCCCCTGCTCCCATTCGTCTATATGGGGCCGACGGAAATAGCGGAGCCAGCGCTCGGCTATTTTCACCTGCCCCATAGAAAATTAGCTGCGCCCTCCTGCACTTGCGGGGATCTGTTCTCGATACAGGTTTGGGTCCCAGTGGTGGGACCCGCACCTATAAGACAATGGGGGCATATCCTAGCAATATGCCCCCATTGTCCATGATGGACAACCCCTTTAAGGAAGCCAAGCCCAGACGGGATTTAGGCATGGTTGATATGGCTTGGTGAAAGAAAAGCCTAGCCTCCTTGACTTGAAAGCTCTAGTTAGCATATGACAGGAGTCATATTGGAAACAATATGAAGGGATTGCTACGGTAATGCAAGCAAAAAGTCACCAAAATTTGATATAAATGAGACTCTACACATGAAAGGGAATGTGTTATCAGAAAATGAACTACTTTGTAAATCATATTTTCTTGTCAAAACTAAATTTTAAGATGTTTTAAAAAATTTAATATTATCTATATTTAAAAACAAATATTAAACAAATTGCAGTTACCACAATGGCAACTGAGCCTCACAATAGGCTGCCATTTCATGTTCTGTTGATGCCTAGTCTCAGCAGTCACCTACTGTACATAGATAACACAGGATCCACCCTGCCCCTCTCTAGACAGGTCACAAAGCATGCGCAGAGTACACTACCATACAAGTCAATGAACATCTTCAGTCTGTTGTGTCTATGGTCCATGTGGCTGCTGGAAAACATCTCTCTAAATGCTGTTAACAGCAGATCAAACAAGATATTTACGCTCCCATAATCACGTACAGAAATATCCAGCATAAAATAAAAACATTAAAAAATGGCCGTGCTTCACTATCAGGTGCTAATCAGGCCACATGCACATGGTGTGCATTACCCACGGATGTTTGTGTGGAAAACACAGTAATAGCTAAACAGATGAGATTTTCAAAGTCTAATCTCCACAGTTTGGAAAATTTTACGCTTGTAAATTGACCTGTAGTGCAGATTCTGAAACCCAAAGCATGTCAATTGTGCAGACTCCAGTGCAAAGGGTGAAATCTGGGGCAAACCCAAATCAAAATATGTAACAAATTAATATTTGGTGCGGAAAAGCAGCATGATTCGTACAAAAATCTTTGAGGAAAATCTGCAAAAACTTCACTGCCATGTGTATGTACCCTCAAATGGGTTGTTCACCCCGGGGACCTTTCGAGCAGACCACCCCATGTGGCTAGACCTGCAGAGGAAAGCATACTTACTGGCTCCCTCATTTCCCAGCTGGTGCTCACCGCCCTCCACATGTTTTACATGGGTCATGTGGCGCTGCAGCCAACATGCCCCCCATGTGTCATGCCACCGGGTCACATGACGCATGGGTGACACGTCATTGCTGCAGCAGCCATGTGAGGTGGTCTGCCGATAGGCCCCCAGGGGTAAACAATCCCTTTACGTTAGCAAACAAGAAAATATTTTCTGAGTGACTCAGATAATTCCAGTGGCGTGCTGGGTGCCAGCTCTCAGGAGGGTGCCGGGCCGGCTGTTATGAGCAATTCAATTAATAGAGATGGAAGCGCTTATTGCTGGAGCACAGCGGAGACAGCGGTCCTTTCATTCACTAACTGCAGGTCATCTCCTTGTGCTCCTTCTCTTCTCCATGCCCAGCCCAGCAGTGCCGTCATGACAGGTGTCTCACTGCTGTGCCAGGCACGAGGAGAGGAGCGCAGGGAGATGACATGCGGTTAAGGAATTAAAGGACTGCCAGCTCCCCTCTGCTCCCAGCAATGATAGGTATGGGAGGGGGCCACTATACTGTGCGAGAGCCACTGAGGGGTTATTACACTGTTTTTTTATTGGTGGGGGGTGCCTGAGAACGCATCTGCCCCAGGTGCCAAGTACCCTAGGCACGCCACGAGATAATTCATCAGCTCACCTGAAGCAGTATCTTTCTAGGAAAACACCTAAGGTCAGATCATTCTTCCCATAAAACTCCATTGTAACAATCCTGTAATATAGGATATAAAAGAATAAAAAATGATAACAAATGTATTATTTCTTTTAATGCTTGAGGTTAGTGCAGCATATTCAATATTCTACATACCGCTCCTGAGCAACACAAGAATGGTGGTTTAGTACAAATCTATCCCTGAGAGGTGCAGAGAGCAGCCCACCTTAATTGAACAATATAGTAAACCCTCACCGATAAATACAGTAAGTTTACAGTACGTGGCAAAATAGATTTAACAAGTAGAAAAATCCCTACCATTTTATTAATACTTTCATTAAAAGCTGCTGTAACCAGCCTTATGTTCCCACATTCAGGCTAAAGGTAAATACAGCACAGACAGGGGAGCTTCTTCATGGATAGCAAGAGTTCTCCTATATTTAGATATCCCCCCGAAAGATACAGAAGAAACTCTCAGATATGTAATGTGTTACCCCACAAGGTTTGGCTCTGGACAGCTACATTGCTAAATGCCTTTGCGTCAGTGTATTCTCGAACCTGAAAAACCTGATCTACAGCCGATGCGTCACTTTGTGCTTAATTACTGTGTTGGTGTCTCATCAGTTCACATATCATGCCTAAGACCTATCCTAACTTTGAATGGACCAGGAAGCACAGCTCCGGTTATTGTGTAGTGGCCGTGTTGTGTTACTGCAGTTCAGCTTCGATCTACTTCAATGATCGCTTAGCTGCAGTAACCCAGGAAGGCCACTACACTTTGAACGGAGCTGTGCCTCTTGTTCCATTCAAAGTGCTGATTCCAATCCAGTGATCGTCAGTCCCTCAATGATCGGATAATATTGAACTATCCTCAGGGCAGGTCATCAATATCAAGAACCTTGAAAACCCCCTTAACGTTTATTTCAGGCAGCGACAATATTTTTCCATGGTAAAGTGCCCTAAAAATGATTATGTGACAGATTTGAACTAAAATTTCATGTTTTTCTTCTCACTTGTCAAATCTTGAAATTGATAAAAAAAAAACTGGGCTGCAATGACATACTGATAAGAAGTTATCCCACCATAAGACCTTATCACCTATCCACAGGAGTGGGGTCCAACTGGTGGAACCCCCACGAACATGAGAGAAAGGTCCCTAGGTCCCAGGAATGAATGAAGCAATGACTGCGCATGTGCTCTGCCGCTCTATTTATCTCAATGGAACTGATGAAGACAGCCGAGCGCTTTATTTGGCTTCTCTTTGGCCGTCCCATTGAGTTAAATAGAGCGTAAATGCGATAAGATTGATCTATTTACTCCAGGATCACCATTCTTGTGATTGGTGGAGTTCCCAGAAGTCAGACCCACAACAATCAGATACGTGTCACCTGTCCTGTGGAAAGGCGATAAGTTCTTACTTTGGGACAACCCTTTTACTGTAAGTCAGCAAAAATGGCAAGAGTCACAAAAGTATGCCACAGTGATTGACTGATTGTTTTAAAAGTAAAACTGTGCCCAATGTATTAATAGGAGAGCATCTATTTTTCCCTTCACCATGGCTGGCATAGAAAAATACGAGTCTTGGGCTTTGTTCACATTTGCATTAGAAGCCTGTGTTGCAAATTCCTTAAAAGGGTTTTCCAAAACCATGAACGTATCGTCACTGGCCTAGGAAAAGCTGTGAGATAACAAAAGATACTGCCTTCTCAAACTGTTGTTCAGCAGGTGTCCTGAGTGTCGGATCCCCAACAATCAGATACTGATGACCTATCCTGAGGATAGGTGATCAGCTCTAAAATCTCGGTAAACCCCTTTAAATAAAAAGTTGGGCAAAATTGCTGGCACTGTTTATGGCATTTTTATTTTTTCTAGAATAACTAAAATAAGTAGTGCAGAAGTGACATGAGGCTCAATAAGGCCGCATTCACATCTCCAGTGAACGTTTCTGTAGGCTGTTCCAGGACAGAACAGCTTGCCGGATGTTACTGGATTCGGCTATTGACTTTAATGGGATCCAGCCTTTTTCCAGCATAAATGGCAGGTTTCGGCTGGCCAAAAAACGTTGTATGTAGTGTTTTCCGTCTGGTCAACAGCCGCCGTTTGTGCTGGATCAGACGGCCGTAACATCTTGACGTTGATGTGAATGCGGCCTAAGGTGGACTGACTGCAGATAAAAAGAGAAGCAGCTGCATTTAGGTCACAGAGCCAGAGAAAAAGAGAGAGCTGTAACTTGAGGGGGTTCCTCTGCACTAGTTTTTGTAATTTCCCCCAATGTCAATGAGCTGAAGTGACAGGCATTACAACTCTTACACAATCTGATGTTACTGAGCATGAGACGTCACAGTTACATCACGATTCCACCAATCCTCAAAGTTTGCAAGATCGCCTCAATTACCCTTGTAATATACCCTCTAGTTGCATTCTCATTCCCCTTCTTACAAGTCACAGTGATCAACGTAAAAGATCGGCCTAATAAATTCTTTACAATGAAATCAACTGGTCTTAAAGGGAGTCTGTCAGCAGTTTTGACCATGCTAAACTGCTGACATAACAATGCAGGGGCTAGGGAGAAAGTACAAGCATATCTTTTGTGAAGCTTTTATTATTAGAATTAGTGTGAATATTAGCTTTTATTCTGCCAGATTCTGCTCCTGCCAGTACCTAGAAGGTGGCGCTCCACTGTAAAGTGCACTCTGCTCTAAGCATTGAGTTGCTGCACAGTCCCTCTTCTCTGTACTGGTTTCCCTATGGTTGGATGTTCCAGCTGTCAATCTGCAGGGGGAGGAGGCTGTGAAGCAGATGAAGGCAGAGAGCACGTCACACTGAAGCTCCACCTCCAGGGCACTTGCTGCAACAGAATCTGGCAGAATAAAAGTTCATATTCACACTACTCCTAGTAATAAAAGCTCCACAAAATGTATAGGAAAGAATGCCAGCCCACAACCCATAAATGATTTGGCTCACAGGTGTCAGAAAAGAATAGAGGGTCCGGTTAATGTTAAAAACATTGTCGTTTGCATCCACAGGTACGCAGCACAATCGATTAGGTATTTCAAAGCCTCTTTCTTTTCTGTGGACTCCCAAGTCATAGCATGGTAAATGGTATCAGGATAGCAATATATAACCACGTGTTAACTGGAAGAGGTTAATCAAATCCTCCCAGAGAAACAAAACCACAGAAAACAGAGAAACACAAAAAATATGTCACATAATATGTAAACAGCATAACCAGTGGTTATGCTATGTGTCTGTGGACGTGTACTGAAATAAAGCTGGATTTAACTTCTTCTGCTGCAGGGATGTTTGTCCTGCTCTCCCCAGGCTCTAACCAGTGCTGTCAGCAGTTTAACAAAACTGCTGATAGAGTCCCTTTAATCCATAGAGGTCATTACTGAATGGATCATTGGTTTATAATGGATTATATATTTGGGTGCAATACCAACCTAAAATTGGTTGGAACCATCAAGTTATTTTCTCATAAAAAAAACAAAAAAAAAACTTAGTCAGGTAATGATGGTTTTGCCAAGTACGCAAGCTCACTGGTAAAACGGCATCACAAGACCTTCTGTTCTATAGCTATTCTGTGAACTACTTTAAATGAGCGATCATGCAGACGGCATAATGAGAAGTTATGCAATAGCAAGTGATCACATGTATACCAACAGCACAATCCTTACCAAGGACTAACACAGGCACTAGGAGCATTGCTGGAGAGTGCACTAGAGCTGCTGAACAGGACACAAAGCCGCTGGTGGTTCAACACGCTGAGACAGTCAATCTGGGAACAAATAATGAAATATCAGGATTAAAAGGGATCACTTTGCTTTGCCTTCTTTACATACATGTATGGACAGCCGCCTTTTTTTTTAGCATTCCTGCAAAATTTGTCCTCGTTATTGAGGTAGACAGTTATTGATAAGAACTTATATATTGCGCCCTCTAGCGATGCGCCGTGCTACACCCTCCACCGATGCGCAGCACTACAACGATGCGCCGTGCTACACCGAAGCACCAAGTTTTCAATGTATGTGGATTTTTCTGTTTGTAGATAAAAGATACAAAAAAGTTCTTAAGCAAACATTTTCCATAAACCTATAGAACATAGTTAAGCATTTTCTTCAAAGTGCATTTTTTCTATATTTTAACATAATTTTAGAAAGATATTTTTAGGGGAGATTCACCGTTTTTAATTAGCCAATAATGTAAGCTCCTGGAATCTCAGGTTTCTTTAGCCGCACACACATGGGTACAGCGTACAACACATAATCATGGGAGGTTCTGTGTCATGGATCAAACTTCCCTCTAATAGCACTCAGAACAACTCAGGCTGGGTTGAAACTACATGTGTATGGCATGGTCAGTCAAGTGCAGCCGCTCATTTGCCACAGAGAGTAATTCTCTGTGAGTGCGAGTCCCTGACCTATTATATTAGTCCCTTGGGATTGTTCATACAAATGATCCCACAAGATGCGCGTACGACCAGCTTTAGGCACATTTAAATGTATCCTGGGAAATCATTTTCTATGTTGTCAAAATCAGCCTGTCTGGTTGGGAAGAACAGACCAAGATCGATACAAATGGAGAGCTAGATGGGAAGAAAGTGATAAAGGAAGGAAAAGAAGAAGGCTCGGGAACCCAGCATTCAGTCTAATCTATTTTTCAGGAAACTCTAAGAGATTTAAGGGAAGTTGTTAAAGTTTTAGAGTAAATCTTTATGGGGCGTATTTTGCTGCAGTAAATTTGCTGCAGATTTGAGTTTCAAAACATATATATGTGTGTCACAATCCACGAGTTACATACAGATCATTGCTGCGGATTCCACCCTCTGCATGGCAAAGGTTGAAATCTGCTGGACATCCTCAGCATAAACTTGAAATGAAATGGTGTGGATGTAAAATCCGTATGACGGGTCAAGTTATGTGTGGATTTTGTTGTAGACATTTTACACATAGCAGGTGTGTCGCTACATCAAAACATCCGGGGCAAACGTAGTGGCTGCCAACTGTACAACTGGCTCCTTGCCCCACCATTCATTCTCATTGGCAACAGGCTGGTAGACACAATGGCACAATAGGGGGGCATTAGAACTACTGAGGGCAGTATTGGCGGCATCATAACTACTGGGGGGACCCACATAGGGCCATTATAACTGAGGATTTTTTTCAGGTAAAAAATTATTTACATAGTTGTCCCACCCACCCCCTGTAATTATGAAAAAGGAGGTCCCAGAGTCCCACAGAAGTGAATGAAGTGGTGATTACGCATGTACGCCATCAATCCAGCCTCAAGGAGGAGTCCAGGACTGTCAAGATGGAACCCAGTGATGAGACACTTAAGGCCCCTTTTATATGGCCCGATGAAGCAGAGAATTGTCGGAAAGAATTGTTCCTTCCCGACAATCACCTGCTCGTCAGTGGAAGAGACCACTGCAAGTGAATATTTTCGCCTGATCCTTATGTTCTCCCAGAGACACAGTAAGCCACTATTAAAAGTGTCTGGCAGTGTTTTCTCCTCTTTCACCATGGACAAAACATACACACAGCCAAACCAATTATGTATGTGTATGAGGGAGTCTGAAAGCAGTTGGGAGTGACAACTGTTGGCAGAACAATCAGCTACTGAATGCATATAGCTGGCTTATGACAAGACACATCTGATTCAACTTCCCAAAGACTTTCCATTAACTGCCCGTTTTAAGATACAGGTTTGTGTATATAAACGGGGCATTGGTTTTTTTTTTAATCTAACCCTGAGAAACATAAGACGCTCTGTAAAAAATAAAAATAAAAAAAATACATCTTTAACTAGAAATCAAATATAGGAGAATGTGATAAAGCTGCTGCATAAAACCTACCTTGGAGTTCCAGGACATCTCATTTTGGTTCATTCCCTTGTCTTCCTCTGAGTCACACTTAGTTTCATGTTTATTTAGGAGGCCATTTGGTGTCTCCTTGGTTTGAACAAATGGATCAACATCCTTCTGTCGTATTCTGCCTCCTCTAGCCCGATAGTCTGCTAGAATTGTAGCCAGATTCTGGCTGTCTCCTAAGTGCTCTGCAATTTTGGTGCTCAGCAGCTCATGAGATGGAAGAACCTCAATGATCTTACCCTGATCACTTCCATTGATTCCCTGTAAATTAGATAGCTCACGCAAAAGTTGTTTTTTCCTCCGGCTCTCCATCTCTTTCATTTCCTTGTTGAGTAATGGCGACACGTAGACTTGCTCTGGAAAATAGTCCCTTGTCGGGCACCTCATACCCTTTTCTGTTAATAGGAAAGGATCCTTAAAAGAAATAATCGGAGAAATACTCAAAATGACATCTTTAAGTTCCTGTTTGAAAGCGATGGAGTGTACTTTTAGCCTATCATCGGTGGAGGCAACCTCTTCAGTTATATACAACCCAGTATCATCTTGCAGTGGATCACGGAAGAGTCGAAGTTCATTTTTGGGTTCTTCTTCCTCTTCAAATTTCTGTGACACATCATCATCTTTGGAAATACCAGGAATTAGACACATCTGAGTAAAAAGCTCAGGTTCAATTGAGACTGAAGACAAAAGGGATGAATTTGATAACAATATGGGAAGGTCCTGTTGAGCTGAAGACGATGTTTCAGAACTTTTACTGTCCAACTCTTCTATCTCCTCAAAGTAAGAACTTTGTTCTGTGAACTCTATATTCTCTGAAGACTGGGACTCCGAAATGACATGCAAATGATCTAAAGAGCGGTCACATTCCCAATTAATAATGCTGTATTCCTCCCCATTAAAAAGATCTTTTTGGCTGCCATCACCTTCATGTCCTTCAATAAGGGATCGAAAAGAGCTACTTTTAGGCAGTGTAGGTGGCATAGCAAACTCATCCATAAGAAATGAAATTTCCAACTGGGAATGGTATGCTGCATAAACCATAAAGATTATTATGTCTTTCACTCGTGCCAACTCATACTCTGATCCTCCACTTAGCTTTATGGTGCACCCCAGGTGCTGGGGACATCCTTCAAAGAACATCAGCGTTTTAGATTCATCTGTGTTTATCAAAAACAATACAAAAATGGATTAGCATATGGAACGATCACTGAAATTTTCATACCCCTGGAATCTGATAATTACTAGATTCTATATTAATATATTTTTCTACAATCTATAAACGGAACCAAGTTATAAGCAATTGCCCTACAGATACATGTTACTATAGATATTATGTATAATCCAAGCAGCCACTCAGTGTGGCACTTCTCTCCTTACCCTACCAATTAAAAAGAGATGATGCTAAACAACAGTAGGAAAACAAGTAGATGGCTGATATATGGGAGATGTGTACTTAAATGGTTGTAGGAGACCAAAACATCTGCATTTCTCCCAAAACAGTGCAACCCTTGTGTGGGTTGTCCTTGGTATTTCAGCCACACCACATTTAAGTGACTAGAGCTATGCAGCAATACCTGCAGAAATTAGTAGCATGCTTGGTAGTCTTCCTTTGCAGATCCTTCACCAGTTGGTTATGGAGATGTTAAAGGCAAAAGACGTTCCAATGCAATTTCATGGTTCATGGATAGTTTGTACCTTCAGTAAAAACTGTCCGACTACACAAAATATGTCAAGCTTTATCCGAAAAAGGTTATATGGTTTGCTTAAAAGGGATGTCTCACTTCAACAAATAGCATTCATCATGTAGAGAAAGTGAATACAAGCCACTTATTAATGTATTGTTATTACCCATATTGCTTCCTTTGCTGGCTGGATTAATTTTTCCATCACATTATGCACTGCTTGTATGCATGGTTACGACCATCTGCAATCTATCAGTGGTGGTTGTGCTAGCAAAAAACGCCAGCCTGTCTAGTGGCCGGGACTGTGGGAAAGGACATAGGCTAGTGCTTTATCCGTCCAAGCATGGCCACTGCTGCTGGATCGCAGGGTGGTCATAAACATGGAAACAAGCAGTGTATAAAGTGATAGAAAAATGAATCCAGCCAGCAAAAGAAACAATATGGATAACAAATATACATTAGTAAGTGGCTTGTATTAACTTCTTCTACATAATAAATGCCATTTGCTGAAGTGAGACAACCCCTTTAATTTTGAAATTAACACAAGCCCCTTTAAAAATCATGTTCTTCAGTCTGCAAATGACTAAGAAGCAGATCTAATTCCCTGCAGCTCCCCTCCATGCGTTGTCCGCAGAATGCAGACCCCGTTTAAAGTCAGTGCTCTGCAACCTGAGGCTCTCTAGCTGAAACTACAATTTCTAGAACTTCTTTGGGTTGCTGGGTCTACTGAAGTCAGAATTGGCGGAGGAAATAATACAAAGCGTCTACCTAAACTTTGCCCATATGTGTTACTATAGCTTATTTTGTACTGGATTTTACATTTTGAACTAAACACGTAGGTTGGTACTGCCGGAGGTAACTGAATTACGGTACTTATATACTTATTTTTTAGATCCATTTGCTTTGTCATTTTTGTGCCTATTGAAGGTTTCCATAAAGTTTTATTCATTATCTGCTTGCGTGAAGCCAAAAAGGTTCATTGCCCTGGCGTGCACAGGTGATTTAATAGTTTACAGCTATACTACATATCGTAATTAGCATTAAAATATATGATTTTGTAGCATGTAATCCCAGGACATGGACCTACCGTTAGGCAGCGGAAATACTTGGATATAAAACTTATTACACGTCCCGAGACGAGGTTTTGTTAAGAGTTGGTCCATAGACATTACCAGGTCTCCTTGAGTCATCCTACTCACTTGATCTAAAACTTGCTAGAGAAAAGAAAGGAATAATAGTAATGTCGTACTAGACTTCCCTCGTACACTTTATTGAAAATATCAAATGTCTCTAGACGCAAGAGAAAACCAGTGATAAGCAGACTTAGGATTAGGTTTCAAGCATACAAACCAAAAAGTGGCTTGTAATAAGACACACAAAAGAGAGCTACACACGATGGAAAGTTCCTCTTTTTGTGAAATATAACACATACCGTATGTGAAAACAAATGTTACGGCAATCAATAGCCTCTATAGGCAAAAGGGTGACAAAGGCAATCGAGCTCCCCCAGCAAACCCGGCGCAGTGGGTTCCATTGACACCTAATGTATATGACCAGAGTAAGACATGGCTCCAAAAAGGACCTTCCCACACTGCTCCTCCATCTGCAATGGGAAACCATAAAATGCCCCAAGAGAAAAACAGCCAAACATGCAAGAAATTAGAAGTAAATTAACCCCTGTGGTCTCAGCAACAGCTCTGTAAGACTAACTGTCTCAGCAACATGGCAAACATCCGGCAGACTACCGAGGGCATCTCGCATATTTTATCTTTTTCTCTGAGTTTTGAGCAAGATCACACCAAATACAGAATCTAATATATCAAGAATTTCATGCACAGATTGCACACATTTAAGTCACGGCATGCAATATAACAAGAAGCCCAGGGCCAAGCTGTGACTCAGTATGTGCTTCTACTGTATTACATGCACTCTCCATATTAAAGCTATGGAAATTGCCCCCTCTTCAGAAGAAAAGATCCTCTGGAAAATAAAATACTAAAAGTGAGTGAACTGAGACATACTAAAGTCAATTATTTGGATCCACCCAGGAAACCTTTCTAAAAAATGTGTTGTAGGACCCAAACAATTCGCCCACCTTTAATGTATCACTTCATATTGAAGACAGCAGGAAGGTTTCTATTACTCATGCACAGGAATGCATATTTCCTACGCAGGTCTCCATTTTTAGCTCCAGAATAAAGCCTTAGCATGTAACCAAATGTGTCACTATTACTGCTACATAATCAGTTCTATCAGTCATTTTGGCTTGAATATATTACATACCGGCTTGACATTGATAACCAAGGTTATTCCATGTTCTAACAGCATATCTTGTGCTATCCTGGACACAGTCTTTTCCACAAGAACCAGCGTTGGTCGAACATCAGCTATCCTCTGAACATAGTTCTTTAGAAATTCCCTTTCCTGATAGAGAAAAATAATAACAGCTTAAAAACAAGAACTTGAGAAACACTATGGGGGTCATTTATGATGAGAAGTTTGTCACTTTTTGGTATACTTTTGTCGCAGATTCATTCGCAAAGTGGATTTGCGTCGGAATCTGCGACTTTTCCCCACTCACACCACATTTCTGAGGTGGCAGAAAAAGCGCTGTGACATGGGTGGCTGGCTGATCTCACTTATTTTCTGTGCCTGTTTCTGGCGTAGAAAATGACTTAACCGACGTAGATTTAAGCATGTTGCACGGCCAGCGCCTAAGTTATGTGGAGGCCGGAGCCTCTACATACTTAGGAGCATCAAGCACCAGGGCATGGTTATTAGACGCCAGTCTTAATACATGACCCAATATATGTGGACAGACAAACAGAGAGTGAGATATGGAGATACAGACACTGGGTGTTGTCACAAGAGGGTGTAAAAGTGCATCCCCTGCTACCCTATAAAAAGGCTCTCAGAGACTACTTTGGGTAGTGTACCTCTTGGGTAGAGATTGTTGTCTGCCATGTCTCTACGACACACTCAGACATTCTGCCCAGCTGACAGACTTTGAGAGGGGGTGCATCACAGGACTGAGAGAAGCAGAACGTTTCAACAAACTCTCTGCCATCTAGGCGTTGAGAGGTGTCGTTATGTAAGGGCGCGCACACACACACGTTGAACAAGCTCCAAACAGCCTAGACAGAACACCAATAGAGAGGATCATTTCGCTGTCCACCTTCCAGACACAGGTTACACCTTCATTACACACCCGTCTCTGCCTGGGCCATTTCCAGGTGTTTAGCAGAAGGAAATTTGGTGTCATAGTGCCCATTACATGTCCAGCCATTGAAAGCCAGCCACAATCATTTTTATTTTGTAGTGGTGCCAGGAACGAGAACTAGAACTTTATCATCTTTAGCGACAAATCCAGGTTGCGTTTGGGATCCCATGGTTGTGTATGGAGATCTCGTGCTGAGTGCATAAATCCTGCCTTTGCTGTGCAGCAACACACTACCCCAACTTCTGGTGTCATGATCTGGGGAGCCATCGCATATGACGGTCACCCCAAGTAGTGATACAAGGGGCACGAACAGCTCAACGATATGTGCAGGACATCATGCAGCCACGTTTTGCACATCACGGCAGGGCTTTCAGCCGGTTAATGCTCACTAAAACACAGCAAGGGTTTCCCAGGGATGTTTCTGCCAGAGTGCAATACTTCCTTGGCATGCCTGGTCGCCAAATTCATCATCAATCAAGCATTTATGAGACCAGCTGGGACTTCAAGTGTGCAGGATCTAAAGGCCCAGCTGCAGCACCGGTGGGCGAATCAGCCGCAGGACACCTTATGGAACCTGTATGCCTCCCTTATATCCAGGCTACAGCCTCCTTTCAATTGTACAGTGTTCCCCAATAAACACACATAAATCACTCTAATATTGTGATCATAACATTCACACATGGAAAGTTTCATTCCATTCCGACAACTCCTTCTTGATGCGTTATTATTTTCTTTAATGAGAGTATATGGGGCAGACAGATGATTCCTTCCACAAATATCGGTAGACTGCATGGCTAGGTGCTTGATTGTACACACCCGTGACAGTAGGACCGAATGAAGTACCTGTCCCTCTCCTGACATGTCCTCATGTAATAATTATGGAAAATGATGTTCTATTCCTTTATTATTCCTGCTAGAACTCATGAATGAACTGCTAGCAGTTTGAAATGAAGGCCCATATGGGCATTATCATCTGGACCTTGCCTGCAAAGTCTGACGCTAGCAGCACTGATTGAAAAGCGTCCAATTATGCAGGAACACACCACAAACTGTAACACCCATGTGGACCTTCACTGCAAAGTGCGAATAATTCATACACAACTTCTATCAGGAATAATAAAGTAATGGCCTATCATGGAGTCGTAATAACAATTCTAAGGCATCTAAACTTATAAGGTGGACGCAAGTAGTTACCAAAACAGACATGCCAGGAGAGGGTACAGGGCCTCTATAATCATTGAATTCAGGTGTTTCATTCAGTCCTATTGCCACAGGTGTATAAAATCCATCACCAAGCCATGCGGTCTGCCTTATAAACATTTGTGAAAAAATGGTTCAATCCAACTGAATGTGAGCATGGTACTGCAACAAGAGGCCACTGTTGTAACAAGTCAGTTTGTGAAATTGCCTTCCTCCTATATTCCATTATGAGTGGTATTATTGCAAGTGGAAGAGTTTAGGCCATGAAGTAGCACGCCACGTAAACCTACAGAGTGCTATTGCTGAGTGCCAAAGGGCATAGTGCATAAGGTCACCATAGTTCTGCTGACTGCCGAGATCCAAACCTCTGGCTTTGACATCAATACAAAAACTGTGAGCCAGGATATTCATGTAATGGGTTTCCATGCTGAGCTGCTGCATTACTTCACCAAGCACAATGCCAAGTGTCAGATAGAGTGGGGTAAAGCACGCTGCCACTGGACCCTGGAGCAGTGGAAACAGGTTCTGTGAAGTGATGAATCCCACATTTCCATGTGGCAGTAAGATGGGTTAGGCCCCTTTCACATAAGCGAGTTTTCCGCGAGGGTGCAATGTGTGAAGTGAACGCATAGCACCCGCACTGAATCATGAATGGATCTGTGTACATTTCACTCATCATTTCTGCGTTGCGTGAGAATTGCAGCATGTTCTACATTCTGCGGTTTTTCACGCAGCCCTGGCCCCATAGAAGAGAAGGGGTCTTCAGTGAAAAACACATTGCATCCGGATGTAATCCGGATGCAGACCAGGTGCATTGTGTTTTTCACTGATGGATGCTAGGAGATGTTGTTTGTAAACCTTCAGTTTTTTTTCACACGCATGAAAAACGTATCAAAGCTGATTGCACCCGCACGGAAAACACGACCGCAATCGCAGACTAAACTGACTGAACTTGCCTGCAAAATGGTGCGAATTTCACTGAATGCATGCAGAGCCAAGTCGTTCGTGTGAAAGAGGCCTTAATCTGGGTTTGGCGAATACCAGGAGCACATTACCTGCCGGACTGCATTGTGCCAACTGTAAAGTTTGGGATAATGCTATAGGGATCTTTTTCACAGGTTGGCCTAGCCCGCTTAGTTCCAGTGAAGGGGAATCTTAATGCTTCATCATACCAAGACATTTGGGAAACAGTTTGAGGATGGACCTTTTCTGTTCCAGCAAGACTGTGCCCAAATGCACAAAGCTAGGTTGATAAAGGCATAGTTTGCCTTTATACACCTGACTTGCCCACACAGAACCCTGACCATAACCCCATCAAACACCTTTGTGATTTATTAGAATGGGGATTGGGAGCCAGTCCCTCTAATTCAGGCATCCTCAAACTGCGGCCCTCCAGCTGTTGTAAAACTACAACTCCCACAATGCCCTGCTGTAGGCTGATACCTGTAGGCTGTTCCGGCATGCAGGGAGTTGTAGTTTTGCAACAGCTGGAGGGCCGCAGTTTGAGGATGCCTGCTCTAATTCAACCTCAGTGTCTGACCTCACAAATGCTCCTGTGCATGGATGTACAAAAATTCCCACAGACACACTCCAAAACCTTGTAGAAAGCCTTCCTAGAAGACTGGACGCTGTTCTAGCTGCAAACAGAGGACTAACTCCATATAAATAAACGTGGATTTAGAATGGGGTACCCCAAAAGCTCCTGTCCATGTAATGTGTAGGTGCAGTTGTGTGCATCGCAGGTGATGCTAGGGAGGCTCGTCCCCGTCCCCGCCTGCCATTGGCTGCTCCCCCCGACACCGGATGTCTTCATCAGTGTACAGGGAGAATCAGCAGCGGCGGTACCGGGACAAGGAGCTGCGCAAGTATATTCCCTCTGAGGGGCCCGGCACATGGAGGGGCTGTTGTATGATGTTGGATAACCCCTTTAATCCTGTTGAAGGGTTAACAAAATATGTGAAGCAGCACTACTAAGTGTGTCCAAGAATTTAAAGTTTATTCATCCAGCACAACGCCTCAGTCCACCTGGCTGGAGCTTGAAATTGGAATAAAGTTCACCTTTCTTGGACTTACTTTTATAGTGTTGTGAAATTTGTGGACTAGATAGGTAGAAAAAAGAAAATTGAATGAAAAAAAGACCACACCACCCGACTAACTAAAAGACTTCATCTAAAAATTGCACCAAAGTCACATGTATGGCTGGGAGTTATGCAACCAAAGTTGCAGCCCTTGACTTAGACAAGGTGAAGCATATTCGTGTCTGGGTTTGATTTCCTATAACTTACCTGAAGGACGATTGGATCAATGCAAGTAAACTTTGTTTCTTCTCGGTACAAATATTCAATGGAGCATTTTAATAGCAATATTTTGGGGCTTTTAATGCTGGCATTCATCTGCAACAAAACACACAACAGTAAGCACAAGTGGCATAATAACAAATGTGCAGAGAGCAGGACAGTACTGACATTACCTTTTTGTGGGCAATATTTTTAGTGCAGACAAAGCCATTAACCACCATGGAGTCAGATTTCTTTCCACCAGTAATCTACAAAAGAAAACAAAAACGTGTCACAAAATAATTATGTAGAGCCCAAAAGTAGAGTAAAATCTAGAGAGTGGTAGCATGTATGTGCCCTCAAGAGCATCGAATAGCCATACGGGAAAAGATTTTGCCTTTTAGAAGTCCTGATAAGTAAGCATTGTATTTCTGTATTAAGGCCAGCATGGTGACTCATTGGATAGCATTCCTGACCAGCAGCACTGAGGTCCTAGATTTAAAATGGATTAAGGACAAACGTATGTTCTCTCTATGTTTGTGCAGGTTTCCTTAAAGGGACACTAAGGCCTGAACATACTGTACTAAAATAACAAAAAAAATATATATGGGGGTCATTTATCAAACTGGTGTAAAGTAGAACTGGCTTAGTTGCCCGTAGCAAACAATCAGCTACACCCTTAATTTTCCAATCTGATTGGTTGCTATGGGCAACTAAGCCAGTTCTATTTCACACCAGTTTGATAAAGGACTTCCTTTTACTCCCTAGGACACATAGCTATGTCTGCCGTAGTTTAGGAGACATCTTATAGACAGAGAAGTTCACCTTCCCCCAATCATCTTCCATGATAGGCTACAGAACTGCCAAGTGCATGGGTACACACAGTAAACAGGAAGCTCAGCAGGGGGCGTGGCCTGAAGCCTCAATACACCCCTGTTCAGTGTGCTGTGTGAGGCCTCTTTCACATAAACCATATGGATTGTGTCCGGATCTGTTCAGGAAAAAAACTATGATTTTACACGCAAGTGCATTCAGTTTTCTCTGCGATTGTGTTCAGTTTTGATGCATTTTTCAAGTGCGTCTCCTAGCAACCATCAGTGCAATCCGGATGCAATGCTTTCTTCACAGAACCCCCATTCGCTTCCATGGGGCCAGGGCTGCGTAAAAAATGCAGAATATAGAATATGCTGCGACTTTCATGTAACACTCATGTACACAGACACATAGAAATGAATTGGTCAGGATTCGGTGTGGGTGCAATGCGCTCAATTCCCACATTGTACCCGTTATATCTGTGTACATAGAGTGTGTATGCGTGTGTGTATATATATATACACATACACACACACATATTTATATATACGCAGTCAGGTGAAGACAAGGGAGAGTGACTCCTGCAGAGACTGCTGGACCTGGAGAATAGCAGAAGTAAGTGAATTTATTTATTTTATGTCTGACACGGGGGTCTGACACGGGGGTCTGACACGGGGGTCTGACACGGGGGTCTGACACGGGGGTCTGACACGGGGGTCTGACACGGGGGTCTGACACGGGGGTCTGACACGGGGGTCTGACACAGGGGTCTGACACGGGGGTCTGACACAGGGGTCTGACACAGGGGTCTGACACGGAGGTCTGACACGGAGGTCTGATACAGGGGTCTGATACAGGGGTCTGACACGGAGGTCTGATACAGGGGTCTGACACGGAGGTCTGATACAGGGGTCTGACACGGAGGTCTGACACGGAGGTCTGACACGGAGGTCTGACACGGAGGTCTGACACGGAGGTCTGACACGGAGGTCTGACACGGAGGTCTGACACGGAGGTCTGACACGGAGGTCTGACACGGAGGTCTGACACGGAGGTCTGACACGGAGGTCTGACACGGAGGTCTGACACGGAGGTCTGACACGGAGGTCTGACACGGAGGTCTGACACGGAGGTCTGACACGGAGGTCTGACACGGAGGTCTGACACGGAGGTCTGACACGGAGGTCTGATACAGGGGTCTGATACAGGGGTCTGATCTGATGTCTTGACACGTGGGTCGGATATGAGGTCTTATTTTCCTCCTCTAAAACCTTGGGTGCATCTTATAGTCTTATCAGGTGCATGTAATAACGGGAAATATGAGATACATTGTATTTTATTATATATATTACAGGTTATAGTAACCTTCCCTCCTGAGGTGGGAGGAACGGTGATTTTCTCCCTGCAGCTCACATTCAGACAGAACAGTGCTGCAGTCTCAGAGAAATGTATAACCCCTTTGGGACACATGACGTACCGGTACGGCATGTTTCCCGAGTCCTTAAGGACACATGACGTACCGGTACGTCATGAGTTGTTCCGATCACTGCTGCTCAGCTGGCAGTGATCGGAACAAGGTACCTGCTGAAATCATTCAGCAGGTACCTTGTTACAATGCCCAGGGGGGTCCTGTGACCCCCCCATATGAGCGATCGCTGCAAACCGCAGGTCAATTCAGACCTGCGGTTTGCAGCGCTCTTTGCGATCTCTGATCCCGCGGTCTATGACCGCGGGGATCAGAGAGTTAATGCCCCCAAACAGTTTTTAACCCCCTGCAGCCCCCAATCATACTGTGGCTGCGGGGGTGCAGGGGGTGGTTGCGGGCGGCGCGAGGCGGGCGGGAGGCGGGCGGTGCGGCGGGCGGGATCGCGATTGCGATCCCCGCCCGCCTCCCTGTAATCTATCCCTGGTGTCTAGTGGTTCTATCAGAGTGTCAGCACATTGCTGACACTCTGATAAAGCGGCTGGCATCTGTGCTGCAGATGCCAGCCGTTTAACTCCTTCCGTACCGCGGTCCGTACGGACCGCGGTATGGAAGGAGTTAACAGGAGGAGCGCTCCCTCCCTCTCCCATCGGGGGCTGCTGTGCCTTTGCAGCCCCCAACAGGATGGGATCGAAGAGGAGGGTGCTTCACTCCCTCCTATCCATCACCCCTGCCCAGTTATGGCAGGGGGTGATGAGCTACCATGGAGACAGGGCGCTTTCAGAAGCGTCCTGCTCTCCATGGTGCTGAAAGTCTGAATAGACCTGCTAAAGGTCTATTCAGACTTTCTAAAGTACAAAATACAGTACAGTGCACTATATAGTGTACTGTACTGTATTATACAGACACCAGATCCACTGGATCTTTCAGAACCAAGTGGGTCTGGGTCAAAAAAAATGTAAAAAGTGAAAAAAAGTAAAAATGAAAAAACACATAACACTGAATAAAAACTAAAAAAATAAAATACACTACACATATTAGGTATCGCGCGTCCGTAAAAACCTGCTCTATAAAAATATCACATGACTGAACTCCTCAGGTGAACGCCATAAAAACAAAAACAAAAATGGTGTAAATAAGCCATTTTTGGCACATTACATCACTAAAAGTGTAATACAAAGCGATCAAAAGGCGTTTGCCTCCCAAAATAGTACCAATCAAACCGCCATCTCATCCCGCAAAAACGAGCCCCTACCTAAAACAATTGGCCAAAAATAAAAAAACTATGCCTCTCAGACTAAAACATGATTTTTTTGTTTCAAAAATGCTTTTAGTGTTAAATGTAAAAAAAATTAAAAAGTAGACATATTTGGTATCTACACGTCCGTAAGAATCTGCTCTATAAAAATATCACATGACCTAACCCCTCAAGTAAACACTGTAAAAAAAAATAATAAAAACTTTGTCAAAAGCCATTTTTTGCCACCTTACATCACAAAAAGTGTAATAGCAAGCGATCAAAAAGTCATATGACCCCCAAATAGTGCCAATCTAACCGTCACCTCCTCCCGCAAAAATGATACCCAACCTGAGACAATTGCCTAAAAACTGAAAAATATATGGCTCTCAGACTATGGAGATACTAAAACATGTTTTTTTCATTCAAAAGGATATTATTGTGTAAAACCAAAATAAATAAAAAAAGGTATACATATTATGTATCGCTGCGTCCGTAAGGACCTGCTCTATAAAAATATAACATGACCTAACCCCTCAGATGAACGCCGTAAACATAAAAAATAAAAACGTTGTCAAACAAGCCATTTTTTGTCACCTTACATCACAAAAAGTGTAATAGTAAGCGATCAAAAAGTCATATGCACCCCAAGATGGTGCCAATCAAACCGCCATCTCATCCCGCAAAAATGAGCCCCTACATAGGACAATCGCCCAAAAAAAAAATATATATGGCTCTCAAACTATGGAGACACTAAAACATGATTTTTTTGTTTTAAAAAATTATATTATTGTGTAAAACTTATATAAATAAATAAAAAGTATACATATTATGTATCACCGCGTCCGTCACAACCTGATCTATATAAATAACACATGACCTAACCCCTCAGCTGAACACAGCAAAAAAAAAAAAAATACGGTGTCAAGAGCCATTTTTGTCACCTTACATCACAAAAAGTGTCATAGCAAGCGACCAAAATGTCATATGCACCCCAAGATGGTGCCAATCAAACCGCCATCTCATCCCATAAAAATGAGCCCCTACATAACACAGTCGCCCAAAAAATAAAATAAAACTATGGCTTTCAGAATGTGGAGACACTAAAAAAATTATTTTCAAAAAGGCTTTATTATGTAAAACTGAAACAAAAACCCCAAAAAGTAGTCATATTTGGTATTGTCGCGTCCGTAACAACCTGCTCTATAGAAATAGCACACAATCTAACCTGTCAGTTCAACTATGTAAATAACAAAAATAAAAACAGTCCCAAAACAGCTATTTTTTGCAAATTTTCCATTTTAATCCATTTTTCCAGTAACAAAGCAAGGGTTAACAGCCAAGCAAAACTCAATATTTATTGCCCTGATTCTCTTGTTTGCAAAAACACCCCATATGTGGTCGTAAACTACTGTATGGCCAAACGGCAGGGCACAGAAGGAAGGAACGCCATATGGTTTTTGGAAGGCAGATTTTGCTGGACTGGTTTTTGACACTATGTCCCATTTGAAGCCCCCTGATGCACCCCTACAGTAGAAACTCCAAAAAAGTGACCCCATTTTGGAAACTACGGGATAAGGTGTCAGTTTTGTTGGTACTATTCTAGGGTAAACATGATTTTTGGTTGCTCTATATTACACTTTTTTGAGACAAGGTAACAAAAATAGAAATTCGGAAATTTCATCTCCATTTGCCAATAACTCTTGTGGAACACCTAAAGGGTTAACAAAGTTTGTAAAACTGGTTTTGAATACCTTGAGGGCGTAGTTTCTTAGATGGAGTCACTTTTATGGAGTTTCTACTCTAGGGGTGCATCGGGGGCTTCAAATGGGACATGGTGTCAAAAATCCAGTCCAGCAAAATCTGCCTTCCAAAACCATATGGCGCTCCTTTCCTTCTGCGCCCTGCAGTTTGGCCATACAGCAGTTTACGACCACATATAGGGTGTTTCTGAAAACTACAGAATCGGGGCAATAAAAATTGAGTTTTGTTTGGCTGTTAACCCTTGCTTTGTTACTGGAAAAAATGGATTCAAACGGAAAATTTTTCAAAAAATCGAAATTCTGAAATTTTATCTTTATTTGCCATTAACTCTTGTGGAAAACCTAAAGGGTTAATGACGTTTGTAAAATCAGTTTTGAGTACCTTGAGGGGTGTAGTTTCTAGAATGGGGTAATTTTTGGGTGGTTTCTATTATGTAAGCCTCACAAAGTGACTTCAGACCTGAACTGGTCCCTAAAAAGTGGGTTTTTGAAAATTTCTGAAAAATTTCAAGATTTGCTTCTAAACTTCTAAGCCTTGTAACGTCCCCAAAAAATGAAATGGCATTCCCAAAATGATCGATACATGAAGTAGACATATGGGGAATGTAAATAAATAACTTTTTTTGGCAGTATTACTATGTATTATAGAAGTAGAGTAATTGAAACTTGGAAAATTGCAAATTTTTCAAAATTTTTGGTAAATTTGGTATTTTTTTATAAATAAAAATGAAATTTTTCGACTTCATTTTACCACTGTCATGAAGTACAATATGTGACGAAAAAACAATCTCAGAATGGACTGGATAAGAAAAAGCGTTTTAAAGTTATCACCACATAAAGTGACAATGGTCAGATTTTGAAAAAATGGCCTGGTCCTTAAGGTGAAATAGGGCCGTGTCCTTAAGGGGTTAAAAGGACACACCATCAATCCTGTTAGGCCACACCCCCTCCCACTAAGCGAACAGGGATTGAAAAAATAAAGTTAAAAATCAACTTTTAGGTCCACTAAGCCACACCCCCGATACGTTTAGGACACACCACTCTCCCTCTGCAGCCAATGAGTATTGACAAAATGAAGTTAAAAATCAACTTTTGTCAGCTGCAGAGGTGGGAGGGACGGTGATTTTCTCTTTGCAGCTCACACTCAGAGAGGACAGTGCTGCTGTCTTAGATTGAGATATTCAAAAGGACACACCCAAATCCAGTTAGGCCACGCCCCCCTTCCACTCAGCCAACAGGGATTGAAAAAATAAAGTTAAAAATCAACTACGAGGTACACAGCTCAGCAGACAGGATATGATTAGATACACAGCTCAGCAGACAGTATCACAAAGGATAAAATATTAGATACACGCTCAGCAGACAGTATCACACAGGATAGAATATTAGATACATGCTCAGCAGACAATATCACACAGGATAGAATATTAGATACACACTCAGCAGATAGTATCACACAGGAAAGAATATTAGATACACGCTCAGCAGACAGTATCACACAGGATAGGATTAGATGCACAGCTCAGCAGACAGTATCACACAGGCTAGGATTAGATACACAGCTCAGCAGACGGTATCGCACAACATAAGATTAGATACACAGCTCAGCAGATAGTATCACACAACATAAGATTAGATACACAGCTCAGCAGACAGTATCACACAGGCTAGGATTAGATACACAGCTCAGCAGACAGTATCACACAACATAAGATTAAATACACAGCTCAGCAGATAGTATCACACAGGCTAGGATTAGATACACAGCTCAGCAGACAGTATCACACAACATAAGATTAGATACACAGCTCAGCAGATAGTATCACACAACATAAGATTAGATACACAGCTCATCAGATGGTATCACCCAGGACAGGATTAGATTCCAGCAGCAAGCCTGTGCACTTGCTGATCAACTGGTTGCTAGGGGTTACTCACGGACTGATGTGAATAGAGCCATGTTTAGGGCTGCCGCCCGCCCGAGGCATGAACTTCTTATGGAAGGTAGGAAGGAAAGCACGACTCCAGAGAGTTTCTCCTTTGTGTTTCAATATAGCCCCGCAGCAGATGTGATAAAAAGTGCAATAAGGAACAACTGGGACCTCTTGAAAGGAGATTCTATGTTAGGCAAATTAGCAGAACAGAAACCACGTATTGCTTTTAGAAGGTGTTCTACGCTATAGGGCCACTTAGTACATAGTGTTTACCCTTACAAAACTCTTCTTGGCTCTCAATGCGTCCGAGAATAGGGAATTACAAATGTGGGCACTGCTCTTTTTGTCCCCAGAATAAAACCTTGTGTATGGGTGGAGTGATACACAAGGTTCGACAGTTTATCACATGTAGGACAGCGTTCGTTGTGTATGTGGTATATTGTGATTGCCACAATTTTTATATAGGTAAGACCATCCGGCCACTGTTTGAACGCTTTAGGGAACATGTCAACTCTGTGAGAACGGGGAAAGGATGTCCTCGCCTCATTACTCATGTCCGCGAGCAACATAAGAGCAATCCCCGCTGTCTCAAATTTGCAGGCATCGAGGCTGTAAATACTCCACTTAGAGGGGGTGATAGGCACCAGCTACTACTACAGAAAGAGTCGAGATGGATTATTCGGACCCAAGCAATGGGGAGCCTCGGCTTAAATGACAAAAATGATATGTCTGTACATCTGTAGTATATACATGTTAAGGGTGCCCCTGTTTCTCCACCCCGCTCTATATTAAGTAGATTGCATAGTTCTGAACATATACCTCCGTTCAGGATACGAATAATTGGTTCCCTGTAGCCCTTCCCCCATTATGTGTATCGCTTAGACCATTTAGTCCACAAGCGGTTCCAATGAATGCTATGCTACTATATTTCACTGTGCACCGTATCTATTGGTTACTCACATAAGTCACCAATTTACCATGTCAACATTGTTTCTCTCATTGTATGTATTTTGATTTTAAGATGGTGTCCGGTTTTAGGGGGCGTGACCCTCCTTCTCAAGGTGGGAGAGGCACGGACATGCTTGAGCCAGACGAAGCGCAGTTGCTGCGCGAAACGGCCGGCGCTTTTCAAGTGTGAGGAGAGTTTGTCCGCCCCCTAGCCCGACTGACTTACCCTCTGTGTATCTATGGATTTCAATAAAGTCTTGAACCTTTTTCTACACGGGTGAGTGCCGCTGACTTCATCTCTTTTCAACATTATTGTCAGGATTAGATTTATACTCTTCTGAGCAGAGTATAAATGTAGCTGGTTCCTACACTGCCCTGAAAATTGTAGGCTTAGGTAAGTCCAAGAGAGGCGGTTTGTTAGTGTTAGGTACCCATCTGCGGAAGCCACCTTGACGCCTGGTAGATGGGCCCGACACACGTGTGATCAAAAATGTGCGCAAAGAGCTTCTATTTTTCCCACTTATAGTAGATATAATACCACTTTAATTTAGAATGATCCCCATTTCTCAGTTCTATTGTTTGCATGTGAAATGTTGCGCAGCCATGCTTTTATTAGTTCTCTGTATGCTTTGCAGCTAGGCAGAAATCTAACCCTGTAGAAAAAAAAAAGCTCCCCAAAATTAGTAAAATGCAATCATAAAACATTGTCCCCAAAGATGTCCATTGCCTTTAAATTCATAATGCTGCCTCCTGACAAGCATGCCCTAACAGTTTTATCTGAAAAGCACTGAGGGACCTACGTAAACACTAGATATTCAGCAGTGTTCTACTGTAACTGTATCGAGATACCAGTTAAAAAAAGCCACCAAAAAATATATTTTTTTTTTTATTTACCGTATATACTCGAGTATAAGCCGAGTTTTTCGGCACAAAATTTGTGCCGAAAAAACCGAACTCGGCTTATACTTGAGTCATAAATTAAAAATCTGAAGAGCGGAGTGGGAGGAGGAGCGGGGGGAGGAGCTGGGGACGGGCATTTGCGGCAGGGCCGATGCGCTCACTGCGCTCCGGCCCCACCGCTCATGTATAGTTTTTAAATTCGATTATACTATACAGTTATTCTTACTATAATTCTTGTCCCCTCTGTACCTCATCACATGCGGCAGTCGGGCAGTGAATACTTCAGGCCGGGCGGACGAGAGCAGCGTGACTTGCTGATGTCACGTGCCTGCCCGGCGTGCTTTATGAATGAAGCAGGCGGCGCAGGCACGTGACGTCAGTCACACTGCGCTCGCTCTCCTGCCCGGCCTGAAGTATTCACTGCCCGACTGCCGCATGTGATGAGGTACAGAGGGGCAAGAATTATAGTAAGAATAACTGTATAGAATAATCAAATTTAAAAACTATACATGAGCGGTAATGAGGGATGGGGGGATGTGGATGGCACTGTTATGGGATGAGGGGATGTGGATGGCACTGTTATGGGATGGGGGATGTGGATGGCACTGTTATAGGATGGGGGATCTGTGGATGCCATCCACAGCCCCCATCCCATAAGTGCCATCCACAGCCCCCATCCCATAACAGTGTCATCCACATCCCCTCATCCCATAAGTGCCATCAACATCCCCCTTCCCATAACAGTGTCATCCACATCCCCTCATCCCATAAGTGCCATCCACAACCCCCTTCCCATAACAGTGTCATCCACATCCCCTCATCCCATAAGTGCCATCCACATCCCCCATCCCATAACAGTGTCATCCACATCCCCTCATCCCATAAGTGCCATCCACATCCCCCATCCCATAACAGTGTCATCCACATCCCCTCATCCCATAAGTGCCATCCACATCCCCCCATCCCATAACAGTGTCATCCACAGATCCCCCATAACAGTGCGTCATCCACAGATCCTCCCATAACAGTGCGTCATCCACAGATCCCCCCATAACAGTGCGTCATCCACAGATCCCCCCCATAACAGTGCGTCATCCACAGATCCCCCCATAACAGTGTGTCATCCACAGATCCCCCCATAACAGTGCGTCATCCACAGATCCCCCCATAACAGTGCGTCATCCACAGATCCCCCCATAACAGTGTGTCATCCACAAATCCCCCATAACAGTGACATCCATTTCCACCTCGGCTTATACTCGAGTCACTACTTTTCCCAGTTTTTTTGGGGTAAAATTAGGGGGGTCGGCTTATACTCGAGTATATACGGGTACTTGTAAAATCCTGCTCTCTATGAGTTTATTGGTAGTCACAGAAGAACACAAATACTGTATAGATGACACTAGGCGGAAAAAGTGTCAGTTCCTCGCACACATTATACCGCTCCTGCATATACTGAGATACTGAAATGTGATCTACTTACACAAGCAGAGGGGGAAATAGGTCACAGCTGAGCAGACAAGGAAACCATCCCCAATAGATATCTAATACCAGAAAAACAGTTGGTTGGGAGTGCCCCCCGCCACCCAATAAACCAGCGAAAAAAGGATTGTACAGGTGAGTCACCAAATTTTCTCACTTATGTTATTGGGGACAGGAAAGATTGTGGAACAACTTAAAGCAGTCCCTGGAGAGGAAACAGAAGTCCATAGCCTTACTGATAATCTACGATATGGCTGGCTGTAGAACCCTGCAATCAGGAAAAGCATCTAAGGATGGAGAAGTGTTCTGAGAGAAGAACAAGCAGTGGACCAACACACCTGAAGAGTGTAGTTTTAATGGCATGCTGGCTAACAATGGGAAAAGAAGGAGGCCTACCTTACTGAAGAATACCACAAATGCCATCTTAAGTCCACAAAGGATAGCAAGCCCTGGAGAACATATGGGAAGATAAAAAAGCGAACCAGATGGGTGGAAAGAGGCTTTTTGAGACAGATCATTCTGATCCAGACCTAACAGGTCATGCAGACAGCATACTCTAGGAAGGAAGAATGATCTTCAGCTAGATGGAGGAAACCAGATAAATACCAGCAGGAAGACCAGCAACATGGGCACCCGTCAAATGAAAAGACAAAAATAAAAAAAATTACCAACCAAGAGCGAGCCAGAACGAGATCTCATGAAGAGAATTAAGAGATGACTGCAAGGCTCAAGGAACAGGTTGAAGTCTCAAGGAATTGTGAAGTGCCCACAAGGAGAGCCAGAAAGCCTCAAAATTAATCAATGCTAGGGACAAAAATCTAGACAAGAAAAAAAAGGAACTAGGGTAAAATTGTTCCTTCCACTAGCAGAAGGTAGACATAGTTCTTGTGGTAAAATGACTTCTAGCCTACTGCAGGAATTATAGTTCGCTTGGGAAAACCACGAGTGTTCAAGCCTGTGATATCAACAGAAGAGGAAGAAATCAGGGAGGGGAGGACTTTCTTGGAAGTCAGATGTCCATGGCCATCATCCAGAAACAGATCCTTTCTGCAAATCCAAGATGGAAGAGACAGAATAGAGAAAATGTACATTAATAAATATTAAAAAAAAAAAAAACTTTGTCGGGGAAAAGACTTCAGAAAGAGCCAGTAGGTGAATACCCAACTCAGGAAGGATAGCTCTTAGAAGAACGACCAAGATAATATGAAATTGTTCAGATCAGAACAGAGCCTTTACTAGGAAGACGTCCAGGTACGGGATGGATCAGAGATTTGCCATGACTGTGGCAAACACCTTTATGAGAACACCAGGGGCCCTTAATGAAGGAAAACCCGAAGCAGCAATGTTATATGGGATATGGAGGTAGGAAAGTCCAATCTCCTTCCTCAGCGATTCTATATTAAAATGGATGAATCATCTTAGGACCAGAAGTTAGTAGTTTGCAGCGTGATGGCTAGGAGGAATGGACATACAACCAAGGAAGGGGCATGTAAATGAGCTGTATTTTTGTACCCCAACAGTTGTCCTGATCCAAGGGACCCCCTAAAAAATACGTTACTACCTGTCCGAGTAAGGGCTGAAGATCATGCAATGGTAAATCCTGGTAAATCAGATTCTGAAGACTGAGGAATGGGCCGAAGTGGTGGCTATAAGCCTGGATTATTTGAGTCTCGATAAGCATTTTTTCTGTAGAAAGAGGGGATTTGAACCTGGATCTGAGCATCATGGTATATTCCAGAGGAATTGAGAACTCTTGTTGCTTGTGTCATCAGAGAGAACTTTGCCAAATCTTGGAGTACAAAATGGGAGATAACAAAGAGGTCTGTGGGAGAGTGACCAGAAACTGGCTCTACTGCCCAAGCTGAGAACGAAGGGAAAAAAGTGACACCTGGAGTGCTGTGCCTTTTTAGCTGCAGGGCTCCTGAATGTTTAAACATTTGTCATAGGGATCATGGTAGACTTGGCAGTCGAGGGACCGCAGGGTCTACCACAGTAAAGGTAGAGATGGGGCAGGGAAGACTTTACACTCAGCCAATAAGAGTCCGATTCAGGATCACATAGCTCCTTTGTAACAAGAGAGGGAATGTCACTGCAAACCTCCTGTCAAGGGAAAGTAATGAATAAGGGCCGAGGTGTGATAAAGGGGGTGGAGCCAGACTTGACACCTTTTTATGCAACTGCTGCAAGGACGGCCTCTACTGAGAGCTGCTGTGGGCAACTTCCAATGTGGGGATCAGATAGCTGGAAATTTTCAGCTGTCCATGACGGACGGATAGGGAGACCCAAGTAGGTTGGCATCTGCCAGGCAGGGACACACGTTTTGCCTTTGGCACTAAAACAAGAGCAGGTGGGGCAATGGATGGGATTTTTGGAGCCTCTCAAGTAGGGCTAATAGTAAGAACCGACCAACATGCAATCCAGTATTGCACCTAGAGCAAAATAAAATAAGAGGATGACTCGACACTAAGTGCTAACATCTGAAGTGCCGACTTAAGCAGAAGTTGAGAATGCAGTCTAGTAAAACAGGATAACTTGCATCAGCACAATTATTCCACCTCTGGTGGTGAGCCATTGATTTTTGTTCTATATCATCATTTGCCATGTCATACACTGTTTTGAGTTTTCTTATTTGTTGGTAGTTAGGTAGAGATTTCAGGAGGGTTGACAAATGTTGAGGGATGTAAATTTCCGTGTGGGGATACTTATCCCAAATGAGTTTTAAGGCATTATAGGCGGGTCTATCCACATCAGTTAAGTTGAATTTGTTTTGGAGATCAGTGAAGTCCATAATTTTTTTATCTCTTATTATATCATGCAAGAACGAAATGCCTTTGGGGATCCAGGTGTCCACATTGTTTGGGATTTTACCTCTGGAAGGGGATAATGTGGTTCACCAAGTTCAGCAGTAACTGCGCTGCCATGTCAGGCATGAGGCAATGACTGCATTTGTCAGAATCACGACTGGCAATAGCACAATTACTCAACCTACTGAAGGGGCTAATGTGATTGCCTGGTGCATGCAGAACAGTATAGCCATGTCAGTCATAGCATTTAGCTTTAGTGCAATTACACTCTCTATGTAAGGTGAAGGGGAAAGCTGGCTGGTGACTGCAAAAACATGCTTAGGCTGGTCAAATATGCAGTTCAGAGTAATGGTGTTATCGCTACCTATAAGACGGGTAATGTGGCTTTCAGGTACTCGCAAGAGCTATGCCGCCACATATAACAAGGGCTCACAGACTTAAGGTGGGGGGGCAGGTAGTTCAAGAAAACAAGGCTTAGTCCTGCCAGCAGACGACTCACTTTCCAGCCTGGAAGTGGGACCACAACCAAGTGTCAAGATAACAGGGGCCACACTGGATAAAGTCAGGCAGGAGGAGGAGCTAAAGGAAAAAGAGGAACCACCTCCTTAAAAACCCAGGCTGGGGAAGGAAAAGAGCCTGCCCAATGCAGGTCTGGAGCTCGGTAGGGACCTGGTGGAAGGAGCCATTGGGGGAGTCTAAGAAACTCCCTTTTCTACTAGCAATGCAGCGCTGCTAGAGGACATATAGTGATAGGGGCCACCAAACCTACAGTCTGGTAAACCCCAAAAACTGTGGAATAAGCCAGGCAGGATAGCGGCCAGTGTGAGGCTTATCCGATGTGGCTGGGGATGGTCTTAGAGGCCCGTCCCTAGGGATATTGTACCTGGAGAGAAGTAGTGGTCGGAGTGACTGAACAAGTGGCTTGTTACGTCTTGGCCTCAACTAGTAAAAGAAAAGGGAAGTGGACTAGGAAAGAAAGGGCCCCAATGCCTATGGTGGATGCCCGGCTGGGAGGGGAACAGTGGTTCAACCCTGAACGTGTGGTTCATATTGTTTCCAGCAGGAATATGCAGACCTCCTATGGTATTTTTCGGCCCAGGCCTAAAGAGAAGAGAAATCACAAAGGATCCCAGGGATTCCCTAAGGGAAAAAGGAACCCCCCCCCCTGCTTCTATGTGAAGACAACAACTGAAGTACTCAACCCATATTCATCCTCTTTGCTTCTGCTCCTGAGAGGACAAACAGGGTGATCCCGCCAGCGACTGGCACGCATTTGTAGCAGTATGCTGGTAGGTAGGAGCAGTGGCGTTGCGAGGGGGGTGCGGTCCGCACCGGGTGACACCAGTCTGATGGGGTGTCACCAGGGGTGGACTGACCATTAGGGCACTCTGGCATGGACCAAGGGCCCGTGGTCAGTAGGGGGCCCATTCCCAGGGCAGACGCGGCAGCGGCAGGGAACATCAGGACGGCACATAAAGGGGATGGCTACTGGCACATAAAGGGGACGGCTACTGGCACATGAGGGGGGACTAATGGCACATGAGGGGGCCTAATGGCACATATGGGGGCTACTGGCACATATGGGGGCTACTGGCACATATGGGGGGCTACTGGCACATATGGTGGGGGCTACTGGCACATATGGGGGCTACTGGCACATATGGTGGGGGCTACTGGCACATATGGTGGGGGCTACTGGCACATATGGGGGGGCTACTGGCACATATAGGGGCGGCTACTGGCACATATGAGGGAGCTACTGGCACATATGGGGGCTACTGGCACATATGGGGGGCTACTGGCACATATGGGAGGCTACTGGCACATATGGGGGGCTACTGGCACATATGGGGACGGCTACTGGCACATTTGGGGGGCTACTGGCACATATGGGGGCTACTGGCACATATGGGGGGCTACTGGCACATATGGGGGGCTACTGGCACATATGGGGGACGGCTACTGGCACATAAAGGGGAGGGCTACTGGCACATGAGGGGGGACTAATAACAAGGGGGAACGGCTACTGGCACATGAGGGGAGACGGCTACTGGCACATAAGGGGGGACGGCTACTGGCACCTAAAGGGGACGGCTACTGGCACCTAAAGGGGACGGCTACTGGCACCTAAAGGGGACGGCTACTGGCACCTAAAGGGGACGGCTACTGGCACCTAAAGGGGACGGCTACTGGCACCTAAAGGGGACGGCTACTGGCACCTAAAGGGACGGCTACTGGCACCTAAAGGGACGGCTACTGGCACCTAAAGGGGACGGCTACTGGCACCTAAAGGGACGGCTACTGGCACCTAAAGGGACGGCTACTGGCACCTAAAGGGGACGGCTACTGGCACATAACAGGGACGGCTACTGGCACATAAAGGGGACGGCTACTGGCACATGAGGGGGGCCTAATGGCACATGAGGGGGGCCTAATGGCACATGAGGGGAGACGGCTACTGCACATGAGGAGACCACTACATAAGGGAGACGGCTACTGGCACATAAGGGGAGACGGCTACTGGCACATAAGGGGAGACGGCTACTGGCACATAAGGGGAGACGGCTACTGGCACATAAGGGGAGACGGCTACTGGCACATAAGGGGAGACGGCTACTGGCACATAAGGGGAGACGGCTACTGGCACATAAGGGGAGACGGCTACTGGCACATAATAAGGGGGGGGCTACTGGCACATGGGGGAAGCACAAGAGAGGCACTTATTACTAGCACATGTGGTGGCATGGAGAGGCATGTGCTACTGACACATTATTATGGGGCACTATGTGCGCCTCAATCCTGGGGGTGAGAAAAGAGAAATGATGGGGGACAATCACAAAATGTCTGTTTGTGCCATGGAGCCTGGAGGGGAAGAAAATAAATGTGCCACCCATGGGGGGAATGACATGATGAGGGGACAATGATGAAGAGAGGGACAATGTTGGAATCTGTGCCATGGGGAGGTGTCACCCTCCGGCACAGTCAGACTTCAACTTTGTCCCTCATCATGTCATACCTCCGATGGTACAGACTCCAACATTTCCCCATTGGGGATCATGAAGGATCGGAGCTGATGGCTGACTTGGGGGGCAAACGGTTGACATGGGGGGGCTGAACAGCTGACATGGGGGCATGATGGATGGGGGCTGACAGCTGATATGGGGGGCATGATGGATGGGGGCTGACGGCTGACATGGGGGCTGACGGCTGGCATGATGGCTGACATGAGGGCATGATGGATGGGGGCTGACGGCTGACATAGGGGACTGACAGCTGGCATGATGGCTGACATGAGGGCATGATGGCTGACGGGGAGCATGATGGATGGGGCTGACGGCTGACATGGGGGCTGACGGCTAACATGGGGGCATGATGGATGGGGGCTGACGGCTGACATGAGGGCATGATGACTGACATGGGGGCATGATGGATGGGGGCTGACGGCGGACACGGGGGGCTGACAGCTGGCATGATGGCTGACATGAGGGCATGATGGCTGACATGGGGGGGCATGATGGATGGGGGCTGACGGCGGACACGGGGGGCTGACAGCTGGCATGATGGCTGACATGAGGGCATGATGGCTGACATGGGGGGCATGATGGATGGGGGCTGACGGGCGGACACGGGGGCTGACAGCTGGCATGATGGCTGACATGAGGGCATGATGGCTGACATGGGGGGGCATGATGGATGGGGGCTGACGGCTGACAGACGCCTGACATGGGGGGCTGACGGCTGACATGGGGGGCTGACGGCTGGCATGATGGCTGACATGAGGGGGCATGATGGATGGGGGCTGACGGCTGACATGGGGGGCTGACGGCTGGCATGATGACTGACATGGGGGGGCATGATGGATGGGGGCTGACGGCTGACACGGGGGCTGATCTGAGGTGTGATTAACATTGGGGGTCTGACCTGAGGTATAGTGGAAAATATTGTTTCTTATTATACTCCTCTAAAACCTATGTGTGTGTTATAGTCTTATAGGGCGAAAAGTACAGTCTTCAAGCGATTGAAGCATAGCGAAGATACCAGGACCACACAGAGGAGAAGCCAGCTGCTGCACACAGGACCAGGACCAGGTGAGCTGCGGACGGGGGGGTCGCCAAGATGTAGCTTCACTTGAGCTGCCCAAAAAATCCTTGCACCGGCCCAGGTCACGTCCACGTGACAGCAGTGACTCACTCACACAGGCACAGCACAGCCTGAACCAGCCCAGACTTGTTGCTGATGTTAATGGATGCTATAACATTGCACCATCCTTCTGAACATACACATCTGTCATCCGCCTTACCTCATGATCCTGGAGCTGTGCCGTACAGTGGCCGCCGAGCTCTACAGCACAGCTCCAGGATCATGAGGTAAGGCAGATGACAGATGTGTATGTTCAGAAGGATGGTGCAATGTTATAGCATCCATTAACATAACAGCAGCAATTCCTCTTTAGTCATATGTGAAGACACTTCGTACACACCGGACTGTAAGTGAATTAATAACTAAGGCCCCTTTCACACTACCGTTGTGAGGATCCGGCGTGCACTTCCGTCGCCGGAAATGCCCACCGGATCCGTCACAACGCAACACACCTGAAAACATTTGAAGACTGATCAGTCTTCAAAATGCTTTCAGTGTTACCATGGCAGCCAGGATGCTACTTAAGTCCCGGCTGCCATGAAAAAGTAGTGGGGAGCCAGGGGAGAAGCTACTTACCTTCCGTGTGGCTCCTGGGGCGCTCCACAATGACGTCACAGCGCCCCTACGTCGCAAGATCACATTATCCATGTGATGTAGGGGCGCTGTGACGTCATTGTGGAGCACCCTGGGAGCCGCACGGACGGTAAGTAGCTCCTCCCTGGCTCCACTACTTTCCATGGCAGCCGGGACTTTAGTAGCGTCTAGCTGCCATGGTTACCATTCAGAAAGGTAACGTCAGATCCGGCGATGCGCCGAAACAACATTTAGCTTAAAGTCGGATCCGGATTAATGCTTTTCAATGGGCATTAATTCCAGATCCGTCCTTGCGGCATGTCTTCCATTTCTTTGGCCCAAGGAAAATCCGCAGCATGCTGTGGATTTTTCAACGGCAAAAAAACGTTTGAATACTGAACTGAAGACATCCTGAACGGATTTCTCTCCATTCAAGATGCACTGGGACAATCCTGATCAGTATCTTTCCGTCTTAGAGCCCCGAGGACGGAACTCTAGCACGGAAAGGAAAAACGCAAGTGTGAAAGAGGCCTAAGCACTAGTGAGTATCTGTTATTTTTGGTTATATGACTAAAACATTATTGCTTCGGGGGGGGTTCTGGGGTGACACTATTTTCTACCGCACCGGGTGACACCAGCCCTAGCAACGCCACTGGGTAGGAGTGGACAGGAGCAGCATAGTTTGTGTGGGAGGAGTTGAAATGTTCTCTTCTTAGTGGCAGCATTAATTCCCACAGTGTCCCTCAATGAAGCGTGAGAAACAGACATTTTAATCCAGTTATGTATGTAAATTATATACAGTGATCCTTCAAGATACAATGGTCTCAGGATACAATATTTCCAACATGTAATGGTCTTTTCTCACCCATCGCAAGTTGAAACTGGACTCAACATACAATGTCTCAGACTCAGATCCAACCAATCGAGGCCACTTCTCTGGTAAAATAGCTGGATTAGTTACTAGTTAGCAGTCATTCCGGACTGTTATATGTAAGGACATGTTTAATTTGTCTTTGTTATCTGCTTATTTTTTTAAATATTAATTTCCTCTCATCTTGGATGACATTTTGGGGGTTTTGGAACCAATTACTCAAGTTACAATGGTTTCAACATACAATGGTTTTCCTGTAACCAATTCATATTGTAACTCGAGAGACCACTGTATATGTGTGTGTGTGTGTATATATATATATATATATACACACACACACACACACAGTGATATATATATAAATAAGATAGATAGATAGATATATATATATATATATACACACACATTATATATATAATATTTTCGGACTGTAAGATGCAAAAGCCAATGCCCCCTGACTATGCCAGCCACAGTGCCTTATGTTGGCAGCCACAATGTCCCCCTGACTTTAGTTTATGTAACATCCAGCAGAATACAGGACAACCAAACATGTTTCCCGTCTGTGTACTAAACGGTGTATCTGCCTCAGCTAGGTACAAGTCACAAGGAGATCAGGCTTTTAGAGGAGACAGGTCTACCAGCTTCAAGGCTCTGACACACAATGACAGTCTGTGGCCTCCATTTATTCCCCAGTAACAATCAAAGTGAATATACACCCAAGAACACCTGAAGTTAGGGGGAAGAGCTAAACTAGAATGGTGTGGAATGGTAGGTCCCTCTACCAAACCTACCTAGCATGGCAAAAAAATAAAAAAAAGCCCATAAATAAAGTCTGAATAAACCAGTTCCAGCAAACTGTACTTTGCTGAAATCATACATCCTTCTGGATTCCTTTTATCCCACCCATCTGAGCAATCTAGGCGAGATATAAAACCCATTCAGTACTTTACCAAAGACCTAGTTACAACATACATAAATATATAATCAGCAAAACAAAAGCCAAAGTAAGCGAAAGGTCTACTGCATAAAATCACTTACTTTTTTTATGTGGACATACTGGCGAATATCCATATCATCATCATTTTTGACATCAGGTCGGACAGTCTGCACCACCTGACATACTACTGGCACAATAACGTCACGCCAAGAAAGGGACAGAGACTCATTATAGAGCAGCTGCTGTAAAAGGGACATCATGTGACTGTGGTTGGCTGACCTGAAAGGATGGGAAACAAAACTTAAATAGATGAATGTTCTTAAACATCATTCAAATGAAATGTGAACTGGAATAATTCTTACAAGAGCCTTTCCATTGCCTGCTTCTCTCCATTTTCTTCTCGCAGCTGATCCAGGGTGTTGTGGTGCCAGCCCAAGGGAGTAAAAGGAAGGTCTTTAGATTTCTCCTCCACACGTCTATTAAACAGAGACTCTAGAATTAAAAGCATACAATGAGTAAACTCTTCTCTTCCAGACGGGCACTAAATAACATCAATACTGGGTCCGCGCTAACAGCTCTCAGTCTTGGGGAACGTTCACATGTAGTCCCTTTGCACAAGTAGTTTTTTCTTTTCCTTCGTTACTGGCTTCCTTGGACCCGGGTTTCGCTTGCCAGCTTCATCTGGGGCGTCCTTACTTCCAGGACGAAGCTGGCAAGCCAATCCCGGGTCGGGCAAAAGTACAAATTTTATGTGCGATGTGACAAGTTTTAACCGTGTAAGAATAATAAAGCGGGGTGGTGAACCGATCTGTTTGCGGGTCTGTACTATGTCCATTTCCTTTTGAAGGAGTAAAGGTTTCTGTTGTCGGTCGGTACTGGGACCAAGGAAGCCAGTAATGAAGGAAAAAGGAAAAATTGGACTACATGTGAACATTCCCCAAGACTGAGAGCTGTTCGCACGACCCATATCTGTGTGTTTTTATATTGATTTATACAGGAGAACGGACCTACTCCTGATTTTGGGACTGCAGCTGGGAGAGAGGTTGGAAACCGGCACACTACCATTTATTTCTGATACATCTGACATCCAGCAGTAGTAACTAGGTTCGGAAGGTAGTTAATAAATTGGAAAACCAGCGGATTCTCTTAGAGCTGGCATCCAGCAGGGCTTGCCAGTATCCCTACACATCGGACTGTTGGCAGATCTCATGACAAAGGGATCTTAGAAAAAAAATAAAAAACCAGTATGGGTATTGAGTGTTACCCGTTGGGGGCATGTCCCTTCACATTTGACACTGTCTAATCAGTGAGAAGAGTAAACCCCAGTCATCGATTCCTTCATAAATCTCTAGGAGGAATAACAGAGGAATGGCACAACTTACTAACACAGACATGTCGGGAGAGGTGACAGATTCTTTAGAATTCATCCAAACACCTTTACAGTCACATTTTTGTAGTTTCGCTATTGTGTTTCATAGACAAAAAATAGACCATGACTAAAGCAATTATTTTAATTATGGTCATAGAATATCTCAATTTTCCTTTCCAAAGATCAAGCTGCCTGCCAGTATATAGAAGGCATGACAGTTGTGTCATCAGACCCCCCTTCCATTCTGCCTCACACCATACACTGCAATTATTGCAGATCATGGCGTACACAGGTTCAGACGGAGCACAGTTTTCTCTGATCCCAATTACAGGGAAGATGCCTGCACGATCACTCATATGGAAATGGATGTCCGTGTGCGACAACTACAAAGTACATCCAAGTGAGGGAAGGGGCTAACCGGCTTCTGGCCTCACCAGTCACCTCCTATTACGGACCTAATCACTCCAGCAGAAACTGGCACCAGCACATCAGGTCTGCAGGTTTCCAGGTTTTAATTGAGAACGTCGTAGTATTTAAAGGATACACCGAGTAAAATATATTTTTACTGTCCCAATTCATCTAAAATGAAAATAAAGCAATCTTTTAAAGGGGTTGCCTGGGTTCTAGATTCTCGTGACCTTTACTCAGGACAAGTCAACAATATCAGACCTGTGGGAGTCTGACACGTGGCACTCCCACCAATGAACTTTTTGTGGCCGAAACAACACAGTGGATGAAGCTGGAGGAAGATGGTTCTGTCCACAGTGTAGGGGTCCTGTTAGCACCCACTCAAGTATAGGGGAGCTAAGCTGCACAAAGCCAGCATGGTGGGGGCCGACATCTGATGACCTATCCTGAGCATAGGCCATCAATAGAGAACCTGGACAAGTTCTACAACTAACCATTCCATACAGTTGTCTGCAGGTCATATGTAGATCTGTGCATCTCCGTAGTAACAAACCCTGTATAGTGTGATCTTGTAGTCATGCTCGGTTCCATCCGCAGCCTACTTCTTGCTAACCAACTGAACTTTCACTAGCAAGAAAACGCGAATGGATGAAAGAGTATGATCGCAGAATCAGATCTGGCAGGGCTGGTTTGTTTTTTGATTTCATGGAGACAAGTCTACACAGGAGCTGTAGAAGAAACATTTTTATAGAAATTGCAAAGCTTCTTTACTATTCATTTTAAGATGCACGGGAAGAATTGAAACCAAAAGCTGTATATGGGCACCCTAAAAAGGTTCGGAATCAGTGAAATAGGCCTGTTGCTCTATTGTGTAAAACAACACAATTCATGGAAGGTCTGAAAACCTAGAAAAATACACAGAAGTCACATAGTATAACACGTGGGATAACCAAAAAACGAGGGGGGAGGGTATGAAAAGCACTCATCTTGGGTTGTTGTGTTAGGCACACAATAACCCAATGTGCTTAATAGGAGTAGTTGAAGCTGCTGCCTCGCTGTCTCACCAGACTAAATCCGGATCCACAGACCTGATGTTATATGTGGATTTTGGTGCGTTATCCACACCAAAATCCATACTAAATCCACTCTCTATTATCCTCCTATTGTTTTCAATGGGAAACCTCACTGCAGTTCATGCAGCGGTGTATCTCTTCTAGGTGTGGCGTAAAAATCAGTATTACAGAAAAAAACAAGATCTACATTCCTGGTGCAGATTCCACTACACTTAAAAAAAAAAAATGCGCTAAAAGGAAAAAAAAGGCAGAAAAAGAGAGGAATTTTGAAATTTTCTGCCAATACAATTATGTGAACTAATTCTACAGCTGCTAATGTAATGAGGATTACCTTGCAGATAACATCTTCCCCTTATGGTAGCAGTAAACTTGACAACAGGTTCTCTATCTATACAGGAGTTTTAGATCTATGCTGTTACAGTTAGGCGATAGTATTTAGTTATCAAGAATAAAATATTGCCTAAGTGAAAAAAAAGTTTATATAAATATGGTGTGAAAAAATCCCTTTCTGACGGGAGTGTATAATTAACTGCTCCTCACTTTCATTCCACTTGTAGAATGATCCATCAGGCTTCACACACCTAGTTACTTCCCTGCTTATGATATGGCACCTCCATTACGGAGGGCCCTGATGCCTTTCTGTACTCGCTCTCCTGTGTTCTGCAACTTTCTCACTGGCTCCAAATGCTGTAAACTATGTTCACTTCCGGCGGTAGGAGTTTACATGTGGAATTACTGGAATATATTCCCGGCACGGTCTAGGGCATGTGCATGTACCAGTGGCCTACCTATATTGCATTGCAAATATTCTGAAAACCTTTCCATCTGTTAAAAATATAACAAAGGAACTTCAAATAATAGCAAAACTCTTTACCTTTAATGAATGCGTCACTTATGGAGATCATCTGCTGTCCACCATCTTCAGAAAGAAGAAACTCTAAAAGGAAGCAAGTGAAATGGTGAGAGCAGAGAAAACAGATGACAGTCCTCAAGAGTTCCGAGTATATAAGGTACAGAGCACACCCTGTGTGACTCAAACTGCACATCAACCCCCAAATTACTGCTTCCCTAGAGTGTTCCGTCTCGCTGCCTCGCCTCCTTGGAGTAGACTGAATCCAGCCATTTGTACATTAGCTACTGGTGAATCCGACTGAATTCGGAAGTTATTTTTATTTGGCTGCCTGTGAAATCAGCCATGTTCTAGCATGTTAAAGGGAATCCGTCGCCAGTTTTATGGTGTCCTATTGTCATTTGCAGAACTGAGCAGCATAAAACTGCTGACACATTCCCTTTAAGGTGACGGGATCAGGACTGATATATTATGTGGAATATGGAAAGCATGTCTTATAAAAACAAGTTACTACTGAAAATGCGCAGAGACGTTGTGCAATCTGTGGCAAAAAACTGGCTTACAAGCATTGTACCACGTTTAAGGGGTTTAGACACTTTTTAAGCCTTGTCCACTAAGGAGGCATGAAAAAGGGGTAAGGCTTCAATGAAAAGGCATGGCTTAAAATGCAGCATGAAAAAGGGTAAGGCTTCAATGAAAAGGCATGGCTTAAAATGCAGCATGAAAAAGGGTAAGGCTTCAATGAAAAGGCATGGCTTAAAATGCAGCATGAAAAAGGGGAAAGGCTTCAATGAACAGGCATGGCTTAAAATGCAGCATGAAGGCTTCAATGAAAAGGCATGGCTTAAAATGCAGCATTGCGTGCCAAAAAGATGCCACAATTTTGCATCATTTTTGACATGTACTAAGCCGACAAATAAATGGTGTAAAGTTAGACTAGATAGTCTAAAGATACCCTGGCTTTATCATCTGTCATCAGTACCGATAATAAACTGACACGTTTTAAGCCTCTCTAGTCCAACTTTACACTGTCTTAATATTAGATAGTATCAGTAAATATGTCCTATTGATAAATATATGTTTATAAAATAAAAATTTTGTAACAAATTTAAAGGGGGGGGGACCTTTAAGGTTCAGAGCAGCATAAAATACTACAAAATAGTGATTCTAATGACTACAGTGGGCTTTACCAAATTATGCTGGAAAAAGATGCCTGAAATATATTCCATGGAGTATGTACTCCTCTCCACTAATTCTATACCACTTTTGTTCTGGCAATCCTGGGGTCCCCGCTGGTCTCTGCTTTTGGAAATGCTTGCTCGGCAATCACTGGCAGAGGCAAGTACGGTAACTACTGCAGCCAGAAATTTGCTGAGTGGGCACTTCCTGTTTGACGAGAGTCCAAAAGACAGAGACCAGCCGGGATTCAGGGAGCATTATAATAAAAGAGTGGGGTATCAGTAAAAAAAATGAAAACCCATTAAATTGTAATAATATATTATGGAACAAAATGACAATAAATTCCAGTCATGCATCCTATAAAAACACAATCATCTGAGCTCATTCAGCCACATTATTCATCGCCAATCCAGCAAGTCCTACTAAAGCCCCTTGGTATTTCCAGTATTAATGTGTAATAAGCACTGGATCATGACGGATTTAGAAATCACATCACTTATGGATCAGATATAAGCAGTGTAGTCAACATGAAATAACTGTTATTGTGCCTGGATTCCGCCAGGCCCTCCTCGAGGACGTTACTGAAATGTATGTCTTCACATCATGCTGCCATTCTATTATATAAGGGCTTTTATACATGTGGGATACGCAAACACAGCAAACAAATGGCCAAGAATAAGAATAGAAAAAGGGTTCCATTATATTGTACCACGCATTCCAGCTAACAAAAAGCATTCATATAAATAAGGCAGGATCATTTCCCAATGTTTACCTCAGAAGGATGCCTCTGTATAGGCATTCAAAGGCTACAAAAGGTAAAAGAAATAATGGACTAGCCGGGCAGTGCACTATTCCATACTGCAGAAAAAGCATACTGACAGATACCAGCCTGACAGGCCGAAAGGACCTCAGACCTCCTTCAGGTTAGTGGAGCCTATGGGCACATTGACGTATGCAAAGCAGCCCAAGAATAATCTAGACTGGTAAAGGCCACAAACATAATTAAAAGCAAAAGGGATAATGAAACCAGGACAAAGAGAGAATCATCCTCTAATGGAAGGTCCTCCACATACAGACCTGTATTGTAATATATCCAAATCCTATACCAATGACTGGTAGCCGCCCTGCAGAACTCAGGACACTGCAATATAACCTTCCACTAAGATAAAGCTATCTAAGTAAGGACATCACCATAGAACACTACTGAAGATAGAGAGATAAGTGTGGGCACAATTCTAAAAATGAAATCATCTCCCAAACTACCAACCTCGGGGGTAAAAGGAAAGCATTTCATAGTTCAGTATATCCCCTTGATACCCAGCGCTGACCGATTCTAATGCCTGCAGGCTGCTGGAATAAGATGCATGAAATATATTCCATGGAGGACCTTTCCCTGACCACACGGCAGAAACTGAGACGCACGCTTCTATGAGTCTGGAGTTCATGTAGACACCCAAAATCCTGTGGGTTAGCACGGGCCTTGGGCTAAAATCTGATCAAGGAGAACATCTGTGTGCAGGTTTGTGACATTAGACTGTCGGTCCCATTGGGAAAGGAGACTGATGTAAGTGACAATATCTGTACAGCGCTGCAGGATGTCTCATGTTTTGTTCGATGCAATGGGCAGACTAGTGTACATGTTTGGTGCAGGTTCACCAGTGTGGTGCGGCTCCGGGGGTGGGGGGGGCTAATGTTTACCTGTTTACTGTATTTATATACATTTCAGTCAGAGTGCACTGTATTGTAGCTGAAGTATTCTGAAATACTGACTGTTACATATATGCAACACATGTGATATACCCTGTATCAGCTTGATTCTTGAATTCTGTACTCCTTGTTTATTCATGACTTCTTTTTGGAAAGAGAAAATTCATAATAAAAAGGATTTGATTTAAAAAGAAGACTATGCAATTCTGCCCATCAAAAAGGTGTGATCAGGTGCATCTAGACCGGGGATGCTCAACCGGGCAAGCTCTAGCTGTTGGAAACTACAACGCCCATCATGCCCTGCTGTAGGCTGTCCGGGCATGCCAGGAGTTGTAGTTGTGCATCCCTTGTGCATAGAATACAATGATCATAATATCTATTAGGAGAAGAGAACAAAATGAAGAAGCGAAACACAGCTTCAAGGCACAAGACTGACATAAAATGAGACTGTACTGCCATCTTGTGGTCAAATCATAACATTTCCCCCAATCCCTGATTCAATTTGTATTGCTACTTAAAGGGGCTGGTCAATACCTGTAATTAAAGTGGCCCAGTGTGTTAGTATTTTAGATTTTATTTTAGCATTTAGAACAGCAAAATATGGTGGCAGATTCCCTTGTTGTCCGCTTATTCCATATTAATGACCGATACTGAGGATAGGTCATTAATATCAGATTGGTAGGGGTTGCCGACCAGCTGTATGAAGAAAACACAGCGCTCCTATCAGTGTATTGTTCTCTTCACCATTTAACTGCTCGCCATCGACATTACAGCGGGGATCAGTGTAATTACAGGACGAGCGCTACACTGTCTTCATACAGCTGACTGGCGGGGATTCCAGCAGGTGGGCCCCCACCGATCGGATATTGATGACCTATCCTGAGGACAGGTCATCAATATGGTAAAAGCAGAGAACTCCTTTAAAAAGGTGTTGACCACCATCTATTACTGGCTGCACATGTGCTGAGAACAGCACATCCAGGCACTTAGTAAGGCCCCATTTACACAACCGTATTTATGGTCCTGTCGGGCATTTTCATGAGTGTATATGATACCTGATCATATTATAGTCCAAAATGGATGCTCATTGTCTTTAAGATGCAAAATAAATGTGGAGCCCCAGTTATGGGTCTACAACACAATGAAAGCCAGATATCCCTCAAAGGAAGGAAAACCGAGCAAAGGGGTGTCTCCATTACAGAGATCACCAAATCCACCATATTAAGTGGTCCCTATGTCAAGATCCCGCTTTTTTAAAAGCTTTAAGGATGTGACGGGGAAAACCTAAGCCAGTTATCCTTCCACAGAGAGCTGTTTCGGGGTGTTGCCCCTCATCAGTGCGGAGTAGGATTCTGGCTAGCCGGGAGCAATGCCTCGGAGACTACTCAAACACAACAATAGCTGATCTCAGGGAGACCAGCTACAAAAAACACTGCGGAGCCTCACTTAAGAGTCTCAACACAGCAATCCAAAGTGCAAAGCTCCCTGGGAAACAGGAATATGCAATATAGGATAACTGGCTTAGGTTTTCCCCGTCACATCCTTAAAGCTTGTAAAAAAGCGGGATCTTGACATAGGGGCCACTTAATATGGTGGATTTGGTGATCTCTGTAATGGAGACACCCCTTTGCTCGGTTTTCCTTCCTTTGAGGGATATCTGGTTTTCATTGTGTTGTAGACCCAATACTGGGGCTCCACATTTATTTTGCATATTCCTGTTTCCCAGGGAGCTTTGCACTTCGGATTGCTGTGTTGAGACTCTTAAGTGAGGCGCTGCAGTGTTTTCTGTAGCTGGTCTCCCTGAGATCAGCTATTGTTGTGTTTAAGTAGTCTCCGAGGCATTGCTCCCGGTTAGCCAGAATCCTACTCCGCACTGATGAGGGGCAACACCCCGAAACAGCTGTCTGTGGATGGATACCTGGCTTAGGTTTTCCCTGTCACATCCTTAAAGCTTGTAAAAAAGCGGGATCTTGACATAGGGGCCACTTAATATGGTGGATTTGGTGATCTCTGTAATGGAGACACCCCTTTGCTCGGTTTTCCTTCCTTTGAGGGATATCAGTCTTTCATTGTGTTGTAGACCCATAACTAGGGCTCCACATTTATTTTGCATATTCCTGTTTCCCAGGGAGCTTTGCACTTTGGATTGCTGTGTTGAGACTCTTAGGTGAGGCTCCGTGGTGTTTTTTGTAGCTGGTCTCCCTGAGATCAGCTATTGTTGTGTTTGAGTTGTCTTTAAGAGACAGGCTGAACCAAAGTTTTGCTACATGGCTGGAACAGGCCAAGATTTGAGGTCACACAGAGTTCAGTCTGTGTAAAAGTTTATACTGAATACAGAGAACATTGTATTTTAAAAAGTTATTGCCACAGATGTGGTCTTATCTGTTGGGAGTACACTGGATTCTCCAGACAGAGAGAGAACAAGGCCCATTCATATCATTATGGTCCATAGATCAACAGTGTGAGAAACATTCAGAGAGACGCCTTGAGGTCTATCTTTACTTATTTCAAAGTTGTCTAAACCAGTGGTGCCCAACCTACGGCCCGCGGGCCAAATCCGGCCCGCGGAGCTCTGTCATGCGGCCCGTGAGACTTCCTGGAAAAAGTCTAAGGCGTAACAATACTGTACGCCTTTAGACTTTTTCCCCACATTCATCAGCGATGTGAATGGCACAGGCAGCGCAGCGATGCTGCCTGTGCCTAAAATAACCAATAACAAAGCTCCTTACAGCAAGGAGCTTTGTTATTGGTTGGAATGAGCGCATACACGTTCAGTCAGAAAGGGGAAGCCGGTGGGAGCTTGAAGGAGGAGGGGCCGGCTCCCATGGAGGCTGTAGAGCAGAGCATGCTGCTGGAAGACCTTGGGCAACTTAACAGGTCCGCTGGAGAGGTAAAGAGCGTGGACTCATGTGACTGGTCCCCGGTGACCCTGCTCCTCCCTCCTCCTGTCACCCCACTAGTGACCCTGCTCCCCCCTCTTCCTGTCACCCCACTAGTGACCCTGCTCCCCCCTTCACCTGTCACCCCACTAGTGTCCCTTCTCCCACCTCCTCCTGTCACCTCACTAGTGACCCTGCTCCCCTCTCCTCCTGTCACCCCACTAGTGACCCTGCTCCCACCTCCTCCTGTCACCCCACTAGTGTCCCTGCTTCCCTCACCTGTCACCCCACTAGTGTCCCTGCTCCCCCCTCCTATCATACCACTGCTGACCCTGCTCCCACCTCCTCCTGTCAGCCCACTAGTCAGCCCACTGCTTCCCTCTCCTCCTGTCACCCCACCAGTGACCCTGCTTCCTCCTCCTCCTCCTCCTGTCACTTCCCTAGTGACCCTGCTCCCCCTCCTCCTGTCACCTCACTAGTGACCCTGCTTCCCCCTCCTCCTGTCACCTCACTAGGGACCCTGCTCCCACATCCTCCTGTCACTTCCCTAGTGACCCTGCTCCCCCTCCTCCTGTCACCTCACTAGTGGCCCTGCTTCCCCCTCCTCCTGTCACCTCACTAGTGACCCTGCTCCCACCTCCTCCTGTCACCTCACTAGTGACCCTGCTTCCCCCTCCTCCTGTCACCTCACTAGTGACCCTGCTCCCCCTCCTCCTGTCACCTCACTAGTGACCCTGCTCCCTCCTCCTCCTGTCACCCCAAAGGGAAGAAGCTGAACAGACTCCACCAACTATGATGGGATCCGTTCAGTTTCCGTTGAACAGGAGGAGGGGGAGCAGGGTCACTAGAGAAGTGACAGGAGGAGGGGGAGCAGGGTCACTAGTGAGGTGACAGGAGAAGGAGGAGGAGGGAGCAGGGTCACTAGTGGGCTGACAGGAGGAGGTGGAGCAGGGTCAGCAGTGGTATGATAGGAGGGGAGCAGGGACACTAGTGGGGTGACAGGTAGGGAAGCAGGGTCACTAGTGAGGTGACAGGAGGAGGAAGCAGGGTCACTAGTGAGGTGACAGGAGAGCAGGGTCACAGTGAGTGACAGGAGGAGGAGCAAGTCACTAGTGAGGTGACAGGAGGAGGAAGCTAGGGTCACTAGTGAGGTGACAGGAGGAGGAAGCAGGGTCACTAGTAGGTGACAGGAGGAGGGGAAGCAGGGTCACTAGTGCGGTGACTGGAGGAGGGGGAGCAGGGTCACCTCCTCCTGTCACCCCAATAGTGTCCCTGCTTCCCTCACCTGTCACCCCACTAGTGTCCCTGCTCCCCTCCTATCATACCACTGCTGACCCTGCTCCCACCTCCTCCTGTCAGCCCACTAGTGACCCTGCTCCCTCCTCCTCCTTCTCCTGTCACCTCACTAGTGACCCTGCTCCCCCTCCTCCTGTCACTTCCCTAGTGACCCTGCTCCCCCTCCTCCTGTCACCTCTCTAGTGACCCTGCTCCCCCTCCTCCTGTCACCTCACTAGTGACCCTGCTTCCCTCTCCTCCTGTCACTTCCCTAGTGACCCTGCTCCCCCTCCTCCTGTCACCTCACTAGTGACCCTGCTCCCCCTCCTCCTGTCACCTCACTAGTGACCCTGCTCCCCCCTCCTCCTGTCACCCCAAAGGGAAGAAGCTGAACAGACTCCACCAACTATAATGGGATCCGTTCAGTTTCCGTTCGGGATCCTGTCTTTTTACCGGACACAAAAATGCAGCATACAAGGCTTTTTTGTCTGTTTTTTTTACAGAATCTGCAACAGAGGCTCCAAACGCAGATTTGAAGGCCTACGTATTATGTATTTTAGTAATGCTCACACGTGCCCCCTCACAGTGTTTGCATTTCTTTCTGGCAAAGCTACCTGGTTCCAGCCCGCGAAATTTATACCAGGTCTAGTGTGGCCCTCAGGCGAAAAATGGTTGGGCACCACTGGTCTAAACGAAGGAAGGTCAAAGGTATATAATGCAAGAGTACCAAAATTAACTCTTTATAGTATGGTACTAATAGCTTGCACAACAGTGCCATCTGGAGACAGATGGATATCATTACACCATCCTCCATAGTTGCATTATGGGTAAATATGATCTCATAGGATCATTACCATATGAGTTTATGATTGGAAGATCTTAATCCAGGAGGAGGTGACATGAGATAAGGGGGGAAACAAGAAGAAGACTCACAAGCAAAGAAGAACATTCCAGGATTCAGCAGAACGTTCAAGAAAGAGGGGTCCATCAAGATGAAAGTCATGGTGAGACATGCGATGATGGACCACCCAGCTTTCCTAGGAGCAGAAGTGAGATTCCTACTAGGACTTGGTAAGAGATATAAATAATGATATTTCATTTTATTAAGACTAATTGGATAATGTGGGTAAAGTCATATAATCTAGATTGGCGAATACATAAACACATTAATTAATTGACCATCTCCATGCTGAGATGTAGTCTTAGGATATTGTGAGGCTTCATTCTACCTGCAGAAGAGTCAAGACTCCTAATCTATCAGAGTATTAAATGATTGTGTATATATAAGATCTTAATCCAGGAGGAGGTGTTCAAGAAGTTATGAAAAATTCAGGGTTAATATTTTTTATGACCATAATTAATAATTCTTAATTGAATTATTATAAACCCGACAGTCCGCATGCGATCCACATTTTTTGGAGCCACAAAAAATGCAGACAGCACATCGCGGACCTGCAAGTAAACAAAATTCAGGCATATTAAACTTTTAGGCATCGGCATCAATGATTTAATAATGCTTATTACCAGTTGCCTGCAGCTAGAAATAGATAGAGACCCACCCCTTTAAAGGGAATCGGTTACCAGTTTTTTGATGCATGTATTGAACAGCCCCAGCCAGTGTTAGTGTCTGAGTCCTGATGTTAATGACAACTGTTAGGGGCAGCTGCTGTGGAGGTCACTGTTAAGGGGGCAGGGGCCAGTATTAAAGGAGCAGCTGCTGTGGAGGTCACTGTTACAGGAGTAGGGGCCACTATGAAGGGGCAGCTGCTGTGGAGGTCACTGTTAAGTCAGCAGGATACAGTGAGGTCACTGTTAATGGAGCGGGGTACTGTGGCAGTCACTGTTAAAGGGACAGATGCTGTAGAGGTCTCTGTTAAGGAGGCAGAGAACAGTGGAGGTCACAGATAAGGGGACGGTCCCATATGGAGGTCCGTATTAAGGGATTGAAAAAATGACGTTAAAAATCAACTTCTAGGTCCATCTAAGCCACACCCCCAGCCCGGTTAGGTCACGCCCCCTCCCACTCCTCAGCAAACCGGGATTGAAAAAATGAAGTTAAAAATCAACTTCTGTCAGCTGCAGGGGTGGGAGTGAGGGTGACTTTCTCCCTGCATCTCATGCTCAGACAGAACAGTGCTGCTGTCTAAGAGTGAGCTGTTCAAAAGGACATCCCTGTGTCCGTGCAGGCCCTACGCCAGACGGAGGACAGAGAGTCTGAAAGCCGGACTGTCCTGCCTAAAACTGGACCTTTGGCCATCCTAGGGGAGGCTGCTGTGGAGGTCACAGTTAGGGGAACTGTCCGCTATGGAGATCAGTGTTAAGTGGCAGATTGCTGTAAAGGCCACTGTTAAGGGGCGGGCCCCTGTGGAGGTCACTGTCAAGGGGGTGGTGTGATGTGAAACCCACTGTTAAAGGGGAAGGCTGCTGTAAAGGTCAAAGTTAAGGGGTGGGCTGCTGTGGAGGTCCCATTTTAAGGAACGGGGCACTGGGGGGGGGGCAGTGTTAAGGGGTGGGGGCTGTGGAGATCACTGTTAAGGGGGAGGGATGCTGTAGATGTAATCGTTATAGTGGATAGTGTCGATATCTTTTAACGAAATACACAAACATTAAATGAAATAGATGAAATATATCCGTGCGAAGCCGGGTCCTTCAGCTAGTATCTTATATATATATATATATATATATATATATAAAAATGAGTTTCTGTCTGTCCGTCTGTCTGTTCTTTATATACGACCAAACGACTGGACCGATCTGCACCAAATTTGGCACAGAGGTACATCAGATGTCCAGGAAGGATTAAGACTAGGTCTCAGCTCTCTTAGGACGTACTTTTCATGAGATATATAAAAAAAAAAATGTATATATATATATATATATATATATATATATATATATATATATATATACACAAATATGGCTTCATCACATGACCTGCATTAGCTAATAGAAGCCTGCAGGTCTTCCACTCATATCCCAACTGCCATACACACAGTCACATGACCTTTATCAGCCAATAGAAGTTTGCAGGTCCTTCAGTTCCGATATGCAGACAGTTTTACACCAGGTTTCCATAACAACCCAGCCATTTTTCTTCATTGCTGTAGGTCACCTTTAAAGGAGCAGAGCGCTCTGGATGACACTGTTAAGAGAAAGGAGTGCCGTGGAGGTCACAGTTAAGGAGGCAGGCTGCTGTGGAGGTCACAGTTAAGGGGACAATCTGCTATGGAGGTCAGTGTTAAGGGGCAGAGTGCTGTAGAGGAGGTCACTGTTAAGGGGGCGGGTTACTGTGGAAATCACTGTTAAGGCGATGGGGCACTGTGGAGGTCACTAATAAAGGGGCAGCCACTGTGGGGGTCACTGTTAAAGGGGTGTTTGCTGTGGATGTTACTGTTATGGGGGCAGACCACTGTGGAAGTTACTGTTAAAGGGACGAGCACTGTGGAGTACACTTTTAAGGCAGCAGGGTACTGTGGCAGTCACTGTTAAAGGGGCGGGCACTGTGGAGGGGGCAGAAAATGGCGGAGGTCACAGTTAAGGGGACGATCTGCTATGAGGTCAGTGTTAAGGGGCGGGGGGCTGTAGAGGTCACTGTTAAAGGGGCAGGCCCCTCTGGAGGTCACTCTTAAGGGGGTGGCGTGCTGTGAAGGTCAAAGTTAAGGAGTGGGGTGCTGTGGAGGTCCCATTTTAAGGGGGAGGGGCAGTGTGGGTAGGGGGGCAGTGTTAAGGAGTGGGGGGATCTGGAGGTCGCTCTTATAGGGGATACAATTGATATCTTTTAACCGGGACGTTACACTTATTTAAAAATATATTTTATTAATGAAAGATGCCTCTTTTTTTTTTTTAACTAGAAAACAATATATAAAGAGTTTTCTTAGCGAAGCTCTAACTGATCATTGATATGGAGAGTCTGTCTTCAGTGTTCTAGTGAGCGCTGAAGACACCTGTGTGTAACCAGTCAGACAGGCAGGGTGATGGCCAGTGACATGTACATAGTCAGGGACTGGGGTAGTGACAAGAAACAGGCTGAAAGTCTCTGTAGGTTACACACAGGCGTCTTTAGAACGCCTTAGCTCAGTTATAGCTTTGATAAGAAGAATGCACGTATCCTTAAAAAATTTTTAAAAATGTATACGGTGAGAATTGGTGGGTGTAACTGTAGGAGCAATGTTAGATTTTATTAAGCATACCATAGTTTAGAATGCTATCATTTTAAAAATGTCATAATTATTTAAAGTTAAAGGGGTTTTCCGAGACTTAAATACTGATGACCAATCCTCTGATCCGACACCAGGGAGTCCTGCTGATTAACTGCGCTGGCAGTAACGCCACTGCCTTCTTACAGATTTCTCTAGGCCAGTGAAGACACGTTCATCAGTCACGTGGCCTAGGCATAGCTCAGCCCTATTGAAGTGTAAGGGGCTGTGCAGCGATACCAAGCACAGCCACTTGGTAAGCACGGAGAAGGCCGTCAAGCTCACAGGAGCACTGGTGCCTTCTCAAAGATCGGTGGTCCCAGGGGTCTGATCCCCACCGATCAGATACTATCAATCCTTTACTTACACCCGTGAGATCTTGTGATAAATAGTGAGAACTTGGGATTTTAGTCTATACCGCTGGGTTTAAGAAGGTATGATTTAGGCGTTATGTCACCTGTACGAGACCATGTCTTCAGAGGCAAGTCACCTATTTACACAAAGGGACAGCTCAGTAAAAAAAAAAATTCTTGTGTTTTTTTTTTTTTTTTTAAACACAAGGTATTTAGAGAACCATTTGAGTCGCAAAGTATATGTATTTATACGTAAACCTTAAACTGGAATCGTAAGGGTAATGGCACACGGCGCAGTTCTGACGTGCATTCAGGATACAGTTTTTATTGTAGCTAGCGGAAATGAATTAAATCATTCCCACAATGCAGAACACCAGGGGTTAAACGGCTGCTAAACTGGCCAAATTGAAAACTGCATCCCGAATGCATGTCAGAACTGCACCGTGTGCCAGCACCCCAAGGGGTATGGCATTCTCAGCAAATAAATGCCAATATTTGTGGAAAATCCCCAATTTTCTAACATATAGGATATATCTATCTGCATGGTTTTCAAGATCTCTTCAGAGGGAAACAATAATTCACTCCACAATCAAACATTGTTGAAAACGCAAATATGTTGGCATATTCTTCTAGTCATTAATACAAGGAAATTTCAAGACAATCATGCAAACATAAAATGCATTCTTTAAAACACAAGATAAAATACTGCATGCACCACGGGAGAAATCAATGCATAAGATCATGAACATACAGGAGAACAGATATAGCAGCATTCATCTGCTACTGATAAAAGCATTTTGAAAGAGATTACATTTAATTAAAACCATTAGGGTGCCTACCAAATCCACACCAAAACTGCAAAAAAACTACACATAAGTCCGCACTATTTATCATGGTTTTGTTGCAACTTTTGTGCATTTTTTTTGCTGATCTTTCCGTTTCTGTTAACAACCTCATTGAAGTCTATAGGGAAAAGCACTATGTCTAAGGTGAGGAATCACACAATAGACATGCCGCATATGTATATCATACATGAAATGGGTCAAATCTCATTCACTTTGCTGGTACTCAATTATGCTGCAGTTTTGAATGAAGTGAAGAAAATAAATAGTTTATAACATAATGATTCTAAAATGTATATGAATAAGGTTCAGAAAATAATGTTAGGCTAGGGCTACATGGCGACACTGGTCGCGAGACAGCTGACGCGGCCAGGATCGCAGAGAAGCGGTTATCCCAGAGTAGCAGCAGCTGAAAGAAATGTAAGCGGACTGGATTTCTTGCGACTGCAACTTTGTCTATCTGTCACCAGGATAATCGCTATTGAAGTAAAGCCAAGGCCTAATAGCACTTAGTACCTTATTTCCAGATGTGCCTTTGTGCAATAGATGTTTTCTATCTTCTGAAAATCTAGTTTATTTGGTATGCAAATGAGCCAGTAAGGTGCCCACTCTTGCATTAAGGAGCTCAGGCATGCCTCCTGCTAGTGCTCAAGCCTGCCCCCTGCCACAATGTGTCCACCCACCCCTTCTACATCACATTCACGCCATAACTCCGCCCGCCTTTTGCCCCCCCTGGCATTGCCGAACACAGCCTGCGCCTGCACACTGCCTGTCCCAGAGGCATCAGACTCAACTCTACAAATGTGCATGCGCCAAGCCCAGTGACATACGCCGCCTGTGCTGGAAAGGAAAGAAGAGAAGCACGTCACTTACATCACTGGGCTCGGCGCATGTCCAGTAGTAGAGTTGAGGCTGATGCCCTCAGCGGGACAAGCAGTGCGCAGGCTGTGTTCGGCAATGCCATGCACAAGATTTAAACGCAATACAGCAGGGAAAAGGGGGCGGAGTTATGGCTTGAATGTGATGTAGAAGGGGGTGGGTAGACACTTTGTGGCAGGGGGCGGGCTTTACTCTGCATGAGGGCGGGCCTGGACTCCTTCCTGCAAGAGTGACCCCCTCTGGGCACCTTACTGGCTCATTTGCATACCAAATAAACTGGATTTTCAGAAGATAGAAAACATCTATTGCTGAAACAAAGGCGCATCTGGAAATAAGGTACTAAGTGCTATTAGGCCATGGCTTTACTTCAATAGCGATTATCCTGGTGACAGATTTCCTTTAACGGAAAGGAGTGATATATAACAAATATAACAAAAGTGAGACAGATGGGCATACACATATATATTGCCCTTTGTCTTGGTGAAAGAGCTCTGGATTTAACAAATCTTGGCAATGAATGGAAAGCAAAATAGGGTATAAAGGGTTAGGCAATGACAAGGCAGAGGCCATCATTGACCAACTTAATACCTTTCTGGTCAGCAGGGTGAGGGGGCACATGGGGATACTTGGAGTGCTTCTTGATGTGGAAGTTGACGTTGTCCATCTCCACATTGAGGCTGATGGAGGCGGCCGAATCACTGTCCATAGCAGATTGGAAGCTGCTGACTGATGTACGTTTGCTAGGACTTGCAGAATCTTTGCATGATATAGCAAGAGGAGAAAAGCAAAGGGGAAAGGAGGGAAAACAAAGGGTAATCGGGGTGGAGGGGGGAAAACTATGTTTAGTAAATGGAGGTCCCCAAGTTCAGTCCTTAAATGCAACCAACAACTTAGGTCTATACGTGGGGAAATGATAACAAACCAAAAACACTGAATACATTTAGTTGATTCACAGGACGGATCCTTGGGGACTTATATGAATGTTCTACTACTAATGGCTGGAGAGAAACAGCAGAACTGCCATTAAGTAAAAGCCAGAACTAGCAGAAGCAGCAGCTCTCTGGTTACTAAGCAGAAGACAGGACCACCACAACATACATTACAGGTCAATTGAAAGGGAAGCTGTTACACGGACAAAGTAGTTAGGAGTCTTTTAGTGTAAAGTGGATACGTTTCACTCCAAAGTTCCTGCATTCAGGTATCATAGCAATATTTGCATGCTTTCATGCAGTCATAATCAAAATATCTTCTAACGAAGTGACGTAGACTGCTCAGGTCAATGATGTGAAAGGTGACAACGTAATGTATGGTTTGGTAGGGGGGCTATTACACATCCTTGGCAGAACAGCGGGTACGGCATGTGGATACCTGTCATGCAGTACCTGTACTTGCAATTTGAGAGAACTGCAAATACAAGTGCAGCCCTGCATAGCGGTTAATCCATGTTCAGGCATGGAGGCTCCACCACACATGTAAAGGCACCCTGGGAACATGTGGGGCACAACATACACATGAAGGTCAGTGTGGACTGTAAAAGTCCATGTCAGATGCTGGGTGCAAATGTCTCTGTACACCCTTAAGACCCAGCCACAGCTAAGTTTGCTGTGCCTATTGATTGACTGTTTGATTTACTTGACTTACTGGTTAAGTTGTCTTCTCCTTCATCTGCAATCTGCTCTGTATCACTATCATCAAATTTGATGTCTTTAAACCAAGATGGTTCGGAATGTCCTTCCACAGAATTCACTGAATCGCTGTCAGGTGATGGGGTCTCTGAGAACTCCGTGCTCTGAAATTGCAGTACATTATACAATTGATACAACTGTGTAAAGCCTTGAACTAAGGGCAGACCCCGAGTACCAATTCACTTCTCAAAAAAATCTGTGCTGAAACAAGTCTCCATTGACGTACTATTACACCATGGACTCAGAAGTAGAGGGCTCCACGTAACAGCCATTTAGCCCCATAGATGCCAACATAAATAGCAATAACAGAAGCTAGGTGGTTAAACAGGGAAGGTATTCCCTATGTCACTCCATCAGGCCCTTGTACTCTGCTATCTCCATCAGATCCATAGACATTTAATGGAGCTACAGGGAGCAAGCATGAATGCAGTGAGGAGGAACAGGGGCTCAGGAACTCTGCTGTATTGATTGTGGAGGTCCCAGTGGTGGGCCCCTAGTGATCATACCTGTGGATAGGCAATAAATGTCCTATGTGGGATAACCACTTTAGCTGGCAGTGTTGTCTCAGTTGCAATTAAATGTGGCAGAGGTTTTCGTTACCTACCTGCAGAGGTCGGTACAGGGCATATTCATCACGGAAAAGCTGATCGTGGTGGGTGACGCAGTCAAGCCATCTGCCATCAACGAGGGCTTGTCCAATAGCTATGGCTTGAGCTCTGAAGATTAAATGAAGCCAATGAGTACAATACTGACAAACAATGACTTTTTATAGCAAAGTATAAGGTTAGGGCCTTCGATATGCTCATCATTTTCCCTACATTGCTGGAAAGGACTTATGCAAATACTGATGCAGTTCAGAAGCAGACCATAGTCTCTACAAAACTTGAGAATTGATGGCCAGAAGCAGGGGGGGTTTGTAACATGGATCCAGCAAATCATTGCTGCAGGTCATATAAATGTGAATGTTGAAACAAATCACTGTTTCTCATAGATTAGCATCTTATTTCTGCATACATTAAAACAGAATTTCTTTTTATCTTTAGTTTTACTCACTGACCTTGTAAACCGAATATAATCTCTAAAATATCTACATAAATACTGCACAACAGCACGCAAAATATTACCTAGAGGTGACGTGTCCATTTCTAATCAACCAGTTAACTAGTTCCTTCCCCACAATGCAGTTCGGGTATGTGCGCAGCCAGTATCGGTGATCCTGAAATTCCATGCCACTATTGTGGTGACAGATCTTCTTCCACAGTTCTTTCAGCTGCACAGAATCCTAAATGAATAAAAAGAAAGGTACCTGCATGAACTGCTATCTCAAGCACTGGATTGCTTTGGCAGAATAGCTTCACCACTCAATACATCAGTGTGAGGGCTTTAAACTTTCAGCTTCGTCCAGAAAGAACACTGTGACCACAATCAGTTTGTGATCAGTTTGACAGTGATCTAGTGATTATATATATATATTTGGCTTTTGGGAGTTTTTATTGTGGTTCTGTTTCTTTTCAGTCAGAGTAAGCATTGTTTCTAATTTCTATCTATTCCATTGCATTTTCGTTGGTGTACACAATTCATTATGCCATTATTACTTTGGCTCTGAAGAACACACAAAAAAAAAAAAAAATGTACCAAGCACCATAACAGTCAAGAGATATCAAGTACTAAACAAGTTGTCTGGACACTGGTTGTTAAAGGGCCTTTCACATGGGCTGATGATCAGCCAGACAGATATACTGTATGTAGGAAGGTTTGTGATTAATGTCCTGTGAAAACAGCTCACCGCTAAAGTGTTTCACGGACGTGTTCTGTACGTGTTCTCCTCGGACAGCACACATCCCCATTCATTTTAATGTGTGTATTCAGGCATCAGTGTTTTAGCACAGTCCGTGGGTCAGTGTTTTGTCCATGTTCACGGATCCATAACGTCCATTATAGTCTGTGGGTCCGTGAAAACCATGGATGCCATCCGTGTTGCATCCGTGTTTCACGGATCATTAAGAAGAGATGCTCTGAAAATTATTTTTCAGCTGTTTAGTGTCAGTGAAACACGGATGCAACACTAACAGCAAAAAGCAGACACACGGACCCAACACGGATCCTTCAAGGACATCTTCATGGATGCATCACTGACCACCTGCTCACAGATTTGAGCACGGACGTGTGAATGAGGCTTAAGCTGACAAAAGCGCAAACAGCTAATCACATCTTTTATGTGGCTGCAAAAACTATTGCTTGTCGGCAGCAGGAGACATACTGCCGACATACCCTAGAGTGTATGAAAGGAGTGGAGTAAGAGACGATCACATTATCGATCACTCACTCGCCCCACCACAATCACTGGACAGTGAAAATGAAAGTAATAACTAGCACTGATCATCTTGCATATAGTCAATCAGTGCTGATTAAGGGCAGAGAATGTGCCCTTGAAAAAAGGATCCTAAAACTGGGCCAGACCAAAATCTAAATTCTATGGGCAGCCAACAACTCTCACCCAACAGATGATGTCAGGGGAGAGATGGGTCGGGCGTGCTGGTTAGCATGGCTGACCATGCCAATCACTCCATTTCAAGCTGCAAGCTAATAAAATGATAGTCTGCAACAGCGTTGTCACAGCTCAGTACAAGCAGTATGGAGGATTACACTTCTGTGACGTGGTAAGGTAGTGGGTGCAGTTGATAAGATGCTCTTGAAATTAAAACAAAATGAAATCATATACATAAAAATCAAGTTCACTAGTTTTATTAAATGGCTTTAAGATAATGCAGTGCTAAAATTGTGCCACTTCAAAATAAAATATAATAATCCTACATGGTTGCTGTAAAAATGTACTATAAATATTTCTACATGATATCGCAGACTGGGGTCACTGAGTTTTGGTAACATTTTTAATACGTCAGAGACACAACAAAAGACACATCTGTGGGGTTTGCTAGAACGAAGAGAAAGAAGTACGTTCATATTGTGCTCTCCCTCCTCGCTTCAGGAGACGGGCTCCGTAAAACTCTATGGATTTGTATCGATTCTGTCCTCTGCAGCGAGAGAGGACGGCTTCTCTCTCATTCTACAGATCAGTGGGGGTCTCAGATCCCCAAGACCCCTATGTTTCTATGACACATGAAAAGTTTTACCAAAACCCAGTGACCCTTAAATAAAACCAAAGAGGCCCTTTCACAAGCCAAAAGATACAAAGGAGCAGACTATAAATGATGTGGAAACAAAGTAACAGTTTGTAAGGGTGAAAGAAAGACACATCTCACCCAGTTCAGCCTATTATCCTGTAAAGGTGACAAAGCAGAATGTTCTATGAAAAGGAGATAAATGCGTGAGCAGAGCAAAGTGGAATATTATACCAAAAGTATCTTCCGCTCCTCTTCATTAGTGTCATTCTTCAGGTAAGTGCGGGAGGCCTGAGGGCTGACAGATGCCTCATAGGATGGTACCATGGGAGAGCCAGAGCGGTCTAATGACAGGTTAGTAATACTGGCGGACCTAGAGATAATTAAAGGGAAAAAATCCATTACATTTCAAGATTTCATATATTTAACTTTGAAGCAGATACTCCATACTGGTAACTGAACACTCATCCTGTAATTAAAAGGATGTGAATTTCTCGTTGTAATTATTATTTTTCAGGGATATCTGAATATGTCACCTACTTCACTGGAGAAATGTTAATATTATGTATTCATTACAGGACTGTGTGGCCTGCCCATCGACCATATCACAAACCCCTCATACAACTGGCCTGAACGGTAGGGAAACTAGAAAAAGGCCATTACTGACGAAGCATCTAATCAAAACTAATCTTGACATTATAAAAAAATATATATATATGGGTGACCTGGCCAGGTGACAGAAAAATTGAGCTTTAAGCCAAAATTCAAAAAGCAATGTGTGGTGCCAACAACCAGTATAAGTGCCCACTCCTCAACAAGCAGCACCCCAACAGTGAAGCATGGGCAGGTGCAGGGAAAGAGCTGCAAGTTGGGAGAAAGTTCACTTCGCAGCAGGACAAACATCCAAAGCAAAAAAAACATGCGGATGGTTTAACAATCATAAGGGGAATGTTCTAAGAAGGACAAGCCAGTGTACCCATCAGAATCCAGTCCTGAGACTCACCCATCCAACACACCTTAAACTGGAGCAAATCTGGTAGGAAAATGGTCGAAAATCAAAACATCACCCTTGCTGACATAAAGGGGTATTCCGGTTATTACAAGCTATTCCCTATCCCCTGGATAGGTCATAACTAACTGATCAGTGGGGATCTTTATGCTGGAACATCTACACCTTTCCCTGATCCTAATGGAGTAGAATGTTGGGAATACACTATGCCACTTTATGCATTGTCTACGGGACTGCCGGAGAGATGAGCAATGTACTTTGCCTTCCCGCAGTCCCATAGACAATACATAAAATAGCAGGGCACATTCTCAACCTATAGGTCTGTTAGGACGGGGAAAGGGGACTCCTGTTCTTGAGAGCGGTTGGACTCCCACTGATCATTAAGTTATCTCCTATCTCGTGGATAGGGGATATTTTGCAGTAACTGAAGTTATTGCCACAAAGGGGTTGAACAGTTCTGCATGCAGATTTTAATGGTATTAAAAAAAAAAACTGACAAATAATAAATTGTGAAATGTACATTTAGAGGCTTGAGTACTTTTGAAAGTTTCTATATGCACACATAAATTTGGTTAGTGTATACCCTGGCATGTTCATGGCAAGACCAAAGTATTAACACGTTGCATTATTACCTCCATTTTGGTAACCCTAGATGCAATGCACAAACGTGGTGTATACAACCCTGAACATCGTGTATACCAATGTACAATTTACAAATGCAGTTAAGGAACAGGGTTCATTTGTATAAAGATATACACTGGCTATATAGATTGGTATGGAACTGCAGATACAATCTCACAGGAACATCACCAATCTACTTCAGGTTAACATTATCATCATCATCCAAAGTAGTATGGCCGTATTATTAGAGTGTCGGGCATCTCAAGCAATGCAATTTTGTTACTGTAAGGCTGCAGGACACCCTGCTTAGTGCAGGAGCGCACGGCGTCATTGGTCCCTATGACGCCGTGCGATTCCTGCTGCCGCCACAGTACAGTAATACACTCGTATAGATCATAGGAGTGCACTACAGTGCAGTGGCGGCAGCAGGAAGCGCACGGCATCATAGCAACGAATGACGCCGTGCGCTCCTGCACTAAGCAGGGTGCCAGTCCGGTGTTCCACGGACGTGTGAATGCAGCCTAACACGTTTTTCCCATTAAAGGGGTTGACTGGGTTCTAGATTCTGATGACCTATCCTCAAGATACTATCCAGAATCCTGCAATGAGTATCTGCTCTATCCTCCTCCTCCTCTCGCTTTATAAAATGAATAAAATAGAATTTATCATCTTTCCCCCCATCTCACTCAACCGCCCCCAACAGACCCATCACAATCAATGGCTGCACACTCTCCCTGGTTAATAAAGTCCAAGATGGCGACCTGTGTGCGGGGGTGGGCAGAGATGGCGACCTGTGTGCAGGGGTGGGCAGAGATGGCGACCTGTGTGCAGAGATGGCGACCTGTGGGCAGGGGGTGGGCAGAGATGGCGACCTGTGGGCAGAGATGGCGACCTGTGTGCAGAGGGTGGGCAGAGATGGCAACCTGTGTGCAGGGGGTGGGCAGAGATGGCAACCTGTGTGCTGGGGGTGGGCAGAGATGGCAACCTGTGTGCAGGGGGTGGGCAGAGATGGCAACCTGTGTGCAGGGGGTGGGCAGAGATGGCAACCTGTGTGCAGGGGTGGGCAGAGATGGCAACCTGTGTGCAGGGGTGGGCAGAGATGGCAACCTGTGTGCAGGGGTGGGCAGAGATGGCAACCTGTGTGCAGGGGTGGGCAGAGATGGCAACCTGTGTGCAGGGGTGGGCAGAGATGGCAACCTGTGTGCAGGGGTGGGCAGAGATGGCAACCTGTGTGCAGGGGTGGGCAGAGATGGCAACCTGTGTGCAGGGGTGGGCAGAGATGGCAACCTGTGTGCAGGGGGTGGGCAGAGATGGCAACCTGTGTGCAGGGGTGGGCAGAGATGGCAACCTGTGTGCAGGGGTGGGCAGAGATGGCAACCTGTGTGCAGGGGTGGGCAGAGATGGCAACCTGTGTGCAGGGGTGGGCAGAGATGGCAACCTGTGTGCAGGGGGTGGGCAGAGATGGCAACCTGTGTGCAGGGGGTGGGCAGAGATGGCGACCTGTGTGCAGGGGCTGGGCAGAGATGGCGACCTGTGTGCAGGGGGTGGGCAGAGATGGCAACCTGTGTGCAGGGGCTGGGCAGAGATGGCGACCTGTGTGCAGGGGCTGGGCAGAGATGGCGACCTGTGTGCAGGGGCTGGGCAGAGATGGCGACCTGTGTGCAGGGGGTGGGCAGAGATGGCGACCTGTGTGCAGGGGCTGTGCAGAGATGGCGACCAGTGTACTTGGCAGAGGCTGGGCAGAGATGGCGACCTGAGTGCAGGGGCTGGGCAGAGATGGCGACCTGTGCACTTGGTGGAGGGGCATTGTTTAAACATTTCATTTCATTTCTAGTTACGCCTCTGCCATTGATCTCCTATTGATGGCCTATCCCGAGGACAGACAGTCAATATCCTAAGCCCAGAAAACCCTTTTAAATTTTTGCTAAAAACTTGAGATTACTTGACTTGTGATAAGATGTTGAGACTCCACTTTAAACTGGAAGCAACAATGAAAAACAATGCGATAAGACCACTTGACAAATAGTGACTACATCTCTAGTTATCATGTCAGACATTGGTAGCATATGGCTAGGATACGTCACCAATGTCAGATAGGTGCGGGTCCGACCTCCGCGACCCACTCCTATCTCCAGAATGGGAGAACAGAAATGATTTGTGAGCATGTTGGGGCCAGTTCTGGAAATAGGCGCAGTCCCAGAGGTGGAACCCACACCTATCTCCAGAACTGGCCCCAACATGCTCACAAATCATTTCTGTGGGAGTTCTAAAAATAGCATGAGCAACTCTCACAGAAATGAATGAAGGGTGGCTGCGGATGCTCCCTATAGGGGTCTCATTCCGGAGATAGGAGTGGGTCCTGGAGGTCGGACCCGCACCTATCTGATATTAGCGACATATCCTAGAGACATGCCACCAAAGTCTGAGGTGAGATAACTTGTTGAGGCTAAAGTTTAAACAACATGTATCACTTTAAATTTGCCAACCTATATTTTTAACTGTTTCTATTCTACAGATCATTGAAACATCTGCCTGATCACTGCTGTAGCTCGTTGGGCAGCGGGCACCAAGAGGTAGACAACTGTACATGGGTTTAAAAATCAACGGGAAGCTTATGTTTAAAGCAGAACAAGATTTCAGAGAAATGGTCTGTATTAGAAGATTAATCAGCCATATTAAGGAATTCATTCATGCAATAACGTCATAAACTGAGATATTACTCGTGAATACTTCTGATTTAGAAAAGGTAGCAGTAGGTTGTAGACATTGTCATTAATGTTTCTACCTGTTTCTTGCTGGGGACTTCCCAGCATCTTCTTGCACAGACGCTAAGCGTGTTGACAGCGATGGTTTTGAGGATTCCTGGTGAACAAGACTGAAAAACAGGAGTGAAAAGAAACCATTATTAATCGTTAGTAATAAAAAACAAAATCAGAAATTCTAGAGACTTCAGCACTCCGTATCTGCATTAAATGGTGAATAATTTTGTTTCAAATTTTTCAAGGCAATTTACAAGTTTCAGCCATCAGACCTTTCTCAAACATTATTACCGATGGTGGTATAGAGGAACAGACGCCAGGCACATAAGAAAGCGCTTTTTACCTTGGTGAAACTCACCTTTCTTACACGCCTGACGTCTGTTCCTCTATAACGAAAGGTCTGTTGACGGAAACGTCATATGTAAATTGTCTTATTTGTAAAAACATGAGCTCTACAGATGTCAATTAATACCAGAAATGGTTCAAACGGTGTCAGTAAGCTTAAAGGGCACCTATCATTTCCCGCATGCTGCTCTCACTGAGGGGAGCATCATGTAGTGACAGATCTGCTGATTTTAGCACTCTGTCACTCCTGTGACAGCTTTCAACATATACTATGTCACTATGTTACTATGACCTCCCAAAGCACATGCCAGCGCTGTGAGAGATATGAATCTGATGCTGCATGCTGCCCCCTCCTCCCGACCATAGCTTACAGGAAATAAAAAGTTAGTCATTGTCTGTGGGCAGAGAGTCCCACCTCTCTTACAGTGCTGGGGAACTAGCGGATCTGCATGTGAGGGGCTGTGGAAAAAGTTACCAAATAAATCCCCCTCCCTGCCCAAACTATTGGCTGATGCTACACCCCAATTAACTTTTCCAGCTTTCTTCTCGAAATGCAGGAGGTACAGTTAAAAGGTAGTAGAAAGCGCCCAGAATAGAGAGAATTATATGCAGAAGCAAGAGTCAGTGTGGTGTGCAGTATACTTTCATTTGGGGACCAGAGTGAAAAAATAATGGCTTTCATATGGCAGGATAAAAAACCAAGGGTCCAATCTAATATCCTCTTTATGCCCATTTCTGAAGGCGGTCTGGGTTGCCCATCCATCATTAGCTATTACAGGGCCTGTATCTTTGAACAACTGAGATTTGCATGGTTAGTCCAATCAAATAAACATTGGATTGACATAGAAAATCATATAATGGGAGTGAAAGACTCAAACTCTCTACTATGCCATAACCCTACATAGAAGTCCTATTAATATACAAATTCCGCCTACAATTAAAGCGGCGATAGACCTATGGTTACTATTAACTACTAAATTGAGAAGTATTTTGATATCCCCTTCTGACATTCCACTTGAGGTGGTCGAAATTTGTATTCCAGGACTACAGATCCGATTTGGGCATCCTCAGAATAGGAGACCTATACGCGAATAATATTCTCAAATCCTTTTCAGATATAACCTCACAGTTTGAAGTTCCCACTAAAGACTTTTTTAAATATTTGCAAATAAGGAATTTATTATTCAAGGTACAATTTCAGGAGACCCCCCAATACTTCCCAGTTATTGAAATTACTGAAGAACCCTCTACCCAATCTCAAGGCTCTTTCTCTGAGTTATCAACACATGTCTGATAATTTGGATTCTCCTTTAATTCCACTTTTACGCAAGTGGGAAACGACACTAAACTTAGTGGTTACCCCAGAACAATGGAACTCATCATTTTCCCATTATAGGCTCACATTCTAAATGTGAGAAAATTCCAGGAAAATTCTGTATAGGTGGTAATATACCCCACATAGGTTGTCTGAAATATTTCCCTCCGCATCTCAAATTTGTTGGAGGTGCTCAGAAGCAGAGTCAAATATGGAGCACATATGGTGGAATTGCAGCAGAATCAAACCTATTTGGAATTCAATCAATGTGATATTATCACAGATCTGCGACACCCCAATCTCATCTATGGCTCAGTGTCTCCTCTCTATTAGTTTGGATGCTTTCCCTTCTTTATATAGAACAGTGATAATTCATACTATCATTGCAACCAGAACTAAAATAGCCCAATACTGGAAAAACCCAGAGCCCCCTCCGTTAAGGGAAATTATTACTGCTGTCAATAACAATTGCTTATATGAAAAGATTAATGCTACTATTACTAACATATTGGCCAAATTTGAGGCCAACTGGCATCATTGGCTCCATTCTCGATACAATAGGATTTCTACAGACTTGTGATGAGAATATGCTAACCAGACTTCTTGTTACTCTGTCCCAGTCTCTTCTTCCCCTCTTCTCTTCCCACCCTGTTCCTTGTTTTACCCTTTTGTTGTAGTATTTGTACTTTTGGACTTATTATTACTACGAGCCCCTATGTTGGGGGACAGTCAAATGTGTACAACTTTATACTGTTATTGGAAAAATGAGACAAGACTACTAGAAATTGCACAAAATATTGTTTATTTTCATATTGAAATCAATAATATAGATGTTCAAAAAAAGAAAAAATAATGGCTTTTGTATACTACATTACCCTAAAAACTCCATTTTACTAATTACAATACAAGGTGATGGTGACAAGCTATTTTCTATTGAAAGAATATACAGTAATTGTTCAGAGATTTCTTTAAGAGTAACATTACCTTTGCCAAGCAAGATCTTCCTCTAAAAAAATGTTGCGACTAGACTTTCTTCCTCCCACTGGAGTGCGAGGTTCCCCAGGATCCAAAAGAGATACCGAGCAGGAGGAGTCTGAGAGAGCATTTAAGTCTTCTCCAAAAGTATGGCCATCAGTGGAATGTGCATAGTTTATGGCAATCTTGCAGCAATAGGTACATGCCCGTAGATCACCTAGACAGAGGAACATAAACTCAGTATTTCATTAAAGCACTAGCACCAAGCGCTTCTCTTTACATGCTTTGTCCTGCAAGGTGTTTATTCCTCATGTATTTATGTACACATTATAATTAGTAGAATGTGATTGTGGGCCTTGGGAGTCAAGCAGCTCTCAATGCTCTGAAATGCTGCACTTAACTTGTCAACCCTTGGATTCATAGCACTAACTTTAGATTTCACCACACAGTCCTTTCAGTCTAACTTGTCTTCTGCTCTGTATGTAGTTTCTATGTAACACCAGTGTAAGTGTCCAGTGGCAGCAAAAAAGTTTGGGCACCCCTGGTCACTATGACTGTTACTTTAAACAGTTAGGCAAATTGAAGATGAAATGATATAAAAGGCATAAAGTTAAAGATGACACATTCCCTTTCTATTTAAAGCAAAAACAATTTTTTATTTTCAAAATAAGAAAGGAAAAGCCCCTGAAGCAAAACTTTGGGTACCCTGCATGGTTAGTACCTAGTAGCACCCCCTTTGGCAAGTATCACAGCTTGTAAATGCTTTTTGTAGCCAGCCAGGAGTTTTTCTATTCTTGTTTGAGGGATTTTCATCCATTCTTCCTTGCAAGTCTTTCTAGTTCTGTGAGATTCCTGGGCCGTCTTGCATGCACTGCTCTTCTGAGGTCTATCCACAGATTTTCAATGAGGTTGTGAAAGTCTGTGAGAGTCATGGTAAAACCTTCAGCTTTTGCCATTGGGGGGTAGTCTATTATGAGTTTTGATGCATTTGTAGAAGCCATCCTCTTTTCAACTACAGCTATTTTACAGTTGGTGTTATGTTTGCTTCTGGAATGGAGTTTCATTGAATTCTTTCCTCTACCCGTGAAATTTCGCCATGCCATTGGCTGTAACACAACTCAAAGCATGATTGATCCAACCCCAAGCTTAATGGTTGGAGAGGTGTTCTTTTTCATGAAATTCTGTGCTCTCTCTCTCCAAACATACCATTGCTCATTGTGGCCAAAGAGTTCTATTTTAACCTCATCAGTCCACAGAACTTGTTTCCAAAATGCATCAGGCTTGTTTAGATGTTCTTGTGGTGAGGATGCAGGAGAGGTTTTCTTCTGATGACTCTTCTACGAAGGCCTTATTTGTGCAGGTGTTGCTGAACAGTAGAACAATGTACCACAACTACAGAATCTTCCTGAAGGTTTTTTGCAGTCAAGAAGGGGTTCCGATTTGCCTTTCTAGCAATCTTATGAGTAGCAGTTTCTGATATTTTTCTTGACCTTCCAGACCTTCTCTTGATCTCCACTGTTCCTGTTTCTTAATTACATTTCAAACTGAGGAAATGGAGTCTAGTTATTTATAAAGCTTTGAAATTTGCATCACCTGGCCTTTCCTAACAATGATTATGAACAAGCCTTAATCCTAACATGCTATTTAAGGTCTGAGACCTCGGTCAAAGTTATCTGAGTACTAAAATCTCCGCTGGTTCCCATATTTTAGCAAGGTACTCCTTTCCTTTTTTCATTCTAAAACTGTACAAACCAAAATAATACATTGATATTGCTTAAAATGTTGAAAAGTGTGCCTCATTGTTAACGTTATGGCTTTTGGAGATCATTTCATTGTCAATTTGATTAACAGTTCACAGTAACAATAATTTTAACCAGGAGTGCCCAAACGTTTGCATGCCACTGTAGATTGCTATCGGCACAACTACTTTGAACAATTAAGGGACATTATTTGCTTCTATCAGCCAATCAACCCAAAAAAACTAAACTGCCTGGAGGTTATAAGACTGGCACGTCATCGGTCCCCATAACCAAAATACCACATATCCTTTACACTCATTAACCTTATTTACCATTCTCTCACATACTCTGCGGATCCCCTGATGATGCCCAGATGGTGGCTCACCTTTTTCAGGGAGGCAGACTAATTATTCCTTATTAATAGACTACTAGAGTGGGGATATTAAAGATCCCTCCAGACTCGCAACCTTTTTTCATCTGTTTATTGCCTTTTGATATTCAATACTGAAATCTTTTTACTATAGGTTAAAAGATTTCCGTAAATAAAAGTGAGGTGATTTACACCAGTGATCCAATTCAGTGAGGTTATAATTATAATTGATTTTGGTGATGTGACTGTATAAGTGTTGGGGTTTATGGAGGCAAACATCTGAAAACTGGCTGTAGCATATACTTCCACAGTTGAGGTTTCTGTCTGACAGCCACTCCTGATGCATGTTGTTAGTTTACTAGTGCTTCAATGTACAACCACTATATGTAATAGATGAACATAGTGTAATAATAACAATCAAATCTATTTCTTATGGCTTGGGTATTGCGATTTCATGAAATTGATGATCATGCTTCTGGACAGATCATCAATATCAGATTGGTGAAGGCACCCCTGCCAATCAGCTGATTGATGAGGCTGTGGTGCATGTCTGAGTGCTGCATCCTCTTCAATGTTCATCTGCAAGTGAATGCGGGAGGAAGTTGTAATTACACTACAATGTAGACACCGGCATGCAGACAAACAAGACACAGCGCTCACATTTCTGCCGCAACGGCTGATCTGCAGGGGTGCAAGAGTCAGACCTCCACCAATCTGATACGGATGACCTATCATGAGGCTAGCAATCAAATACAGATGACGGCAGCATCTCCAGACGAATATTTATTCAGCGTACTTACATGAATACAAAAAAAGAGCAAGAAAAATGCAACGTTTCGGCTACCTAGTAGCCTTTTTCAAGTATAACACTTAAAGGGGTTCTGCAGTTTGTTACCACTGATGACCTATCCTCAGGATAGATCATCAGCATGTGATCGGCCGGGGTCCGACACCCGGGACCCCCGCCGATCAGCTGTTTTGATCAGCTGAACGGAGCTTAGCCCCGCCCACGCCACTTGATACAAGTCGTGACGTCACTGGGCGGGCGCTAGCAGCAGTAAACAGTGAGAAGGCCGCGGCGCTCCTGCAGCGCCGCGGCCTTCTCTAACAGCTGATCGGCGGGGGTCCCGGGTGTCGGACCCCGGCCGATCACATGCTGATGATCTATCCTGAGGATAGATCATCAGTGGTAACAAACTGCAGAACCCCTTTAAGTGAAAATGGTTCATATTATATAGTGCATATCCCTCCTCCCTTAATATGGAGGACCAATAGGAAGATTTCCTAACACCCACTAATTAAAAACAATCCAATAAGAACATTCTCCTGTGATCACCTATAATCACCACCTTCTTTTAGTATTAATTAGTGATACCTTGTGTTACCTCATGGTGAATGGCGACCACTGGAGCTTCATCATCAAACACATAGATTCCTTGTATACTTGCATCTCTCAGATCGCATGGCGCATGTCTGAGGGTCATCATCTATAGTTGTCTCATCGCGATCATAGGAGCATTTGTATTGCTCTTTTATGTACATATTCATGTAAGTACGCTGAATAAATATTCGTCTGGAGATGCTGCCCTCATCTGTTTTTGATCTGATCTGGGGACTGCCGAGTATCTGCGGTCATGGACAGGCTATTGCATTCCGGTAAAGACCCACAAGTGCTGCTCCTAACTACTATTGTTGTGCTATCGTGAGGATAGGTCATTAATATCATGAAACCGGAATACCTCTTTAACACTTACTGTGTTTATTACTTATTATACTAGCATGTCTATTAGTAATTATACCATGTAACCCATTACTGGCAAATGTTAGGCCCTTTCAGTAGATATTTCTACATCGTCAGCACATTCTATTAGACAGCTCTACTGTGCCAACCTGTATAGCCCATGAATTTCCCAGGAATTTCCTGGTTGCAGCAGCGGCTGCAGAAAATCTGTCCACAAAGTCGACAGTGATGTCTCCGTCGGAAAGTGGTGAACTTTTCATTGCAGTCGTAGCACTCCTTACATTGGCTGTCAGGCATCCAATACTGCTTCAAATCACTATCCTGGTGAGGAAAGCAGGTAGAACAGTTTGGGCATTTACTGCGTCAATTCACTCACCATAGAGCCAGTGTGTGGATAATAAGCCGTGTACATAGAAAGTTACCTGACTCTTTCCTTCCATAATCTCTTTTAGGCGCTTGACCACTGTGCTCAGACTGCGCAGCTGCACGGCCGTGCGAGGATCGTGACCTAGAGGCGGCTCTGGCTTTCTTCTGGTTTCTAAAACAGAACCATGATTAATCAAGTTGTGACTAATAGCTACTGGTTTACTTGTATGCACTCCTGCAGCGTTTCAGACTCCTTCACTGATCCATCGCCAATCTTTACAAACAGATATAAGAATAGTTACATTTTTTTGTTTGCTTTCAGTGTACTAAAATCGTGAAATCTCTGATCTTGTGCCATACGATACCTGAAGAAGTGCCCTGAGCAGTCTTAAAAGTTTCCTTTTTAATACATTATGTAAACCAATAAAAAGATATCACTTAAATTACAAACAATCTGTAAAACATCTAGACTGGTTTGTCACGTCCACACCTTCTCAGCAAGTGACAAGGGTCACTGTAAGGGGATAATCCATTCACCACAACGCACTGCCACCACTTAGTGGGTTCTGGGCCAATAGGAACCCCTCACGTTGTACCCAGATATAACACAGTAGAAGACACATAGGAAGGTCTAGTGATCATTTTAAAGCACAAAAACAAAGTTCTATTTAGTTGAGTTCTAGTTAGTTTAGTGTTAACCCCTTAATGCCACGGCTTTAAAGGGCCTTAAAGTTGTTTGGTTTCAGGTACAAACTGTACAACACACAGGACCAGCCTGTAATAACAATTCTGAAGCATTTATTCTTTCGACCATTTTGCTCTTCTTTTACTAGAAGTTAAAGGGGTATTCCCATCATAATAATCACGGTTAATGATTTGAGAGTGATCCCTTTAGTAAATATATTTGATTAACCAATTCCCACCCTTTATGAGAAAATTCATCCCCACTTACTTATAGTTGTCATTTGGCCTCCCCTGGTTACGGCCACTGCTCTTCTCCGGAATCCCGGTGGCCGCGCTTGCGCAGCAGACTCCTCCTTTTCTCCTGGCCAGGCCGCGCGCTGTTCAGAACGCGCACGCCGCCGCGCATGCCGATGGTGACTGCTTCCTGGCCAGAATAGTACAGAGCTGCGAACGCGCGTGCCGGCTCTGTACTATACTGGTCAGGAATAAGTCACTATGACGCATGCGCGGCCACATTCAGTGCAGAGCATGGCCCGGCCATGAGAATACTTCAATCAAGATGAAGCCCACCCCCAGCCAGAATCCAGGAAGTGAACGGCGCACTGGTAGCAGGTAAGTATAAAAAGGCGCCATGGGACAACCCCATTAATGAATGAATTCCCAGCAGCTTGTTGTACAGATTCAGGTGGGTGTTACCAGTTAGGGTGTGTCTGAGTCAGACACACCAGCTACTGGTCACACCCAGCAATACCTCTATGCAGACTTCTGCCAATTTATTTGTAAACTCCTAGCAGGAATAATAAAGGAATGGCAGAACACAGACATAAGAGTAGATGCTCCAGAATCATTATTACATGGAGGATGCAAGGAGTTACTAAGACTGACACTTCAGGAGAGATGATAGGTGCTCTCATCATAAATCTGCAGCACAAAACTTGGAATTTATTCATTTAAATCTCTGCTCATTTTTGGCTTAGGGTTATGTTGGCAGTCACATCAGTGACTGACCGCTATCTCTGCATGACCGTGTATACACAGATAGCTGTCAATCCCTGTACAGCAGCCTCCACATGACTCCTAAAACATAGAAAGTGCAGAGATTTCAATGCATAAACGACAACTGATGCTAAATCTTCCAACAAAACCTTATGTCAATCTGTACAGCTCCGGCAATATAGCATGTTGCCTGCAGACTGGCCTTTTCATGGCGACAGGTTTGCTTTAATACATAGTACATAAGACCGAAAAAAGACATTTATCCGTCCAGTTCGGCCTCATTCCTACAAATTGATCCAGAAGAAGGCAAAAAACCCCTGTGAGGCAGAAGCCAATTTTCCTCACTTAAGGGGAAAAAAATTCCTTCCCGACTCCAATCAGGCAATCAGAATAACTCCCTGGATCAATGACCCATCTCTAGTAGCTGTAGCTTGTAATATTATTACACTCCAGAAATACATCCAGGCCCCTCTTGAATTCCTTTATTGTACTCACCATCACCACCTCCTCAGGCAGAGTTCCATAGTCTCACTGCTCTTACAGTGAAGAATCCTTTTCTAGGTTTGTGTACAAACCTTCTTTCCTCCAGACGCAGAGGATGTCCCCTCGTCACAGTCACAGTCCTGGGGATAAATAGATGATGGGACAGATCTCTGTACTGACCCTGATCCCCTCAGTCGTCTTTTTTCTAAAGTGAATAACCCTAATTTTGATAGCCTTTCAGGGAACTGTAGATCCCTCATTCCAGTTATTACTTTAGTTGCCCTCCTCTGAACCCTCTCCAGCTCGACTATGTCTGTCTTGTTCACAGGAGGCCAGAACTGTACACAGTACTCCATGTGTGGTCTGACTAGTGATTTGTAAAGTGGTAGGACTATGTTCTCATCACGGGCGTCTATGCCCCTTTTGATGCAACCCATTATCTTATTGGCCTTGGCAGCAGCTGCCTGACACTGGTTTTTACAGCTTAGTTTGCCGTTTAATAAAATTCCTAGATCCTTTTCCATGTCAGTGTTACCGAGTGTTTACCATTTAATATGTACGGGTGACTTGCATTATTCCTTCCTATGTGCATAACTTTACATTTGTCAGTGTTAAACCTCATCTGCCATTTCTCTGCCCAAGCCTCCAATCTATCCAGATCCCTCTGTAGCAGAAAACTGTCCTCTTCAGTGTTAATTACTTTACACAGTTTAGTGTTATCTGCAAAAATAGATATTTTACTGTACAGGCCTTCTACAAGATCATTAATATATTGAAGAGAATAGGGCCCAATACTGACCCCTGAGGTACCCCACTAGTGACAGTGACCCAATCTGAGTGTGTACCGTTAATAACCACCCTCTGTTTTCTGTCACTCAGCCAGTTACTTACCCACATACAGACATTTTCTCCCAGTCCGAGCATCCTCATTTTATATACTAACCTTTTATGAGGTACAGTGTCAAATGCTTTGGAGAAGTCCAGATATACGACATCCATTGATTCACCGCTGACATGTCTAGAACTTACCTCCTCATAGAAACTGATTAAATTAGTTTGGCATGACCGATCCCTCATGAAGCCATGCTGATATGGCGTTATTTGCTTATTTCCGTTGAGATCCTCCAAAATAGCATCTCTCAGAAACCCTTCAAACAGTTTACCAACAATAGATGTTAAACTTACCGGCCTATAGTTTCTGGACTCTGTTTTTGGACCCTTTTTGAATATTGGCACCACATTTGCTATGCGCCAATCCTGTGGAACATTCCCTGTTATTATAGAGTCCGTAAATATCAGAAATAACCAGCTAAATTTTTTCATTACTGCGTCTCTCCATTTCAGCAGCCATGAACGTTATACTTTCATTGTGGCGATACGTGGCCTTGTTTTATGCTGAAGAGATTGTACTTTTCTTGGCGCAGTTTGATGGTTTTACAACTGTTTTATAATTATGACTTATCCTCAAGATCGTGGCCATTCAAAGTGCAATGGTCAAAAAAATTATACTGGAAATTCTTTTTCCCCCACCAAAAATTAATACATTGTAATTAATTAGGTCCCAAGTACTCCAAACTGGTAACAATGAAAACTACATATATGAGAGACCTAAATCTCCCCCAAAAAAAGTTGATCAACAAGTTATACGTACTCCTAAAAGGTGCTAATAAAAAAGACAATGTCAATGAAAAATTAAAACTTTCACACACTGTAGCGCACAAAGGCATCCATCTTTTGCAGGTGAAAATACAGGCATGAGTGTGTGCATGAAGCATTAAATTGGAGGGGGGGGGGGGGGGACAAAAAACATTTTAGGCCATATTGCCCAGCCCTAATGCTAAAAACTTGGTACTTTTTGCAATGAATATATAATAAAATGTATTTTATATTCAGCATTTTTAATAGATTTTTAGTACACTTACATTTAATACCATTTTAAAACTTTATTTTATACTTATACTGTATTTGGATACTTGTGCGTGCTAACACCTGATGCTCTAAGTCTCTATACACAAGCTGGTATTAGGACCACACTAGTTACCACAGCATACTTGCTAAAAAGACATCCCTGAGGGGGTCCCCAGATCTTACCCAGGACCGCCGATTTACTGTGAACTGACCAAAGGGGTAAATTCCATCAAAAAAATAAAGGCTTAAAACAGATCACTCTGTGTGTAAGGAATCTATAGAATATGTGTTTCCCTTTTTGAATTGAATTACGAAAATAAATGTATTTTTCGATGATATTCTAATTTGAGATCGACCTGTAAGACGCACTTAATATGAAGCACAGCTGTTTGTGGGAACAAATGTTGGGAAATTTGAACAAACTGAATTTTCTTTCAGCAGTCCCACACTTACTCTAATGTCTGGAAACTAGACTATTTGCAGACACCATATCAGTTTTTCGCTTAAAGAACATCTTCTTGAAGTGTGAAATTGCTTCAGCTTCTAAGCCATAAAGCGTTCCCATGCCATTTAATGTTTACTAATTATATCCACTGATGAGAAGTGGTAGCAGGTAAAACTGAAGGGTCGGTAAGTGCAGAGATACAAACCTGAGCTGGTAGAGGACCTTCTTTCTCCAAGTAACTGCTTCTTGTATTGCACTGGGAACTTAACAGACTGTGAGGTTGGTGATTGATGTGGACTGGACCAGGTATTTCTCACGGCATGGTCACTAGGCCCAGGATCTGACCTGTCTGCAGCAGAAGCTGTTCTGACTTCATCTGGAAGAAGAGCATTATGCAGTTATTCCACATAGAATGTCAAAGATAAAAAGAATTTGAGAGATTGGTAGCCATGTCTGTATGGACTATGCACCACCCTGCTGGTAAGGTAACAGAAGAATGGCAGAGTAGGGATCAGAGGGCAGCGGTGGAAGAATTCTTTCTCCTCCTTTACCAGCAACTGAAAGAAAAAACACTTCCATGATTCCACAACTGCCTTACAGTATTCCACTAGTCTGCCTTCTTCTGACAGAAAAACATTGCTGGATGCAGCATTCATTTCAGGGAAGAAATCTGGTATTCATGACGGAAACCTGAGGGATCTCATTATAGTTAACAGGGTTATGGCGGGCCTTGGCGGTGTCCAGCTATGACAGATACGGTAAATCCGGTAGTCTGCTCCTCTGCTGAAACAGAATACCGCAAGGAAGATGTGAACCTAGTTTAATCTTGGAAGTGGTGTCCTTTCAATTGCTGGTAAGGAAGGGGGTGATGAATCTCAGAAATGTTCTCCTTTCAATCAATGTGTTGTGCTGTCACACTGAGCCAACCACTACTACAGTAGTACCTAGTACCTACAGCTTAAAACATTGCCATCAGAAATATAAAGCATGATGAGCAAAAAATTATGTGCGGGACAGGAAAAATATTGTCCTATGTGATGACCATCCACCTTCACAACTGTTTTTTTTATTGTCACAATGCATCTAGAACGAAATATGAAGCTCTGTGGGGGAGATCAATCAAAACTAGCTTAGCAGTCCATAGCAACCAATTAGTTTGATCCTTTCATTTTCCTATGGAGCTCTGAAAAATGAAAGAGTGGAATCTGATTGGTTGAGAGGAGCAACTAAGCTAGTTTTTCCTTACACCAGTTTTGATAAATCTTCCACTTTGAGGGCTCATGCAGGCTCATGCAAATTGCAGATCCGTGGGCGGTGCCACTCAGTGATTGACAGATATCTCTGTAGGCTTAGTCATTCATTGTTAGCCGTCAGTCACAGAGTAGGACCACCCACATGACTCCTACGAACAGAGCTGAGATGCAAGTAATTAAATGAAAAACTATATTGAATCTTTTCCCATAAAACTATACATTAATCTGCATAGCTCCGCCTGCTCTATAACATGCTGCCTGCAGATTACACGGTGACAGGTTCTCTTTATATATCAATCTGCTCAGCTCCTCCTGCTCTATAACATGCTGCCTGCAGATTACACAGTAACAGGTTCTCTTTATATATCAATCTGCTCAGCTCCTCCTGCTCTATAACATACTGCCTGCAAATTACACAGTGACATGTTCTCTTTATATATCAGTCTGCTCAGCTCCTCCTGCTCTATAACATGCTGCCTGCAGATTACACGGTGACAGGTTCTCTTTATACATCAGTCTGCTCAGCTCCTCCTGCTCTATAACATGCTGCCTGCAGATTACACAGTGACAGGTTCTCTTTATACATCAGTCTGCTCAGCTCCTCCTGCTCTATAACATGCTGCCTGCAGATTACACGGCGACAGGTTCTCTTTATACATCAATCTGCTCAGCTCCTCCTGCTCTATAACATGCTGCCTGCAGATTACACGGTGACAGGTTCTCTTTATATATCAATCTGCTCAGCTCCTCCTGCTCTATAACATGCTGCCTGCAGATTACACGGTGACAGGTTCTCTTTATATATCAATCTGCTCAGCTCCTCCTGCTCTATAACATGCTGCCTGCAGATTACACAGTGACATGTTCTCTTTATATATCAGTCTGCTCAGCTCCTCCTGCTCTATAACATGCTGCCTGCAGATTACACGGTGACAGGTTCTCTTTATATATCAATCTGCTCAGCTCCTCCTGCTCTATAACATGCTGCCTGCAGATTACACAGTGACAGGTTCTCTTTATATATCAATCTGCTCAGCTCCTCCTGCTCTATAACATGCTGCCTGCAGATTACACAGTGACAGGTTCTCTTTATATATCAATCTGCTCAGCTCCTCCTGCTCTATAACATGCTGCCTGCAGATTACACAGTGACAGGTTCTCTTTATATATCAATCTGCTCAGCTCCTCCTGCTCTATAACATACTGCCTGCAGATTACACAGTGACAGGTTCTCTTTATATATCAATCTGCTCAGCTCCTCCTGCTCTATAACATGCTGCCTGCAGATTACACGGTGACAGGTTCTCTTTATATATCAATCTGCTCAGCTCCTCCTGCTCTATAACATGCTGCCTGCAGATTACACAGTGACAGGTTCTCTTTATATATCAATCTGCTCAGCTCCTCCTGCTCTATAACATGCTGCCTGCAGATTACACAGTGACAGGTTCTCTTTATATATCAATCTGCTCAGCTCCTCCTGCTCTATAACATGCTGCCTGCAGATTACATGAGTGACAGGTTCTCTTTATATATCAATCTGCTCAGCTCCTCCTGCACTATAACATGCTGCCTGCAGATTACACAGTGACAGGTTCTCTTTATACATCAGTCTGCTCAGCTCCTCCTGCTCTATAACATGCTGCCTGCAGATTACACGGTGACAGGTTCTCTTTATATATCAATCCGCTCAGCTCCTCCTGCTCTATAACATGCTGCCTGCAGATTACACAGTGACAGGTTCTCTTTATATATCAATCTGCTCAGCTCCTCCTGCTCTATATCATGCTGCCTACAGATTACACGGTGACAGGTTCTCTTTATATATCAATCTGCATAGCTCCTCCTGCACTATAACATGCTGCCTGCAGATTACACAGTGACAGGTTCTCTTTATATATCAATCTGCATAGCTCCTCCTGCTCTATAACATGCTGCCTGCAGATTACACAGTGACAGGTTCTCTTTATAGATCAGTCTGCTCAGCTCCTCCTGCTCTATAACATGCTGCCTGCAGATTACACAGTGACAGGTTCTCTTTATATATCAATCTGCTCAGCTCCTCCTGCTCTATATCATGCTGCCTGCAGATTACATGGCGACAGGTTCTCTTTATAAACATCAATCTGCTCAGCTCGTCCTGCACTATATCATGCTGCCGGCAGATTACACGGTGACAGGTTCTCTTTATATATCAATCTGCATAGCTCCGCCTGCTCTATAACATGCTGCCTGCAGATTACACGGTGACAGGTTCTCTTTATATATCAATCTGCTCAGCTCCTCCTGCTCTATAACATGCTGCCTGCAGATTACACGGCGACAGGTTCTTTTTATACATCAATCTGCTCAGCTCCTCCTGCTCTATAACATGCTGCCTGCAGATTACACGGCGACAGGTTCTCTTTATAAACATCAATCTGCTCAGCTCCTCCTGCTCTATAACATGCTGCCTGCAGATTACACGGTGACAGGTTCTCTTTATACATCAGTCTGCTCAGCTCCTCCTGCTCTATAACATGCTGCCTGCAGATTACACAGTGACAGGTTCTCTTTATACATCAGTCTGCTCAGCTCCTCCTGCTCTATAACATACTGCCTGCAGATTACACGGTGACAGGTTCTCTTTATATATCAGTCTGCTCAGCTCCTCCTGCTCTACAACATGCTGCCTGCAGATTACACGGTGACAGGTTCTCTTTATATATCAATCTGCTCAGCTCCTCCTGCTCTATAACATGCTGCCTGCAGATTACACAGTGACAGGTTCTCTTTATATATCAATCTGCTCAGCTCCTCCTGCTCTATAACATGCTGCCTGCAGAATACACAGTGACAGGTTCTCTTTATATATCAATCTGCTCAGCTCCTCCTGCTCTATAACATGCTGCCTGCAGAATACACGGTGACATGTTCTCTTTATATATCAGTCTGCTCAGCTCCTCCTGCTCTATAACATGCTGCCTGCAGATTACACGGCGACAGGTTATCTTTATAAACATCAATCTGCTCAGCTCGTCCTGCACTATAACAAGCTGCAGTCTGTATCAACCAGCCGTAGTCTGTCTCACTGAGACTCATTTACCTAAAAATTCCCAGAGGCCCTTACATAAACCTTGGGTGTCCTGTGCCTACCATTCCACGTTCTCTACGCATGGCAGGGGGGGGCCAGTGTTCTGGAACATAGAGCAGTTCCTTTTGACTCTTATGCTAGCGACATTGACCCTGAAGGTAGGTATGTATGCCTACATTGCTCGTTATATAGAGTCCAGTTCTTCCTAATAGCACTGTATATTCCGCCACCGTATTCCTGTGAGGTTTTGAAGCTAGTGATGCAGTTTGTGGCCCGGTGTCCGTATGCCCCCATACTTATGGTAGGAGATTTTAATAATCTCCTGAATCCTGTGATGGACAAGTTTCACCAGAGCCCTATGACACTTCACTATCTAAAACTTTTGCGGGAGTTACTTACATGATCTATGGAGAATTCGAAACCTGCAAGAGCGCCAATTCTCATGTTTCTCTACCTCACACAATTCTCTTTTCCGAATAGATCTCCCTATGGAAGCTTAATCAGTTCTGGATAAGGCCTCTTTCACACTTGCGTTCTGAGGATCCGGCAGGCACTTCCGTCCCGCCGGATCCGTCAGAACGCAAGTCGCCTGAAAGCATTAGAAGACTGATCAGGATCCTGATCAGTCTTCGAAATGCTTTCAGGTTACTATGGCAGCCAGGACGCTATTAAAGTCCTGGTTGCCATAGAAGTAGTGGGGAGCGGTATACTTGCAGTCCGTGCGGCTCCCGGGGTGCTCCAGAATGACGTCAGAGCGCCCCATGCACATGGATCACGTGATCCATGCGATCACGTGATCCATGCATGTAGGGCGCCCTGACGTCACTCTGGAGCGCCCCGGGAGCCGCACGGATGGTAAGTATACTGCTCCCCCGCTCCCCACTACACTTTACCATGGCAACCAGGACTTTAGCGTCCGGGCTGCCATGGTAACCATTGAGAAAAAGCTAAATGTCGGATCCGGCGATGCGCCGAAACGACGTTTAGCTTAAGGTCGGATCCGGATTAATGCCTTTCAATGGGCATTAATTACGTATCCGGCCTTGCGGCAAGTGTTCCGGATTTTTGGACGGAGCAAAAAGCGCAGCATGCTGCGGTATTTGCTGCGTCCAAAAAACGTTCCGGTCCTGAACTGAATGCATCTTGATTTCTCTCCATTCAGAATGCATGGGGATGATCCTGATCAGGATTTTTCCGGCATAGAGCGCCGAGGACGGAACTCTATGCCGGAAAAGAAAAACGCCAGTGTGAAAGGACCCCAACACTGTTGGATGAGGAAGAACCTCTTTCACAGCAGATACTAGACTTCTTTAACCTCAATGTTGGCACTGCGGCTATGGGGACAGTATGGGACGCCCTGAAAGTGTACACACGGGGCTTATATATACACAGCGAATTAGAAGACGTCAGAGGAAAACTAGGGCACTCACTGAGGCCATCCAACGGGAGGTGAGAGATAGTGAGACTACTTACGTAGGGGCACCCTCTCCAAACACGGAGTCACTCTGGAAGGAAGTGCAGCGCAAGCTCAGTGATCACCTGCTACAGATAGCTGATAATAAACGATTCTTTGTCAAACAAAGATACTTTGAGTCTGGGGAGACTGTGGGGAGACTTTTGGCTAGGATAGCCCGCTCCCAAGACGGCCCAACTAGGGTAGCATCCATAAAGACTAGAGAAGGGCATCTTACTACTGAAGATGTGGACATTCTTGGAACATTTCATAGTTTCTATATTCCTATATTCCTCAAAACTGTCCTCCACCCCTGAAAATATCAAAACTTACCTAGACGGGTTATCACTGCCTAAACTATCGCCTGAGGATGTTTGTTATCTAGATACACCCTTAGATTTGGAGGAGCTTAAGATAGCAGTCGCCTCCTTTCCTAATGATAAGGCCCCAGGTTCGGATGGAATGCAGGCGGAGTTTTACAAAAAAATACCAAGACCAACTTCTTCCCCGACTATTAGAAACATTTAATGAAGCTTTGAACTTGGGTATACTGCCGGCATCCATGAGGGAAGCAATAGTGGTGGTTGTTCCAAAGCCTAATAAGGATTTGACCATCCCTGATTCATACAGGCCCATCTCTCTTCTGACAACTGACGTAAAAATACTGGCTAAAGTGCTGGCCAACAGGCTCAACAAGGTAATTCTGTCCCTCATACATGAGGACCAATCGGGTTTTATGCCGGACAGAAGTACGTCTATCAACCTTCGTAGATTGTTTTTGAATCTGCAGAGGCCGATGGATACTGAAGGCGATAGAGCGATAATTTCCCTAGACGCTGCCAAAGCGTTTGACAGCATAGAGTGGGACTATTTGTGGTCAGTTATAGCAGCTATGGGCTTTGGAGCGGCTTTCACTTCCTGGGTTAAATTACTATATCTGTCCCCGGTTGCGAAAATTAGGGCAAACGGTATGCTGTCTGCACAGTTTACCCTTCACAGGAGTACATGACAGGGGTTCCCCCTGTCTCCCTTGCTATTTGCATTGGCGATTGAACCCCTGGTCTGCTGTTTGCGTGCCTCTACTAAGTGGAAGGGATTCCCGTTGGGTGCCCAGGAGGAGGGAGTGTCCCTGTATGCTGATGATCTACTTCTCTATGTCGATAAATGGCGGCCCTCTGTTGCTCCAATTATTAATGACATTATTGAATTTGGGACGCACTCCAGCCTAACTATAAACTGGGATAAGTCAGTAATCCTTCCGCTAGACCTGCCCACAGCTCAAGAATCACCCAGTACCCAATTACAAATTGTCAGTGACTTCAAATACCTGGGAGTAGTGATAACGCCAAATCCAATAGATTATGTCAAAAGGAATGTAGAACCCCTGATCTCTAAATGTATTGAGAAAACTAACACTTGGTGTAAGCTGCCGCTATCGGTAATTGGTAGATGCAATCTGAATAAAATGGTATTTATGCCCCAATTACTATATTTATGCTACAATTAATGAGAATCCCACAACATATATTCTACAGGATACGAAGTATATTCCGCTCCCCGATCTGGAAAAAAAACAGCCCAGAGTGCGTCTTGAAACGCTGCAGAGGGGCAAAGAGGAGGGGGGTCTGGCAGCCCCGAACCCCTGGCTATACTTTATTTCTGCACAGCTACAACATTTTAGAGGTTGGGGCCAAGAAAATAGAGGTGGGCCCTCAGCCCGGATTGCATCTGTGATCTCGAAACAGAAACTCCCTATTGCAGTGGCGGAGCTAGATGGAGCACTGCAGTGCATTGGAAGGCTCCCGACTATCACGTCGATTACAAAAATACGGTCTAAATTTAAAGAGATGCTGGGTCTGGTGGGATTTACGAGTAACACGCTGTTATGGTGGAATCCACAGCTCCCGGAGATGTTTAGATTGGAGGGCTTCTCTCCCTGGGAAGATAATGGTATCCTAACCCTTGACCATATCATTTCGGAAGGAAGTATAAAGTCCTTCACTCAGTTGCAGGGGGAGTTTGGTATCCCCAGAAACATGTTCTTCCGATATTTGCAGCTACGCCATGCTTTTCAGACACAATTTAAACATACCATACAAATATTTGCCCCCCCCCCCACCCCCTATAGTTAAACAACTGTTACAGGAGGGGACCGCTAGGGGACTAATATCTTTAGTGTAATAAAACCCTACTTGGTAAATGCACCTCTCCAGACCCCCTGCTAGTCAAAAATAAATGGGAGCGGGTGCGATCTCTCAGGCACAATGGGAGGATGCCCTAGCCTTGTCCCCTGCTCTCACACTTAGCGAGTCTCAAAGGCTGTCTCAACTTTATTTGATTCATAGGGTGTACAGGACCCCTAAGTTCCTATTTCAAATTGGACTCCGTTCTGATTCATCCTGTCCACGTGTAAAGAAACTGAAGCATCAATGCTACATATGATTTGGGAGTGCTCAAAATTGAGAGAATTCTGGACGGGGATAAGACAGACGATAACCAAAATAACTCGAATTCGGGTTGCTAATGACCCTAGATTCTGTGTATTGGGCATCTTAAATTCAGCAGATATAACTGACAAAAAGTCAGTGTGTGTCCAGAGGATGCTTTTTCAGGCAAGAGTCCTGATTGCCAGGCACTGGATACAGGCGTGTCCCCCCTCCGTTCGTGAATATGTAAAGAGGATGAATACCGTGATACAATTTGAAAGGGGAATTTATATGAAAAGGAAATGTCTCACTAAATTTGTTACAATATGGCAGGACTGGCTAGATACCCCTAGCATGGCGTCTGAAGCGCTACTGACAAATTGTCTGAGACCCCGGGTGACGTCCCTATTATAGAATTTTGCGAAGAATAATGGCCCCACAATATATTACCCTAACAATTGTACGCAATTCCTATTCGTATACGTGAAGTGATCTATGTGGTATAGAGATGGAGTATGTGAAGTGTCTCCCCTAAGGGTTGCAGTTGGGTTGAGGGTGGGGGGGGTTAAAATGTTATGCTAAGAGGTGTCCGTTGAGCGGATTTCAATTCATCGTTTTGTTATCATTTGATATTGGCTATATTTATGACCTGTTTACAGTCTGACTTTGCTACTGATTCAATCTATGTTAAGCATTGTATGATACATGGGAGCATGAGGGGGGAAATGTGGCACCTATTTGTTGTATTTGTTACAAAATATTTTACAATAAAAATTATCTTTGATTTTAAAAAAAAGTTTACCATTGCCTTTACATTTCATGGCACTCAAAAGTAATAACAGACAGATATACATTTTACACAGCAGCATACAAAAACAGTTTGTTGCGCCGCTATTGTGGGCATGGTGTGGATGGGGCAGGGGAACCACCGGCAGGCCCGTCTCATTCATCATTTTCTATGCCGTTCTTAGGCATAGAAAATGGTCTACATGTAAGACAGCTATGAAGCTTTCTTAAATTTTTAACTGGCGCTAAATGCGCAAAAGTTATAGAGAGACCTGCGACACTTCATAACTTTGGTGGAACCAATGCCAGTTTAGGGGTTTATTAAGACCGGCACCTAAAACACTGCTCTCAATAAATGTGCCCAAAATGTGCCCATTGAATGAGCAAAAAGTACCTACATTTACCTAAAATCTTTAGACACCCCCCCCTCCCCAAAAAAAAAAAAAACTAAAACAAAAACAAAAAAAAAACAGTTCATTAACTCCTTAAGGACACATGACGTATGGGTACGTCATGTGTCCAGTCCCTGAAGATGGCGCCCGCTCCTGCTTGCACCATCGCTGCGGGGGTCCGGCTGATTCCTGTAGCTGACCCCCGCAGCTGATGATCGCGGTCGGCAGCGCTGCCGACCGCGATCATTTAACCCCGCGGATGCCGTGATCAATCCTGATCACAGCATCTGCGCGCGCTAAAACCTAAAGTAAAACTTTCAGCAGCGCTCCGGCTCTCCCTAGTGGTGATCGGGAGAATCGGAGCACTGTAACCCTAAGTTCACACCTGAGCGTTTTACAGCGCGTTCAAACGCGCTGTAAAACGCTCAACACATGAAAACCAATGCTTTCCTATGGCCCTGGTTCTCACTTGAGCGTTTTACAGCGCGTTTGAACGTGCCTTAAAACGCCCGACGCATAAACAAGTACTTGAGCTTTTTTTGGGGCGTTTGTCGCGCGTTTTGTGATTGACACCACAGTAGTCAATCACAAGAACGCGCGTATGAACGCGCGTTTCCTATCTACAAAAACGCGCTGAAATACGTGCGACAAAACGCGCGTTTCTAGAACGCTCAGGTCTGAACCCAGGGTTAGGGATAGCCTCAAGCCTTTCATTCAGCTTAAGGCTATCACTTACTATTTCCTATGGAGCCCTTGTTAGCAATAGGGCTTCATAGGAAAGTAGTAAAATGCTCATAAACTCCAATACAAGTGTATTGGAGTTTATGATAGAAGCAATCAGGTAACTGATTTATATAGGTCCCTATGGGACCTATATAAAAGTGTAAAAAAAATAAATAAATAAATAAAAAAACTAAAAATTTAAATCACCCCCCTTTCCCCAAAATTAAAATAAAATAAAAATAAATAAAAGAAATACACATCATGGGTGTCGCAATGTGTGAAAACGCCCATAGTATAAAAATATAAAAATATATTTCCCATACGGTAAACAGAAAAACGGAAAAAAGCGCCCAAATGGCCGATTTGCCGTTTTTTGACGCTTCATTTCCTCAAAAAAAATTTAATAAAAAGCGATCAAAAAGTCCTACACACCCCATAATGGTATCAACTAAAAGTTAAGATCGCCCCGCAAAAAATAAGCCCCCATACAACGCCATACACTTATTTACAAATACGTTATAGCGGTCAAAACATGGCGACAAAAAAAATAAAAAAAACTTTTTTTCCCACTTTTGAATTTTTTTTCACTATCAAAACGCAAGAAAAGCTATACATATTGGGTATCGCCGGATTCGTACTGACCTGTAGAATAAAACTAAATGGTCAGTTTTATTGCAAATCAAACGTCGTAATTTAGAAACCCGTAAAACTGTGGTGAAATTGCTTTTTTTTTGCAAAAAAAAAGGAATTTTTTTCCCGCTTCCCAGTACACCGTATGCATTATTAAATGATGGCGTTGGAAAGTACAACTTGTCCCGCAAAAAATAAGCCCTCATATGGCCATGTGAACGGAAAAATAAAAAAGTTATGGCTCTTGGAAGGCATAGAGCGCAAAACGAAAACGCAAAAATGAAAAAACCCTGTGTCCTTAAGGGGTTAATGATGCATATAGGGATACACCTCTCACAGGTAAATACACACATAGAAACATAGAATGTGTCAGCAGATAAGAACCATTTGGCCCATCTAGTCTGCCCAATATACTGAATACTATGAATAGCCCCTGGCCCTATCTTATATGAAGGATGGCCTTATGCCTATCCCATGCATGCTTAAACTCCTTCACTGTATTTGCAGCTACCACTTCTGCAGGAAGGCTATTCCATGCGTCCACTACTCTCTCAGTAAAGTAATACTTCCTGATATTACTTTTAAACCTTTGCCCCCTAATTTAAAACTATGTCCTCTTGTAGCAGTTTTTCTTCTTTTAAATATTCTCTCCTCTTTTACAGTGATGATTCCCTTTATGTATTTAAAAGTTTCTATCATATCCCCTCTGTCTCTTCTTACTTCCAAGCTATACATGTTAAGGTCCTTTAACCTTTCCTGGTAAGTTTTGTCCTGCAATCCATGTACTAGTTTAGTAGCTCTTCTCTGAACTCTCTCCAAAGTTTCAATATACTTCTGCAGATATGGTCTCCAGTACTGCACACAATACTCCAAATGAGGTCTCACTAGTGCTCTGTAGAGCGGCACGAGCACCTCCCTCTTTCTACTGTAAATGCCTCTCCCTATACACCCAAGCATTCTGCTGGCATTACCTGCTGCTCTATGACATTGTCTGCCCACCTTTAGGTCGTCTGATATAATGACCCCTAAATCCCTTTCCTCAGATACTGAGGTTAGTACTGTATCACTGATTTTATATTCTGCTCTTGGGTTTTTACGCCCCAGGTGCATTATCTTGCACTTATCGACATTAAATTTTAGTTGCCAGATTTTTGACCATTCCTCTAGATTTCCTAAATCCTTTTTCATTTGGTGTATCCCTACAGGAACATCAACCCTGTTACAAATCTTTGTGTCATCAGCAAAAAGACACACCTTACCATTGAGGCCTTCTGCAATTTCGCCGATAAAGATATTAAACAATATGGGTCCCAGAACAGATCCCTGAGGTACCCCACTGGTAACAATACCATGGTCTGAATATACTCCATTGACTACAACCCTCTGTTTTTTGTCCTTCAGCCACTGCCTAATCCATTCAACAATATGTGAGCTCAAGCTCAGAGACTGCAGTTTATTGATAAGCCTTCTATGTGGGACAGTATCAAAAGCCTTAATAAAGTCCAGATAAGCGATGTCTACTGCACCTCCGCCATCTATTATTTTAGTCACCCAATCAAAAAAGTCAATAAGATTAGTTTGACATGATCTCCCTGAAGTAAACCCATGCTGTTTTTTATCAATCAACCCATGGGTTTTTAGATGTTCCACAATCCTCTCCTTCAGTATGGTTTCCATTAATTTCCCCACTATTGATGTCAGGCTTACCGGCCTATAGTTGCCCGATTCCTCTCTACTACCTTTCTTGTGAATTGGCACAACGTTTGCTAATTTCCAATCTTCTGGGATGACACCTGTTACCAGTGATTGGTTAAATAAATCTGTTTATGGTTTTGCTAGTACACCTCTAAGCTCTTTAATAGCTTTGGGTGTATCCCACCAGGCCCCTGTGATTTATTTGTATTATTTGACAGCTGACTTAGAACCTCTTCCTCTGTAAAGACACATGCATCAAAGGATTCATTAGTCTTCCTCCCTAACTGAGGTCCTTCTCCTTCATTTTCCTTTGTAAAAACTGAACAGAAGTATTCATTGAGGCAGTCAGCTAGTTCTTTATCCTCTTCCATATACCTTCCTTCTTTTGTTTTTAATTTGGTAATTCCTTGTTTTAATTTCCTTTTTTCATTTATGTATCTGAAGAATGTCTTATCAGCTTTTTTCACTGACTGAGCTAATTTCTCTTCTGCCTGAGCTTTAGAAGCTCTTATAACTTGCTTGGCCTCTCTCTGCCTCATCTTATAGATTTCCCGGTCATCCTCGTTTTGGGTGTTTTTATACTTGCTAAATGCCATCTTTTTGTTTTTAATGATTTTGGCCACTTCTGCTGAGTACCACAGTGGCCTCTTCCTTTTTTTGCCTTTACTGACAAGCCTAATGCACTTTTCTGTTGCCTTCAGTAGTGCCAATTTTAAGTAGTCCCATTTCTCTTGGACTCCATTGAAATTGTTCCAGTCTGATAGGGACTCGTATACCACTGATCTCATTTTAGAAAAGTCTGTTTTCCGAAAATCTAAAACTTTTGTTTTTGTGTGGAGTGACTCAGTCACTGTACTTATAGTAAACCTCACTGACTGGTGGTCACTGGATCCTAAGCTTTCCCCTACATAAGTAACAATGTCCCATACACTTTGTCCTGATGCATTTCTCTGCAGCAATTTTGTCACAGTTCATCAGGGGACTTCAAAAAGGGGAATAATGTCCCAAAATAGTATTCAAAATGCATTAGAGAGGACACCAAACCATTCCTCTAAATGGATGCCAGCCGTGAAACAGATATGTACTCAATATATCCCCCACTTTATGACCATAACTGCTGTAGCACGCTGCACAACACATAAGGATGCTTATAGTGAGAGCAAATCCCAGAGGTTACAGCATGGAAGCCCCATAATTCACCTGAGCAGACACTGGGTAGAGCTGACTGTAATATTGTACATCAATCATAGAGAGTCAAATGCCAAAGGATAACCAGTACAATATGATTGCACTGGTGTAGTAATCCAATCACAAATACAGGAGGCCAATACGTGATGAATAGGCATATCCCTATATACATCATTAATCCACCGACTTCTTTGGGTGTAAAGACTATATTGACGGACTGACACACGCTCACTATAATATATCTCCTTTGGTGATGGCACCTTCCTGTGTCACTTACAATTTAGGGCCTGTAGGAGGTTCCTGACACGGGTAGCCATTCCGTTTTCTCAGGCAGGGCCTAATAAGTTCCAGGGAGAGTAAATAAGGACAGCACTCTTCCCTACATCATACGTCTCTGTTGGTCCTATCATGTTATATGTTTAGGGGCATTTATTAGTCTTTCATATACATTATCTAATAAAGGCTATGTTTTGGCGTTGGTGGTTCTGAGGTTTATTACTAAAGTTATTCCCACTACCTTTTATACCGGACTTGCCGGCAGTATGTTTGTCAGACCTGTGACATCTCATATAAAAAACTGGATAGATAATTTAAAGAGGCGTCCTCAATATCAGAACTATTGGGTCATACAGCCCATGCCTTAACAATCAGCTGTTTAGGGCAGCTGCCAGAGCCGGAAACTTTACATTGGACAGAGCCAAAAAGCAGATGACTATCACCGTGGTGCAGTGGCCATGCTGGGTACTGCAGCTCAGTTCCCCTTCACGTCAATGGGAGCTGAGCTGTAGTATGCCGGTGCTGAAAACTGCACAGTGGTTAAAGACCTCCGTCCACTGTATAGTTTCCAGCATTGGTGGCTACCTGAACTCCCATCAGTCTGATACTGATGATTTAGACCTAATTCACACGTCAGTTATCGGTCAGTGATTTCCATCAGTGATTGTGAGCACAAACCAGGTGCGGCTCTAAACACAGATCAGGTGCAGATCTTTCCCTTATACCTTATGTCTGTGGAGGCTCCACATCTGGTTTTGGCTCACAATCACCGAAGTAAAATAACTGACCAAAACGCTGAATAAGGCCTTGTCTTGATGTTGTTGGCCCCTGCCCACATCATCAATCATCTTGCAGTGTTTTGCTGAGCCCATGTTCCTGGCTCACATATCTAAGAGGGTGCAACTTCAAGGCAAGAGCAGGATACTGACAGGAGCTCCAGGGCGCAGGCCCGGTAACAGATTACGACCATGTTGTGCGTTGGCAGTGTTTTAGGAAATGCAAACGGGGGTGAGGTAACATTTTCATGTGTCTGTACAGTGGCACCACAGGCGCCCTAAGCACCACAGCCCAACAGTCCAGTGGGTATCCTCACTCCCTGTATGAGTGTGCAGACAGTGACCGCTGTCCATCAGGGGTAGATCTGCCCACTGTCAGCAGGGACATAAATCTCACCAGCTCCATAACCTGCCTGCAGATTGCACTGCATGTTCAATGTAACAGGTTTGTCATTCATTTTTACACAGAAACATGGCAATGATGAAATGTGTGAACGAAGCAGAGATGATGTTTTCCAACCGGTTGACACTTTGCAGTTTTGATCTGGTTTTGCCTTCTTTTCTGGGCCCAAACATATAATAATTAATATTCTTACAAAATGTTACCTTTGTTAAAGCGGAAAAGATTTACAAAGGAGCTGTAGGCCGACTTAAAAGGTGGATCATCTTGATCTGGGGTCAGAGGTTTAAAATGAGTAAGATGGGATGGACTACTTGGAGACCTGGGCAGCTCGCTGGCAGATTCCAGTGTAGGAGAGGACTTGTCATCTGTGGCCATCTCATGAGACCTTAGGAAAAATAAGAAGAGTCTAAGAAGTACATCTGAATATAGCGATAACTAAAATAAATACATTTCATATGGAGGCATGTGTTTGACAATACAGAAGACTGGAGCAGCAGTAAACGTCACCATGGACTGTTTGATTTTGTGATCTGCCTATATTTGGGCTACGTAGGAGGGGGGTCAATGAGCACTACTGCCGATCACAAGCCCTCACCTGAAACCAGGAAGATCGGCACAGCAGAGGGTAAGGCCTCATGCACACAACCGTATGTGTTTTGCGGCCTGCAAATTGCAGATCCGCAAAAAAAAAAAAAAACTCCGTATGACATCCTTTTTTTTGCGGATCCATTGTAATAATGCCTATCCTTGTCCGCAAACTAGAAAAAAAATAGGACATGCTCTATTTTTTTTTGCAGGGCTACGGAACGGACTAACTGATGTGGACAGCACATGGTGTGCTGTCCGCATTTTTATGCGGACCCATTGATGTGAATGGGTCCGCATCCTATCAGCAAAAAAAACGGAAAGAACAAGGAAACAAAATACGGTCGTGTGCATGAGCCCTTAGAACATTGCAGTGTATTCACACACAATACATTTTTTTGCCATGATCACTGAATTAAGGCAATATTTTTAATAATTATTAAGTGTAGAAGATATTGTGCTTGACTGTATTTGTAACTCTTCACTTCAATGGATCTGCCATCTGCAAGATTCAGTCCGCACCGCAAAAAAATGTTCTATTTTTTGCAGAGTGGAGGCACGAACCGAAATCCAACCATAGCGCTCTGTACTGCTTCCATGGGCTTCTGCTCTGTGCCTCCGCTCCGCACCACTCCATATCTTGCAGATTGCAGACCCATTTAAGTGAATGGGTCCGCATCTGTGATACAGAGCGAACACGGCCGGTACCTTTAGGGCTCATGCACACGAACGTGTGAGGCCCGTGCCCGTATTGCAGCCTGGAAACACAATCTGCAAGATATGGAGCGGTGCAGAGGCACAAAGCAGAAGCTGACAGAAGCACTGCCTCCGCAAACAGTGGGCACACAGTGGTAGGCAGCACAGACACAGGGCGCACACGTGAATGAGCCCTTATTGTGGAAAAACCCAATTCATTGACTATCCTTAAAAAATAGGAGCCTATTTGCCACAGTCAGGAGGTGCATGTGCAAGTTACTGTTATCATAACTCATTTCACAGTACAATGTGTTCACACTATTATCTGACCTATACATAACATTCTTAGAATCTTTACGATTTATGACAAAATAAATATGGAGGGTTGTAAACTGAGTGATACTGACCACTGCAGTCCATGGGAATACATGAAGTAAATGTGTCTTACCAATTACCCGCTGCTCCCATTCTAATGCGTCCTGCATCCCCCACCAGTCTCGACCTCCTGGAACCGCTGGACACAGGAGATGCAACCGATCACCCAATCACTTATCGAAGTGGAGATCTACCTCAACCAGGGCCTGGCTGAGCGGTCACATTTCCTGTGATGAGAGGGACCAGGAAGTTGGGCCCATTGAGTAAATGGGTAAGCTGAACCATTTTTACAGTAAGGCGTATTATTTTATACCATACTGAGCCATTTAAAAAAAAAATTTGTAACTAGCCAGACAACCCCTTAAAAAAAATGTATGGTGTGTATGGTGCATGATTGACTAGAAATACCTGCGAATATATATTTTGGGTTTGCTGAAAAAGGAATAAAATAATTGAGACTGGGGTTACAAAACACCTTTGAAGCATTATAGCTTCAATTTCTACAACTTGCATGTGGTATCCTATTTTAAAAGGGTTTTCCGTGACTTTATAACCGATGACCTATCCTCGGAATTCTCAGGATAGGTCATCAGTATCTGATCTGTGGGGGTCTGCTCCCTGGGACCACAGAAGATCAGCTGTTTGAGAAGGCACCAGGACTCCTGTGAGTGCCACAGCCTTTGCGCAGCTTACTGAACACAGTGCTGTACATTGTATAGCGGCTGTGCTTGGTATCGCCCTCAACTCCATTCACTTTTGAGGGACTGAGCTCCGCCTAGAACCCGTGACACATGAATGTGTCGTCACTCGGCCTAGGAAAAGCATAGAGAGCACCGCTGCCTTCTCAAATAGCTGATCGGCGGGTTCCCAGGTGTCAGACCTGCGTAGCATTAGCATCAGAATACTTTCTATTACTATAGCATTATTGTAGTTTGTTTGGTTTGCAGAGTTCTATTTGCCCTTGGTCAAATTGCGTAGAACACTAGCCTGCCATCATATTGGCCCCTCTGATGCTGAACTAACTGAATGGTTCTATGTAATAACTAATCTCTGCTTAGAAGGTCATTTTTTCTGTTCAAGTGGATATTCCCAGAGGAGAGCTGGTCATCTCAGTGCAGTCACTGTCCAAGTGAATAGTAGATATGGAAACGGACAACCATGAGGACAACAGAGACTACAGAGAAAGGAGCTGGAAGAAAAGAAAACAGCTAAGGACAAAGAGGACAGTAAGACCACTTAAAGCAAAAACAGTTCTATATTAGTCTATAGAAGCCCAAGAACAGGTGACACCAAAGCCTGAGACTAGGCAGATTCATCAGCAATGTCCCAGGGGCAACTCGTTTCATGTCAACATGCGCTCATATAACATCTGCTACTTCCACTCTTTGTTGTATGAAGACAGGCCAGGCCGGTCCCCTAGAATGTTAGAAAGTTACTTAATTACCCCATTCAGTATATATAGTGAATTAAAGAATTCTAAATCCCTCAGCGCATTGTATTCAACCATTTCTGAGTTAAAGTGGTCTACAGCATCTGGATGTTAAATGGTCACCATTACAGTGGGCATATGGGCTCTGACAAAGTCTTCCATTAACCTGCATTACAGGGCACCGTTAGACGCGGTCACCAAGAATCTTACCTGCCATTTAAACTACGGTTAACATGCTACCTTATAACCACAGGTATAACAACACATACCCTGCTCCAAATACACTGCCAGAAAACATTGCTTATTCCAGTCTCACAAAGAACCCAGGAGAGTTATGCTTCATCCTGTTTGTGTCCGACATGACGACCGGGGAAACAGCAAAGCTCATAAGATGCCTCTAAGCTGGATCCGATGGAAGGAAAAGGGAGCAGGAAGTTTGCTGGAAGGCTGCACAGCATGTGATACTGATCAACCCCTACATGAAAACCAGCTGACCATAAACTGGACACTCCCAACACTGATATAGACTTCGGCCAAGTTCACACTTCAGTTGTTTGGTCAGTTATTTCCATCAGTTATTGTGAGCCAAACCCAGGAGTCGGTCAAAAACATAGAACGGGAGGAAATCTTTCCATTATACATTATCTCTGGTTCTGGCTCACAATAAGGCTCCATTCACACATTCGTGTGCGTTTTGCGGATCTACATTTTTCAGACCGCACTTCGCCGGCACTCTCATAGAAAATGCCTTTTCTTGTCTGCAATTTCGGACAAGAATAGGACATGTTCTATTTTTTTGCAGAACGGAAGTGCGGACCCAAAATTCCGGATCCAGGCGGGACATAGTGTGTCCCCATAGAAATGAATGGGTCCGCAATTCCGTTCTGCAAAATGCGGAACAGAATTGCAGACGTGTGAATGGGGCCTTACTGATGGAATTGCCATATTGCCGTTACAGTTGTTCAAACTGCTCATACAAGAAAGCCGTTTAGTCCATGAACGACCCTTCTGTGAATGAGAGATCTTTAGTCTGGCTATCGGATGAAAATATTAAACATGGCTGACTTCTTTTCAGACGATGATGCTCTGTCATTGGTCGGCAAAACCGATCGTTCATTGTTAAGTTTCAACCGGCGGATGATCGTTTTGGTATTGCAACCTTTACCGTTGTGGCCATACATGTTTAATGAAGCCAGGAGGTGGACAGAAGATCTTTCATCTATGAACAATCTTTTGTCTGCCTATAAGAGGAAAATATCGGTCCACGCTTACAACACCCGCTTGTCAATAAATATGTGCCCTGACTTGATGAGAAGACCAGAAGCATTGCCTTTTAACACAGCAGAATCGCAAGAAGCAAAGGAGATCCTAAAATAGGAGCAGCTGAGTTATGGAATGTGGTGACATCGCCAGGGAATGGACTGAACTAGTAATGGGGAACGGCCATGTGTTAAAGGGAACCAGTCATCAGAAAATGGCCTATTTTAAACTATTTTCACCGAGCATGTCTAAAAAACTCTCCCATAGAAGTCAATGAGTCCATTGTGTCTATGGCCCAAGGGGCTGCATAAAGCACATTTTTTAATGCTTTGTAAATGCTGTTAAGTGCAGCTCAGGCAAGATGGCCGCCCCCAGAATCATTTTCAGGAAATAGAAATTAAAAAATATGTAATAAGAAGATAAAAACAGATTAGATATAAAGGGATGTGTGTCACTATCTGGTTTTAGATAAAATTTTGGTGACTATTCCTTTAAAGAGGTTGGCGACTTTCTTGCTACTTGTATCCAATGTGTATGTAAGATAACTAAATGATATTTACTGATAAATTCTCACTTGATATTCTGTGCTATTTTCTATATTTCATAAGTCATGTCCCCTTGTTAACCCGTACAGTGCCAGCGCCGTACATGTTTGGCGCTGGAGACTAGGTCTAAAATGCCAGAGCCATATAGCTAGATGTGCCACGGTCAGCGCTAACCGCGGCACGTGCAGGGTCTGTGGAGGGTTCCTGGTCCTATCGGGTCCCCTTCAATACGGTTGACGGGGACCCATTGGTTGGGAAGGCAGCCAGGTGCCTTCCTTAGGCATCGTGGCAGTCTTCCCTGTAAGCCTGTAAGATCCAGCCCCCTGGATCTCACCGGAAAGCAGGCTGAGGTGTATTACACTAAGTAATACACTTACAGCCAATGCATCACAATACAGGGGATCAGACTCCCAAAAGTAGAATTTCCAGAGCGGGACAAAAAATAAAAATAAATAAAATTTACACAATAAAAAATTTAACGTTTCAAGTAAAAAAGTGTTCATTTCCCAATTAATAAATATAAAAATTGTACAAAATAGAGAAAGAAAGAAAAGTAGACCTATTCGGTATCGCCGTATCGACCAGCTCTATAAAAATATCATATGATCCACCCCATCAGGTGAATGCCATAAAAAAACAAAAAACAAAAAAACTGTGCCAAAACAGCCATTTTCTGGTCACCTTACCTCACAAAAAGTGTAATACAAAGCAATCAAAAAGACGTTTGTAGTCCAAAATGATACCAGTCATTTCATCCTGTAAAAAAATGAGCCCCTACCTAAGACAATTGCCCCAAAAAAATAAAAATATGGCTCTCAGAAAATGGCAACACAAAAACAAGATTTTATTATGATCAAAAAGGCTTTCATAGTGTAAAACTTTAGGTAGTGTCGCCGCGTCCGTAACAACCTGCTCTATAAAAGTATCACATGATATACCCCCTAAGGTGAATGCTGTAAAAAAAAAAAAATTTCAAACTATGCCAAAACAGCCATTTTTTGGCAACTTGCCTCAAAGTGTAATCCTAAGCGATCAAAACGTCTTATGTACCCCAAAATGGTACCAATGGAAACATCACCTCATTACGCAAAAAATTAACCCTCACATAAGACAATCACTCAAAAAATAAAAACCAATGGCACCCGTAAACCAATCCATCAAAATCTACGCTGCAAAAGCCATATGGCACACCTTCCCTTCTGCAAAGAAACGGCCGTCACAAGGCCATTTTTAGCACCAGTGAAAGTCTATGGGGCTATTCACATGGCCGTTTTTTTAACGGCCATTGAATAGCGTCCGTCCAAAAATAGGACATGGAGCATTATTAAAGCTGGGGGCAGCAAAAAAGTAAAATAAAAATTCCTACACTATGGGGGGGACATATGTGGGTGTTCTCAGAAAGGTGGGGCTAGAAATAACTGCCAACCAAATTTATCAATTTTTCATGTCCGTTTTTAACGGACATGAAAAACTGATGCAAAACTGACATTAAAAACAGACACACGGGCAGAAAATGGATGCACACACTGATGCAAAATGGCCATGAAAAACTGACAGTGTGTCCGTTTTTAACGGACGTTTTTTTTTCACTGTCATGTGCATGTAGCCCAAGTAAAAGCGTTCCGAAGTTATAAGCACATAAAGTGACGCATGTCAGATTTGCAAAAATCGGCCTGGGATTTAAAGGCTATGGACACCTTTGTGCACTAAAAATCAATAACCAAATATCTTACAGTAATGCAGCACATAATAAAATTACACTTGTTTCTTTACTGGTATCAGCTTTGCTTCACATGCTCTCAGAAATGCTCTTCTATGAGTTTTGCTCACTGCTGTCATCTCCTGTGAGGCTCTGTGGGCATTCCTGTTGATTTGCACCAGCACAAGCTCTGCTGCCCCGCCCCCACATCCTGTTACACAGCACAGCTAGCAGCCATTCACATATAGGCTGCTGGAAGTACCAAGTGACTTGGTAGTGAGATTTCATTCCAATTCACAACATGGTGAGTCTTACAGTATGCTACAACCTGTAATCAGCAGATCTATTTCTCACTTTCCATTCTGTAAAAAGTCCATTATTTGTAGACACAATAGATCTTTGCTGATAACGTTAGTGCAGCGATCTACAGTCATAACCATGGCATTTTAAGCAGAATATAGATGTCATTACAGACAGCTCTTACTACATGCATTCTCTTCTGAATACAGTATTGTGTGTACTCTCCTCTGAACACAGTACTGTGTGCAGTCCGCACAGTGAGCACTCACTTGTCCCACACCGATTAGTACAGTGTGACGACATACAATGCTATGTACACATATAAGTACACGGGGGGGGGGGGGGGGTCGATTTATCAAAACTGGTGTAAAGTAGAACTGGCTTAGTTGCCCATAGCAACCAATCAGATTTCTCCTTTCATTTTTCCAATGAAGCTGTGAAAAATGTATATATATAGCAACTGAAAATATATATAAAGAAAAAAATGACAGCACTTTATTCACTCCTGTGGTCGCACTGTTTTCAGCTCATTCACAGAGTCTCTTTTCAACCTATGAGCTAAAACATTGCGACTAGTGTTGAGTGAACTTGTGTTTCAAGTTCGGCGTAAAAGGTTCAGGTTATCTAAGAATTCAGTTATGGATTCTGCTACCACAGACCATAAGGGTCCATTCACACATCCGCAATCGTTTCGTGGTCCGCAAAACACGGATATCGGCCATGTGCGTTCCGCATTTTGCGGACCGCACATAGCCAGCACTATGAGAGAAATGCCTATTCTTGTCGGTGGCTGCGGACAGGAATAGGACATGCTCTATTTTTTTTGCGGGGCCGCGGAACGGAAATTCTTATATTGTCCTGGATCCATTGGCCTGCACCTCCATATTTATATTTGGCCTGATGTGCTGCTATTGACATGGTCGTCGTAACGACGCGGCGATACCTAATATGTCAGAAATTAAAAGGGTATTCTGGTTGTTTGAAGTTACGCCCTATCCACGGGGGACAGCTATTAGATCATGGGGGTCCTACTGCTGGGACCCCCACCAATCACAAGAACGAGGGCCTTGTACCCCCTACAGCCCTCCTGAAATGAACACAGGAGCCAGTCACTCATCCGTGCAGATGCTCCATTCGTTTTTTGGGGAGTTCCAGAGACGTCAAGCACTTTACTCCGCTATCTCCAGAACAGTCATAGAAATGAATGGCACATGTAATTGTGACTGGCCGCTGTGTTCAATGGGGCTGCAGGGGGCATGAGGCTCCCGTTCTCGTGTTCGATGGGGGTCCCTTCGGTAGGAACCCCACCGATCTAATAGTTGTCCCCTATCGTGCGGACAGAGGATAACTTTAAACAACCGGAATACCCCTTTAAGGCCTCATTCACACGACATACGTTTTGGTTCACGTCCAAGCCACACTTTTTGCGGACTGCACGCGGACCTATTCATTGCCAAGGTGCAGCTGTACCACAAATTATAGAACACATCCTATTCTTGTCTGTTTCGTGGACATGAATAAGCATTTTGAAAACGGGGCTGGGAAAAGTGTGAAATGCACACCGTCGGCATCTGCATCTTGCTGTTTACAGACTGCAAAATGGATATGGCTGTGAGAACTGCTGGAAAATGATCCCCATAATGGGGCAGATATATTAATTTAGGCTACTTTCACATTCGGTTTTTGATTCAAGTTTGGAGATCTGGCAGAGGATCTCAAGACCTAAATTAAACCGATCAGTTTTGTCCTCATTCATTGCCAATAAACAGTTCAGTCCAGTTGCAATTTGGGGCCGGACACAAAACCGCAGCAGGCAGCATTTATGTATCCGATTTACAAAACGAAACAAACCAGATCTGGGATGAAAATCAATGTAATTAGTCAATAGTGTTGGATCAGTTTTTTCATTACTGAAAAAAAAGATCCAGCGCCCATTGACTTACAATGATTTTCATAGCAGATCCAGTTGTTGCGTTTTAATTTAATACAACCAGATCTGACACAGCCAATAGTATTTTAAAGGGGCTAGGCTACTTCACACTCTACTTGTATCCAGCAAGCAGTTCTGTCGTCGGAGCTGCCTGACGGATCCGCCGTTTAGTGTCACAACTGACAGCATTTGTAGACGGATGCGGATCCCTCTACAAATGCATTGCAAGAACGGATCCGTCCCTCCGCTTGTCATTCGGATGGACGGATCCGTTCTGCACTCTTTTTCATATTTCTCCCGGTCTGCGCATGCGGTCTGCCGGCGACTGATCAGGCATTTTGGACGGACATAATACTGCAGCATGCTGCAGTATTATGTCTGGCCAAAACGCCTGACAGTGACTGAACGGAAGGCATACTGATGCAAACTGAAGGGATTTCTATCCATTCAGAATGCATTGGGATATGCCTGATCAGTTCTTTTCCGGCATAGAGCCCTTTTGATGGAACTCTATGCCGAAAAAGAACAACGCAAGTGTGAAAGTACCCTTATCCAGGAAATGATAATGATAACCCATCCTCAGGATAGGTCCTCATTATCACAATGGCGGAGGTCCAAGTTCCGGCACTCCCTCCGATCAGCTGTTATATGAAGCTGCCGTGCTCACTGGAGCTCTGGTGAGCGCCGTGGACTCCCAGCAGCTTACCAAGCACAGTGCTGTACATTGGATAGTGGCTGTGCTTGGTATTGCAATTCAGCCTCTTTCACTTCAATGGGACCGACGTATAGAGACATCACATGGCCTAGGAATAAGCTGCTGCAGTCACGGAGCTCCGGTCTCTAACAGTTGATCGGTGGGGGTCCTGGATGTTAGGTCCCTGCTGAACTGATATTTATGAGCTACCCTGAGGATGGGTCATCAATATAATTACTGGATAACCCCTTTAAGTATTTCCAGTACGGAAAGGTGAAGGAGATCCTATATTGTTACATACAGCTTCCCATGAAATACAGCACCGTGTCTGCTATTATCATTACATACAACATCACTTTCCAGTCCCATTATAATAAATGAGATAGGTAATTATGATATTAATAGTGGTAATACTAGGGATTCCTTACGCCTGACGATACTCAGAGAGCAGCCATTTGCATCAGAGGTGTGAAACATGAACATACATGATGAGTGGTGACACTGTCACCTAGGCAGGGAAGGTGCGCTCCTTGTGGCAGTGATGTCACCTGTAGTAGGCACACACTCCTCGATTAATCGCCCAAAAAATTTCCTGGTTCAATTAGAGTTAGTATTTAACCACTTCAGCACTACACTACTTTCACCGTTTATTGCTCCGTCATACAACTTACCACCCAAATGAATTTTTCCTCCTTTTCTTCTCACTAATAGAGCTAACATTTCTGCTAACTTCTGGCAAAAAATAAATAAAAATCTCCCACGGACTCGCTATGCCCCTCAGTGAATACCTTGGGGTGTCTACATTCCGAAATGGGGTCATTTGTGGGGTGTGTTTACTGTTCTGGCATTTTGGGCGGGGCTAAATTGTGAGCATCCCTGTAAAACCTAAAGGTACTCGTTGGAATTTAGGCCCCTTTGCGCACCCAGGCTGCAAAAAAGTGTCACTCATGTGGTATCGCCATACTCAGGAGAAGTAGGGCAATGTGTTTTGGGGTGTATTTTTACATATACCCATGTTGGGTGAGAGAAATATCTCTGTAAACTGACAACTTTGTATAAATTTTTTTAAAAAGTTGTCATTTACAGAGATATTTCTCACACCCAGCATGGGCATATTTAAAAATACACCCCAAAACACATTGCCCTACTTCTCCCGAGTACGGCGATACCACATGTGTGACACTTTTTTGCAGCCTGGGTGCAATGCAAGGTCCAAATTCCAATGAGTACCTTTAGGATTTCACAGGGCATTTTTACGCATTTGGATTCCGGACTTCTTCTCACGCTTTAGGGCCCCTAAAATGCCAGGGCAGTATAAATACCCCACAAGTGACCCCATTTTAGAAAGAAGACACCCCAAGGTATTCCGTGAGGGGTATGGTGAGTTCATGTAAAATTTTATTTTTTGTCACAAGTTAGTGGAATATGAGACTTTGTAAAAAACAAAAATAAAAAAAAAAAAATATCAATTTCCGCTAACTTGTGCTCAAAATTTTTTTTTTCTGTGAACTTGCCATGCCCCTCACGAAATACCTTGGGGTGTCTTCTTTCCAAAATAGGGTCACTTGTGGGGTATTTATACTGCCCTGGCATTTTAGGGGCCCTAAAGCGTGAGAATCCAAATGTGTAAAAATGCCCTGTGAAATCCTAAAGGTACTCATTGGAATTAGGGCCCCTTTGCGCATCTTGGCTGCAAAAAAGTGTCACTCATGTGGTATCGCCGAACCCAGGAGAAGTAGGGCAATGTGTTTTGGGGTGTATTTTTACTGTGTGTGAGAAATATCTCTGTAAATGACAACTTTTTAAAACATTTTATACAAACTTGTCAATTTACAGAGATATTTCTCTCACTCAGCATGGGTATATGTAAAAATACACCCCAAACACATTGCCCTACTTGTCCTGAGTACGGCGATACCACGTGTGTGTCACTTTTTTGCAGCCAAGATGTGATCCGCAAAACACATATGGACATGTGAATTGAGCCTTACAGGGGGGTGATCAGTGACAGGGGGTGATCAGGGAGTCTATATGGGGTGATCAGGGGTTAACAGGGGGTTAATAAGTGACGGGGGAAATAGTGTGGTGCTTGGTGCTACTTTACATAGCTACCTGGTCCTCTGATGGTCGATGCCAGCAAATGGGACCACCAGAGGACCAGGTAGCAGGTATATCAGACGCTGTTAACAAAACAGCGTCTGATATGCCTCTTTGAGGCTGGGAACACACCTAGGCGTTTCTGAATCGCGCGTTTTTGGATGCGCGTTTTTGTAACTACGAAATACGCACGATTCAGTGATTCTCCCCTATGGCATCATTGTCCATAGGCGCGTTAAAACGCTCAAAGAAGCTCATGTACTTGTTTGGGCGTGGGGCGTTTTACAGCGCGTTCAAACGCCCAAATGTGAACCATGCCCATAGGGAAGCATGGCTTTTCACATGTTGTGCGTTTTGATGCTTTGTATTTTGCATCTACAGCCTGCCAGCGATTGATCATCGCTGGCAGGCTGCAGTACAACTGCCGAGGCGCGATCTGCTGTGAACGGGCGCGCGTTCACAGCAAATCTCGCCTCTTGCGAGATGACGCGCCGCCGCGTCAAGGAGGAACCAGCCTGCCGCCTGGACGCAGCCCTGCTGTTCACATTTTGACATCATGAGACCAAGACGACACCTAACAGCTGATTAACATACGCTGCCATTGCGAGGCTTCAAGCAGGATGTTCTCCGATGGAAGTGGCCACTACGCTTAGCGTGTCACAGAGTGTCATCAGCAGGTTGCAACAGAGATACAGAGAGACTGGAAGAGTCACAGAAAGGCATAGAAGTGGACGTCCTTTGGCCATATCCTAAGCTGATGACCGCTTCATTGTGAACAATGCCCTGCGGAACTAGATGATTATGAATACCACACAACTTCAGGCACATCTAAGGGAGGTGAGAGGCACCCAAGGGTCTCGTCAGACCATTCGAAACCATTTACATCAGTGTGGTCTGCATGCTAGACAACCTGCAAGGGTACCTGACGACAGGCATTATCATCATCTTGCATGGGCCAGGGATCATCTACGCTGGACAAGGGACCAGGGTGCCTCAGTGCTGTTCACCAATGAAAGTTGATTCAAACTGAACAGAAATGATGGCCACCAATTACGTTGGAGACGTCAAGGAGAGCGCTATGCATCAGCCACTGTTGTCCCCAGATGAGCCTTTGGTGGTGGTGGTGTAACAGGGTGGGCAGATATGTCTAGTCAATACAGAACTGCCCTACACTTTGTGAATTGTACAGTGACAAGCTCATAGTACTTGAGTAACATCATTAATCCTGTCATTATGCCTCCATATGAATAACACAGGCCTAATTTCATCTTCATGGACGACATTGTGCCAGCTCATCGAGGCTTGCTGGTGGGCATCTGGAGCCTTCAGAGGTTTTGACATTCACCGCACCCATTGATAGTGCTCCTATGATGTCACTAAAATACTGCGGTAATTAATAAACTGTAATATCGCCATATCTTAATACAGGTATATTGCCCAACCCTAGTAGGTCCCCCAAAATGTACATAGTGGCTGGTCAGCCATGTGTACTGCCACTAAATTCACTTCAGGCGTTGTACTTCTGCTTCTGTGTTTCTTTTGATGCATTTTTAAAAATTATTTGTTTGCGGTGCACTTACAGGACGGTAATCCCTTTATTTTATGGTTTTTTTTTTTTACGTTTCCAGTTCAAAAACAGATTTTTGGTCTTGCAAATTGTGGTGTTTTTATGAAGAAGTGCATGTAAATTTTAGGCCTAAGTGGTAGGTATGAACTGTACACACACAACGTTTACTTTTAAAAGGGGTACTGCACATCATTTTGTGCTTCAGTTACACTTTTACCCACTAATTTCAACCTTCATGCAGTTTTTATGAAAAATGACACTGCGGAAGGAAGAAGTGTTAGGCTAGGGCCATATGACGACATTTGTCGCAGTAATGTCGCGTGACGTGTTTTATTAAGCTAGTCTATTAGGGCTGTACGATATGGGAATTTTGTGCGATTGCGATTTGGGCCCTAAAAATTGCGATAACGATATGCGACGCGATATTTTAAGGGGATTGTGCTAAAGGTCTATCTGCTTGTATTTTCAAGGTAAAAGCGCACACAGATGACTGATAATGTGAAATGTAGTTATGCTGAACTCAAGAACTGAAATGCGCAGTGTTTTTCAAAATAAAATACATATTTGCATTACTGCAAAAGTACAAAATACAAAACTTGCCATTTTCTTAATACACTGCACGGAACAAATAAATAGAATAGATATAAGAACGTGTGTTCATTAAAATAACTACTTTCCACCAGCCCCTCCTCCCTCCCCGCACTGTAACTGATGTATCGCCGGCCGCGCTGTGCAGCATAGCGGCCAGAGATACAGTGTCAATGTCACGTAGAAAGTCAACCATCGCTTTATAAGACGCACTGCCATTCCCCCCACTTTTTAGAGGAAAAAAAGTGTGTCTTCTAAAGCAAAAAGTACGGTAATATAATTGCAGCATTTTTGGGTCAGCAAATTGCGATTGCGATATGGCAATTAATTGCGATTGCTTTCGCGATATATTGTGCAGGCCTATAGTCTATGGTGCCACATTGCAACATGATGCGATTGCGACACGACAGCTGCAAAAAACCCATCCAAGATGGATTATCGTGTCGCACAGTGCCACAATAGACTAGCATTGTAAAATATGCTGTGCAACATGAATGTCACGTAACATGTTAACGTGTAGCCCTAGCCTTAGACTTGAGGTAAGTCATCAGTACCTGATCGGTGGGATCTGAAACCCGGGACCCTCGCCAATCAGCTGTTGGAAAAGGCTCCAGCAGCAGAGCATAGGTCATCAGTATCTGATCGGTGGAGGTCTGACACCCGGGACCCTCGCCAATAAGCTATTGGAAAAGGCTCCAGCACCAGAGGAAAGGTCATCAGTATCTGATCGGTGGGGGTCTGACACCTGGGACCCTCGCCAATCAGCTGTTGGAAAAGGCTCCAGCACCAGAGCATAGGTCATCAGTATCTGATCGGTGGGGGTCTGACACCCGGGACCCTCGCCAATGAGCTGTTGGAAAAGGCTCCAGCACCAGAGCATAGGTCATCAGTATCTGATCGGTGGAGGTCTGACACCCGGTACCCTCGCCAATAAGCTATTGGAAAAGGCTCCAGCACCAGAGGAAAGGTCATCAGTATCTGATCGGTGGGGGTCTGACACCTGGGACCCTCGCCAATCAGCTGTTGGAAAAGGCTCCAGCACCAGAGCATAGGTCATCAGTACCTGATCGGTGGGGGTCTGACACCTGGGACCCTCGCCAATGAGCTGTTGGAAAAGGCTCCAGCACCAGAGCATAGGTCATCAGTATCTGATCGGTGGGGGTCTGACACCCGGGACCCTCGCCAATCAGCTGTTGGAAAAGGCTCCAGCAGCAGAGCATAGGTCATCAGTATCTGATCGGTGGGGGTCTGACACCCGGGACCCTCGCCAATGAGCTGTTGGAAAAGGCTCCAGCACCAGAGCATAGGTCATCAGTATCTGATCGGTGGGGGTCTGACACCTGGGACCCTCGCCAATGAGCTGTTGGAAAAGGCTCCAGCACCAGAGGATAGGTTATCAGTATCTGATCGGTGGGGGTCTGACACCCGGGACCCTCGCCAATCAGCTGTTGGAAAAGGCTCCAGCACCAGAGGAAAGGTCATCAGTATCTGATCGGTGGGATCTGAAACCCGGGACCCTCGCCAATCAGCTGTTGGAAAAAGGCTCCAGCAGCAGAGCATAGGTCATCAGTATCTGATCGGTGGGGGTCTGACACCCGGGACCCTCGCCAATCAGCTGTTGGAAAAGGCTCCAGCACCAGAGGATAGGTTATCAGTATCTGATCGGTGGGGGTCTGACACCCGGGACCCTCGCCAATCAGCTGTTGGAAAAGGCTCCAGCAGCAGAGCATAGGTCATCAGTATCTGATCGGTGGGGTCTGACACCCGGGACCCTCGCCAATCAGCTGTTGGAAAAGGCTCCAGCAGCAGAGCATAGGTCATCAGTATCTGATCGGTGGAGGTCTGACAACCGGGACCCTCGCCAATCAGCTGTTGGAAAAGGCTCCAGCAGCAGAGCATAGGTCATCAGTATCTGATCGGTGGGGGTCTGACACCCGGAACCCTCGCCAATCAGCTGTTGGAAAAGGCTCCAGCACCAGAGGAAAGGTCATCAGTATCTGATCGGTGGGGGTCTGACACCCGGAACCCTCGCCAATCAGCTGTTGGAAAAGGCACCAGCTCCAGAGGAAAGGTCATCAGTTAAAAGATCTCTGAAAACCCCTTTAAAGAGTCACCAAATATATCAACATTGTGCATCGTTTGAAGCATTTGGCACAAATTACGCCAACACTGACTTCTGCAAAACAGACTTTAAACCCCCCCCCCCATGTGTAGAGCAACCAACGTCTAAGCTAATAAAGAAGACCAGTCATTGATTCGGATCCTGTACTTTAGGACTCATGCACCCGAACATATTTTCTTTCCATGTCCGTTCAGTTTTTTTTTGCGGACCGTATACGGAACCATTCATTTCAATGGGTCCGCAAAAAAACGGAAGTTACTCCGTGTGCATTCCGTTTCCATATGTCCTCATTTCCTTTCCGCAAAAAAATAGAACAGGTCCTATTATTGCCTGCATTACGGACAAGGATAGTACTGTTCTATCAGGGGCCAGTTGTTCTGTTCTGGTCATGCACATAGTCGTCATGCGGACCACAAAATAGATATGGTCGTGTGCATGAGGCCTTATACATACATGAAATGGCTGTACAGCGCTAGCATGCATGCTCTTCAGGAACGATCGACCTTTGTGTTGGTTAAGTTGTGGAAAAGCTACCAATCTGACCACTTCTTTCTTTTTAACCACTCCAAGTTTCTGACTTACATAACACTGAGCGTACAACTGCATCACTTAAAGGGGAATTTCATCTTTTGACACGTCATGTAGAGATAACAGAAAATAAAAAGCAAAGAAAACCGGTGGCTGTCCCACACAAGGGAGCTTGGTGCGTGCACCTCTCCCTAGAACTGCTCAGAAGCTAGAAAATGTAAGATGCAAAGAAGGGCAGGAACATGCTAAAACATAACTTTCAATAGTTATAGGTAAAATCTCATCAGAGAAAGCCCCTTACAACAAATAGCGACTGGGTCTGTGAATAAGGCCTAACTGAGTATGCACACGGAATCCGTGTCCAGAAATCATGTGGTCACTGAATAACCCAATGGTACACAAAATAACCACTTCAAACAAGAACAAAAACATGCCCATTAGGGCTGTGGATGGAATGTTCTTACCGGTTGTACGTAGACTCAGCTCTATTTACCCGACCGTGGATGAGAGGCCCAGCTGTATTGTCAGGGGAGGAGAGGGATACAGGTCAGGCGCGGTGGGTATCGGAGCGCATACCAGATGACAGGCTGTCCCTGTTCTGCCCTACTTGACCCTCCGCAGCCTACTAACATGGGGTCCTTGCTCCGTCCGGAACCTCACCCTACACTGAAGTCCCTACGGGTCCCTACACAGGGTGAGGTGAGAATAACCCTGGGTTCAGACCTGAGCGTTCTTGAAACGCGCGTTTTTGTCGCGCGCATTTCAGCGCGTTTTTGCAAATAGGAAACGCGCGTTCTTGTGATTGACTACTGTGGTGTCAATCACAAAACGCGCGACAAACGCCCCAAAAAAAGCTCAAGTACTTGTTTATGCGTCGGGCGTTTTACAGCGCGTTCAAACGCGCTGTAAAATGCTCAAGTGAGAACCAGGGCCATAGGAAAGCATTGGTTTTCATGCGTTAAGCGTTTTACAGCGCGTTTGAATGCGCTGTAAAACGCTCAGGTGTAAACTTAGGGTAAAGGTAAGTTGATCTAAGTATATTCACGTGTCCCTACGCGTTTCTTCCGATGAATATATCTATTGGTCTTTGTCAGAGATAGATGGATGGATAGATAGATAGACATCAGGGCACACAAGGGCCATATAGTGAGCTGACTCATACTAAACAAAAGTGTATAATGGGTTTAGAAAGAGCGGGGCGGGCTCAGACCGCATAGTGTGGTGGTATTACGGTGTCCACAGCGAGCGTATGGCATTAGTCCCGGACCCGGGTATGGGGAGCCAACCGCCACAGATGCAGCAGTATACCATGATGATATATATATCCTAGGGAGGGCGTATGGCCACAGTCATGGACCAAGATGTCGGACGGAAGCAATACCACCACACTAGGCAGTCTGAGCCCACCCCACTCCCATTATCTTACAGAAAATAAAAAGCACAATTTATTTCCATGATGTTTTACCACATCTGCCTTGAACTTCTTTTGAAATTACATCTTAAAAAGCTTTTGAAAAAAGGGGGCATGAATATATAATAGAGTTCAAAGAGCAATTCCAATTATTTTAACTATTTTTTTTTCACGGTTCAGGGAAAATGCTCCCGGCCGTCCACCGAGAGATCACAACTACCTCATATTGTATGTCGTGTTTGGCATAGTTATATATGTAACAATTGTATTATCTCTGTTATACAAACTGTTCTTCTTTTTCAAAATTAATAAAAAGATTTTAAAAAGAAAGAAAAAAACTTTCAACTCAAAGTTTTCAGAATCACGTTAACTCATGAAACAGTGGCAAAAGATATCTAGAAGATTCCTAACAATTCCACTGCACAGCTCCAAGGGGCTGTAAACTGCGCCTGGTGTCCAGCTGGAAGGGACTTGTGCTCCTCCTTGCTGATTGGCTGCCCTCACAAAGCTCCTCCCAAACTCCTGTCTCTGACAGCGGTCTATAGCACACATTGCCACCTGCAAAGGAAAGGAGTACAACCCCCAGCAGGCCTGAATCTGCCTAGTATGTTGCACTGTCTGCAGAGGGCACTCATCCCACGCCTGGAAAGCTGGGCGACAGCCCCCATGTCACGTGACGGAGAATGTCTGATGTCAGCTCCAAATGCCAGTATATGAGAGGATGGCAAGTGTGGCCATTCATACCCATGCCCCCTGCCAACCACAGCTCTCCAGCAGAACCCACTGGACCAGTCGTCTGCTATGTTACCTGGTGTGTAGAGAGGGAGGCAGATGCCCGGCTCAGCTTGGCAGTGGCCGCTAATGCAGGCTGCTGTGGAGGGGAGGCAGCGGCTCAGTGACTACTCGCAGCTTCCTGTTCCCTGCGAGCAGATCAGCTGAGCGCTCACACCGCCAGGCAGAAGCAATCGAGGCTGCGCTCCAGGCGAGAGAAGTCTATCGCGGAGCAATCGAGCACGGCAATAACAGAAACCATGTACCATGAAAAAGCATTAACTTATGAAGAAACATTAAGCAGCTGATTTCAGGGGGCGTGTCGCTCTGCTCTCGGCTCAGATTGGCTCACATTCAGGGGGTGTGTTCTATGCGGCGCTCGCGCTCGGCTCAGTAGCAGAAGCAGGTCTGAAGCCAGCGCGGCACGGGGGGTTTATGAGGAGGCATGGGGGTTTAAGAGGCAGGGATGTATGAATAAACCTGTGAGCCCCCATGTAGCGCAGAAAACCGCAGGTCAATTCAGACCTGCGGTTTTCTTCGTGACAGTCTCTGATCCCCAGTGCCACTGCCACTGCGCGGGGTTGGCACGGGTGTATGAATAAACCTGTGAGCCCCCCCCCCCCCCTGCGGTTTTCTGCGCAACATGGGGGCTCACAGGTTTATTCATACATCCCTGCCTCTTAAACCCCCGTGCCGCGCGGGCTTCAGACCTGCTTCTGCTACTGAGCTGAGCCGAGCGCGAGCGTAGAACACACCCCCTGAATGTGAGCCAATCTGAGCCGAGAGCAGAGCGACACGCCCCCTGAAATCAGCTGCTTAATGTTTCTTCATAAGTTAATGCTTTTTCATGGTACACCGGACTAGCATTTCCCGTTTTTATAAGCCCCGCTCTTTTAACACAGACCACGCCCTCTGTATGTGGCACGGCCCCGCCCCTGCACCTGGACTGTGTCCATACCTCCCAATCTACAAGCTGTAGCCCACTTGGCTCTTACTCTGCCCAATGCCTATTAGTGTTGGCCCCCTGAGTGCCTGCTCACAACAGTGTTGCCTCCTTAATGCTTCCTTAGGGTACTTTCACACTTGCTGCAGAGGATTCCGGCAGGCAGTGCCATCGTCGGAACTGCCTGCCGGATCCGGCAAACTATGTAAACGCATGTCATCTTTTTGGACTAATTAGGCATTTTTATGCCTGATCAGTCCGAAAAATGCATTGCAATGCCGGATCCTTTTTTCCGGTGTCATCCGGAAAACAGATCTGGCATTTCTTTTTTTCACATTTTTAGAGGTCTGTGCACGTGCAGAACAGAACGCCGTCACTAATACAAGTCAATGGGAATTAATGCCGGATCCGGGATTCCAGCATTTCGGACGGAGATAAAACCGCAGCATGCTGCGGTATTTCCGCCGTCCAAAACGACTGACAGTGACTGAACTGATGCATACTGAACGGATTTCTCTCCATTCAGAATGCATGGGGATCTGACTAGTGTGAAAGTACCCTTACAATAGTGTTGCCCTCTTAGTGCCTCCTTACCATATTGATGCCTCTTTTGGGGGGGAGAGCACAGGCCGGTGAACGGTGGACATACCTTATAACTTATCGGTGGGGCTAGTTTCACACTAGCGGCAGGGGAGTCCTGTTGTTCCGGCAGGTGAACATCCTGTCGGACCAGTCCTGCAGCTAGTTCACGTGTGCCCCCGGACTGCCGCTCCGTCCTCATTGACTTTAGTGGGGGCGGGGGTGAAGTTCCAGCAGCAGCGCACGACGAGAGGCAGCTGGACTAAAAGTACTGCATGTTGTACTTTTAGTCTGGTGGCCTCTCGCCGTGCACTGCCGCCGGATTTCCGCCCCATTATATTCAATATAAGCGGCAGTCCGGGGGCACATGTGAACTAGCGGCAGGATGGATCCGACAGGCTGTTCACCCGCCGGAACAGCCTGATGGACTCCCCTGCCGCTAATGTGAAAGTACCCCTATCAGTAGTGTTGAAAGAAGCAGATGGCAGGAGAAGGGATCCCACCTGTAGGACAGGAGAGCGCTGGGGTTGGAGAAGGGGGCATGCCAGCATATTGTGTCCCCACCTAACCAGCCAAGGCCCATACCAGCAACAATGCCATTTAAAGATGCACTAAGACCCCTTTCACACGGGTGTGATTTCCGCACGGGTGCAATGCGTGAGGTGGACGCATTGCACCCGCACTGAATCCGGACCCATTCATTTCTATGGGGCTGTGCACATGAGCGGTGATTTTCACGCGTCACTTGTGCGTTAGCGTGAAAATCGCAGCATGCTCTATATTTTGCGTTTCTCACTTTTTCATAGAAGTGAGTGGGGCTGCGGGAAAATCGCAAGCATCCGCAATCAAGTGCGGATGCAGTGCGATTTTCCCGCAAGGTTGCTAAGAGACGGGACCCGATCTTTATTATTTTCCCTTATAACATGGTTATAAGGTAAAATAATAGCATTCTCAATACAGAATGCTTTGTATAATGTGGATTAAGGGGTTAAAACTAAAAAACTTAACTCACCTTAGCCACTTGATCACGTAGTTGGCGATCTCTCTTCTGTCTTCTTCAAGCATTCGCAGCCATCTAAAGGACCTGTGGTGACATCACATCACATGGTCCAATCACATGGTCCATCACCATGGTGATGGACCATGTGATGAGCTCAGTGACCTCATCACAGGTCCTTTAGACGGCAGCTAATGAATGAAGAAGAAATCGCAACTACGCAATCAAGTGGCTAAGGTGAGTTAAGTTATTTATTTTTAACCCCTTAATCCACATTTTACTAAGCATTTTTTATTAAGAATGCTATTATTTCCCCTTATAACCATGTTATAAGGGAAAATAATAAAATCTACAGAATACTCAACCCGAAACCGGACTTCAGTGATTAAGTCCGGGTTCGGGTCTGGGTACCAAACATGCGGATTTTTCACACGCGCGTGCAAAACGCATTAAAAAGTTTGCATACGCGCGGAAAAATCGCGCATTTTCCCACAACGCACCCGCCTCTTATCCATGTGTCAAACGTGACGCCCGTGTTAAAGAGGCCTAAAGGAGCCGTACAGCCATTAACATTGTAGGCTCACTATACAGTGCGGTCTTCATTATTACATGAAAGGCAGATGTGGGCTAATTGGCCGTGTGGTTCTTCACCACAGCATGGCCGCTCTGCATGGCTGTACCCTGAGGCAGAGTGGTCCGGGTACACCCCATTTATAGAGATTTGTGACAAATTAATTTGCAACAATTTGAATTTCTTGGGGATCTTCGGCGAACCTGCTGAATTGAGTTTTTCAAAACTTTGCTCCTCTCTAGTTATCAGCAATGCGCTATGTGTAACACTAAGCCACGCCTCTCACTCTGCCCCCTGCAGCTGAAATCTGGGACTGTTCCGCCAGATCCGGGACAGTTGGGAGATATGGCTGAAGTAGGGAGCAGACAGGAAAGTTATTTGATGAGACATGCAGTACCTTATGTTGACACTTGCCTGACTGAAACAGTTGTGACGTCACAGCACAAATACCCATTTATGATGTAACCTTATCTGACTGAAAAAAAAGATTCAGACCCCGGATAAGATTAGACACCCTCCTGACCCCCAACTCTTGTTCAGCTCTGGGTGCCATTGTACTGTGCCCTGACACCACAAAGCAGCATGACAGAGCCGGGAGCAAGGAGGGTAAGGATACAGGCTGCTATTTTTGTGGCAGGCACTTGTCAGGACCTTGTGGCTGGCACTTGTCAGGACATTGCGGCTGGCATTTGTGGGGAGCACTGTGGTCGGCATTTGTGGGGAGCACTGTGGTCGGCATTTGTGGGAAGCACTGTGGTCGGCATTTGTGGGGAGCACTGTGGTCGGCATTTGTGGGGGGCACTGTGGTCGGCATTTGTGGGGGGCACTGTGGTCGGCATTTGTGGGGGGCACTGTGGTCGGCATTTGTGGGAGCACTGTGGTCGGCATTTGTGGGGGCACTGTGGCTGGCATTTGTGGGGGCACTGTGGTCAGCATAGTCTACAGAAAAGGAAAAAATGTGGATGTAGAAAAACTTCCAGTCTCAGCAATCCATGATGATTCTGGGAGTTTTAGTTTCCCAACAGTTTAAAAGGCTCCTCATATGTCTATGGTGGGCTTTCTGTGCAGTAGCAGGCAGCGCCCCATTTACACTGCAAGGACAGACCCATGCAGGGCAGGATACTGAGTAACTATACCCTATATCTGCTCACACAACCATTATATCAGAAGCCCTGCTCTCTAGTGCCACCTGGCGTCTACTCTGCATGGGCTCCATGTGTTTGAGTTGCACCTCCTAGCAGTACCATTACCTCTTCCAGAGGGGATAAATAACCGGGGACCAACACCAGAGGGACAGAGCCAGCAGTTCCTCAGGTAGTGATTTAGGTGGCAAGAAGAATGGACAGCGAGATCTGTCAGGAAGAAGACTGAGCAAGGATGGGGGTGGGGGATTAGATAGCTCCGCTGATACGTGAACATTGTGACATTGTATACTGCAATACCATGACAGGCTAGTGCAAATACTCACCCTCTATTAGCACTACAGTACAGCTGTACTACAACTGTAAGACACATCGGAATATAAGATGCATCTAGTATTTGGAGGAGGAAAATAAGAAAAATTATTTTTCTGAAGATCCCCCCAAATCAGATCCCCATTCTTCATTAGACCCCCAAGTAAAACCCCCAAGTTCCATCAGCCTCAGATCAGACGCCCAACCTACATCATCCTTAGATAAGACCCCCATCAGACCCCCCAGCCTACATCAGCCTCATATCAGACACCCATTGGACTTAGATCAGACCCCAATCAACCTCAGAATCGACCTCATCGGCCTCAGATCAGACCTCACAAAGATCTTACCTCACTTGTTTCAGACACCACTGCCACTCACTTACCGCTCTCTGGTCTTCTTCAGGCCCACACTGCACTGTGTCATGACTGTGTAATGGCCCCATTAGTGCGCCCCAGAATGAATAATGCCCCCATTAGTGTGCCCCAGAATTAATGCCCCCATTAGTGCCCCCTAATAAGAGTGATGGCCCCATTATTGTTCCCCCAGAATGAACAATGCCCCCATTAGTGTGCCCCAGAATTGATAATGCCCCCCATTAGTGTGCCCCAGTAAGAATAATGCCCCCATTAGTGCTCATTAGTAAGAATAATGCCCCCATTTGTGCTCCTCAGTAAGAATAATGCCCCCATTAGTGCCCCCAGTAAGAGTAATGTCCCCATTAGTGGCCCCCAATAAGGGTAATGCCCCCATTAGTGCACCCCAGTAAGAATAATGCCCCCATTAGTAAGAATAATGCCCCCATTAGTGCGCCCCAGTAAGAATAATGCCCCCATTTGTGCCCATTAGTAAGAATAATGCCCCCATTTGTGCTCCCCAGTAAGAATAATGCCCCATTAGTGCCCCTAGTAAGAGTAATGTCCCCATTAGTGGCCCCCAGTAAGGGTAATGCCCCCATTAGTGCACCCCAGTAAGAATAATGCCCACATTTGTGCTCCCCGGTAGGAATAATGCCCCCATTAGTGCGCCCCAGTAAGAATAATGCCCCCATTTGTGCTCCCCAGTAAGAATAATGCCCCCATTACTGCCCCCAGTAATAGTAATGTCCCCATTAGTGGCCCCCAGTAAGAATAATTCCCCCATTAGTGCACCCCAGTAAGAATAATGCCCCCATTAGTGCACCCCAGTAAGAATAATGCCCCCATTAGTAAGAATAATACTCCCATTTGAGCTCCCCAGTAAGAATAATGCACCCATTAGTGCCCCCAGTAAGAGTAATGTCCCCTTTAGTGGCCCCCAGTAAGAATAATGCCCCCATTAGTGCACCCCAGTAAGAATAATGCCCCCATTAGTGCACCCCAGTAAGAATAATGCCCCCATTAGTAAGAATAATACTCCCATTTGAGCTCCCCAGTAAGAATAATGCACCCATTAGTGCCCCCCAGTAAGGGTAATGCCCCCAGTAAGAATAATGCTCCCATTAGTGCCCCTCAGTAAGAGTAATGCTCCCCATTAGTGCCCCCAGTAAGAGTAATGTTCCCCAGGAAGAGTAATGCCCCCATTAGTTCCCCCCAATAAGAGTAATGCGCCCCATTAGTGCCCTCCAGTAAGGATAATGCCCCCATTAGTGTCCCCAGTAAGAATAATGCTCCCATTAGTGCCCCTCAGTAAGAGTAATGCTCCCCATTAGTGCCCCCAGTAAGAGTAATGTTCCCCGGGAAGAGTAATGCCCCCATTAGTTCCCCCCAATAAGAGTAATGCGCGCCATTAGTGCTCCCTAGTAAGAGTAATGTTCCCCAATAGTGCTGCCCAGTAAGAAGTAAAGCTCCCATTAGTTCCCCCTTTTCTGCACTCACCTCCTCGCAAGTCCTATCCTGGCATATCCAGTCCACAGTGAGCGTTGACCACAGCGCAAGCAAATGGAAAAGGTGAGTCAGTTTTTTTTTTTTATTAACACAAGTGTGTCTGTCTGTGTCTGCGTGTGGTGGTGGTGGTGGTGGGGTTAAAGGCTGCACTAACGAGCGCTCCACCATGGAAGTGCTCATTAGTAACAGTCCGCACAGAAAAATGTCAGCAATTAATATTGCCGGTAGAAATAAATTACCATCACCAACAGGGCCGATAAAAACCGGCCGTTCCAGTGAGATACTGGCTGGATGGCAACTCTATTAGTGGCAGAAGAATGGTCCTGGTAAAAAAAACACTTCTCTTCTGATCGAAACAATAAAGCACTGGCACCAAACCCCTGCACTTCACAAAGAGAACGGGACTGATCGCCGGCCTTGTACGAGTAGCTTCCTGCCTGCTGCATATGTACTTTGGCCTGACACTCACATAGGGGCACTGCCCTGAAAGTCAATGGGGGACGGATCCGCTTTCTGATGTGTCAGAGAAAACGGATACATCCCCATTGACTTGCATTGTGGGTCATGACAGTCACGTCTTACTCCACATCCCAGGACGCAAAGCATGCTGCGGTTTGCTCTCCAGTAAGAGAATGGAACGGAATGCATTTCGGAGCACTCCATTCTGTTCAGTTACGTTTTGTCCCCATTGACAGTGAATGGGGACAAAACCGAAGAGTTTTTTTTCCGGTATAGAGCCCCTATGACGGATACTAACCCTAGTGTGAAAGTAGCCTTACTCCAGTACGGAGGGAAACACTTTCCATGTGAATTGAATACCTTTGAATACCTTTAATGACCGGACTGATGGTATTATAATGATTAGAGATGAGCGAAGGTTTAGAAAAGTCGATTCGGCTGCTTTGCCGAATTTAACAAAGATATTCGCTTCATGGCGAATTACTTTGTCACAAAGCAAATTTTTTTTTTTGTGAGTAGCGCCGTTCCCCATCATTGTACCCCTCAGATGCCGCGTTCATATATGATCACGGCATCGGAGAGTAATAATATGGTATCAAATTAACAGAAAAAAAATAAATTGCTCGCGATAGGCCGGCCGCCACCATCTTGCTTGAAGAGCTTGCGCGAAATCTCAAGCGGCCCGAGATGGAGCGGCCCGAGATGGCGTTGTGATGTCATACGTCACCACGCCCGAGATTTCAGTCGAGATCTTCAATCAAGATGGCTGCGGTGAGCCCGTCGCGAGGCAAGTATGATTTTTTTGTTTTTTACGCTATTTCAGGTATTTATCCTGAAATTCGGATTGAAGTCCACTTTGTTGGATTCGATTAACTCATCTCTAATAATGATTTATAATGCTGTGTGTCTCTGCCTGACTGTATTGATTTGTACTCGCATAATGACGTCAGATGTTAGGCAGAAACATACAGCATTATAAATCATTATAATCCTGTGCAGTCCGGTCAAAGGAGCAGATCGCTTATGTGATCACGCCCGCCCGGCCCTTTCAATCTAAATACAAAGGGCGCAGCAGTTGCAAAGGAGCAGAGACTCTAGGAGTAATGGCAACGCCCCCTTTGCTCCTAGAGGCTCATTTGCATACATTAAAACTTAAAGTGGTTTCTGGCCACCAGAGAGGCTGGCGCTTTTTCTTATAGTGTGCAAGCACGAGCACCACTGCTGGATTACAGGGTGGTTGTAACCATGGAAACGAGCAGGGTAAAATGTGATGGAGAAATGAATCCAGCCAGCAAAGGAGACAATATGGATAATAATACATTAGTAAGTGCCTTGTAGTAACTTTCTCTACATGATAAATGGATGAGGACAGCACACATATAACATTCGTGTGTTGTCCCCAATTTTTTTGTGGCCCCATAGAAATTAATGGGTCTGCATTTGATCCTTAAAAAATGCAAACCGAAAATACTTTTGTGTGCATGAGCCCAATTGTGTATACATATGTACATAGCCCTGAGTCACTGATACCGGGGCGGTCTTAACCACTTGCCGCCACGCTAACGCCGATGGGCGTCAGCGCGGCGGCTCTCTCAGGTCTCACTGCCGCCTATCGGCGTCATCTCGTGAGACCCGAGATTTCACATGAACGCGCGCGCGTCGTGCGTGCGCGTTCATGTGATCGGAGCCGGGACAACTGAAACTACAGCCTGCCAGCGCTGATCATGCGCTGGCAGGCTGTAGATGCGGAAAAAAACGCATTTAAATCGCATATCAGACGCTGTTTTTAAACAGCGTCTGATATGCCTGCTGTCTGCTCGTCTGGTGGTCCCTTTGTTTGGGACCACCAGAGGAAACATAGGAAAAGTGCACCAATCACTACACACACACCCCTCCACCCCCATCACTGATTAACCCCTGATCACCCATGTCACCCCCTGATCACCCCCTGTCACCCCCTGTCACTAATCACCCCCTACAGGCTCATTCAGACGTCCGTATGTGTTTTGCGGATCCATGGATCTGCGGATCCATGGATCTGCGGATCCGCAAAATACGGACACCGGCAATGCGCTTTCCGCATTTTGCAGATCCGCACAGAACTATATAGAAAATGCTTTTTCTTGTCCGCAATTGCGGACAAGAATAGGACATGTTCTATATTTTTGCGGAACGGAAGTGCAGACCCGGAAGCACGGATCCGTAATTCCGGATCCGAGCGGGACAAAGTCTGTCCCCATAGAAATGAATAGGTCCGCAATTCCGTTCCGCAAACAGAATTTCGGATGTGTGAATGGGGCATAAGGGTCCCGTTATCACCGCCAGTTAGTTAGCTACTTGTTAGGTAGCTAGCGCCCACCGCACCGCACCGCAGTCACTAATTTTGGCAGAGATTTTTTCATCCACATTGACCGATGCGAATGAAAAAATCTGTGCCGTTCATTTATTTTTTTTTTCAGCGCAGCGGCTGAACGGAAAAAAATCTCATTACCCGTATGCTCAATATAAGGAGAATCGCAGAAACTCCTAATGCTGGCCATACGTGTAATGATTGCGGAGACCCCTAAAATGCCAGGACAGTATAAATACCCCACATGTGACCCCATTTTAGAAAGAAGACACCCCAAGGTATTCCGTGAGGGGTATGGTGAGTTCATGTAAAATTTTATTTTTGTCACAAGTTAGTGGAATATGAGACTTTGTAAAAAAAAAATATATATATATATATATATATCAATTTCCGCTAACTTGTGTCAAAACATTTTTTTCTGTGAACTCGCCATACCCCTCACAGAATACTTTGGGGTGTCTTCTTTCCACAATGGGGTCACATGTGGGTATTTATACTGCCCTGGCATTTTAGGAGTGCTAAAGTGTGAGAATCCAAATGCGTAAAAATGGCCTGTGAAATCCTAAAGGTACTCATGGGAATTTGGGCCCTTTGCGCATCTTGGCTGCAAAAAGTGTCACTCATGTGGTATCGCCGTACTCAGGAGAAGTAGGGCAATGTGCTTTGGGGTGTATTTTTACATATACCCATACTGGGTGTGAGAAACATCTCTGTAAATGACAACTTTTTAAAAATTTTATTCAAAGTTGGCAATTTACAGAGATATTTCTCTCACCCAGCATGGGTATATGTAAAAATACACCCCAAAACACATTGCCCTACCTCTCCTGAGTACGGCGATACCACATGAGTGACACTTTTGCAGCCAAGATGCGCAAAGGAGCCCAAATTCAATGAGTACCTTTTAGGAGGGCATTTTTACGCATTTTTCTTCTCACGCTTTAGGGCCCCTAAAATGCCAGGGCAGTATAAATACCCCACATGTGACCCCATTTTGGAAAGAAGACACCCCAAGGTATTCGCTGAGGGGCATAATGAGTCCATGAAAAATTAAACTTTTTGTCAAAAGTTAGCGGAAAGGGAGACTTTGTGAGAAAAACAATAAAAATCAATTTCCACTAACTTGTGCCAAAAATTTTTTTCTATGAACTCGCCATGCCCCTCATGGAATACCTTAGGGTGTCTTCTTTCCAAAATGGGGTCACATGTGGGGTGTTTATACTGCCCTGGCATTTTAGGGGCCCTAAAGCATGAGAAGAAAAATGCGTAAAAATGCCCTCCTAAAAGGTACTCATTGGAATTTGGGCCCTTTGCGCATCTTGGCTGCAAAAAGTGTCACTCATGTGGTATCGCCGTACTCAGGAGAAGTAGCGCAATGTGTTTTGGGGTGTATTTTTACATATACCCATGCTGGGTGAGAGAAATATCTCTGTAAACTGACAACTTTGTATAAAAAATTTAAAAGTTGTCGTTTACAGCGATATTTCTCACACACAGTATGGGTATATGTAAAAATACACCCCAAACACATTGCCCTACTTCTCCTGAGTACGGCGATACCACATTAGTGACACTTTTTGCAGCCAAGATGCGCAAAGGAGCCCTAAACCAATGAGTACCTTTAGGATTTCACAGGGCATTTTTACGCATTTGGATTCTCACGCTTTAGGTTCCCTAAAATGCCAGGGCAGTATAAATACCCCACATGTGACCCCATTTTGGAAAGAAGACACCCCAAGGTATTCCGTGAGGGGCATGGCGAGTTCACAGAATTTTTTTTTTGGCACAAGTTAGCGGAAATTGATATATTTTTATTTTTTTATTTTGTTTTTACAAAGTCTCATATTCCACTAACTTGTGACAAAAATAAAATTTTACATGAACTCACCATACCCCTCACGGAATACCTTAGGGTGTCTTCGTTCTAAAATGGGGTCACATGTGGGGTATTTATACTGTCCTGGCATTTTAGGGGCCCCTAAAGGGTGAGAAGAAGTCTGGAATCCAAATGCGTAAAAATGCCCTGTGAAATCCTAAAGGTACTCATTGGAATTAGGGCCCCTTTGCGCATCTTGGCTGCAAAAAGTGTCACACATGTGGTATCGCCGTACTCAGGAGAAGTGGGGCAATGTGTTTTGGGGTGTATTTTTATATATACCCCTGCTGGGTGTGAGAAATATCTCTGTAAACAACAATTTTTAAATTTTTTTATACAAAGTTGTCAGTTTACAGAGATATTTCTCTCACCCAACATGGGTATATGTAAAAATACACCCCAAAACACATTGCCCCACTTCTCCTGAGTACGGCGATACCACATGAGTGACACTTTTGCAGCCTGAGTGCGCAAAGGGGCCCTAAAACCAATGAGTACCTTTAGCTTTTACATGGCGGCTCACAATTTAGCCCGCCCAAAATGCCAGAACAGTACAAACACCCCACAAATGACCCCATTTCGGAAAGTAGACACCCCAAGGTATTCACTGAGGGGCATAATGAGCCCATATGAGATTTTTTTTTTTTGCCAGAAGTTAGCAGAAATGGAAACTTTATTATTATTTTTTTCCTCAGAAAGTGTCATTTTCCGCTAACTTGTGAAAAAAATGAAATGATACATGAACTCACCAAGCCCCTCCGCGAATACTTTGGGGTGTCTTCTTTCTAAAATGGTGTCATTTGGGGGTATTTATACTATCCTGGCATTCTAGCACCTGAAGAAACATGACAGGCGCTCAGAAAGTCAGAGCTGCTTCAAAATGCCGAAATTCACTTTTTGCACCATAGTTTGTAAACGCTATAACTTTTACCCAAACCAATAAATATACACTTATTGGACTTTTTTTTATCAAAGACATGTAGAACAATACATTTAGAGAAAAATTTATATAGAAATGTAGTTTTTTTTAAAAAATTTTACAACAGAAAGTGAAAAATGTCATTTTTTTGCAAAAATGTCGTTAAATTTTTATTAATAGCAAAAAAAGTAAAAATGTCAGCAACAATGAAATACCACCAAATGAAAGCTCTATTAGTGAGAAGAAAAGGAGGTAAAATTCATTTGGGTGGTAAGTTGCATGACGGAGCAATAAACGGTGAAAGTAGTGTAGTGCGGATTTGTAAAAAAGGGCCTGGTCACTAGGGGGGTATAAACCTGTGGTCTTCAAGTGGTTAAAGGGGTTGTCTCACTTCAGCAAATGGCATTTATCATGTAGAGAAAGTTACTACAAGGCGCTTACTAATCTATTATTATCCATATTGTCTCCTTTGCTGGCTGGATTCATTTCTCTATCACATTTTACCCTGCTCGTTTCCATGGTTACGGCCACCCTGTAATCCAGCAGTGGTGCTCGTGCTTGCACACTATAAGAAAAAGCGCCGGCCTCTCTGGTGGCCAGGACCATGGGGGCTCATGTAAACTGGTACTTTTTTCTATAGTGTGCCAGCACAGCCATGCTGCTGGACTGGGGGGTGGTCGTAACCATGGAAACATTCTCTGCATAATAAATGCTATTAGCTGAAGTGGCAAAACCCCTTTCATTTTTCTCAGCAATGCGGGCACATATGAACATGGGACCAACACAGATGCCTTCAGCTGCCAAAGGCCCATGTAACAGGTCAGCCAGGCTCATAGGTACAAACCCTTTAACTTTGTCTACATGATAAATACCATTTGCTGAAGTAAGACAAGCCCTATTTAAAGATCTAGCAGATTTCTCATTTCCTGTGGTGCACGCTGAGTGCCGCTATTTCCCCTTCCCTCAGGTTCCAGTCCTGGATCGGTGATCCGGCCCGATATAACTTGGCAAGGGAGACACGTACAGTATTTCACTGGCTCAGCTTGCCTCATCCTCGTTGCATACCTCCCAACTTTTGAAAATCGCAAAGAGGGACAATATTTCCGGCGTGCATCGCGGCAGTTTTTTCCATACTAGGCCACGCCTCTAACTCCACCCAAAGCATAATTACTGACTCCGTCACAACTGCAGCAGCTGGGGATCAGTTATTGCAGAGCCTCTGGGGCAATTTTTTATCCATTTAAATATTAGCATATAAATCAGCGGATTATTGATATTTTAAGATCAAAATAATGAAGTTATGGTCTAATATACAGCAATTTAGTAAATTTATAAATGCACATTTAGACATTAATTCCCCAGGTCAAAAAGAGGGACAGGGGGACTTGGGTCAAAAAGAGGGACTGTCCCTCCAAAAGAGGGACACTTGAAGGCACGTATTTGGCATTACAGTTCTATGTGGCTATGCATCATCCCTATAGACATCACAAATGCCAGCTTTGACACTGCACACATTCTGCGTTTTCCTTTTCCGGGGTTTTCACTTCTTATAAAATCTATATAATGCTAAGGGACAGGCTCGGACTGGCCCACCGGGGAATTCCCCGGTGGCCCCCTGAGCAAGGTGGGCCCCTAGACACCATACCCTGCAACTGGCACATGACACAAAAGACTGACTGCACTACATAGACCAGGCATCCTCAAACTGCGGCCCTCCAGCTGTTGTAAAACTACAACTCCCACAATGCCCTGCTGTAGGCTGATACCTGTAGGCTGTTTGGGTATGCTGGGAGTTGTAGTTTTGCAACAGCTGGAGGGCCGCAGTTTGAGGATGCCTGACATAGACTGTAGATACGCAGCATAAAGCATCCCTGCCAGTCAAGGTTCATATAACTGGATAATGCATCAGGGGGCTGAGATGACTTGTAGATAAACAGGCAGATCGGATCAACCAGTATCATCTTTCATCGGGATGTCTTCTCAAATTCACTGCAGGGACCCCCATAGTCATCTTGTAGCCTCTTACTGCTGTCTGACCCTATATGAGCTTACAATATTTGCATGTACTTAAACAGTGGGCTCCCAGAATGATTGTTACTGGTGGGCCCTAGGCACTCCAGTCCGACAATGCTAAGAGACATAACATACCATAAAAGCACCAGATGGAGGACGAAATAGTGCACAGTCTGCAAAAAGCAGATATTTTCAGGCGGCGCCTTTAAGAAAATGTAAAGATGTCAACTTTGCCCTAGTTATTTGCCGGGAGACCACGCCCTCATTGTGGACACGTCCTCTCATTGCACCCTGTGTACTCGCAAGCCACGCCCTCTTTCCGCATATTTCCGCTCCTATCCCTCGGTGCCATGTCTCGCGAGGAGTTCTGATTGGCCACCTGTCTTCTGGGAGTCAAAACTATTGGCAGAAGGTGGATCAGCTGGGGAAAGGGGCGTGGCCAAAGGCGAAATCTGGGAAGCGGTTTGTCTTTCATTGGGGTTAGTACCTCTCTAGCCTCTCTGCAGTGACCGGTGCCGGTGCACAGACTTCAACCGTCAGGTAACCGCACCAGTGTGTGCTGCATGTATACCTCTGTGTATAGCGCCATCATCAGGGCTCATGTGCGGCGCCAGGCACAATGAGAATGGCTGTTCATGCGGAAAGGAGCGCACGTACAGTACACTGCATTCTCTGATAGGAAGGGGCCATTGTGAGGAATTAATGGCTCAGCTCAGTGCCGCAGATACACTAGCCGATATATGTTATACCTAGCCAGCAGATGTCTGACCACTCAGTATATATTGTATTCTAAGCACTATAACGAGGAAATATATATTATTATACCTAGCCTATATGTAGTCTGTTATTATACCTACTCAGTATATGTTCTATTATAACCAGTCAGTATATTAGAGTATTATAGCTAGCCAGTATAGAGAGTATTCTTATAACCGGTCAGTATATTGTAGTATTATAGCTAGCCAGTATATAGGGTATTCTTATAACCAGTCAGTATATTGTAGTATTCTAGCTAGCCAGTATCTAGAGTATTCTTATAACCGGTCAGTATATTGTAGTATTATAGCTAGCCAATATAGAGAGTATTCTTATAACCGGTCAGTATATTGTAGTATTATAGCTAGCCAATATAGAGAGTATTCTTATAACCGGTCAGTATATTGTAGTATTATAGCTAGCCAATATAGAGAGTATTCTTATAACCGGTCAGTATATTGTAGTATTATAGCTAGCCAGTATATAGGGTATTCTTATAACCAGTCAGTATATTGTAGTATTATAGCTAGCCAGTATATAGGGTATTCTTATAACCAGTCAGTATATTGTAGTATTATAGCTAGCCAGTATATAGGGTATTCTTATAACCGGTCAGTATATTGTAGTATTATAGCTAGCCAGTATAGAGAGTATTCTTATAACCGCTCAGTATATTGTAGTATTATAGCTAGCCGGTATACAGGGTATTCTTATAACCGGTCAGTATATTGTAGTATTATAGCTAGCCAGTTTTTAGAGTATTCTTATAACCAGTCAGTATATTGTAGTATTATAGCTAGCCAGTATATAGGGTATTCTTATAACCGGTCAGTATATTGTAGTATTATAGCTAGCCAGTATCTAGAGTATTCTTATAACCGGCCTGTATATTGTAGTATTATAGCTAGCCAGTATATAGGGTATTCTTATAACCAGTCGGTATATTGTAGTATTCTAGCTAGCCAGTATATAGGGTATTCTTATAAGAAGATTAGAAGAACTTGGTGGAACAGCTTCGTATTTGCATATTATATACAGAGGAGTCGGAGTCGAGGAGTCGGAGTCGGACAATTTATCTACCGACTCCACAGCCCTGATTATAGCTAGCCAGTATATAGGGTATTCTTATAACCAGTCAGTATATTGTAGTATTATAGCTAGCCAGTATATAGGGTATTCTTATAACCAGTCAGTATATTGTAGTATTATAGCTAGCCAGTATATAGGGTATTCTTATAACCAGTCAGTATATTGTAGTATTATAGCTAGCCAGTATATAGGGTATTCTTATAACCGGTCAGTATATTGTAGTATTATAGCTAGCTAGTATAGAGAGTATTCTTATAACTGCTCAGTATATTGTAGTATTATAGCTAGCCAGTATAGAGAGTATTCTTATAACCGGTCAGTATATTGTAGTATTATAGCTAGCCAGTATATAGGGTATTCTTATAACCAGTCAGTATATTGTAGTATTATAGCTAGCCAGTATCTAGAGTATTCTTATAACCGGTCAGTATATTGTAGTATTCTAGCTAGCCAGTATATAGAGCAGTGATGGCTAACCTTGGCACTCCAGCTGCGGTAAAACTACAACTCCCAAGATGCCCCCCTTGTTTGGCTGCTCTCAGAACTCTATAGAAATAAATGGAGCATGCTGGGAGTCGTAGTTTGACCACAGCTGGAGTGCCAAGGTTAGCCATCACTGATATAGAGTATTCTAACAGCCAGGCAGTAGGCAGCCATGGACCCAGCCTGTTCCGGGAGTGGCAGGGCAGTCGGAGGGCTGTTCGCTTCAGTCAGAGGTGTCTTGAAGCAGACCTTGCACCATGCTTCCCGCAGCTGAGGATGCCAGAGGGCACACCCAGGGGTGTTATACCACTGTACCCGTCAGGGGTAATCTCTGCAGCACACTCTCATATTTCCATGTGACTGTGTGTAAAAAACATTGAGAGACATTTCTGCTCGACATCCGCCATGATCTCTTCTGCCTCGTGTTTTTGGGGCCCCTGTTGCAGATGCTGCCATAAAAACGCTTTCTGGCTCAAGTGCCTTTTTTCAACCGGACAAAAAAACGTTGCAGCATTGTGATCTCAAGAACATGGTAATTACAATCTGAGGGCGGTTTAGGTGAAGGGTGTTTGTATGCGGTTTCTAGAGTAACGTTACAAGTGTAGACATCCGTGCTAGTGACCGCCAGCTCTGCTGCATATTGCAGGGAATAATAGGCTGATTGGATCTCATGTGACAGGCTGGGTTACACAAGACTTGGCTTCAAAAGCTGCAGAAAAACCCCTTCAAATATAAAAGCAGCCTGAAGTTCCCTTTACATGGGCCCAGCTGTCCGGGCAATCATCAGGAACAAACTGTTCATTACCGATAATTGCCTGATCCTGAGCGGTGGTATGAGCTGTATTCACATGCAGCAGTCACCTCCTGTGTATGGAGACCACCAATCTGTACGGCAGTGCCTCCTCCCCATAGAGAACCGCTGCTTCTGGCCGCTTGCACAGGACGATCTGCTGCCTGCGAAGCAATGATTCTACACAGGACAAGTCTCGATTACTGATCTGCATACAGAGGAGAATGACATCATCTCTGAATCTGCACAATCATGGCTTGTCTGTAATGGTGGCTGTGTAGGATAGAAGCTGTTTATGGGTCAGCCTTAAAACTTCACAGGATTTTATTTGTGACGTCTGGTCATATGGTATTGGTACTACTAAGCAAACAGCTACTGCTCGAGTGTAGACAAAGCCAGTGCTCAGCAGATGCCATGTCCATTCTGATGTACGGTGTTATATTCTCTAAGGGCTCACGCACACGACTGTGGTGTGTTGTCCACGTGCGATTCGCAGTTTTGGTGGATCAGATGCGGACCCTTTCACTTTAACGGGGCTGCAAAAGATGCAGACCGTACGTCTGTTGCGTGGCACCTGCAAAAAAATAGAACATGTCCTATTCTTGTCCATTTTACGGACAAGGATAGGACTGTTCTATAGATGGCAGGGAATTGCATTGCGCAAAATGCAGAAGGCACACGGCTGGTATCAGTGTTTTGTGCATTCACATGACCATATGTATTTTGTGGTCCGCAAAAAATAAGGATGATGTCCGTGGATCCATTGTAACAATGCCTATTCTTCTCCACAAACCAGACAAGAATAGGACATGTTCTAGTTTTTGCAGGAGTGCCGAACGGAAGGATGCGAACAGGACACAGAGCGCTGTCTGCGATTTTTGCGGACTCAGGGCTCATGCACATGATACCAGCCGTTTGCATTCCGGTCCTATCCTTGTCCATAAGGCAGACAATAATAGGACATGTTTTATTTATTTTTTTGCAGAAATGCGTTGTGGACATACTGACATCGACTGCCCACCGAGTAATTACATTTTTTTTTTTTTTTTGCGGCCCCACATATGGGCCTAAAAAAAAAAAGAAAGAAAACAACACACAGAAAAAAAAAAAAGTTTGTGTGCATGAGCCCTCGTTGAAATGAATGGGTCCACATCCAATATGCAACAATATGGTCGTACACACAGATGCAGGAATCTCTAGCTTGGTCCTGGTCCGGCCATTGTTATACTGGTAATACATGGAAGAGTTTGATCAGAGGCTCGTCAGTTCAGATTGTTGATGATTGACAGATCAGTGGTATGCAGGCAAGACCGTGTTCACATCAGCCTTCTCTGTTTCCATTGTTCTGCTCCATCATATAGAAGCAGAACAATGAAAATATGGGAAGTGCCAGATCTGGCACAAAACGGCAGCAGATGGACCCTGTGGGCTGTAATGAGATCTGTTGGGTTCCATTAGGGAGTCCTGCATGCAGGTCTGTTTGTCTGATGTTTTTGCCGGATTCTGTGATGGAGGACCCTGAAGGAGCCACTGACTCAGATGTGGAGCCACTGACTCAGATGTGGAGCCACTGACTCAGATGTGGAGCCACTGACTCAGATGTAAGCTCATCCTAGGAAGCTCTGTTTCTCTCATACGTAAAGTCCTTTCAGAACTTGTGTCCTGTTTAGTCCGGGGCAGTACAGTCTCTTCATTAAGTATTACATCCTCGCCTTCAGTATGATTCAATAACCAGATAATGTTTTGTCATTTCTTTTTTCTCTGTCCAGCATGTCCAAGAAAATCCCAGGTGGCTCCGTGGTGGAGATGCAAGGAGATGAGATGACCCGTGTTATTTGGGATCTGATTAAGGATAAGCTCATTCTTCCTTATGTGGAGCTGGATTTACACAGGTAAATCATTCACAATCTGGCTACGTAAAGTCTAAAGATGGCCGTACAGTTTACTGAGCTGTCTGAAGGCTTCTTCGGCTGACACAACTGTCCCAAACATGTGCATGCTCGGTTACAACTATAGCGTTGTGCCTGGTAACAAAGAGGACATGGCTCTCACTGAAGAGTCCTGACTGCTTCACTCTGTGGATCAGCAGACCTTTGGGAGTTGGACCCCCACCAGTCTGATACTGATGGCCTCATAACAGTAGACAATTAGTATGAAAGTCCCAGGAAACCCCTTTAATTGGTTGCTAAGAAAAATGTACCAAAACCTGGCCGCGGATAAAACAGCTTGTGAATGTGAGGCAGTGGGCCCAGGGGCGCAGCATTCACTTCTGAGCCATCTTGTTACTTCTGATTGAATGGCATTTAGGCAAGGTGAGCACAACATACTTGAGAACTCCTGTGTGGAGAGGTGGCTTCCCATAAATTCATCCCTCCCAATTGAAGGTTTTGAGTGTTTCTGTAACGTACAACAAACTACAATGGAGATAGAGGAGCCTACATGCTCCCCCTCAACTCCTATCTAGACTGCCAACCCTAGAGCAGGAGACTCCCATTCTGCTTAGTGTCATTCCTGGAAGTGGTCCCCCACTCCCCACCTATTATGAGATTTATGGCATATGCTGTCAGTATATCTCAGATAAGATTACCCCTTTAAGTTTTATTGCAACCCTTGAAGAGATAAGATGTCACAATGTGACCCTCAGACTGAAAGAAGTTGTCCACCTCTTACTGCACCCACTAGCTTCTCAATGTTAAGGAGCTATTCTAGCAGCAGCTATTCCATCCCAATCCAGGCAGCTCTCTCCATTTATTTAAAGTGGACCTGCCACGTTTGCAGAGAAGTGCAACTTTACAGCTGCATCATCACGGACTTTCTTCCAGCCCCCCCTTTTCATCCACTGTCAGTGCCCGATAGCAGTGATATATCAAGAGGGCCGTCACCTAGTGCTGCGTGTACATGGCTGGGGTGATGCTCCATTGACACTGTGCGCTAGGGACCACCCGACTAACAATTCCCTGCTATAAGCACTGAAAGTAATGCCACAATAGTGGCCAAACAGGGCAGGCTAGAAGATAAACAGTGCAGGAGTCAGCAGGGATGCAGGGAGTTGTAGTACTGTGCGGACAGGACCTCTGGATGATTACACTCACGTCTAACCTGCATTGCTTGCTGGGGGAGCCTTTGCTCTCATTTGTAATTCAGCCTGTTTGGTTTATCAGGCAGAGACTTTGAACAGATGAAGGAACCAGCTTTTCTACTATTGCATTAGCAAACAGCCTGATCTTTACCTGTCTTAGATCTAGGGAAAAGTTCACAGGTTTGGGCATGCAAATTCTTTCTCTTTGTTTACAAGTGCATATTAATTGTTCATTAGTTATGCAGAAACAAGTGTCAAGGCGCGATGTAACTGCATATTGTAATCCAGAAGAGCTGTAGGCATATGGTGTGGAGCAGCTGGTCACCCCGGATATTCATATACCAGTACAGGGAGTTAGACCGATCCAATGGAGACGCTGCCTCATGGAAGTCATTCTAGCAGTCGAACCATCTGGACGACCACAATCTATGCCAGATCAGTGGTCTATTGAAGAGGGGTGTGGTGGTCTGTTTTTTTTTTTTTTTCTCCATTTTATTGTGTTTGACTTTTTTTTAATAAGGGGTTGAGCCATAAACTACTTTTCACACAAGTTTATTTTTAGCAAGTACTCTGGCTCCTTTCCTCCTTGGATTGTTTTTCTAAAGTCCTGGTTGCCATGGTAAAGTGTAGCGGGGAGCGGGGGAGCAGTATACTTACCGTCCGTGCGGCTCCCGGGGCGCTCCAGAGTGACGTCAGGGCGCCCTACACGCATGGATCACGTGATCCATGCGCATGGCGCGCTCTGACGGTATACTGGAACGCCCCGGGAGCCGCATGGACTGTAAGTATACTGCTCCCCCACACCCCACTACTACTATGGCAACCAGGACTTTAATAGCATCCACCACACCCCTCTTCAATAGACCACTGATCTGGCATAGATTGTGGTCGTCCAGATCCTGATCAGTCTTCGAAATGCTTTCAGGTTACTATGGCAGCCAGGACGCTATTAAAGTCCTGGTTGCCATAGTAGTAGTGGGGTGTGGGGGAGCAGTATACTTACAGTCCATGCGGCTCCCGGGGCGTTCCAGAATGACGTCAGAGCGCGCCATGCGCATGGATCACGTGATCCATGCGTGTAGGGCGCCCTGACGTCACTCTGAGCGCCCGGAGCCGCACGGATGGTAAGTATACTGCTCCCCCGCTCCCCACTACACTTTACCATGGCAGCCAGGACTTTAGCGTCCTGGCTGCCATGGTAACCATTGAGAAAAAGCTAAACGTCGGATCGGGCAATGCGCCAAAACGACGTTTAGCTTAAGGCCGGATCCGGATTAATGCCTTTCAATGGGCATTAATCCTGGATCCGGCCTTGCGGCAAGTGTTCAGGATTTTTGGCCGGAGCAAAAAGCGCAGCATGCTGTGGTATTTTCTCCGGCCAAAAAACGTTCCGGTCCTGAACTGAAGACATCCTGATGCATCCTGAACGTATTTCTCTCCATTCAGAATGCATGGGGATAATCCTGATCAGGATTTTTCCGGCATAGAGACCCGACGACGGATCTCTATACCGGAATACAAAAACGCCAGTGTGAAAGGACCCTTAAATGTTTGACGATATTTAGTGGTTGGTGTTAAGATTCATTATATGAAGTCCATCATGTTGCACCTGTAGTAACAACCAATTTCTGTCTTTCTAGCTATGATCTTGGTATGGAGAATCGTGACTTAACTGATGATAAGGTCACCATTGAAGCTGCTGAAGCTATCAAAAAATATAATGTTGGAATCAAGTGCGCCACCATTACACCTGATGAGAATAGGGTTGAAGAGTTTAAGTTGAAGCAAATGTGGAAGTCCCCAAATGGAACCATCAGAAATATTCTAGGAGGAACTGTTTTTAGAGAGGCCATCATCTGCAAGAACATCCCGAGGCTTGTCTCTGGATGGGTCAAGCCCATCATCATTGGCCGTCATGCTTATGGAGATCAGGTGAAGCTAAACATTTTGTGTGTCCCAAAGCAAGTTCTTTCTTTTGGGGCCCTAATAGTTAGGCCTCATGCACACGACCGTATGTATTTTGCGGTCTGCAAAAAATACGGATGACATCCGTGTGCGTTCCCTATTTTGTAGAAGGGAACAGCTGGCTCCTAATAGAACAGTCCTATCCTTGTCCATACTGCGGACAATAGTAGGACGTTCTATTTTTTTTTGCATAACGGACATACGGAAACGGAATTCACACTGAGTACCTTCCGGTTTTTTTTGCAGACCCATTGAAATGAATGGTTTCGTATATGGAAATACGTTTGTGTGCATGAGGCCTTATTCTAAGTATAAAGTATACGTGTTGTTTTTTTTTTTTGTTTTTTTTATTTTTTATTTTTTAAATAAGGGAATGTTCACACTAGGGATTCTGAAAAGCGCTGATTTTCTGAGTGGTTTTGTTGCATTTTTTTTTTTTGCTTCCTGTTTATTCAGCTTCCCATTCATTTCAATGGGAGAATCAATGCAGATTCTGCTCCAAGATAGGGCATGGGGTTTCTTTTTTTCCATGCTTTTTTTTTTCAGCGTGATAAAAAAAAAAAAGCAGGTTCTGCTTCCTGTTAAAATGAATGGGTGGCTCATGAAAAACACCACCAAGGGTCCGTTCACACACATGTTTTCATCCAGACATAAGGGTTTACAGTAATTTGCACATTTTCTTTTATGTTAATCCTAAGCAGCCAATTGTTACTTGCTTCCAATGTGACCAGAAGATGTCTTTATGCCTCAGGATCACATATTTAATGTGACAAGTTGCCTTTTAATCCTAAATCTTCCCATGCAATTGTAACATCCTCTAAATGTTAGATGTTAAATGTGCTTATTTCTCCGCCATTCATTTGTAATCTTGCCTCAAGAAAGAGCCTTGTGCTCTGAAAATGTGCAATCTGACTTTTTCTGGTGGACCCATAAAGGTATCACTCCTGTAATCACAAAGGATTTTACAGCATAAAGATTAAGCAATTAAAGTTTAACTAATGTAATGCTCATCTGTATATATGACCACAGGCTGAACCTTAACCTTGGCTCTGACAGTCCAAACTCCCTTTTCAATGACTATGCAGATGGTTGTGAAATATTGTGTAAAACACTAACCCTGGGTTCAGACCTGAGCGTTCTAAAAACGCGCGTATTTCAGCGCGTTTTTGCAAATAGGAAACGCACGTTCGTACGCGCGTTCTTGTGATTGACTACTGTGGTGTCAATAACAAAACGCGCGACAAACGCCCCAAAAAAAGCTCAAGTACTTGTTTATGCGTCGGGCGTTTTACAGCGCGTTCAAACGCGCTGTAAAACGCTCAAGTGAGAACCAGGGCCATAGGAAGGCATTGGTTTTCATGTGTTGGGTGTTTTACAGCGCGTTTGAACAAGCTGTAAAACGCTCAGGTCTGAACTTAGGGTAAGGGGCACATTTATTAAGATGGGTGTTTTAGAAGCCAGTCTTAATAAAGCCCCATAGCCGTTCTGAAGAGGAGCAGGCCTCTGCATAACTTCAGCGGATCCTCTGCCAGTTATTATCTAAGCCGGCTTCCGAGCTGTCCTACATTGGGACCTTTCTCTACGCCTTAACCAGGTGTAGAACATGTTAAATGAGACGGGTCTGCCGGCCTGTCCCCTTCCCCGCCCACTCGTGTTTCAATTTTAGACCTGGCGCGAGTGGGGAAAAGTCGCAGATATCGACACAACTAACCGTTGCACCACCATCTGCGCCTGAAGTATGCCTAATATAGACGTATTTCAGGATAATAGATGACCCCCTAAGCTTTTATATTCAGTGGGCTTGAACTCACAGTGCCGACTAAGCGGTTTGGCTTTGAGCTGAACCTAAGGGCGTTTCCCTAGCGGTCCTCTGGTATTCACCCTTTGGCCCATGTAGAGGGATGTGGACTTAGCTGTAGAGAACCAACCAGGCCGATACCTCATGGATTAGTCCCAATGTAGATAGACGATGACCCACGGGGTTAGAAGTGCCAGGAAACAGGCCAGGGTCTGGGCAGGCAGAGTTTGTGCGTAACTGAGAAACTAATCTGAGGTCAAGGCAGGCAGCAGAGTATGAGTCAAAAAAAATAGAGCATGTCCTATTCTTGTCCATTTTGCGGACAAGAATAGGCATTTCTACAATAGGCTGCGTTCTGTTCCGCAAATTGCGTAACGGAACGCAGAGCAGCTTTCATGTTTTGCGGATCCACGGTTTGCAGACAGCAAAACACATACAGTCGTGTGGATGGGGCCTTAAGCTGTACATGGGCTATATATGCATTTTTGCATGATGTTTTGCATACTGCTCTCCAGAAGAAGTGGTATTACAGGGAAGTACATACTTTCCTATATAAAAACACAAGGTATGCAAAAAAAAACATAATGTCTGTGCTCAAACACAGTATATGGCCAAAAGCACCTAAAAGACTACAAAAACACTGCACTGCTGTGTTTTTTTTTTTTTTTTTTTTTTTTTTTGGAAGAACCGTTTATAAGATTAAAGTCATTTACTATACCTTTTTAGGATCACTAAATCTCTACAATCCTACCCATAATCTCCTCCTTTCTTTGGAAACAATTCTTTCTCAGTGCAATCAATAGTAAGAAATATATAAGGAATTCTGTGTGTGTCCCTAGAGATCAGCCATTTTTCCTTCTTCTCACAACCCTGTGTCTAGCAGTAAGACAGCTGGCTATAGAATACAGTTCTTTCGATACTAAAATTTTGATTCGATTTTCGATACCATAAAAAAGTAATGCAATACTCGATACCACGCAAAAAAAATAAAACTCCAAAAAAGCCACATGCATTTCGCATTTTATGGAACGTCGGGCCCATAATCGAGCAGTCCCATCCTATTTTTTGGGGGGGACAAGGTGACTAAAAATTGGCGAATCGCGCGTTTTTAAAAAAAGAAAAATTTCTGTTACGGCGTTCACCACATAGGAGAAATTTTTTAAAATATTTTAATAGTTCGCACTTTTTTGGGCATGGCGATATGTAATTTATTTATATTTCTATATGTAAAATTGGGAAAGGGGGTGATTTAAACTTAATACTTTGGTGTTTGTTTTTTTAAAACTTTTTTATTTTTTATTTATTTAACTATTAGCCCCCTTAGGGGCTAGAACCTGGGATCTTCTCATCCTATTCACCCTGATACAGCTCTATCAGGGTGAATAGGACTTCACACTCTCCCTGCTGCCCTGTGCTTTGTGCACACAGCAGCAGGGAGATTACCATGGCAACCAGGGCTTCAGTAGCGTCCTGGCTGGCATGGTAACCGATCGGAGCTCCAGGATTACACTGCTGGGGCTCCGATCAGAAGCTGCCACTGCCACCAATGAATGAAGAGGAGGGGAGGGGACCCTGTGGCCATGGCCACCAATGATTATAATACGGGGGGGTGGGGGGGGCACACTGCGCCACCAATGTTTTTAGTACTGGGGAAGGGAGGGGGAACCTGAGGGGTTAACTGCCGCGGATCGCAGCGCCCTGTCACAGAGGCCGGGTATGTGATTCTGCCACCGGCACCTGCTGCCTGTATTTGTACTAATGGGTGAGTTCTCATTGGTGGCACAGTGGCCACAGTCCCTCCCCTCCTCCGCCCCTCTCTCTTCTTATTGGCAGCAGGGGGAGGGGGAAACTCCTTCTTCCCTGTGCTGCTGAGGAGAACATGCTGAGAGCAGCGTGCTCCATGTTCTGATACTAGGCTGCTCAGTAGTGCAGCCTAGTATCGGTAAATGTCAAATACCTGCATGGGATCGATACCGGTACAAAAGTATTGATAATTCGATAACCGCTATCACCCCTGGTCTGTCAACCAGATGGAAATAAAGTTAGAGATTCTGTCACCTCATTTTAGCCTATAGAGCTGCGGACGTGCACGGCTAGATCGCCGCTAGCATGTCTGCAATATACCTGTCCCATAGCTCTGTGTGCTTTTATTTTGTTTAAAAAATAATTTTATTGATATGTAAAATCTCTTGTGAAGGTGCCCAAGGGGCTGTACTAACCGTTCTGATCGCCGTAAATCTCACGATGTGCAGTTACTTCCCTGAGGCTGATGCCAGCACAGGGAAGGAACACTATGTCGGAATTGTGCATGCGCGATCTCGCGTATCGCGAGATTTACGGCGATCTCACTGAGAGCAAGGAGGTTGTCTCACTTCAGCAAATGGCATTTATTATGTAGAGGAAGTTAATACAAGGCACTAATGTATTGTGATTATCCATATGACGTCCATATTCACTTTTCCATTACATTATACACAGCTCGTTTCCATGGTTACGACCACCCCACAATCCATCAGTGGCACACTTTGGGGGAAAAAGCACTAGCCTATGTGAGCTCACACCGTCCCGGCCACAAGAGAGGCCAGAAATTTTTCCTATAGTGTGCAAGCAGGACCACCACTGATGGATTGCAGGGTGGCCGTGACCATGGATATGAACAGTGTATAATGTGATGGAAAGATTAATCCAGCCAGCAAAGGAAGGAACATGGATACTAACAATACATCAGTAAGTGGCTTGTATTAACTTTCTCTACATGATAAATGCCACTTGCTAAAGTGAGACATCCCCTTTTAAAACGGTTGTTACACGAGCACCTTTTCAGTGGGTTTTTAAATAGAGGTTAGCTTCTCTAATCCCCCTGCCCCCAACCAGCAGTTAGTGGTGGTCTGGAATGTCATTGTCACACGTCAGAAGTTTTCTGAAACTAGTTACACTTTAACGGGGTTAAATAAAGACTTGGGCAGCAGCTGTAAATGGTCTAAAATGGCAAAAGAAGCAATACCACTTTTCTCCCCTTCCTCCCCTCGGCTCTGCTTCACTGACTTAATCTTCCTGGCTGCAGTGGTGATGTTCCAAGCACACAGGTCGCAATGCAGCCAATTACTGGCCTCAACAGTATTCGGGATGTCCCTGCAGAGACAAGTAATTGGCTGCAGTTGTGAAATGGTGTGGATGGCACATCACCACTGCAGCTAGGAGAGCTAACTGAGGTGGGGAGTAGGGCTGCACGATATGGGAATTTTGTGCGATTGCGATTAGGGCCCTAAAAATTGCGATAACGATATGCGATGCGATATTTTAAGGGAATTGTGCTAGAGGTCTATCTGCTTGGATTTTCAAGGTAAAAGCACACACAGATTACTAATAATGTGAAATGTAGTTATGCTGAACTCAAGAACTGAAATGCAGTGTTTTTCAAAATAAAATACATATTTGCATTACTGCAAAAGTACAAGATACAAAACTTGCCATTTACTTAATAGCGCTGCACAGAACTGATAAAAAAATAGATATAAGAACAAGTGTTCAATAAACGACTTTCCACCGGCCCCTCCTCCATCCCCGCACTGTAACTGATGTATCGCTGGCCGCGCTGTGCAGCATAGCGGCCGGAGATACAGTGTCAGTGTCGCGTAGAAAGTCAACCATCGCTTTATAAGACGCACTGCCATTCCCCCCCCCCCCCCCACACACACTTTTGGGAGGAAAAAAGTGTGTCTTATAAAGCGAAAAATACGGTAATATAATTGCAGCATTTTTGGGTCAGCAAATTGCGATTGCGATATGGCGATTAATTGCGATAACGATTGCTTTCGCGATATATTGTGCAGGCCTAGTGGGGAGGAATGGAGCATGATGCTGAAAGCCGCAGGGGAGAAAACTGCCACTTCTTTTGTTATTTTAGACCATATGCAGATGGTGCCCAAGTTTTTACCTCACTTGAACAACCCCTTTAAATCCTAGCTGGCTATACACATGAGGTCTATCACTACCTCCACATAACTACTGCCCACACTTGGATTGTAGGCAGAATTTCATAAGTGCATGTTTTATTTCGCTTTTCAGCCCCCTGTGCTGCCCCCTCGAACAAAAAATAAAGAAAATGTTAATATCATTTTGTGTTTGTTCCAATTACAGTACAGAGCCACAGACTTTGTTGTTCCCGGGCCAGGCACGGTGGAAATATCCTTCACCCCTAAAGATGGCGGAGAACCTATTAAATATGTTGTACATAATTTTGAAGGTTAGTGTTCAGTTAATGTTGGGGCATATTTTCAGGGTCCATACTTTAACCCTTTCAGGACCGGGCAATTTCTCAATTTTGTGTTTCCATTTTTACTCCCGATCTTCCAGGGGCCATAACTATTTTATTTATCTGTTCACATTACCCTATGTGGGCTTATTTTTGTGGGACAAGTTGTACTTCCTAATGGCACTACTGAATATGATATATAATGTAGTGGGAAGCTGTAAATTCCAGATGGGGTGAAATTGGGAACAAAAATGCAATTCCGCCAAAGTTTTGTGTTTTCGTTTTTTATACTGTTCCTTGTGTAGTAAAACTGACCAAATGCCTTCATTCTCCGGGTCATTACGTTTACAGTGATGCCACATTTGTATAATTTTTCTTACATTTTAATACTTAAAAAAAAAAAAATACTTTTTTATGTTTACGTCTACAAAGCTTTGTGAGGGCTCATTTTTTTGCTGGATGATCTGCAGTCTTTATTGATACCATTTTGGAGTGTGTATGCCTTTTTGGTCACTTTATGTACTTAATTTTTAAAAAAACCGACACCTTGTGGGGGTTCAGACTGCGGGGATTATATAAAAAGTTATTTATTGCCGTAAAAACCCCTTTACACAGCATGGCACACTTGTAGCAGAAATTTCTGTGAGTAAAAATGTTCTCGCTGCTCAGCCTAGTATCTGTTACAGAATATGGCACGCTCTGCTCTCAGCGCGCGCCATGTTTTCAGCAGCACAGGGGAGCCACTGCTGCCGCTGTCACCAATGGACTGTTACCAGGGATATCACATACCCGGCACCCGCCCTCTATGACATGGCGCTACGATCCCCGGCATTTAACCCCTCAGGTGCCGGCACCCGCTGCCTACACTTAAAGGGGTTGTCCGGGTTCAGAGCTGAACCCGAACATACCTCCATTTCCACCCTGGCAGCCCCCCTGACTTGAGCATCAGAGCAGTTCCTGCTCCGATGCTCTCTCCTTTGTCCTGCGCTAGATCACACAGAGCAAGGGATCTTTTGTTTATAATAACACACTGACGGGCGGAAGCGTGGTCGATGACATCACCCGCACTGATGGGCGTGCTTTAGCACTGCCCTAGCCATTTTACAGGCTAGGGCAGTGCTAAAGCCCACTCATCAGTGCCTGTGATGTCACAGGGCTTCCTGGCAGCCCCATGGAGAGCCCGCTTTGTCATCAGAACTCCTGAAATGCCTTTACCCTGTGAGATTTAGCACAGGGCAAAGGAGAGCATCGGAGCAGTTTATGCTCCGATGCTCTCCTTTGCCCTGCGCAAAATCTCGATGCTCCTGTCAGGGGGGCTGCCTGGATGAAAATGAAGGTATGTCCGGGTTCAGCTCTAAACCCGAACAACCCCTTTAAATTAATGTGTTAATTATATTCATTGGTGGAGCAGTGCGCCCCCTCAAACCCCAGTATTATAACGTATAATCATAGGTGGCGCAGTGCGCCCCCAACCCCCCCAGTATTATAACTATTATAATAATTGGTGGAGCAGTGACCACAGGGTCCCCTCCCCTCCTCATTGGTGGTGCAGTGGTAGCTTCTGATCGGAGCCCCAGCAGTGTAATTGCGGGGCCCTGATCGGTTACCATGGCAGCCAGGACACTACTAAAGCCCTGGCTGCCATGGTAAGCTCCCTGCTGCTGTGTGCACAAAGCACAGGGCAGCAGGGGGAGTGTGAAGTCCTATTCACCCTAATAGATCTCTATGGAGGTTAATAGGACAAGAGATTAAAAGATCCCAGGTTCTAGCCCCTAAGGGCATATTGCATATTACATACCGCAATGCCCGAAAAAAATGCGAACTATTAAAATATTTAAAAATATCTCCTATGCGTTGAACGCCGTAACAGGAAAAAAAAACTAGTAACCAAAGAGTGACCTAACAGCAGGTCACATTAAATCCTGTTTATGGCAAATTTAAAATATAAACTTTTATTCCATCTATTAAAATATTTTCCCTGCCAAATTCTTATTAAAAACAACAGGGGGGTGGTGTAGATCAACTCCGATCCCTACGTTTCATTACATATTTCCATTGGGTATTCTACCCCGATTTTTATTAATGCCGTTTGTTTCCAAGTATACCCTGGGATGCGTCTGCAGACCGCTCCCAACACCAACCATAAACAACCCTGCCTAGTTTAAAACATAAGTCCCTAATAGCTCCCCAACATGTTTCACCACCACTGTGGCTTCTTCAGGGGTTTGAGCTAAAGAGACGGGCGCCGGTTAATTCCTCCTTTTATTAGCGGGGATAACCCTCCCCTACCGTTGCCCGAACTCATCATAGGACACTTTACAAGAAAGACACATCTCCCGTCCAATGATTACCTCACTCTCCCCGTCTATCATCAGTGCCGGGGTTTTTTTGACCTCATAGCATTTCCTCTTCAAGCCTGCTAAAGGTTCCGGTTCGCATCCTATTGCGCATGGCAAAGGACTTAGAAATTCTCTTCTCTATACAAGGTGCGCATGCTCTAGCACTTAGGTTTTTAAACGTCCAACCCGCGCTATTTTGCGCATGCCCAAGGACTTAGAATCTTCCATTCTCTCTGCCCGACCGCGCATAATCAGACACTTCCACCTGTCTGATATGCGTTAAATCGCGCATGACAGAAGACTTAGAAAAATCTCCTATCTATATTACTGCGCATGACCAGGTACTTAGGTTTTTTCTTTTTGTGTCTAGTGCGCGCTTCAATGCGCAGGACCAAGGACTTGGAGAGATCCTCTCTTCTCCCTATACAATTGTACATGGCCCAGCACTTAGATTTTTTGTGTGCCCAATACGCGCTAGATCGGGGACTTAGTATATCTTAAACCACATATTTCTTGCGCATGCCCCCGGACTTTGAAGATTCTATAATTTCCCGTCATTACGCATGATCCCGTATTAGATATTCTTCATATGACACTTCATAGAATGCTTCATAGGACATCATTACACAAGACCGCGGATCTAAAAGATTTTTCGATTTTTTTCGTCCTTGCGTCCATATTTCGGTTTTCTTCGGCCCAGTATAATTATATCATATTACACCTAACCACATACCTATATAATTAGCTTGATAAGGTCGTATATATTTTAACATCAAATTACCCCATATTTCTAATATTGTATCCTGTACTATTTGTTCCACATAGAACGAAATGTATTTATCCTTTTATCATAAGGGGACCGGTCTCATAGATAGTCTTTTAAGGTACTACACTAGTACGGTTAATGTTTCTTATGGCAAACTAACTCCTTTCCTCATCTTATACCTTATTTAGCTTTTTCTTCATATCTTCCAAAAGTATCGATCAAAGGAAAGCTGTAAAAGAGAAACCTTCATTGAGGCCCACTGGATTCATCGTGTTCAGTCTTTCAATCCACCTAGCTTCTATCTGAAGTAACTTCATATAACTCCATATACCTGTCACATACTTTTCTGGGGCAGGTATCTGGATGACATCTTGATCATCTGGGATGGCACAAAAGATTTTTTCTCACAATTTGTACAAAAAATAAATGATAATGATCTTAATATGAAATATACCCACGAAATACAGGAGGAATGTATCCACTTTCTTGATTTAACTATAAGGAAATTACACAATGGTTCTTTGAGCACGGAGATATACAGGAAATCCACATCTACAAATAGTTACTTGCACTGGGATAGTTGGCATCCTGCCCCTTTAAAGAAGGGGATCCCCTTTGGACAATATCTCCGTGCACGAAGAAATTGTTCGAGTGAGGAGAGATTCCTAATCGAGAGCCAGGATTTATACGGAAGATTTAAGGATCGAGGCTATCCAGATAGACTTCTGGAAAAATCATTTAATAAAGCGAAGAAATTGAAAAGGGAGGAATTATTAAAACCAAAGTGCAAAAAAACTGAACATCTAATTAGATGTATAGGTACTTTTGATAGAGCCGCAAACCAAATGAAGTCAATTTTGGGTAAACATTGGAATATCCTCCTATCTGATAAAGATCTACAGGGAGTAATAAATCCATACCCTAGCATAACCTATCGTAGAGGCCAAAATTTAAAAGATATTCTGGTTCATAGCCATCACCAAGATAAATATGAAATGAAGAGAGAGGAACAAAATCCGGGCTCAGCACCCTGTAACGATTGCAGTTTTTGCAAATATATATGCAGAATTAAATCTTTCATAAATCCAGCAGATGGGAAAGAATATAATATACGTCAAAGAATTACATGCAGATCGAAGGGGGTTATTTATGTGGCTAGTTGCACATGCCCCAAATTATATGTGGGGAAAACAATACAAGAGCTGAGACGCCGGATATCTGGACACCTAAGTACCATTGAGACCAAAAAGGATACATCGATATCGAGACATATTCGATTCCAACATAATGGGAAAATGGAGATATTAAAATTCTGGGGTATAGAGAAAGTATCCCTCGGACCCAGGGGAGGTAACCTGGATAAGAAGTTACTTCAGATAGAAGCTAGGTGGATTGAAAGACTGAACACGATGAATCCAGTGGGCCTCAATGAAGGTTTCTCTTTTACAGCTTTCCTTTGATCGATACTTTTGGAAGATATGAAGAAAAAGCTAAATAAGGTATAAGATGAGGAAAGGAGTTAGTTTGCCATAAGAAACATTAACCGTACTAGTGTAGTACCTTAAAAGACTATCTATGAGACCGGTCCCCTTATGATAAAAGGATAAATACATTTCGTTCTATGTGGAACAAATAGTACAGGATACAATATTAGAAATATGGGGTAATTTGATGTTAAAATATATACGACCTTATCAAGCTAATTATATAGGTATGTGGTTAGGTGTAATATGATATAATTATACTGGGCCGAAGAAAACCGAAATATGGACGAAAAAATCGAAAAATCTTTTAGATCCGCGGTCTTGTGTAATGATGTCCTATGAAGCATTCTATGAAGTGTCATATGAAGAATATCTAATACGGGATCATGCGTAATGACGGGAAATTATAGAATCTTCAAAGTCCGGGGGCATGCGCAAGAAATATGTGGTTTAAGATATACTAAGTCCCCGATCTAGCGCGTATTGGGCACACAAAAAATCTAAGTGCTGGGCCATGTACAATTGTATAGGGAGAAGAGAGGATCTCTCCAAGTCCTTGGTCCTGCGCATTGAAGCGCGCACTAGACACAAAAAGAAAAAACCTAAGTACCTGGTCATGCGCAGTAATATAGATAGGAGATTTTTCTAAGTCTTCTGTCATGCGCGATTTAACGCATATCAGACAGGTGGAAGTGTCTGATTATGCGCGGTCGGGCAGAGAGAATGGAAGATTCTAAGTCCTTGGGCATGCGCAAAATAGCGCGGGTTGGACGTTTAAAAACCTAAGTGCTAGAGCATGCGCACCTTGTATAGAGAAGAGAATTTCTAAGTCCTTTGCCATGCGCAATAGGATGCGAACCGGAACCTTTTAGCAGGCTTGAAGAGGAAATGCTATGAGGTCAAAAAAACCCCGGCACTGATGATAGACGGGGAGAGTGAGGTAATCATTGGACGGGAGATGTGTCTTTCTTGTAAAGTGTCCTATGATGAGTTCGGGCAACGGTAGGGAGGGTTATCCCCGCTAATAAAAGGAGGAATTAACCGGCGCCCGTCTCTTTAGCTCAAACCCCTGAAGAAGCCACAGTGGTGGTGAAACATGTTGGGGAGCTATTAGGGACTTATGTTTTAAACTAGGCAGGGTTGTTTATGGTTGGTGTTGGGAGCGGTCTGCAGACGCATCCCAGGGTATACTTGGAAACAAACGGCATTAATAAAAATCGGGGTAGAATACCCAATGGAAATATGTAATGAAACGTAGGGATCGGAGTTGATCTACACCACCCCCCTGTTGTTTTTAATAAGAATTTGGCAGGGAAAATATTTTAATAGATGGAATAAAAGTTTATATTTTAAATTTGCCATAAACAGGATTTAATGTGACCTGCTGTTAGGTCACTCTTTGGTTACTAGTATAAATATATCCTGGGCGACTATAGGGTCATGTGGTTTAGGAAAAAAAAACAACGCGCAATTCGCCATTTTTTGTCACCTTGTCCCCCCAAAAAATAGGATAGGACTGTTCTATTATGGGCCGGACGTTCCATAAAATGCAGAATGAACGTGGCTTTTTTTGGTGTTTTATTTTTTTCGTGTGGTATCGACTATCGCAATACATTTTTTATGGTATTGAAATCGAATCAAAATTTTGGTATTGTGACAACTGTAGTTTAGCCACTTTTTTGTAAAGCGAGTAGAATGTTCTTTGAGATTAATCTTTCTTTTTATGTTCTGCAGATTGTGGAGGTGTGGCTCTTGGGATGTATAACACTGATCAATCCATTAGAGATTTTGCTCACAGTTCCTTCCAGATGGCACTGGTTAAAAGTTGGCCTTTGTATATGAGCACCAAAAACACAATTCTCAAGCGATATGATGGTCGTTTCAAGGATATTTTCCAGGAGATCTATGAGAAGTATATATTTATTTTTGTTCTATGTTCCACTGAATTTTCTTGTGAAAAAGTTAGATGATCCATGATTACATATTTAAAATGTACCCTGCAATTCAAATTCAAAGTCTGCATACTTACTGTGAGCTTGGGGGCATATCGCTAGGAGGTGGGATCCGCATCTACAGTGAGAACACAGCGGGGTAGGTGGTGGCCAGAGGATGCCGGGTTTTTCAGGGTTCGGCCATCACCAAGCGTGGGTTCATAGAAATAAATGGAGGGCAGCTGCGCATGCATAGTGTGCCCTCCACAATCTTCAGGGGTCCGTTCACGATGTGGGTGCAGGTCCCAGAGGTGGGACCCGCACTTATCAGACAATGGGGCATTTACTAGCAATATGCCCCCATCGTCTGAGACGGGAAAACCCCTTTAGCTAGACATTGGGGAAACGACAAAGTTTGTATATATCAATAGTACAAGCAAATATGAGAAACTTTATAATATATCTTATTAGAGAAAATGTCACTTTTCAAGAGCAGGTCAGTTTAGGATGCAAAGCTTTTCTGCAGTGATGGATGAGATTTGGTAAAATCTCATCCACTTTCCATGTACCATAGCGTGCGGCGGATCTGCAGCATTGTAATCTGTGGCGAAAAAGTATATGTACGACTTGTGTACTAACAAAGACTCGTGGGATACATTCAGAAGTGATGATTTTTGGCCTGCTGGCAATCTCACACCATCATATTACAGTGGTGAATGCTTACTACAGGGGCTCTCATTCAGCTAGCCGTATAGTGAATGCCATTTACATTGCCCACACTCTGGTACATGCCTCATTGCAGAAGACACTAATAGAAATACATTATGCTTTTAGGTGTTGTAGGGTCCAATGATGCATTGTTTCCAAGTTCTGTTGTTACATCGTTTCATCCCTGGAGCAGCCATATATCATAGAGGTGAATCTCATGTGTATATTTTGCCTACAGAGAATACAAATCACAGTTTGAAGAAAAAAAGATCTGGTATGAGCACAGGCTTATAGATGATATGGTGGCTCAAGCCTTGAAATCTGAGGGCGGCTTCATCTGGGCCTGCAAGAACTATGACGGAGATGTGCAGTCTGATTCAGTGGCTCAAGGTGAGAAATAAATGGACAGCCATACGGTTCAGGCAGAACAACAAAAATAATGTCTGTGCCAGATTGGTAATGAGATGGCCACCAACAGCATCCGACTCCACTGACTGTAATGGGGTCTGCCAAGATCATGGTGTCTGTCATTTAACTAGACAAAATAGCACTGCAGGCTGAGCCTTCAGTGCTGATGTGAACCTATGGGGTCACAGTTGAAGTTTTCTTTGAGCGCTCAGAGAGCTGACACAGACACACTGCTGAATCAGATTCTCTCTCTTTATTCCACACACGTTTACATCTTTATAACACTACAGATAATCACAGACAAATCTGGCACACCACCAAGGGGGTGAAATCGAAACGAATGATTTGATTCGTTATTCATAAAAGGCAATACTTCCGCACTATACTAACAGAATTCTAATAATTAAAACGTTTCTGGAGCATCTTATCTCAAAGTTGACATTCTTGAGCAGTACATCTTGAAACTGAGAAAACAAAACCTAACCCTCTTTGACATCAAACTCTGATAAGGGGAGTGAGGGAGCTTTTTACCTTGGCCTTGTAGCTAGAACATTTGGTTTATTAACAGAAACCCCCTCCCTCATACTTCACAGCTGTCTCAGTAATCTTCCACATATGCACAAGATGGGGGACATGTTTATACAAAATGGATTCTCATCCCTCACACGACATTACTAGTTTCATCACAAAGCTCTTTCTGTAGGCTGTCATTCTCTCTCTACCTCCTGTTGCCGCCTCCTAGTTGGATGTGTAACTTGTGGCAAGCGTTGAATAGAAGAGGACAGAATTAAAACGCTGCAGGCAACAAGCTGCTGCTAGGTTATTTTGCAATAGTGTTGTGCACAGGAGGTTGTTCCATGGAAAATATTCTTCATTTTTTAAACCGGCAACTGGATCTGAATACTTTTATCTAATATATAAAGCTGAGTGAGTGTATGTGTGTGTATGTATGTCCGCTAAAGGAATCCGAACCGTTGCATTTACAATCACGAAATTTAGCGCACGGGTAGATCCATGCATTAGCCAATAGAAGCCTGGTCACATGACCCTTATCAGCCAATAGAAGCCTGCAGGTCTTTCTTTTCATATCCCAACTGCCATACACACCGTCACGTGTCCCTTATCAGTCAATAGAAGCTCACAGGCCCACATACATCTTCACTGCTGTAGGTCAGCTTTAAAGGAAATCTGTCACCAGAATACTAGCTATTGAAGTAAAGCCATAGCCTAATTTGGTATGCAAATGAGCCAGTAAGGTGCCCAGAGGGACATCATTCTTTCAGGAAGGAGCACAGGCACTCTTCCTATATCACATTCAAGGCTTAACTGCCCCCCTTTTTCCTGCTCCCAACATTTGGGTGGGGTTGGGCACTAGCAGAAGGCGTGCCTGGGCTCCTTCCTTGTCAATATCCTTTAACGACACACACAAACATTAAATGAAATATACCCAAGTGAAGCCGGGTCCTTCAGCTAGTAATTGCATATAATTAAAAATGTAATATACCCACTGAGTTATGTAATAAAATCTATCTGCATAGTGCCACCTGCTGTTAGTTTTTGTCCCTGTTTCTTCGTCCACCTCAGTAACATTGCTGAGGTGGATGCACTGCCACTAGCCTGATCATCTTGAAGCAGCTGTTATAGTGAGAGAGCAGCAGCAGCTTGGACACAACCCTTGAGCTGTGATAGTGAGAGAGCTGCAGTAGAAAGGACACACCCCCTGCTGATAGTGAGAGAGTTGCAGCAGCTTGGACACATCTCCTGAGCTGTGATAGTGAGAAGCTGCAGTAGAAAGCACACACCCCCTGCTGATAACCCTTTTAAGGATTGAGGGAGGATGGGAACCCCTCCGCTTAGCCAGACCTGAAAAGAGAAGCTTACTTACCTGTTTCCCTGCTCCTCCTCCTACGGACCTGCAATCCTCTCTGAAAACATCTGCTTTGATGCTGCCTGCAGCCAATCACTGGCCAGAGATGACCGGAACCCCTTGCATCATGTGACCAGCGATGATTGGCTGCAGGCGGCATCAAACCGGATGTTTTCAGTGAGGGAGCATCGCAGGCCAGGAAAGAAGGAGTGGGGAGCCAGTAAGCAGGTAAGTAATCTTCCCTTTATAGGTCCGGCCAATTGAGGGGGTTGGCCTCCCTCCCCCTTTCCCATTCTTGCACAACCCCTTTTAACTCTATATAGATATCTTGTTGGAAATGGTAGTGAACCCATCCTGTTCTACCAGTGACTTTACAAACATGTTAATATTGTATTTGTCTTGGTGCAGGCTATGGGTCTTTGGGGATGATGACCAGTGTACTGATATGTCCGGATGGCAAGACAGTAGAAGCAGAAGCAGCACATGGCACTGTGACCCGTCACTACAGGATGCATCAGAAAGGCCAGGAGACCTCTACTAATCCTATTGGTAAGTGCAATTTAAAAGCTCAAAAGTCTGCTTATACAAGAGCGCCATAAAAAATGGGGACCTTTGTAAATACATTGCATTTTATATTTTTTTCCTGAGCCTTTATCAGAGTCCAGAGCTGAATTCACAATTCTGTTGATTCTTACTGAACCACTCAACAGTTTTCTGACAGTCACATGTAACGGTGCCCATACACCTTTAAGGCCCCTTTCACATGAGCGTGTTTTTCACGCGGGTGCAATGTGTGACGTGAATGCATAGCACCCGCACTGAATCCTGACCCATTTATTTCAATGGGTCTGTGTACATGAGCGTTTTTTATTCACGCATCAGTTCTCTGCATTGTGAAAATCGCATCACGCAGCCTTGGCCCCATAGAAGTGAATGGGGCTTCAGTGAAAAACGCATAGCATCCGGAAGCAAGTGCGGATACAATGCGTTTTTCACTGATAGTTGCTAGGAGATGTTTGTAAATCTTCAGTTTTTTTATCACGCGCTTGAAAATCGCATCAAAATGCATTGCACCCATGCGGAAAAAACTGAACAACTGAGCTCAATCGCAGACAAAACTGACTGAACTTGCTTTCAAAATGGTGCAAGTTTCACTGAACGCACCCGGACCTTATCCGTCACGCTCACAGGAAAGAGGCCTAATAGCGGTCGGATAGTGTTGAGCAAACTTGTGTTTTCAAGTTCAGTGTTCGGATTATCTAAGAATCCCGTTATGGATTCCACTACCGCCGGCGATAACGGCATGCACCACAGAAGCCTAGAAGAGACATTCCGTCATAATAGAAGTCTGTGCTGGCCGTTATGGTCCGTGGTAGCAGAATCCATAAAGGGATTCTAAAATAACCCGAACCTGTATGACGAACGTGAAAACACAAGTTCGCTCAACACTGCTGTCGGATAAATGGGTATTCTCCTAGAGTATCTCATTCTCTTGCACACTCGGCTCATTTGTATGTTCTTAGAAGGAAATAAAGCCAGACACCTCTGATCCGTGTGCTTTCCGCATCCGTATTTCCTTTCTGCAAAAGCGTAGAAATTGTCCTTTACTTGTCCGCAAAATGCAGACCAAGGACCCGTTAAGTCAGTGGCTCCACAAAAAAATGCACATGCAACACACAGTCACATAGTTGTCAGGGGACCAGAAAAAAGGGGTTCACTAATGTTTGTAATAACTAGGGTTACCTTCAAGATCCTTATGGCTACATTACTAATGAGCTCCAATGCCTCCTGATGTCTTCAAGTGTCAGCCTCCTGGCCCCCATATAACGCTATAGTGCTGGGCTGCAGAGTGCCCACATGACGGACATGGCTGAAGCCCCCTACATTTCTCGATAACCTCATACACAGCTGAGTGCTGTATTCTTGCTGCTTAATGCATTAGTCCTGGAGACTCATAGCCAGTGTCGGACTGGGGTTCCTTAGGCTCACCAGTAAAATGAATGCTAAGATACATGCAAATATGACCTGCAGCAGTTGATTATGGTGTCCCTGCAGCAACATCATGCAGGCGGGTCCCTAGAAAACGATACGAGCTGGCATGCTTCCATGTCTAGAAGTCTTCTCCATCCCTGATATGCATCTGTAATAAAAATCTGGGTAGTTTGTTAAATATGCACATGGGCTAGTTGAGACGCTGTATGTAGTGCAGTCAGTGTACCGTGCCATGTGCTGTCTGTACAGGGGCCCACTAGGGGATTCGCCTATACCCCTGTGGGCCAGTCCGAGCTGTTGTGAAATGTAAAGACTAAGTGGGTCATTTATCAAACGGGTGTAAAGTAGAACTGCCTTAGTTACCCATAGCAAATGTAATGTAAAGGATTATTATAAGGTTTATTATTGTAATGTTATCATCTGCATGCAGTAAATGTTTCTTAACTGGGTATGGTCATTAAAGGGGTTGTCGGGGCTTTTAATATTGAAGACCTGTGCACAAGATGAGATCGGCGGGGTCTAACACCCGGCACCCGCGCTGATCAGCTGTACGAGGAGTGCAGGTGCCGCCTCCCGTCTCTCTTCCTGCTCACTGCTGAAAAGCCGCGGTGAGAAGGGAGCATGTGCTGTCTCCTCGTACAGCTGATCAACGGGGTTGCTGGGTGTCGGACCCCCGCCGGTCTGATATTGATGACCTACCCTGAGGATAGGACATCAATATTAAAAGCCCAGACAACCCCTTTAATAAGAGGACATACCTCTGTACTGAATGGTTAAAGGGATTGTGCAAGCTTCTTCTCCATCCTGATCTCTCCTAGGGTGTGGAGAGAAGCAACTGCAATCTGGATAGTCAGGTTGTCAGGTAATTGCCCTACACCCATAGATGCATCCTATCCTGACGGTACACATGCACAGGACTCACCAGCATGCAGTTACCTCTGTACACGCCAACAGTAAACGAGAATCCAAACAAATCAAAAGAGCAACTGACAAAATGTAAAATAATATATATTAATATTATTTTTCTTGCGCCTCTCTTGTCAAAAAATAGAAAAGCGATGTATTTTCTCAGGCCATGTCTTCAGCCCCTTCCCTCTCCTTCATCTGATGCTAGTGCCGGGAGGTTTATGGGATAAATATTTTTATATTTTAATTGTGAGGGTGTTTTTGGATGCACCAATGCCCATAACGTTACATTTTTTTTATAGTTGTTGTGTTTTTTGTTTTTAAATATTTTTTTTTATTCTAGGCATTATTGCCGATTGCAGTCTTTAAAGGGGTTATCCGATGATGTAAAAAAAGAAAATCAGACATCATATAATACATGACAATCTCCTCTTTCACTGCTCCAATTGCTCTGCTAGATTACCTTCAGCCTGGCAGCTCGTCGTCTTTCTGCTGACGCTCTCTCACTGTAGCTGCCACAGCTTCTAACTAGTGGCCGTTGACTATTTAGGCCTCTTTCACACTGGCGTTTTAGCTTTCCGTCCTAGAGATCCGTCCTCGTTTCTCTAGGACGGAAAGATACTGATCAGGATTATCCCCATGCATCCTGAATGGAGAGAAATCCGTTCAGGATTCATCAGGATGTCTTCCGTTCAGTATGTCAACGTTTTTTGGACGTTGACAAAAGCGCAGCATGCTGCGGATTTGTCTCCGTCCAAAAATCCGGAAGACATGCCGCAACGCCGGATCCGGAATTAATGCCCATTGAAGGGCATTAGTCCGGATCCGGCCTTTAGCTAAACGTCGTTTCCGCGCATCGCCGGATCCGACGTTTAGCTTTTTGTCAATGGTTACTATGGCAGCCAGGACGCTAAAGTCCTGGTTGCCATAGTAAAGAGTAGGGGGAGCGGGGGAGCTGCATACTTACATTCCGTGCGGCTCCCAGGACGCTCCAGGATGACGTCAGGGCGCCCCAGTGCATAGATAACGTGATCGCATGGATTTTCAGTTCACTTGCGTTGTGCCGGATCCGGCGTGCATTCCGGCGACGGAAGTGCACGCCGGATCTTCACAACGCAAGTGTGAAAGAGGCCTTAGGCTGGGTTCACACGAGCGTGATGGATTTAGATCCGGATGCGTTGCGGATGCGTTCAGTGAAAACTGTGCGTTTTCACAGGCAAAGCCATTCAGTTTTGCCTGCGATTGCCTTTAGTTGTTCAGTTTTTTCCGCGCGGGTGCAATGCGTTTTGATCCGTTTTTCACGCGCGTGATAAAATACTGAAGGTTTACAAACAACATCTCCTAGCAACCATCAGTGAAAAACGCAACGCACCCGCACTTGCTTGCGGATGCTATGCGTTATTAACGCAGCCCCATTCATTTCTATGGGGCTGCGGAATGCGTTAACGCATAAGATAGAGCATGCTGCGATTTACACGCGTTGCAGAAGTGATGCGTGAAAATAAACGCTCATGTACACAGCCCCATAGAAATGAAAGGGTCAGGATTCAGTGCGGGTGCAATGCGTTCACATCACGCATTGCACCCGCGCGGAAATCACGCTCGTGTGAATGTAGCCTTAAACTGAACATTTTTGACCAGCTCAGTGAGACGGACAAAACATAGGGAAAAGAACAAACGGCAGGTGGCGCTATACGGATACTTTTTATTGAATAGCTCAGTGGCTATACAAAATTTTTAATTACATGCAATTACAAAAGTGTTCAGATCCAGGTGCTGGTTTAAAAAATGTTGAATATGTTTTGTGACACTCCTTTAACTCCTTGCCGAACGCAGGATTGCGTCCTGGCGGCGGTCGGTTTGTTCCTCTTGGACGCGCCGGGAAGAAGTTAAACTACAGCCTGCCAGCGCTGATCGTGCACTGGCAGGCTGTAGAAGTGAAAAAAAATTACATATCAGGCGCTGTTTTGTTAACAGCGTCTGATATGCTTGCTGTTCGTTCCTTTGGTGGTCCCTTTTGCTTGGGACCACCAACGGAATCTTTTGTAAGTGCACCAATCACCACACAGACCCCCGTCACTGATTAACCCCCGATTAACCCCTGATCACCCCATGTCACCCCCCTGATCACCCCTTGTCACTAATCACCCCCCCTGTAAGGCTCGTTCAGACTTCCGTATGTGTTTTGCGGATCCGCAAAACACGGACACCGGCAATGTGCTTTCCACATTTTGCGGATCCGCACATTGCCAGAACTATATAGAAAATGTCTTTTCTTGTCCGCAATTGCGGACAAGAATAGGACATGCTCTATCTTTTGCAGAGCTGCGGCCGGATGTTTGGGGGCCGAAACCCGGAAGTTTGCGGCCACAGCTCCGCAAATGCTGATGCGGCGAGCACATAGTGTGCTCTCCGCATCACTGCCGGCCCCATTCACACTGAATGAGTCCGCATCTATTCCGCATACCTTGGGGTGTCTACTTTCTAAAATGGGGTCACTTGTGGGGTATTTTTACTGCCCTGGCATTTTAGGGGCCCCTAAAGCGTGAGAAGAAGTCTGGAATCCAAATGCATAAATATGCCCTGTGAAATCCTAAAGGTACTCATTGGAATTTGGGCCCCTTTGCTCATCTTGGCTGCAAAAAAGTGTCACACGTGGTATCGCTGTACTCAGGAGAAGTAGGGCAATGTGTTTTGGGGTCTATTTTTACATATACCCATGCTGGGTGAGAGAAATATCTCTGTAAACGACAACTTTTTAAAAAATTTTTATACGAAGTTGTCAGTTTACAGAGATATTTCTCTCACCCAACATGGGTATATGTAAAAATACACCCCAAAGCACATTGCCCTACTTCTCCTGAGTACGGCGATACCACATGAGTGACACTTTTTTGCAGCCTGGGTGCGCAAAGGGGCCCAAATTCCATCGAGTACCTTTAGCTTTTACATGGCTGCTCACAATTTAGCCCCGCCCAAAATGCCAGAACAGTAAACACGCCCCACACATGACCCCATTTCCGAAAGTAGACACCCCAAGGTATTCGCTGAGGGGCATAGTGAGTCCGTGGGAGATTGTTTATTTTTTTTTGCCAGAAGTTAGCAGAAATGGAAACTTTATTATTTTTATTTTTTTCCTCAGAAAGTGTCATTTTCCGCTAACTTGTGAAAAAAAATGAAATGATACATGAACTCACCATGCCCCTCCGCGAATACTTTGGGGTGTCTTCTTTCTAAAATGGTGTCATTTGGGGGGTATTTATACTATCCTGGCATTCTAGCACCTGAAGAAACATGACAGGTGCTCAGAAAGTCAGAGCTGCTTCAAAATGCAGAAATTCACTTTTTTGCACCATAGTTTGTAAACGCTATAACTTTTACCCAAACCAATAAATATACACTTATTGGATTTTTTTTTATCAAAGACATGTAGAACAATAAATTTAGAGAAAAATGTATATGGAAATGTAGTTTTTTAAAAAGAAAATACAAATTACAGAAAGCGAAAAATGTCATTTTTTGGCAAAAATGTAGTTAAATTTTTATTAATAGCAAAAAAAGTAAAAATGTCAGCAGCAATGAAATACCACCAAATGAAAGCTCTATTAGTGAGAAGAAAAGGAGGTAAAATTCATTTGGGTGGTAAGTTGTATGACGGAGCAATAAACGGTGAAAGTAGTGTAGTGCGGAATTGTAAAAAGTGGCCTGGTCATTAAGGGTGTTTTAAGCTAGGGGGGCTGAAGTGGTTAAAGACCGGACTTCTGCCATACATGTACGGCGGAGGTCCGGAAAAAGTTAAAAAAAGGAAGGATCTTTATTGTGAAAAGGATGCAAGTGCAGCATTCTCTTCACTGTTTACCAGCACACTGTCAACATTCAAGTGAATGGGATGGGGCAGTGTAAGGGCGGGTTCGCATTTGTGCTATGAAATTCTATTATAGGGTTCCGTTATAACAGAGGTATAATGGAACATTATGGAATTTTAAGACTGAATGCAAAATGGACGCTTTTAAGAGGCAATCCGATTTGCTCTGTCCTAATACATGTCTATAGGGACAAATGACTGTTCCATTTGGTTCTGTTTTGCATGACAGAAAATATAGTCCTGTCGATGGGCCTTTTTTTTCCATCGTGTTAAACGGAACCGTTATTTGTGCCCAAAGATATGTAGGACGGAGCAAAACGGAATGCCTCTTAAAGGCTTCCGTTCGGAATCCGTGCTAAAATTCCATTATATTCCATTATAACTCTGTTATAATGGAACCCTATAATGGGATTCCATAGCATAAATGCGAACCCGCCCTAAAGCTGCTCCATCCCATTGACATTAATGAGACGGAGCAGTTGTAGTTACACTGCTTCACCACTGCAATGTCAGCGGCATGCAGGTCAGTGGTCTCTTCAAGCAACTAACTGGCCGGTAGTCAGACCCCAACGATTTCATATTGATGCAAAAACCTGAAAGGATGGTGCTAAAATAGTTTTTCCACGACAACTAGATATATTAAGGTTTCCTTTGTTTGTTATAGCTTCCATCTTTGCCTGGACCCGGGGTCTGGAACATAGGGCTAAGCTGGATAACAACAGTGAACTGAAAAACTTTGCCACAGCCTTAGAGGAAGTCTGCGTTGAGACAATAGAAGCTGGCTTTATGACTAAAGATCTTGCTGCTTGTATTAAAGGTCTACCTAAGTAAGTACCCTGTACCTTGGGGCTCAATCGTTTTTTTGGATATGGATTTGTTATAAAGGGCTAACTGATTCTCTTTATTTTAGTGTACAGCGAAGCGACTACTTAAATACTTTTGAATTCCTGGACAAACTAGCTGAGAACCTACAGCTGAAACTTGCCGCTCAAGCCAAGTTGTAATTGCCAAAGGCTCAGAAGGCAAATCTCAGGTTTATTCTTCCCTGCTAGTCTACAGCATTCTACAGGACCGTTTTACTTCCATACACTGCAAACCATGGTCCTCCTTGTTGGTCTACACTCATTTAAATGTGTTTTTATTTCAATCTGATTGTAATTTCTGTTGTAATTTCTTTGACATAATATTGTACACAGGTAAATCCCACTCATTATACAGAGCTATTATTGCAAAAAAAGACTATAGGCCATAGCCTACAAAGCGTTCCTACGAGTCTGACTTTTCCATTCATAATGGTTATTTCTCCTTCGTGGTCATGCTGTATGTAAGTTCTTCAATCATGCTGAGAATGTACACCCTATATATTTGACTGCTAGGAGACCCCAGAGACTGCTAAAAGCATGACACAAGATGCAATTCTGTTCTTTGAATATTGTTTCCAGTACAGAATGCTAGAGAACTGTTTTACAATTGGCATTTTAACAACGTATGGATAAGTGTGGCTGTTACAGAAGCACTCCAGCATTTTTTTTCTTTGCCTATATAGTGCAAGATAGGCCATTTTTAAAGAATAGGATAGGGGTTTTTGTGTATGCCTGTACACACCTGTTTTATTTGATGTGTAAGTTGTGGGTTGGCAGCCATCTTGATACCTTCTCCCCTCATATATGGTTTTCCTAATCAATGATTAATTTCCCATCATGCCTGACTTTTCAGACAGGGGGCGTAGTCTCACCACACTGCGCTGTGCCTTCTCAGGGCAGCCATGACAGATTAGTGACACAACTGCTATTGCCTTTCTGCCCTGACAGATCTTACATGCAGGAAGCCAGTTTAAGGATTCGTTCACATCACCATTCATAAACGGAGCAGGAGAACGGAAAGGACGGGTTTGGCACATAACTGAGCCGAACGGAATTTAAGGACCCTATAGACTATAATGGGGTCCTTTAGGTGTCCGCTACTTTTGTCCAAAATCGTCTTCTAGCAGAAACCTAACGGACCCCATTGTAGTCTATGGGGTCCTTAGGCTCCGTTCAGCTCAGTTATGTGCTGAATCCGTTCTCCTGCTCCGTTTAGGTGATGTGAACAAAGCCTAAAGCTACATTTCACTGGAGAGTCTGCACACACAGTACAGAGGAAGTGTGAGTCAGGAGGATTATGTAACTGCAGCTAATCACTGTATTCATTTATCTACTATATATCTCTACACTCCTGGTTCTTTATATAGGGAAGACAATTATGGAGGTCATTTATTAAGACCGGCGTTTTAGATGCCCCTATAACCCCTATATCTGGTGGTGGATCCGCTGAAGTTATGAAGAGGCGCAGAACTCTACGTAACTGTGGCACATCCAGCACCAGTCTAAATGTAAGCCAGCTTTCTAGCTGGCCTGCATGTAGACCATTTTCTGCACCTCACACAGGCCTAGTAAATGATGAATGAGATGGGCCAGCCGGCTTGTCCCTTTCCCCGCCACACCCTCTTTTTTTTTTTTAGACCTGGAGTGCTGCAATCTGCACCTGAAATACGCCTTATATAGGCGTATTTCAGGATAATAAATGACCCCCTATATCTTTAACAGAGGAAAGGAGGGGCCTGAGAGCTACCAGAAGGGATTTGATTGGTGATGATGTCATCCTTTACAGGAGGTCAGCTACAGCGAGAGACTGAGTTCCCATAATGAAAAGGTTTGAAATATAACTGAGTTAGACTACTTTCACGCTTGCTTTGTTTGTTGGATTCCGGCAGGCAGTTCCGTTGCTGAAACTGCCTGCCGGATCCGGAAATCCGTATGCAAATGGATTGCATTTGCATCCGAATCCGAATGACAAATGCATTGAAACACCGGATCCGTCTTTCTGGTGTCATCCGAAAAAACGGATCCGGTATTTATTTTTTTTCAAATTTTTAAAGGTCTCCGCATGCGCAGATAAGATCCGGTTTTCTGGAACACTTGGTACCGGATCATGCATTTCAATGGAAATGAATGCCGGATTCGACATTCCGGCAAGTGTTCCGGAATTTTTCGCATGCTGCAGTAATTTCGCTGGCCAAATACTGTAAAGGGACTGAACTGAAGACATCCTGATGCATACTGAACAGAATGCTTTCCATTCAAAATGCATTAGGATAAAACTGAAGCGTTTTTTTCCAGTATTGAGCCCCTGTGACGGAGCTCAATACCGGGAAACTTTAACACTAGTGTGAAAGTACCCTTAGGATGTAGCAAATGTCGCTGCTTGAATACCAGAGTGCTTCTTTAATGGAATGATTGTGCAAATGACATTTATGTATCATGTCCAATCTAGCAGAATCATGTACATGCCAAAAAATGCTGGTGAAACCTGAGGCAATAAATGCATTACTGTGATATCATGCATATAGCAGGGGCTGCTAAAGGAATTATGAAAGTTAGAGGCAATAGATGGAAATGACACCTGATATGGAGTAAACTGCATGTGCTGTGTTTTGCACGAATAGAATGCTAGAACCTAGGAATCTCATGGCTGCTGGTAAATGGCCATAGCTTCTTGCAGAATTATGTGACTTGTTTCATGTAACAGACCTCCTGGTATGATATAACATGTATTTAGATCCATGTGCAGATCTGTGAAGATGCCAAGTGCTGTGAAAAAGGCTACACATTAGCGGTAATTTCAAGTATGACACTGTACACCTTAAACGTGTAGTCTTTGGTTGTCTTCACAATATCCATGTGTATTTTGTCAGTTAAACTTATCACTTATCCTAGTCATAACTCAAACAGTTTATAAACTTTCACCAAACATCTGTCATTACCAAACATCATGTGGAATATTTTTAATAAAGCAAATTCATAGTAAAATGCTGTCTTATCGAAACCCATGTGGTGGTATCAGAAATGAGGATATGGAAGGAGGAGCACAATGTCTTAAGAAAAAGAAATCATAACATGTGAGAAGGGTACCCATTTTACAGTGGATCATTTATGGAGTTTAGTGATGAGCGAGCACCAAAGTATTCGGGTGTTCGGGCCGAATACATAGCTATATTCGTGTGCTCGGCTGAGCACCCGAGTAAAATGGAAGTCAATGGGAGACAACCGGGCACCCCCTGCTCTGAAGAAGGGAGGGTACCTGGTCCATTGAAAAAGGTCAGAAAGTGACAGAAACACCACCGAAATGGATCGGGAACAGCATGGGGACGATGTCTGGATGCATCTTGGACTCCCAGGTCGCTGCTGGGAACCATGTTGTCCGCCACTTTTACAGACTGACAAAAATACCCCCAAAACCCCCCCAAAAAATTCTTTCCTGTATATTCAATTGTATATAAAGTGCAAGTGCTGCCAAAAATTACAAGCAAAAGGCACTCTGAAACAGCCTGTATATCACATAAAGGAGGGCCTCATTCACATTGTGGTGCAATTGTTCAGGTAGTGGGACTCCTACACTCATAAAGCCTAATCACTAAGTGAAAGGGCTGGCGAAAATTACAAGGAACTGGTACTCCAATTTACCCTTTATTACACATAAAGGAGGGCATCATACACACCCTTAAAAAATTATGATTGGTGACCCTAAAAAACATTTGGCGCAAGGCCTGCTGGTGATCCTCTAAAACGTTATGGGCGAGGGCCTGCTGCTGAGCTGACCCTCTAAAACATTAGGGGCGAGGGCCTGCTGGTGAGCTGACCCTGTAAAACATTATGGGTGAGGGCCTGCTGGTAAGCTGACCCTGTAAAACATTAGGCTCCATTCAGACGTCCGTGGTGTGTTGCGAATCCGCAACACACCATGCCGGCACTCCCCATAGAGATGCCTATTCTTGTCCGCAGGCTGCGGACAAGAATAGGACATGCTCTATCTTTTGCGGATGTGTGAATGGGGCTTTATGGTTGAGGGTCTGCTAGTAAGCTGACCCTCTAAAACATTATAGGTGAGGGCCTGCTGGTGAGCTGACCCTTTAAAAAAATTGTAGTGGAGGGAATATATACAATCTGGATGAGGAGGAGGAGAAAACAAGATTAAACCATATACACTTTTTTGTGGTGGAAAACGTGCATGGGAATACACTACAGTAGACTGAGTACATTATAAACAATACATTGAAATTGCCTTTATGTTCATCATCAGCTCAGCTCTCCTCTGGTGGAGTTGAGAAGAAAGGGGCAATCCAGGCCTTGTTCATTTTTATCTGAGTCAACCTGTCAGCATTGTCAGTGGACAAGCAGATAGGCCAGCACCTCCAAGGCATAGAGCGCAAGTTCGTGCCACGTGTCCAGCTTGGACACTCAGTAGTTGTAAGGCACTGAGGGATCATTTAGGACGCTGACACGGTCTGCGATGTATTCCTTCACAATCTTCCAAAACTTTTCCCTCCTTTTGCCACTAGGCTGCGCTTCAGGGTGAGGGTGCTAGCGGGGTGTCATGAAAGTGTCCCATCCCTTGGAGAGTGTTGCCCTGCCTTTGTTGGAACTGCTGTGTGTTCTCCTTGTCTCCCTTCCTCGGTTGCCTAAGGAAGTACGGACTCTGCAGGCCGCGTTGTCGGATGGAAAATTTTGGAGCAATCTCTCAACAAGTACCTTCTGGTATTGCACGGTTTTACTCATCCTATCCACCACAGGAATGAGAGCTCCGAGTAAAACCGTGCAATACCAGAAGGTACCGTATTTTTCGCCCTATAAGACTCACCGGCCTATAAGACGCACCTGGGTTTTTGAGGAGAAAAATAAGAAAAAAAATATTTTTAACCAAAAGGTGTGCTTTTGAAGTAATGGTGGTCTGTGCATGACAGTATTATGGGGGGGATCTGTGGATGGCACTGTTATGTGGGGGAGATGTGGATGGCACTGTGATGGGGGATCTGTGGATGGCACTGTGATGGGGGGATCTGTGGATAGCACTGTGATGGGGGATCTGTGGATAGCACTGTGATGGGGGATCTGTGGATAGCACTGTGATGGGGGGATCTGTGGATAGCACTGTGATGGGGGCATTTATGAATGACACTGTAATGGATTGGATCTGTGGATGACACATATATAGCATCTTATGCTATATGTGTCATCCACAGATCACCAATACAGTGTCATCCACAGAGTGCCCCTTTTCTAAAACATCTGGCCCATGGCTGCTTAGGGGCGGAGCCTGGCAACACATGGCGGGCGGCCCGCCGCTAACAAGCGTGACTGCTTGTATAACATTTAAAATCTTTAATTATGTCCCCTTATTTCCTAAAAGCCTAGGACAGTAGCGCTCTGCTAACCTGCTATAACGATCCTCTAGCAGGCAGAGCGGTGCGGCGGCAGAGCTGGTGTGTAACGTCCTCACTGGCGTCATCTGCCTGCTCCTTTCACTTTATGAATGAAGCAGGAGGAGCAGGCAGATGGCGTCAGTGAGGACGTTACACACCAGCCTGCCGCCGCACCGCTCTGCCTGCTAGAGATCGTATAGCAGGTTAGCAGGCAGCTACTGTCCTGGGCTTTTAGGAAATAAGAGGACATAATTAAAGATTTTAAATGTTATACAACAGTCACGCTGATGGCGGGCCGCCCGCCAGCGTCAGGCTCCGCCCTCCTCCTTCCATGCTGATACATCGCAGGCTGTGCGATGTATCGGCTTCAGCTATAGGAAAATGGTAGTATTCGCCATATAAGACGCACTGCCATTTTCCCCCCACTTTTGGGGGAAAAAAAGTGCGTCTTATATGGCGAAAAATACGGTACTTCATTCCTGTGGTGGAGAGGACGAGTAAAACCGTGCAATACCAGAAGGTACTTGTTGAGAGATTGCTCCAAAATTTCCATCTGACATTCCATTCTCTTTGTAGCGGGGGTCGAGAAGGGTGAGCACCCAGTCATCTGTGTTATCTAAAATGCATATAATGCGAGGGTCGTGGGAAAGGCAGCCTAACATGAAGTCAGCCATGTGTGCCAGAGTACCAACAAGCAAGACGTCGAGGTCAACATCAGGATGACTCTCCATCCCCTCCTCCTCCTCTTTTGCCCATCCACGCTGAACAGAGAATTAAAGTTCCATGGGTACTACCCTTTACCCTTTGTAGCAGAGGCAACTGTCTCCAGCTTCTCCTCCTCTTCATGCCCCAATTCACGCTGAAAAGACGAACTGTTGGTGGTTTGGCTATCACCCTGTGTAATGTTCTCCCCCATTTCCTTATCTGCCACATTCAGAGCGTTGTCCTTAATTGTGAGCAGCGATTGTTTGAGTAGACACAGCAGTGGGATGGTTACACTGATAATAGTGTTATCGCCACAGACCATCTGTGTGGATTCATTACAGTTTTTTTCCCTACGTCCATGACGGCACCATGAGAGAGAGGGTCCGCCTTCCCAGGACAGGAAACCCACAGGAATAAAAAGGAGGAGCCTCTCGTCTTCCCCAGTGGTTTCCTGTCCTTGGAAGTGGATCCTACAGGTACCGTCCCGGAGGGGAGTAGTTTCTCCCCAGGATTACATTGAGAAAGCTGGGTTGTGCGCGTCGGGTGAGTTCCCCGATCCGCGCATTTACGGGCACCTACCGGTGCTATCCTGCCCCCTGCAAACGGCGACGAAGGGTGGGAGGAGAGTAAGGGCAGCAGCTGCAGCATTTTCCCCCATCCAACGCTGGGCCTCCTGCGCACCGCCGGAGCAACCAGAGGGGACGGAGCGCAGGCTTCTAGTAGGAGCCTCCTGGAAGTCGCGCTCTAGCCTGAAATCCCGCAAGATCTCGGGGGCAGGTGGGAAATTCAAAGGAGACCCAGCAGGAGCAGTGGATTCTTGTTTCTGAGGATTCGAATCCAGTCTGCAGGAAGGGAATGGAGTCCACAGGTGACCAAGAGAAGGAATCGTCTACCCCTGCGCCGTTGGTATGGATGGAGGGTATGTACGGTGAACACCTTTCCTTGTGTGTATATATCCTTATGTCAGACTATTGTTTTTCAGGATAAACCTAAAAAGGTGTCCTCAAAAACAAGACATAAAGAATGTGGCTTGTGCAAAAAGAGGCTGGCCCCTGATTACGCCAAACGTCTATGCCGCCCTTGTATTGAATCTGAGATACAGGAGGAGTCTCCTTCTATGAGGAAGTGTATGAAGAAATTGATCAGGAAGGAAATGGGAAATATGCTTAAGAACAAAAAAGGATCCCAAGCCTCTCGTGACAAATCACCGTTAACCCTTTCAAATATATTGAGTTCAGAAGACGAGATTCTATTAGAAAGTGGGGAACTGGATTCAGATTCCTTATCTGAGGACAGGGGTGGCAGACCGTTATTTCTAGTCCAGGATACGGACCAATTATTGAAAGCTGTTAAAGCAACCATGAATATTAAGGATCCCAAAGAAGTGCTTTCCTTCCAGGATGTTATGTTTGAGGGTTTAGAGGGGAAAAAGCAGTGTTTTCTTGTCCACGAAAATGTCACTTCCCTAATTTCTAATGAATGGAAAAACCCGGATAGAAGAAATTTTATTCCATCAGCTCTGAAGAGGAAATATCTATTTGAGGAGTCTGATTGTCAATATTGGAATAGAGCCCCTAAGATTGATGTTCCCATTGCGAAGTTGTTACGAAGATCCTCCCTCCCGTTTCATGATCTAAGACAACTAAAAGATCCTATGGACAAGAAGGCAGATAGTTTTCTTAAACGTACATGGGGAGCAGTAGGGGCCTCTCTTAAAACTAATATTGCCGCTACCTGTACGGCCAGAGCATTGATACTGGGGGTCAAACAGTTTGAATCACAATTCAAAGATAAAGTTCCTAGGGAACTGTTATTAGAAGACCTTCCGGTCATCTCTAAGGCGCCTGATTTTTTGGCAGACGTATCGGTGGATGCAGTTAGATTATTGGCCAGGGCTGCCTCCTCCTCAAATTCAGCATGTAGGGCCTTATGGCTAAAAAATTGGGCAGGTGATAATGCCTCAAAGAACCGATTGTGTAACGTTCCTTGTGAAGGGAAGTTCTTGTTCGGATCAGCACTGGATGACATTTTGGAAAAAGCAGGTGATTCAAAGAAGGGGTTTCCGTCCAGCTCCCGTAAGCCTTATTCCTTTCATGAAAATAAAAGATTCCCAGGGAGGAATAAGAACTCGGGTAGAACCGAGAACAGTTGGAAATTCTCTGCATCAAAATCCAAGGGTCTCATGTTCAAGGGGCAGGATTCTTCTTCCAAAAAGGAGAATACACAATGACGCCAGGATAGGGGGAAGATTGGCGTTCTTCCTCCCAGCCTGGAAAGAGATTTACAACAGCAGCTCGATCCTAAGTTCTCTAGAGGAGCGATTCAGGCTACAATTCAGTTCAATTCCACCTAACAAATTCTTCATTTCCGAATTAGGTCTAAAAAATCGATTGGAAAAGGAAATAGAGTCTCTATTACAGAAGGGCGCTCTAATACCATGTCCTCCTGGAGAAGAAGGTTTAGGTTATTACTCAAATATCTTTCTAGTAAAGAAGTCAAGCGGGGAATACAGAACTATTATAAATCTGAGAGGCCTAAACAGATTCCTGAAATACAGAAAAATTCAAGATGGAGACGATCAGATCGGTTGTAGATCTTCTTTACAGGGATTGTTTTATGACTGTATTAGATATAAAGGACACATACTACCACCTACCTATTTATCCAGGCCATCAGAAGTTCCTGAGAGTGGCTCTGCGTCTAAAGGGAAAGGTGAGACACTTTCAATACCAAGTTCTTCCTTTCGGGATTTCCAAGGCCCCCCGTATATTTACGAAACTGGTAGCAGAGATGGCAGCTCACATAAGGGAAGAGGATATTTTATTCATTCCTTACCTAGACGACTTTCTCATAGTCTCCCCATCCAGTCAGGAGTGTCTGGATCACACGAATCAGGTGATTCGAATCCTAGAATCTCTGGGTTGGATCCTGAACAGGGAAAAATCAAGAATGACCCCCTTACAGTCTCAGAGATTCCTGGGGATTATACTGAACTCGACCTATCAAAGATCCTTTCTGACCCCAGACAAAGTGATAAAGGTGAAGTCAGTGTTACAAGATCTTATATCGTCACCTCAAGTAACAGTCAGGAAGGCAATGTCAGTCCTGGGTACTCTGACCTCCTGCATAGTATTATGGGCTCAAGCTCATTCCAGAAGTCTCCAGGAAAGCATCCTCCACTCCTGGTCAGTAAGGAGGGAAGACCTAGAGAACAGGATGTCGATCCCAAGGCGTACCCTTCAGAATCTAAAGTGGTGGCAGATAGAGAAGAATCTTACTCAGGGAGTTCCATGGAAGAGGATAGATCCTCTAGTAGTAACCACGGACACCATTCCTTTGGGGTGGGGAGCCCATATGCTAGACAGGATTTTTCAGGGTCCCTGGGACATATCAGACTATGCGATTTCTTTCAACGCAAAAGAGCTGACAGCGGTCCTCCGAGCATTACAGGAGATTTCCCCTTGGCTTCAGGACAGACACCTAAAGATCATGTCCGACAATGTTTCGGTAGTAGCCTACCTGAATCATCAAGGGGTTACCAGATCAAGAGAACTAGCAGAGATTGCAGATCAAATGTTTTCCCTTCTAGAAGGAAAGGTACTGTCTCTTTCAGCCCTCCATATCAGGGGGATAGACAATTGGAAGGCAGACTATTTCAGCCGCAACAAGTTAGACCAGAAAGAGTGATCTCTAAATCAGGAGATTTTTTCCAAGATAGTAAAGCTCTGGGGCAGGCCGGACATAGATCTGTTTGCTACAAGGTTCAACAGAAAGGTAGAAAGGTTTTTTTCCCTCTGTCCAGGAGACAATCCCACGGCTGTGGGTGCCTTTCTTCAACCCTGGAACAAGGGGCTGCTTTATGCCTTCCCCCCTATACAACTGGTTCCCAAAGTTCTGAACAAAATAAGGGAGGAGGGAGCATTAGTGATCCTAATAGCCCCCTTTTGGCTACGCCGAGCATGGTTCCCTTGGTTGAGGACTCTCTCAATCAAGGAACCTTGGGTTCTTCCAGAGATTCCGGACCTTCTAATCCAGGGCAGGGTTTCTCATCCCTCGATGGAAGGTCTTCACTTGACAGCTTGGCTTTTGAGAGGGCCATCCTAATAAATAGGGGGTTAAGCGATTCGGTTGTTTCCACTTTGTTAAAAAGTAGGAAGAAGGTAACCATGAACATATATGCCAGGGTTTGGACAGCCTTCTTCAGGTTTTTAGGCATCTCTCCTTCTCCCGCTTGCCAACTTAACATGCCTAGTGTATTGGAATTCCTTCAGAAGGGATTAGACAGAGGGTTACCTATCAGTATCTTGAAGGTCCAGATATCTGCGCTTAATGTCCTCTTCCATTCAGATTTGGCATATCATCCCTTGATTGATAGATTCTTTAAGGCAGTAGCTAGAGATACCCCGGTCACTTTCAATAGAACTCCTCCGTTGGATCTGGGCCTAGTCCTGCAGGTTTTGGTTAAAGCCCCCTTTAAGCCTATATCTGAAATTTCCATAAGGATGTTGTCTTTAAAGTGTGTTTTTTTGGTAGCCATAACCTCAGCTAGAAGAATTGGTGAGATTCAGGCTCTTTCTATCAATCCACCTTACATGTCTATGCAGGAAGATAGAATTTCCCTTCGCACAGACCCAGCCTTTCTCCCCAAGGTAGTCTCTAGATTCCACAGAAGCCAGTAAATAATTCAACCCTCCTTTTGTGATAAACCCCAAAATCCCAAAGAGGTAGAACTCTCTCATTTAGAGGTTAGGAGATGTGTACTGTCCTATTTGGAAGCTACTAGGGAATGGAGGAGGTCTTCTTCATTATTTGTTCAATTTTCAGGTCCAAATAGAGGTAAAGCGGCTAGCAAGGCATCTTTAGCCAGATAGATAAGGCAGGCGATTTGTTCAGCTTATGTCTCCTCACAGAATCCTGTTCCACAGGGATGGTCAGCCCATTCTACTAGATCAGTCGCAACCTCATGGGCAGAGAGAGGAAGCTTCCATTCAGGACATCTGCAGAGCTGCTACTTAGTCCTCTCCTTTCATCGTAAGGTTCTCTAGGCTGTGGTCCCTCCCTAAAACTTTTCTTTGAAATCTCTTATGGTGCTGTCATGGCCGTAGGAAAAAAATGATAATTACTTACCGGTAATGTTGTTTTTAGGAGTCCATGACAGCACTCCATAATTCCCACCCTTTTCTCCTGGTGTTGGTTTGGTTCATTCATGGGTGTGCAAAAAAAATAAATAAATATATATATATATATATATACATTCAACTAAACGAGAAGATTACAGACACCTCCTATCAAGACCATCAGATGGTGGAAACAAAGAGGATATACAGTATGGAGGACTTCTTGTCTCTGAAAACCACTGGGGAAGACTAGAGGCTCCTCCTTTTTATTCCTGTGGGTTTCCTGTCCTGGGAAGGCGGACCCTCTCTCTCATGTTGCTGTCATGGACTCCTAAAAACAACATTACCGGTAAGTAATTATCATTTTTTAAAACCTCACAGAGGTCTGACATCAATGCCCACTCCTCGCTTGTGAATAGTGGAGTTGACTCGAAAGGGGATGACCATGTTGCAGCTGGTATTCCATAACTGCGCTCTGCTGCTCACAAAGCCTGGCCAACATGTAGAAAGTAGAGTTCCAGCACATGGTCTCACGTCGCACAACAGTCGGTGAGCTGTAAGCCGCAAGTGCTGCTTCCAGATTAATGGAAGTTGTATTATACACACTGTTTTCAAATACAGTTCAGTATTGGATATAAAAACCAACAGATTTTGGACACTAAACTAGGCCCAGATTAATGGAAGTTGTATTATACACACTGTTTTCAGATGCAGTTCAGTATTGGATATAAAAGCTAACAGATTTTCGACACTATAGTAGGCTCAGATTAATGGAAGTTTTAATGCAGACAGTGTTTTCAGATGCAGTTCAGTATTGGATACAATACTTTGAAAAGCTTTTGGTATTAAATACAGCAAATTTCTCTCCCTGCATTATCTGTCCCTTCCTTAGCACGTATGTCCCTGACACTTGCTGTTAAATATATTGTTGATCTAAAACACACACACACAGTAGTCCTTAAAAGGACTGTTGGGTCTTTGAAAAGCTTTCTCTAACTAAAATCGCTGAAATTCGCTCCTTTCCCTGTGACGGATGTTGGATGAAGGATGAAGGACCTGCCGTGATGTCACAGGATCACATGGGTCACATGGTCCACTCAAATGCTTCTATGATTGGACCATGTGACCCTGTGACATCACCACAGGTCCTCAAGCAAGCAATTATCAAGAGAGAAGACGTTCTGGGGCTCTGCGCGTACAATGGGAGAAGTTAACTCTTTATTATTTTTAACCCTCTATAGCCCGGGGAACATTGCATTCTGTAATTAGAATGCGATTATTTTCCCTTATAACTATGTTATAAAGGAAAATAATTACATATACAGAATACTCATCCCGAAACCGGACTTCAGTGATGAAATCTGACTTCGGGTCTGGGTACCAAGCATGCAGATTTTTTCACGCGCGTGCTAAACGCACTACAAACGTTAGCACACGCGCGGAAAAATCGTGGCGATTCCCGCAACGCACCCGCCTCTCATCCGGGCGTCATGTGTGCAAGAGGCCTAAGGGGGAGTTCACATCACATTATTTTTCCGTTCTGTGCATCAGTTATGCACATTTGGCCTCGTTTTGAGCCAGTTCCACCTGAGATACATTGAAAAAAAAAAATCTCACACGGAAATGGCTCAAATGAATGCCAAATGTGCATATCTGATGCACAGGATCCATTTTTCTTCTTTTTCTGATGGATCAGAAGAACGGTAAAATAACTAATGTGAACTCTTTCTAAGTATAAGGCCTAATTCAAACGTCCGTAGTGTGTTGCGGATCCGCAACACACCTTGCACCAGCCCTATAGAGATGCCTATACTTGTCCGCAATTGCGGGGCAAGAATAGGACATGCTCTATATTATTGCGGAGCCGCCGGTGTGTGCTCTCCGCATCCATCACGTCCCCATTCAAAATGAATGGGTCCGCACCCGTTCCACAGATTTGCGGAACGGGAGCAGACGAACATTGCGGACGTGTGAATAGGGCCTTAAACTGGTAGATTCTTTATGGTCTCCCTATTCAAAATTTGATATGTAAATGAGCTGTTTGGTGCAGAAGACACTCCGGATTCTGGATAGCCCTTCCCCCATCTGTGAGTGACTGGCTTCATGTTTTCATGTGTGCGCTGGTGCTTTGGGAATTAGCGCACACACAGCTCAGTTCTAATGCTTGCAATCAAAGAGGTTGTTTATAAAAATCTCCCCATGGTGAAAAATAAAATCAACACTCCTCTTACTGATCACCTGCCACTCCTAAAGCTTCACTGTCCCTGCTGGTCTCTTTTGAAATACAGGAAAAGCCATCTGAGCCAATCACTGAGGTGGCTCACCAGTAATTTCTTGCATATTGAGAAGACGCAAGTATTGATTTGTGTTATTTTTGATAGATCATCATTGAGGTCAATCAGACAGAAATAAGTCAATTTATTATCAGTTTGGGGAAGAAGACTACTGTGATATGTTAATGTGTTCTTAGACCTTAAATCCCAAAAAGCATTAAAATATTTGTCACAAGCAGTGCCATAGAGTAGAGCTCATACTAATAAGAGTTAGACTATTCCTTGCCATTCATGAGCACAGAGCGCGCTGTGAACAGCACAGCCAGCGCAGCGATGCTGCCAGTGTCTGAAATAACCAATAACAAAGCTCCTTACAGCAAGGAGCGATGTAATTGGTTGGTTTGGGCGGTCTACTAGACCATTCAGCACACTGCTATGAAGCTGTGGAGGGAGCGCACAATATTCATATACACTACACAAAAAGTTAGGGATATTTGGCTTGTGGGTGAAATTCAGGATGAACCCAAAATGCACATTTACAGGTGAACTTAACCCCTTAAGGACTTATTTCACCTTAAGGACCCAGCCATTTTTGCAAATCTGACCAGTGTCACTTTATGTGGTGATAACTTTAAAACGCTTTTTCTTATCCAGGCCATTCTGAGATTGTTTTTTCGTCACATATTGTACTTCATGACAGTGGTAAAATGGAGTCAAAAAATTTCATTTTTATTTATAAAAAAAATACCAAATTTACCAAAAATTTTGAAAAATTTGCAATTTCCCAAGTTTCAATTTCTCTACTTCTATAATACATAGTAATGCCGCCAAAAAAAAGTTATTTATTTACATTCCCCATATGTCTACTTCATGTAGCGATCATTTTGGGAATGCCATTTCATTTTTTGGGGATGTTACAAGGCTTAGAAGTTTAGAAGCAAATCTTGCAATTTTTCTGAAATTTTCAAAAACCCACTTTTTAGGGACCAGTTCAGGTCTGAAGTCACTTTGTGAGGCTTACATAATAGAAACCACCCAAAAATGACCCCATTCTAGAGACTACACCCCTCAAGGTATTCAAAACTGATTTTACAAACGTCGTTAACCCTTTAGGTTTTCCACAAGAGTTAATGGCAAATGGAGATACAATTTCAGAATTTCGATTTTTTTGGAAAATTTTCCATTTTAATCCATTTTTTCCAGTAACAAAGCAAGGGCTAACAGCCAAACAAAACTTAATATTTATTCCCCCGATTCTGTAGTTTGCACGAACACCCAATATGTGGTCGTAAACTGCGGTATGGCCAAACGGCAAGGCACAGAATGAAGGGAACGCCATATGGTTTTTGGAAGGCAAATTTTGCTGGACTGGTATTTTGACACCATGTCCCATTTGAAGCCCTCCGATGCACCTCTAGAGTAGAAACTCCATAAAAGTGACTCTATTTAAGAAACTACACCCCTCAAGGTATTTAAAACCGATTTTACAAACTTTGTTAACCCCTTAGGTGTTCCACAAGAGTTATTGGCAAATGTAGATGACATTTCAGAATTTCGATTTTTTTTTGTTACCTTGCCTCAAAAAAAGTGTAATATAGAGTAACCAAAAATCATATTTACCCTAAAATAGTACAAACAAAACTGCCACCTCATCCCGTAGTTTCCAAAATGGGGTCACTTTTTTGGAGTTTCTACTGTAGTGGTGCATCAGAGGGGCTTCAAATGGGACATAGTGTCAAAAAACCAGTCCAGCAAAATCTGCCTTTCAAAAACCATATGGCGTTCCCTTCATTCTGTGCCCTGCCGTTTGACAGGTTAGATTGTGTGCTATTTACAGAGCAGGTTGTTACGGACACGACAATACCAAATGACTACTTTTTGGTCTTTTTTGTTTCGGTTTTTTATAACAAAGCATTTTTGAAAAAAATTATTTTTAGTGTCTCCACATTCTGAAAGCCATATTTTAATTTTTATTTTTTGGGCGACTGTCTTATGTAGGGGCTCATTTTTTGCGGGATGAGATGACAGTTTGATTGGCACCATCTTGGGGTGCATATGAAATTTTGGTCGCTTGCCATTACACTTTTTGTGATGTAAAGCTGACAAAAATGACTTGACACGGTATTTATACAATTTTTTTTCTGTGTTCACCTGAGGAGTTAGGTAATGTGTTATTTTTAGAGCAGGTTGTTACGGACGCGGCGATACATAATATGTATACTTTTTATTTATTTTACTTTAACACAATAACAGCATTTTAGAAAATAAAATTATGTTTTAGTGTCTCCATAGTCTGTGAGCCATATTTTTTTGGGCCATTGTCCTATGTAGGGGCTCATTTTGCGCGGGATGAGATGGCGGTTTGATTGCTACTATTTTGAGAGGCATACGCCTTTTTGATCGCTTGGTATTACACTTTTTGTGATGTAAGGTGACAAAAAATGGCTTTTTTTTTTTTTACAGTATTTATTTTAGGGGTTAGGTCATGTGATTTTTATAGAGCAGGTTTTTACAGACTTGGCAATACTTAATATGTGTAGTGTATTTTATTTATTTTTTATTATTATTCAGTGATGTTTTTTTTACTTTTTTTTTTTACCCAGATCCACTTGGTTCTTGTAGATCCAGTGGATCTGGTGTCTATATAATACAGTACACTATATAGTGTACTGTACTGTATTTTTTACTTTATATAATCTAATCGGACTTCTGCCTCTGAAAGCGTCCTGCTGCCATGGTAACCATCACCCGCTGCCAGAACACAGCAGCGGGTGATGGGGAGGGAGGGGAGCTCCCTCCCTCTGTGATCCCATCCTGTCGGGGGCTGCAAATGCACAGCAGCCCCCCGATGAGAGGGAGCTCCCTCCCTGCCGCGGTCCTTACGGACCGCTGCATGGGATGAGGAAATCACCATTGCATGCTTCTTAACTGCCTGACGACCGCCTAACGCAGGGATGCGTCCAGGCGGCGGCAGGTTTGTTCCACCTGGACGCATTTACGCGTCATCTCGCGATAGGCGAGATTTTCTGGGAACGTGCACGTTCACAGCGGCGCACAGCTCGGCACTTATTCTACAGCCTGCCAGCGGTGATCAATCGCTGGCAAGCTGTAGATATAAAATAAATCGCATCAAACAGGTATATCAGACGCTGTTTTGTTAACAGCGTCTGATATACCTGCTGCCTGGTCCTCTGGTGGTCCCATTTGCTGGGATCGACCACCAAAGGACCAGGTAGCTATGTAAAGTAGCACCAAGCACCACACTACCCCCCCCCCTGTCACTTATTAACCCCTGATTACCCCATATAGACTCCCTGATCACCCCCCTGTATGGCTCCATTCAGACGTCCATATGTGTTTTGCGGATCCGCAAAACACGGACACCGGCAATGTGCTTTCCGCATTTTGCAGATCCGCACATTGCCAGAACTATATAGAAAATGCCTTTTTTTGTCCGCAATTGACAAGAATATGACATGTTCTATATTTTTGCGGAACGGAAGTGCAGATCCGCAATTCCGGATCCGAGCGGGACAAAGTCTGTCCCCATAGAAATCAATGGGATTTGCGGATGTGTGAATGGGGCATAAGGGTCCCTTATCACCGCCAGTTAGTTAGCTACTTGTTAGGTAGTTAGCAGCCAGCCCACCGCACCGCAGTCACTGATTTTGGCTGAGATTTTTTCATCCACATTGATCTATGCGAATGAGGAAATCTGTGCCGTTCCTTTTTTTTTTTTTCAGCCCAGAGGCTGAACGGAAAAAAAAAAATCTCATTACCCGTATGCTCAATATAAGGAGAATCGCAGAAACTCCTAATGCTGGCAATACGTGTATTGATTGCGGAGACCCTCAAATGCCAGGGCAGTACAAAAACCCCACATGTGACCCCATTTTAGAAAGTAGACACCCCAAGGTATATACTGAGGGGCATAGTGAGTCCGTGGGAGATTATTTTTTGCCAGAAGTTAGAAATGGAAACTTTATTATTTTTTTTCCGCTAACTTGTGAAAAAAAATGAAATGATAAAAAATAAAATTTTACATGAACTCACCGTGCCCCTCCGCGAATACTTTGGGGTGTCTTCTTTCTAAAATGGTGTCATTTGGGGGGTATTTATACTATCCTGGCATTCTAGCACCTGAAGAAACATGACAGGTGCTCAGAAAGTCAGAGCTGCTTCAAAATGCGGAAATTCACTTTTTTGCACCATAGTTTGTAAACGCTATAACTTTTACCCAAACCAATAAATATACACTTATTGCATTTTTTTTTTTTATCAAAGACATGTAGAACAATAAATTTAGAGAAAAATGTATATGGAAATGTAGTTTTTTTTAAAAAAAATACAAATTACAGAAAGCGAAAAATGTCATTTTTTGGCAAAAATATCATTTTTTTGGCAAAAATGTAGTTAAATTTTTATTAATAGCAAAAAAAGTAAAAATGTCAGCAGCAATGAAATACCACCAAATGAAAGCTCTATTAGTGAGAAGAAAAGGAGGTAAAATTCATTTGGGTGGTAAGTTGTATGACGGAGCAATAAACGGTGAAAGTAGTGTAGTGCAGAATTGTAAAAAGTGGTCTGGTCATTAAGGGTGTTTAAGCTAGGGGGGATGATGTGTTTAAATGCCATATTATCACTGTAGCATGAACTTCTTACATTTTCCATAAATTTAATCCGAAAGCCAAATTTCTCTAACATTTTGTGAGTAGTGTATCATGCGCACACCATTTGCACAGGGCACCTCTAGCAGCTGGTGCTGCCCACACTCTACAGCACCATGTACAGGAACTACACTGCCAGTGAACATGGCTGCTGCTGTGCCTTCAGCTGCTACTTAGGTTGACCTCAATAAGTTAGCTAAAGTTTTCATGTGGTGAGGCCAGGGGCGCTGTGGGTAGAGAGAACACAGTATCAGTGTAGCATCTTTGCAGTATCTATATTCATCTTTGTGCCCTGGGATCATAGGATCCACTGGTGTTCAAGAGAGTCCCAGTACTAATGGAGTCAGAGCTCCCAAAGATGTCTGTGCAGATGTATGACACCTGTAACAGTCAGTGGAGCCTTCACTGCCAGTGATAAAGTACAGAGAAGTCAAATACAGTATACTGGACTGTACTTTACTGCAGTGCATTCACTCCAGACCCTCACAGGGGCTTATTAACCCTATGTTTGAGGATGGGGGTGATGTTATTTACATGGGACTGTATGTTGGAGGAGGCTGAAGGTAGGGCAATGATGCTATTTACATAGGACTGTAGTATGGAGGGTGCTGAATAGAAGGGAGAGATGTTATTTACATGGGACTGTATGTTGAAGGGGGAAGATGTTATTTAGACTAGTACTGGTTCCCCGGCATCAATACTAACCTTTTGGGGCACATTTACACCACTGCTAATTTCTATTGCTCCGTTAGATGAGCAGAACAAAAATAATGGAAGTGCCGGACAGGGAACAAAACTGACCCGAACTGAGCTGAAAAGACTGACTGACTGTAATGGGATCGTTCAGATTCCGTTCTGTATCTTGTCTTTTTTCCAGACAAACAAGTCCACACTTCAAGGCTTTTTATGCAGTCTCTGAGAGAATCTGTGACTGAGGTCCCAAACGGAGCCCCCAATACAGATGTGAACAAGCCCTTGCATTTTGTATGCTGCTGTGGTATTTATTTGACTTACTGCAACTTTTGAACTTCTCCACAGTCAAAAATACTCCTCAAAATGGTAAGAGAAATATTTTTACCCTTCTGGAAAAAACATAGTGTGATCTCTGCTCACGGTGAACAGTATGCTCCTACTGAGCGATTGCAAATATAATTATCGCAGCAGATAGTTGACATCTGCAGGCAAGAATCTAAAAAAAAAGCACCCCTGAAGCATATGCTGTGCATTTGATACATGGTCATGGGACACAAGCAATATGAAAGCACAACATAATCTTTATTAAAGAGATACAAGACCTAAGAGTAAATTCTAGTGAACATAAGCATCAATGCACCAAAAACACATTATAACTGAATACACAACAGGTTACATATAAAACACTTCTGCTCTTCGATAAAGGGGATATCTTAAACTGTGCCCAGCTTCCTTATCATTGGTTCATGGAGAGACCCTTTTATGTCCACAATATACAACGGTTAAAGAACACATATAAATATTATACAAACTACCATTTATAATATTACATACAAAACAAAGGAAAAGCTGGTGGAGAATCACGTATTACAACTAGACTATAGTTTACCAACAAAATAAATTTGTTAGAATCTTTATATACTGATATCAAAGCAGATAAATCATATCAGAAACAGAATATATAATGAAAAGGGTTGTCAGAATTATACCAGTACATGGTATAAGAAAATGCCTGTTCCTTCTTACAGCGCCCATTCTTAGTATACAAGACTTCAGCAGTGAAGTTGAGGTGTATTGCACGTGACCAATGCAGCCTATCATGAGCCACAAATCGCTGCAGCAGTCGCGTGTTGTACACCTCAACGTCACCACTGCATTTCTTCATACAAAGTACATGAAAAGGACAGGAGGTATAGTGCAGGAGAAACAGGAGTATCTGATTGTTCTTTGTTTTATACAATGTACTGGCATTGGACAACCCCTTTAAAACCAGATGACATGGAACATGTGCAAGATGAAACATTTATCTTGACCTATATAATGGCAAGTGCAGTTGAGAATAAGATACAATGAGGAATTATTCTGATGTGGTCTACAGTCCGTTTATTTTCAGTTGGGCATTCTTTACTTGTTTGTCCTTTCTTTTTATAGTAGGTGGAGACTGGAATGCAGTGTCTAACTGTCTCAACGCCTCAGTTTTCTGAAAACACATACATGAATTTAGATAGAGTATAGATGATACATATATTTTACATGACATGTACAGACAACAGGGGGAGGTTTTCACTGTTAACCCACAATTCTGTAAGGTAAAAAAAAAAAAAATTATATATATATATATATATATATATATATATATATATATATATATCCCCAACTAAGAGAGGCCATAGGCCTAACTAACTGGGACAAAGTCCAGAAAAATAAAAATACAGCCACAAAATGGGAGATTTTTAAGAGCATCCTAAAATCTGATTGTGAGAGGTACATACCGTATGGGAATAAAAGGTCAAGGAACAAGAAAAAAACCAATGTGGATAAATAGAAAGAAAGAAAGCAATAAATGACAAAAAAAAGCATTTAAATCACTAAAACAGGAGGGTAGCGAGGAAGCACTGAAAAACTATAAGGAAAAAAATATAATATGTAAAAAAACAAAAAAGCAGCCAAACTATAGACCGAGAGATTAATTGCCAAAGAGAGCAAAACTAACCCAAAAATGTTCTTCAATTATATAAATGGTAAAAACTATAAATCCAAATGAGTCAGCTCTCTACAAAGTAATGAGGGGGGAGTTGCAGAGAGCGATGAGGAGAAAGCAAAGCTATTAAATATTTTTTTCTCCACTGTTTTCACTAAGGAAAATAAACTGTCAGATGAAATGCAGAATGTAAACATAAATTCCCCATTAAAAGTGCCCTGTGTGACCCAGGAAGGAGTACAGCAGTGTCTTAAAAAGATTAAAATAGACAAATCGCCAGGACCAGATGGCATACACCACCGTATCCTAAGAGAATTAAGTAATGTCATAGTCAGACCCTTATTTCTGATATTTGTGGACTCTGTACCGACAGGGAATGTTCCACAGGATTGGCGCATAGCAAATGTGGTGCCAATATTCAAAAAGGGTCCAAAAACAGAGCCCGGAAACTATAGGCCAGTAAGTTTAACATCTGTTGAGGGGAAACGGTTTGAAGGTTTTCTAAGAGATGCTATCTTGGAGCACCTCAATGAAAATTAGCAAATAACGCCATATCAGCATGGCTTCATGAGGGATCGGTCATGCCAAATGAATTTAATCAGTTTCTATGAAGAGGTCTTGACAGTGGCGAATCAATGAATGTCGTATATCTTGACTTCTCCAAAGCATTTGATACCGTATAAAAGGTTAGTATATAAAATGAGGATGCTCAGACTGGGAGAAAATGTCTGTATGTGGGTAAGTAACTGGCTGAGTGACAGAAAACAGAGGGTGGTTATTAACGGTACACACTCAGATTGGGTCACTGTCACTAGAGGAGTACCTCAGGGGTCCATATTGGGCCCTGTTCTCTTCAATATATTTATTAACGATCTTGTAGAAGGCTTGCATAGTAAAATATAAATGTTTGCAGATGACACTAAACTGTGTACAGCAATTAACACTGAAGAGGACAGTTTACTGCTACAGATGGATCTGGAAAGATTGGAGGCTTGGGCAGAGAAGTGGCAGATGAAGTTTAACACTGACAAATGTAAGGTTATGCCATGAGAAGGAATAATGCACCCGTACATACTAAATGGTAAAACACTCGGTAACACTGACGTGGAAAAGGACCTAGGAATTTTGGTTAACAGCAAACTAAGCTGCAAAAACCAGTGTCAGGCAGCTGCTGCCAAGGCCAATAAGATAATGGATTGCATCAAAAGGGGCATAGACGCCCGTGATGAGAACATAGTCCTACTACTTTACAAATCACTAGTCAGACCACACATGGAGTACAGTTCTGGGCTCCTGTGAACAAGGCAGAGATAATAGAGGGTTCAGAGAAGGGCAACTAAAGTAATAACTGGAATGGATGGAAAGATTATCAAAATTAGGGTTATTCACTTTAGAAAAAAGATGACTGAGGGGAGAGCTAATAACTATGTATAAATATATCAGGGGTCAGTACAAAGATCTCTCCCATCATCTATTTATCCCCAGGACTGTGACTGTGACGAGGGGACATCCTCTGCGTCTGGAGGAAAGAAGGTTTGTATACAAACATAGAAAACGATTCTTCACTGTAAGAGCAGTGAGACTATGGAACTCTCTGCCTGAGGAGGTGGTAATGGTGAGTTCACTAAAAGAGTTCAAGAGGGGCCTGGATGTATTTCTGGGGTGTAATATTACAGGCTACAGCTACTAGAGAGAGGTCGTTGATCCAGGGAGTTATTCTGATTGCCTGATTGGAGTCTGGAAGGAATTTTTTTCTCTTCAGTGGGGAAAATTGGCTTCTGCCTCACAGGTTTTTTTTTTGCCTTCCTCTGGATCAACTTGCAGGATAAACAGGCTAAAATGGATGGACAGGTGTCTTTTTTCAGCCTTATAAACTATGTTACTATAGCAAATTGGCCCAGGCTTTTGGGGATTTTACACCACTCACCACTTTTGAGAGTGGGCATGGTTAGCTATGTTAATTAAGTGTATGCCAGAGTTATCAGCTGCAACTGCGATCTCCCGCGATGTCGAAGGTGAGCAGGCACCGGGCCGCATTTCAGAGTTCGTTGAAATCTCCACAAGATGGCGCCGGTCCCTCACAAAACAGCCTAACAAAAGTGGGGCAGCAGTGACAGTAAAATGCCGATATTAACTCCAAACAAATCGGCTATAATCCCTAAAAAACACACTTCTACCCCAGATAATAAACTAGAAAAAAAACAAAAGGATGCCAACCTATTCTCCTAAAACACCAACGAACCTGCAAAAAAACGGAATATGACCCTCCCAAAATACTCTCCAAGCCATGATATGTCGCCAAACAAACAACCCATTCCAGAAAATATACTGAAAGAAATGCCAACATCTCTACAAACCAATATATGGGACAATATTGGACAAATAATGCAAAATATCCATAAAGACATCATGCTCACGTACCTCCTACATAGAAAAAAAAAATTGAGGAATTTATCATAGAACATAACGACCTAACAGACTGATACAAAAATGCAAATTCTGAGATAAAATGGCTGAAGGAAAAAAAAATATTACAGATCTAGAATATGCTACTCATAATTGATCGAGCACAGCGGATCTAAATCTGCACCCCCAAACACTCCAAGAGATGTGCTAACCAGAATACATTTTTACCACATAAAAGATCAACTTCTATAAGAAAAGAAAAGGAAAGCCCTACCAGAGTCCTATCAAAATTTTCCCAGATCTTTCAGAAACGACTCTACGAGCAAGAAAAGATCTGTTTAACATCACCTGTGTTCTCCAGGAGAACAAAATCAGATACAAATGGGGCTTACCTATGAAAATAATCTAAAAAGATTATATATATATATATATATATATATATATATATATTATACAGAACCAAGAAGGTGAAAAGCTACTACAACAATTGAACCCAACGCAAACATCACCCAAAAAAAATAATAATACAAGAATGGAAGACAGTCGGAAAAAGAGGAAATCACTCATAAGACATCGGAACTAACCAACCTAACACCATTAAATGACACTAATCCGCTCAACTTGATCTCTCCGCCACACAGATTACATGCCTACTATATGCAAACTATAACCATTTATATTTGCATTTTCTATTATGTTATGTAATATTTCTCATTATATTTTTTTAAATAAGAATTCTCTATGGTTGGACATGCCGATACTCAACATACTGTCCTGTAAGATAAGTAGGTATACACCACTACACATGCTAAAAAATAAAATAGGACTATAAAAATTACACCTATTGATGCTAAAATCACCACGAACAAAATAAAGAGGTATAGCAATATACATCCTCAATTTTAAACAATTAATAGTACTGGGGAGAAACGTTAAAACAAAAAATATTTATTGATTATTCAGTTTAAAAAGACAAAAGGGGTGATGCCCCAAATAATAGGCTTACTAAGGCCCAAATCACAAAACAAGGACAAAACAAGTGTGAGAGACACTAAGTGGCTGAGGCTTGTTTAATTGCCACTTGATTACCACCACCCTCACATGTATGCAACTAGCACAATTGTACTGGCGATCGAGATATTCAACACCAGTACGAATATTCCTGTACAGGGATGGCCGCGCGCATAACCATCCCTGTACTTATGGACTAAATAGGTGCTGGGCTGGAGAATATTGGTGGCCAACAGATGAATGTGGGCTTAGTGGAGCACTGCATCCATCAGTAGTTGCTCAGCTGGCGGCAATCACGCAAAGCAGCGTGTCCACCCTTAGGCTGCATTCACACGAGCGTGATTTCCACGCGGGTGCAATGCGTGATGTGAACGCATTGCACCCGCACTGAATCCTGACCCATTCATTTCTATGGGGCTGTGTACATGAGCATTTTTTTTCACGCATCACTTCTGCAACGCGTGTAAATCGCAGCATGCTCTATCTTATGCGTTATAAACGCATCCGCAGCCCCATAGAAGTGAATGGGGCTGCGTTAATGACGCATTGCATCCGCAAGCGGGTGTGTTGCGTTGTTCACTGATGGTTGCTAGGAGATGTTGTTTGTAAACCTTCAGTTTTTTATCACGCGCGTAAAAAACGCATCAAAACGCATTGCACCCGCGCGGAAAAAACTGAACGCAATCGCAGGCAAAACTAAATGGCTTTGCCTGTGAAAACGCACAGTTTTCACTGAACGCATCCGGACCTAATTCGGACACGCCTGTAAAACGCCGGACGCATAAACAAGTACTTGAGCTTCTTTTGGGGGCGTTTGTCGACTAAAACGCGTGTTTCAAGAACGCTCAGGTCTGAACCCAGGGTTAGGGAGCTGCAGCTATAGGCCAGTAACTCCTGGTGTAGTGGTGGCCAGAACGAAGGACTGGATCGACCATTCAACCCTGCCTCATGCCGGACCTCTAGTGTGAGGAATGGCATACATTAATAACAGCTACAGCCCTGCCTAAGCCATCTCCCACTTAAAAGCGACCAACAAGGTAAATAGATAATATTAATATGTGAATTAAACAATATTAAATACACTTTAGTACAGGGCTTGACAAATTTCCTTGGAATCTAGGAGCCAGCTAAAAAAGTTAGGAGCCAGACGGGGCCGCGTCATAAAGCCCCAGTAGATGCCCCTATAGTGCTTCTCCTCCCCTCCACTTCTCCATAGAACAAACAATGATGCATGCCAGTACATAGGGCCCCCATAGTGGTCCTTCCCCTCTTCTCCATAGTGCCCCCCATGATGTGTGAGTATATAGAGCCCCCATAGTGCTTCCCCTCTTCAATTGGTTATATGACACGTCAGACGCTGCAAGCATCCAAGTGATCGCCCCTGGCAGCCGCCATGACATGTGAAAACCTTTACAAGGATTACAGGGTCCGGAGGGGAGGGCAGAGGGGTCCCGAGGAGAGGGCAGAGGGGTCCCGAGGAGAGGGCAGAGGGGTCCCGAGGAGAGGGCAGAGGGGTCCCGAGGAGAGGGCAGAGGGGTCCCGAGGAGAGGGCAGAGGGGTCCCGAGGAGAGGGCAGAGGGGTCCCGAGGAGAGGGGTCCGGAGGGCATAAACACAGTGGGCACCATGACACTTTACTGAGCACTAAAACCCCCAGCTGGCGCTCAGCCTCTGCAGTCCTTGTATCACTACAACTCCCACCTGGGGCTCAGCCTCTGCAGTCCTTGTATCACTACAACCCCCAGCTGGGGCTCAGCCTCTGCAGTCCCCACACCACTACAACCCCCAGCTCTTTTCCCCTCTTGTCATTCTCTCTCTCCCCCCTCTTGTCATTCTCTCTCTCCCCCCGCTTGTCATTCTCTCTCTCCCCCCCAGTCATCATTCTCTCTCTCCCCCCCCAGTCATCATTCTCTCTCTCCCCCCTCTTGTCATTCTCTCTCCCCCCCTCTTGTCATTCTCTCTCTCCCCCTCTTGTCATTCTCTCTCTCCCCCCTCTTGTCATTCTCTCTCTCCCCCTCTTGTCATTCTCTCTCTCCCCTCTTGTCATTCTCTCTCTCCCCCTCTTGTCATTCTCTCTCTCCCCCTCTTGTCATTCTCTCTCTCCCCCTCTTGTCATTCTCTCTCTCCCCCTCTTGTCATTCTCTCTCTCCCCCTCTTGTCATTCTCTCTCTCCCCCCAGTCATTCTCTCTCTCCCCCAGTCATTCTCTCTCTCCCCCAGTCATTCTCTCTCTCCCCCTCTTGTCACCCCCCCATGTCATTCACTTTCCCCCTCGTCATTCTCTCTACCCCCTTGTCATTCACTTTCCCCCTTGTGATTATCTCCCCCAGTCATTCTCTCTCACCCCTAGTCATTTCCCCCTTACATAGATAGATATAAATCCTCCCTAAAAGAATATTTTACCATTAACAACAAATCAGATTGCAATCCCTTTTCAATATGGAACGCACATAAAGCAGTAATGTGCAGGATATTCATTTAAAACAACAACGCACATAAATAAACTAAAAAACTAAAAAACAAGAAATGACACGCATAACTCAAGAATTAACAAATCTTAAAAATAAACAAAAACCAAACCCATTGATGGCAATCTAAGATGGATGTAAAGATATATGAAAATGTATGAATACATATGTATGCAGATGTCAGTGCACCTTTTTACACATATGCACATATATTTGAAATGTTTAGTTATATTACTTAATGCCTGTGCACATGTTTATATTCATATTTAAAATCAATGTTATTAACTATTCCTTAACCCATATCGGCATGTCCAACCTACCACCCTACCCCTCTTATTAACTTAAATATCACTTGAGTGATTGATAACTTGTATAATAATTTGTAGTTGTTAATGTATGGATATGCATGTGGGACATTCACGGGTGTGTGTGTATATATATATATATATATATATATATATATATATATATATACATACACACACACACACACACACACACACACACATATATATATATATATATATATATATATACACACACACAAATATACACACAAATATACACACACACACACTTATACGAGTGTGTCTTTGTATATGGATATACATGGATTAACAACAACTGAAAACCAAATGTTAGAAGGATAAATTATTCCCCACTCACTAATATTATATAATTCAATCACTCTACTTAACAAATAACAATAATACAAAGAAACTGTTGTACAAGTTCTGTTTACCAATCAATTGTTAAATTAACCCCTTAAGGACCGGGCTCATTTTCACCTTAGGACCAGGCCATTTTTTGCAAATCTGACCAGTGTCACTTTATGTGGTGATAACTTTAAAACGCTTTTTCTTATCCAGGCCATTCTGAGATTGTTTTTTCGTCACATATTGTACTTCATGACACTGGTAAAATTAAGTCGAAAAATTTCATTTTTATTTATAAAAAAATATCAAATTTACCCAAAATTTGGAAAAATTAGCAATTTTCCAAGTTTCAATTTCTCTACTTCTATAATACATAGTAATACCGCCCAAAAAAGTTATTGATTTACATTCCCCATATGTCTACTTCATGTATCGATCATTTTGGGAATGCCATTTTATTTTTGGGGACGTTACAAGGCTTAGAAGTTTAGAAGCAAATCTTGAAATTTTTCAGAAATTTTCAAAAACCCACTTTTTAGGGACCAGTTCAGGTCTGAAGTCACTTTGTGAGGCTTACATAATAGAAACCATCCAAAAATGACCCCATTCTAGAAACGACACCCCTCAAGGTATTCAAAACTGATTTTACAAACGTCATTAACCCTTTAGGTTTTCCACAAGAGTTAATGGCAAATGGAGATAAAATTTCAGAATTTTGGAAAATTTTCCGTTTGAATCCATTTTTTCCAGTAACAAAGCAAGGGTTAACAGCCAAACAAAACTCAATTTTTATTGCCCCGATTCTGTAGTTTTCAGAAACACCCCATATGCGGGCGTAAACTGCTGTATGGCCAAACGGCAGGGCACAGAAGTAAGGGAACGCCATATGGTTTTTGGAAGGCGGATTTTGCTGGACTGGATTTTTGACACCATGTCCCATTTGAAGCCCCCCGATGCACCCCTAGAGTAGAATCTCCAAAAAAGTGACTCCATCTAAGAAACTACACCCCTCAAGGTATTCAAAACTGATTTTACAAACTTTGTTAACCCTTTAGGTGTTCCACAAGAGTTATTGGCAAATGGAGATGAAATTTTGGAATTTCTATTTTTTGTTACCTTGCCTCAAAAAAAGTGTAATATAGAGCAACTAAAAATCATAGTTACCCTAAAATAATACAAACAAAACTGCCACCTTATCCCGTACTTTCCAAAATGGGGTCACTTTTTTGGAGTTTCCACTGTAGGGGTGCATCAGGGGGGCTTCAAATGGGACATGGTGTCAAATAACCAGTCCAGCAAAATCTGCCTTCCAAAAACCATATGGCGTTCCCTTCCTTCTACGCCCTGCCGTTTGGCCATACAGCAGTTTACGACCACATATGGGGTGTTTCTGCAAACTAGAGAATCGGGGCAATATATATTGAGTTTTGTTTGGCTGTTAACCCTTGCTTTGTTACTGGAAAAATTGATTAAAATGGAAAATTTGCAAAAAAAATAGCTATTTTCGGACCGTTATTATTTTTTGTTATTTACATCGTTGAACTGACAGGTTAGATTGTGTGCTATTTCAATAGAGCAGGTTTCTACGGACGCGGCAATACCAAATATGGCTACTTTTTGGGGGGGTTTTGTTTCAGTTTTACATAATACAGCATTTTTGAAAAAAATGATTTTTTAGTGTCTTCACATTCTGAAAGCCATATATTTTTTTTTATTTTTTGGGCGACTGTCTTTTGTAGGGGCTCATTTTTTGCGGGATGAGATGGCGGTTTGATTGGAACTATCTTGGGGTGCATATGACATTTTGGTCGCCTGCTATTACACTTTTTGTGATGTAAGGTGACAAAAATGGCTCTTGACACCGTATTTTTTTTTTTTTGTGTTCACCTGAGGGGTTTGGTGATGTGTTATTTTTATAGAGCAGGTTGCGACGGACCTGCCGATACCAAATATGTATACTTTTTATTTATTTAAGTTTTACACAATATTATCATTTTTTAAAACAAAACAAAATCATGTTTTAGTGTCTCCATAGTCTGAGAGCCCTATTTTTTTTTTTTGGGGGGGGGTGATTGTCCTATGTGGGGTATCATTTTTTGCAGGATGAGATGACGGTTTGATTGGCACTATTTTTGGGTGCATATAACTTTTTGATCGCTTGCTATTACAGTTTTTGAGATGTGAGGTGACAAAAATGGTTTTTTTTTTACATTGTTTTTATTTTATTTTTTTAACAGTATTTACCTGAGAGGTTAGATAATGTGATATTTTTATAGAGCAGGTTTTTACGGACGCGGCGATACATAATATGAATACTTTTTATTTATTTAATTTACTTTAACACAATAATAGCATTTTAGAAAAAAAAAATTATGTTTTAGTGTCTCCATAGTCTGAGAGCCATATTTTTTTATTTTTTTGGGCGATTGTCCTATATAAGGACTCATTTTTTGCGGGATGAGATGGCGGTTTTATTGGTACCATTTTGGGAGGCATACGCCTTTTTGATCACTTGGTATTACACTTTTTGTGATGCAAGGTGACAAAAAATGGCTTTTTTACACCATTTTTTTGTGTTTTTTTTTACGGTATTTGCGTGAGGGGTTAGGTCACATGATATTTTTATAGAGGAGATTTTTACGGACGCGGCGATACCTAATATGTGTAGTTTATTTGTTTTTTTTTATTTTTATTCAGTGATATGCATTTTTCTTATTTTTACTTTTTTTCACTTTTTTGAAATTTTTTGACCCAGACCCACTTGGTTCTTGTAGATCCAGTGGATCTGGTGTCTATATAATACAGAACAGTACACTATATAGTGTACTGCACTGTATTTTTTTATTTTTCACAGTCTAAAGCTAAAGGCAGAAGTCTGACCAGAGTTACTATACCATGGCAAGCAGGACGCTTCTGAAAGCGTCCTGCTGCCATGGTAACCATCACCCGCTGCCATTACAGAGCAGCGGGTGATGGGAAGAGAGGTGAGCTCCCTCCCTCTACTATCCTATCCCGTCGAGGGGGCTGCAAAGGTACGGCAGCCCCCCGATGGGAGAGGGAGGGAGCTCCCTCCATGTAAACACCTTCTATACCGCGGTCCGTACGGACCGCGGTATAGAAGGGGTTAAACTGCTGACATCTGCAGCACAGATGTCAGCAGTTTATAGCAGGGGGTCAGCAATGTGCTGCTATACCCACTAGACACCAGGGAAATGGATTGAAAGGATCCCGCGCCGCCCACCCGCAATCCCCCCCCCCCTGCACCGCCCGGGGGGACACTAAGATGGCGGGGTGCAGGGGGGTTAAAATTTAACCTTGGGGGCATATTTTAGTCTCTGATCCCCGCGGTCACAGACCGCGGGGATCAGAGATCGCACATAGCGCAGCAAACCGCAGGTCTGAATTGACCTGCGGTTTGCTGCGATCGCTGACATGGGGGGGGTCACAGGACCCCCCTGGGCATTGTGCCAAGATGCCTGCTGATTGATTTCAGCAGGCATCTTGTTCCGATCACCGCCACGTGCGCAGCGGTGATCGGATATTCACAGGGCGTACATGTACGCCCTTGGTCCTTAAGTACCAGGACGCAAGGGCGTACATGTACGCCCTTCGTCCTTAAGGGGTTAAACATATGAAATGTACCGTAACCTTATAATATGTCAAAAGCCAATAAAAATTTACGGATTAAAAAAAAAAAAAAAAAAACAGCAGCATTTTATTCCAGAAGGTGGTGGTTAGAATAAAAAGCAAAACAAAAAAAAAAAAGGAACACAAAAACTGGTGTAAAATCTTTAGACAAAATTGTCACTTTTAAAGATGCTCCAAATTTATCAAGCAACGTGTGATGTTTGATAAATTTGGTGCAGATTAGGAAAACTCTGACTCAAGAAAAACAGACTTCAAACATTCCCCTCATGTTAGATTCCCACCAACTTCTTTAAACTTACCTTCCCAAACTAGGCTCCTTGTAGTTAACAGGATTGCATCTTCTTCTACGGTGACCATGAGACTCTTCTTCTGAGCAAGATTTTGGAGACTGTTTAGTAGAGCCAGGACTTTTGTTTGTCAGATCCTGAAAAGGCTTCATAGCTGTAGAAAACAGAAAACAGACCATCTTTGTAGCTTTCCACACATCCTGACCCAAAAGTCAACCCAGACATATGGTTGAAATCTTTCAGTTCTGGATGTTCCAATATTTCTTGCAGCATCTAGAACCACTAATAATTTCTAGAACAAAGCAGCTGTATAGAAAACGTAAAAGGATCATCCAAGTAAAAGAGTCACTGTACTTTCCCACAATTTCATTTCATTTAAAAGAGAAGGATGAAACTAGCAAATTTCCCAATCATTTTGTTTAAAACATCTGCCTCCATCCACCTGAAAAAACTTTGCAGTCCACTGCCTGTTATCAGGCGAGATCTGTCCCTAGTAACAGAGAGGGCAGAGAGGAAATGGGGGGAGGAATGGGGGGGGGGGGTCAGAGCCAGCCGAGATCCTGATAAAAGAACTGCTTTTGAAAGTCACAGGAGCGTCCTGCTTTTCTGCAAGTGTGATTTACCCCTCCTTATCTTTTCTCTGAGCACTAAAGCTGAAAACATAGTTGGAAGTAAGGGAAAAAACATCACTGCAATACAGTGCTGGCAGATTCAACAGAAGGGAAGTGCTCGTGAGAGAAATGCATCTAGCTGTGCAGCTGAAACAAGAAATATAGCTGAAAAAGACATTAGGGAAGCCCAAAAGGACTTATGATTGTACAAAGAGTTATGCTTGTACAAAGAAGCATAGCCATTATATGTGCATACACTTTAAAGGGAATTTGTTACCAGGACATTCATTGCACAATGCCTTGTAGGGCAAGCTTAGCTGAATGTAAGAATAAGTTTTCACTTTGTGATCAGTTGCTTCATTCTGGAGAAAAAGTATTTTTGATCCACATACAATGGAGTAGTTAGGATCACATAGGTTCGACCCAAGACACTCTGTGCACCTTTGCTCTACCTTTTTCCTCTGCCATCCTACCCTCGATTGGCATGGCTAGGTTCCTGCATAGTAATCTGTCCTCTCCCTGTAAACCAAGAAGACGGAGGTGCTGGCAGAGGAAGCAGGATGAGCAAGGGTGCACAAAGTGGCTGGGGCCAGAGAGGTTGGCCAGAATATTTTTTTAATGTCCCCTCCCCCAGTGGGACATTATCCTTACCTGATCCCCGCTTGTAAAGTTCCTTTTTTTTCCCTTTTCCCTGTGCGACACATGTTGCAGTGTAGTTGCTACCTTATTGTCGTGCAACGTAGCTCTAGCCTTAGTCATATAGGGAACTCCCCATGGTTGCACAGAAAAAGTGCAGAAAGCTGCAACAGAGAGACAGCACCCCTTGGCAGAATTTGAGAAGATTATGCAGATTATAGAGATGATCCATTGCTTATCTGTAGAGAACCTCAGAGAAGACTAAAAAAAATTGCCTACTCTCCTATATGTACAACCTTGGAATAAATGGTCTGCTTAGTAAAGTTGTACTTTCCCATAGAAGTCAGTGAGGTTAGAGCCTGTCCATTGTACAGCTCTTATTCAAAATGAGTGATGATCTGAAATCATACTTCAAATGTATTTCTGACGTATCAGAAGACTAGTTTAAGGGGCACCTGTCAGTAGATTTGTACCTATGAACCTGGCTGACCTGTTGCAAGTGCACTTGGCAGCTGAAGATATCTGTGTTGGTCCCATGTTCATATGTGCTGCACAGCTGAGAAATATGATGTTTTATTATATGTAAATGAACCTCTAGGAGTAACAGGGACATTGTCGTTCCACCTAGAGGCTTGGCTCTCTCTGCAACTGCTGCCCCCTCTGTACTTTCAGGCAGAACATGGGACCAACACAGATTCCTTCAGCTGCCAAGAACACATGCAACAGGTCAGACAGTTTCATAGGTACAAATCTGCTGACAGGTGCCCTTTAAAGGGGTTGTCCAGCTTTTGGGACATTTTTTTAAAATTTTTCTGCTGAAGAAAAAAACAAAAAAAAAAAACAAAACACAAAATACAAACATAACACCTGCCACTCCATTCCTATTCCCGCCCGCCCCCCCAAGTGGTCTCCTGGTTCCTGTCCTGTAAACTTCCAGGCAGATGCGCACTGCCGCAGCCAATGACTGGCCGCAGTGATGTCCCAATCTGCTGTTGGGTCACATGCCGCTTAACTCCTTAAGGACACATGACATATGGGTACGTCATGTGTCCAGTCCCTGAAGATGGCGCCCGCTCCTGCATGCTGCGGGCACCATCGCTGCGGGGGTCCGGCTGATCACGGCATCTGCGCGCGCTAAAACCGAAAGTAAAACTTTCAGCAGCGCTCCGGCTCTCCCTAGTGGTGATCGGGAGAATCGGAGCGCTGTAAGGGATAGCCTCAAGCCTTTCATTCAGCTTAAGGCTATCACTTACTATTTCCTATGGAGCCCTTGTTAGCAATAGGGCTTCATAGGAAAGTAGTAAAATGCTCATAAACTCCAATACAAGTGTATTGGAGTTTATGATAGAAGCAATCAGGTAACTGATTTATATAGGTCCCTATGGGATCTATATAAAAGTGTAAAAATAAAAATAAAAAAATAAATAAAAAAAAACCTAAAAATTTAAATCACCCCCCTTTCCCCAAAATTAAAATAAAATAATAAAAAAAATACACATCATGGGTGTCGCAATGTGTGAAAACGCCCATAGTATAAAAATATATTTCCCATACGGTAAACAGAAAAACGGAAAAAAGCGCCCAAATGGCCGATTTGCCGTTTTTGGACGCTTCATTTCCTCAAAAAAAATTAAATAAAAAGCGATCAAAAAGTCCTACACACCCCATAATGAGAAGAAGTGTGGTTGTCCAGCTCACCTGCACATGAATGTCCTTCTCCCAGGGTGCACGGATGGATCCAGGAGATCCTTGGAAGTAGCAGAAAAAGAAAGATTCCAGCACTCCATAAGGTCATGAGTAAGAGCGGTAACGCTCGAAACGCGTAGACCGCTGCACGGGTGTAATTATGCTGGAAAAACTTATCCTTGTATGTTGATTACGTCCACCGAAAATAAAGGATGCCAAGGCTTTTTAACTGAATTTACTGGAGTGCTGGAATCTTTCTTTTTCTGACACCCCATAATGGTATCAACTAAAAGTCAAGATCGCCCGCAAAAAATAAGCCCCCATACAACGCCATACACTTATTTACAAATACGTTATAGCGGTCAAAACATGGCGACAAAAAAAACAAAACAAAAAATTTTTCCACTTTTAAATTTTTTTTCACTATCAAAACGCAAGAAAAACTATACATATTGGGTATCGCCGGATTCGTACTGACCTGTAGAATAAAACTAAATGGTCAGTTTTATCGCAAATCAAACGTCGTAATTTAGAAACCCGTAAAACTGTGGTGAAATTGCTTTTTTTTTTGCAATTTCACCCCATTTGGAATTTTTTTCCCGCTTCCCACTACACCGTATGCATTATTAAATGATGGCGTTGGAAAGTACAACTTGTCCCGCAAAAAATAAGCCCTCATATGGCCATGTGAACGGAAAAATAAAAAAGTTATGGCTCTTGGAAGGCATAGAGCGCAAAACGAAAACGCAAAAATGAAAAAACCCTGTGTCCTTAAGGGGTTAAGGACAAGTCACTGCTGAGGCCAGTCATTAGAAGCAGCGCACGTGTCCAGAAGTTTACAGGACAGGGACCTGAAGACTGCTTAAAGGGAACCGGCCATCAACTTTATGCTGACCTCACTGAGGGCAGCATAAAATAGGGACAGAAATGCTGATTTCAGTGGTGTGTCAGTCATGAGCTAAAACTAAGTGGTTGCTGAGAACCAGCATCATAATCATTGCAGCCCAGGCCCCGAAAAGAGTCAAATCTACTTGAGAAGAGTCCTGGTTATTCATAATCTCCAGCTCTCCCCCATCTGCTGACGATTGGCAGTTCTCTCCTAGAGAGAAAGGGAGAAAACTAGGTAGAAGACTGTCAGTCATCAGCAGGTTGGCGGGAGAGCAGGAGTCCATGAAGAACCATGACTCTTCTCAGGTGGCCGTGACTCTTTTCCAGGCCCAGTCTGCAATGATTGTGATGTTGGCTCTCGCCAACGACTTACTTTTAACTTTTAAATGACAGACCGCTGAAATCAACTCATCTGTCCCTATTTTATTCTGCCGTCAGTATGGGCAGCATAAAGGTGATGACAGGTTCCCTTTAAGGGAGCCAGAACAGAGCGAGAGATGGTGTTTATTTTTTTTCTACTACAAAAAGAACATTAACCACTAACCGACCGCCTAACGCAGGGGATGCGTCCTGCGGGCGGCCGGGTTATTCCTCATTGATGCATCGGGGCGTCATCTCGCGAGAGGCGAGATTTCCTGTGAACGCACGAGCTCACAGGATCGCGTCAAGAGGAAGTTTAACTACAGCCTGCCAGCGCTAATCGTGCGCTGGCAGGCTGTAGTAGTTAAGAAATCACCACACAGACCCCCTCTCCCTCCCCCCCACGCATCACTGATTAACCCCCTGTCACTAATCACCCCCCTGTAAGGCTCATTCAGACGTCCGTATGTGTTTTGCGGATCCACGGATCCGCAAAACACGGACACCGGCAATGTGCTTTCTGCATTTTGCGGATCAGCACATTGCCAGAACTATATAGAAAATGCCTTGCAATTGCGGACAAGAATAGGACATGCTCTATCTTTTGCGGGTTTCGGCCCCGAAACATCCGGCCGCAGCTCCGCAAATGCTGATGCGGCAAACACATAGTGTGCTCTCCGCATCACCGCCAGCCCCATTTACACTGAATGGGTCCGCATTTATTCCGCAGAATTGCGGAATAGATGCAGACATTTTTGCGGACGTGTGAATGGGGCCTTACTTTTTTTTTTTTTTTTGCACATTTTTTGGCAGATATTTTTTCATCCACATTGATTGATGCGAATGAAGAAATCTGCGCCGTTCATTTTTTCTTTCAGCCCAGCGGCTGAACGGAAAAAAAAAATCTCATACCCGTATGCTAAATATAAGGAGAATAGCAGAAACTCCTAATGCTGGCCATACGTGTAATGATTGCGGAGACCCTCAAATGCCAGGGCAGTACAAACACCTCACATGTGACCCCATTTTAGAAAGAAGACACCCCAAGGTATTCCGTGAGGGGCATGGCGAGTTCATAGATAATTTTTTTTTGGCACAAGTTAGCAAAAATTGGATTTTTTTTTTTTTTTCTCACAAAGTCTCATATTCCACTAACTTGTGACAAAAAATAAAATTTTACATGAACTCACCGTACCCCTCACAGAATACCTTGGGGTGTCTTCTTTCTAAAATGGGGTCACTTGTGGGGTATTTATACTGCCCTGGCATTTTAGGGGGTCTCTAAAGCGTTAGAAGAAGTCTGGAATCCAAATGCGTAAAAATGCCCCGTGAAATCCTAAAGGTACTCATTGGAATTTGGGCCCCTTTGCGCACCCAGGCTGCAAAAAAGTGTCACACATGTGGTATCGCCATACTCAGAAGAAGTAGGGCAATGTGTTTTGGGGTGTATTTTTACATATACCCATGCTGGGTGAGAGAAATATCTCTGTAAATGACAACTTTTTAAAAAAAAAGTATACAAAGTTGACAATTTACAGAGATATTTCTCTCACCCAGCCTGGGCATATGTAAAAATACACCCCAAAACACATTGCCCTACTTCTTCTGAGTATGGTGATACCACGTGTGACACTTTTTTGCAGCCTAGATGCGTAAAGGGGTGTAAAGTCCAACGAGTACCTTTAGGCTTTACATGGCTGCTCACAATTTAGCGCCGCCCAAAATGCCAGAACAGTAAACACACCCCACAAATGACCCCATTTCGGAAAGTAGACACCCCGAGGTATTCACAGAGGGGCATAGTGAGTCCGTGGGAGATTTTTATTTTTTTTTAGCCAGAAGTTAGCAGAAATGGAAACTTTATCATTTTATTTTTTTCCTCAGAAAGTGTCATTTTCCGCTAACTTGTGAAAAAATTTGATACATGAACTCACCATGCCCCTCCGCGAATACTTTGGGGTGTCTTCTTTCTAAAATGGTGTCATTTGGGGGGTATTTATACTTTCCTGGCATTCTAGCACCTGAAGAAACATGACAGGTGCTCAGAAAGTCAGAGCTGCTTCAAAATGCCGAAATTCACTTTTTTGCACCATAGTTTGTAAACGCTATAACTTTTACCCAAACCAATAAATATACACTTATTGCATTTTTTTTATCAAAGACATGTAGAACAATAAATTTAGAGAAAAATTTATATAGAAATGTAGTTTAAAAAAAAAAAAAAAAAAATTACAACAGAAAAAAAATTTAAAAAATTAAAAATGTCAGCAGCAATGAAATACCACCAAATGAAAGCTCTATTAGTGAGAAGAAAAGGAGGTAAAATTCATTTGGGTGGTAAGTTGTATGACGGAGCAAGAAACGGTGAAAGTAGTGTAGTGCAGAATTGTAAAAAGTGGCCTGGTCATTAAGGGGGTTTAAGCTAGGGGGGCTGAAGTGGTTAAACAGTAGGAGCTCGTTCACATCACCGTTCAGCCTTTCCGTTCGTCCTGCTCCTACAAAAGTAGTGCATGCATGACTTTTGTCTCCGCTCCAAAATCATCTTTTGACTGGACACCTAATGGACCCCATTATAGTCTATGGGGACTTTAGCCTCAGTTAGGACTAGTTATGTGCTGAATCCGTCCTTTCCGTTCTACTACTCAACGGAACAGGTGAACGGAAAGGCTGAACGGTGATGTGAACGAGCCCTAACATAGTTTATAAGGCTGGGGGAAAAAAAGACATCCATCCAGTTAAGCCTGTAAAAAACATTAAAATCAGACAAAAGTTCAACAAATTAATAAAAACCCATGCAGGTCCATACAAAAGTTGTAAGGTTTACAAGGTTTATGCAACAACACAGAAACATGTTGGTAAGTACCTGTTTCAGGAATTTCCATACTTTGGTCTTCAACCTTACACTGTTGACTATTGCCGATCTCAGTTTCACGTGTGTCTTTTTGATGGCCATTGTCATTTTCTTCTAGAACATTAATATTGTCTGAAAAATGAGCAATCTCCTTATTATCACAGTCCTCCGACATGGGGAGCTCAGGAGCATGGATACTTTTTAAGGACATGTCGATTGTAAAAGTGTTTTCGGAGTTAGTAGCCGATGGGAATTCTGCAAAACTGGAGAACTCCATTGTATTTTCAAGAATGGATTCACTAACCATATCAAGCATAATAGAGTCATGGGCATTTGTCTTGACGTCGGGGATCTTGCTAGTCTTGTCACTCTGATTTGATGTTAGGTTCATAAAGCTCTCTCGGACAAGTGTACCCTTTTCATCTCCAACGTCATCTCGCTTTCTAGGCAAAATATGAGTCTTCCTTTTGTCCAACTCAGAAAAGATGCCCGATGACGTTTTCTTCCCTGAACATCTGGTGACACGCTTCTTGCAGCCATATGCAGGTTCAAGGTTGGAGGTGGGGTGACAATGCTCCACTTCAGAATCTGATCCATTTTCTATCTTGCGAGAGACATCTGCTACAGAATTTTGTGGCTCTACGGATTTGTTGTCCCTTTCTTCTAAGACTGTTTTGATGGTAACAGAGACCAGTGGATTTGGTTCGGTAATCACAAATGTTTCTCGCCTATAATTAACTCCATGAACTTTAGCCATTACATCATGCGTCACTGGATTTTGTTCTGGTGCACTTATAACATAGGTCTCCCTTCGTAATTTTGGCTCTTGATGTTTAACATAAATACTGGGCATATTATTTATTTTCCTGCTACTCTCCATTTGTTCAGTACACTCACTTAAGTTGCCATTCTCTTCTGCCAATTGTTCTTGAGCCTTTGAAAGTTTATTCATTCTTCGTTTACGTTTTCTAGAACTTTCCACCATGGAGATATTTTTTGATTTTCTTTTCTTAGGTGCCACATTGGCAATTTTCCCTTCTTCTAAGGAATGGTCTTTTTCTAGAGTAAATGTCAGTTTGTCGTTTTCACCATTTGATACTGTTGTGCTATGTGGAAATATTTCCCCTGCAATACATGACTCTGTAGATGCTGGCACTTCAAGGTCTGATTGTGTATGGCCTTCCAAAACATCGAGTCTGTCCACTACAGGCTCTGGTAAAACATAGGTCCTGCGATCATCATGTCTATTACTTGTCAAATTATCAATGGTCTCATCTGCTTTATGTTTATTTTCATTGCTGTTGGATGAATCGTCAGCCTCTTGGTCAACAGAAGATCCAATTCTCTTTGGTTTTTCACGGACTGACTTCTTAACTTTTCTTAGTGTGCCAGTCTGTTTCACAGGTATGCCAGACTTGGTTTTGGAAGCCTGCATCTTGTTTTTAGGCAACACTGCAATTATTGAAGCAGACTCACTGGAAGTCATATCCATATCTGCCTCATATAGAGTTTCCTCTTGCCCCACCTGTCCAACAGTACGATGGTTGCTCTCTTCATTTGGTACAAGCGCGGCTTTATTTGTACTTTGTGTAGCTTGCTCTTTGCTGTCTTTGTCCTCATCACTGTTTTGATTACTGTCGAGTTTTTTTGCCAGTGAAGAGCGATGAGACATTCTTGATAGACTGTCTTTCTGTAAGACAGACTCAATATCAGACCTTCTTGTGCCACCAAGTCCTGGGTGTCCTGAGTCAGGAAGAACGGTGACATCTGTACTAATCTCCCAATGTGTACTAGGCAAGATCTCCCTGCTCTCGTCTGTTAAGCTCCTGGCCTGGGTTCCTTCAGATTTTTTAGACCCCATGCTAGAATGAGACACTGTAGACCTTTTCTTCCTTTTTGTAACAAATCCACCACTGAGAACATTTCTGTTGCTATAGGAAAATACTTCATCCAGTGGTAATATGGAGTCACTCAATTTCACACTGGAAGGAGGATCTGGGCTTCTGTTCTCATTGCATTCTGAAACTAAAGAGAAAACATTCATATGAGCACCATCTAACATGTCTAGAAGGGAAAAGGTTTCACCATCAGCATCCCGCGGTCTTTCTCCCTCTTTACGTGATGATGCCCCCCCCCCCCCTCCAATATAAGACATTTTGAACGCCCTTAAAGATTTTGTTTCCCCCTCTTCTGGCTTAACACTGCAGGATATACAGCTGAACCAACCTGAGTGATGCATTTTCTTACCCCCCATAGTAACCTGCCTATTTTGGGCCTCGGTGACCAAGTGATTTTTTTCAATGGCACATTCCAATAGCTATAACTTTAATTTTCTGTTGATGTAACAGTATGAGGGCTTGTTTTTTGTGGCACAAGTTGTAGTTTTTAATGGCACCATTTTGGAGTACACATAACGTACTGATTAACTTTTATCAACTGTTACTGTGGGGGATGGCAAAAAAATAACAATACCGCCATTGAGTTCTTTACATTATAAAATGTGTGGCATTCATTTTTTGGCATAAACATTATAAAAACTAATTTTTTTTATTAAAAAATAAATAAATAAATTCCAAGACTCAACTTTCTTTTTCATTCTACGGAGCTTTGTGAGGGCTTGATTTTTCCTGGATGATCATTTTTGGGGCACATAACACTTTATTCGGTTTTTGGTGAAAAAATAAGGAAAAGTTTTGGCATTTTTTGATAACTAAAGAGATAAATTACATGATCATTGCGTAATGCAAGTCTTGACGGACCAAATATGTGGAGAGGATTTTATTTTAGAATTTTTTTCCATTCAAAAGCTTTTTATTCACTTTCATGCACCTTTTATGCACTTTCAATCTAATAAAATTTCCTTAAATTATTATTATTTTTTAACCATTTACTAGTCTACTAGGGGAATTTAATAGGTTATCTTTTGACATTGATAATATACGATATTATTGATAAGGAAATCATGACGTATCTGGCTTTGTGTAGTCTTCACAGAAGGACGCGTTTCAGGTCACACAAGTAAAGCTGCAGTTTTCGTTCAGCTAATTATTACCTTTGGAAGATAAATTTGAGGTATGCATTTCTAGTTCATCCAGCTTCTCACAGCTCTGTCTGACAGCAGCGGGGCTCTGGGCAGGTGGGACAATAAAGCAATTTTCTTCACTCATGTGGATGGTCTGCTGACGGTTGTGTTTCTGTTGTTCCACACAGTTAGAAGGAACCCTTAACGCCACTCCTGTCAGTCTAACAATTCCAAAACCAGAAACATTTAGGGTAATACGTACATCTCTCTTCTACAATCTTTTCACACCTCACTACAGAAACAGAATATGTCCATCCCATCTCATAAGGCACACGTAAACATCTCCACTTCACTAGGAGACTTTGGGTCTACACGGAAAGTGAAAATGTCTGAAGCCGACACCAATTTGGATGATAGAGTTTGGGTTCTTATAGCAAACACTGCCACGTTACAATTGCAGTAAATCTATGAAACTGAGGTGCTCCAGTCGGCTTTGGGAGCGATCAGAAAATAATGCTGAGGACAGGGATTCAAATATTCTGTTGTTTTCTCACTACATGGCAAACAATATCATGCCAGTCTGTAGTCAGGACGCCAATCACATTTAACTACAGCATCCAGTTTATTGCTCGAACAATTGCCAAAACTAATGGGAACTATTCCAACGAAGGCAGAAATTTGCTACTTTTAGGCCAACGGTAGATGGAGGCTAAATCATATCTTAACTAGAATTGCCTTGTTGATGCAATGTGTGGATGAAGGCAATATAAAATAGCAAAATATGGGTCATTCATTACCCAAAGCCTTGATCCCCGTCCAAAGACAACGTGCTCCGCTGGCTGAAACGTTCGCTCCTTGTTTCATTGAGTGATAGACAATCTGAGGACTAGAGGGCAAATAATGACAAAATACATGACAGTCTGTTCACATTCCCATCTATATATCAACTACTGCCCCCACCCCTATTCTTATTTTGGATTCCTTTTAAAAAGCCCCATTGGTAAATACACACTATGCGGATTGCTAGCGTTTTTCTGTGTGGGTGGGGTGACTGCACACTATGCGGATTGCTAGTGTTTTTTCATGTGCGGAGGATGGGGTGACTGCACACTATGCGGATTGCTAGCGTTTTTTCATGTGCGGAGGATGGGGTGACTGCACACTATGCGGAATGCTAGCGTTTTTTCATGTGCGGAGGATGGGGTGACTGCACACTATGCGGAATGCTAGCGTTTTTTCATGTGCGGAGGATGGGGTGACTGCACACTATGCGGAATGCTAGCGTTTTTTCATGTGCGGAGGATGGGGTGACTGCACACTATGCGGAATGCTAGCGTTTTTTCCATGTGCGGGTGGGGTGACTGCACACTATGCGGATTGCTAGCGTTTTTTCATGTACGGAGGATGGGGTGACTGCACACTATGCGGATTGCTAGCGTTTTTTCCATGCGCGGAGGATGGGGTGACTGCACACTATGCGGATTGCTAGCGTTTTTTCATGTGCGGAGGATGGGGTGACTGCACACTATGCGGATTGCTAGCGTTTTTTCATGTGACGATGGGGTGACTGCACACTATGCGGATTGCTAGCGTTTTTTCATGTGACGATGGGGTGACTGCACTCTACGACGATGGGGTGACTGCACTCTACGACGATGGGGTGACTGCACTCTACGACGATGGGGTGACTGCACTCTACGACGATGGGGTGACTGCACTCTATGCCGTTTGCTAGCGGTTTTTCTGTGCGGGTGGGGTCACTGCACTCTATGCGGATTGCTAGCGGTTTTTCTGTGTGGATTATCGAGCAGAAAAACTGCAGCAGTACCAGCAAAACGAATGAGATTAGACGACAAATCTCATATACAATTTGCTTTTTTCTGCACATAAATTGACCTTCCATGCGGATTTTGCATTTTCAATAAGTGTGAGATCTGAGGCAAAACCGCATTAAATGCTGCAAGTTACACAGGAAGTTTTTGGTGAGGCAATGCACAGAAATCCGCACAAGAAACAGACTAAATTTCTGTTTTGAAATCTGCACTTGTGTACCCTTAGACGGCCCGATGTTTGGGTAGGAGGAGCCCCGACTGACAAGAAGCACTCCCATCAGGGCTGATTATAGCAGGCTAATGCACAGTGAATGGGGAGGAATGATTGCTACAGCAGTGCTGCTATATGACCTAATGACTTCTGATTACACAGGGAGGTCGTCATTATCTGCATCCTTTATTCTGATAAAAGATACAAATCAGCCGATAATCGAGTGTGAGCCGATCGGTGGTGTAATTATACAGGCCAATTATCGGGAAAGAGCCTTCCTATGTATGCTTGTTCCCGATAACTGTTCTGGACTCAGATGTGGATGTCACAGCATGATCATTATTCATCGGGATTTGGTGCTTAAAAAAAACAAAACACACCACAGATTAGCTCCAATAGGGTGGAGTCCGTTTTGATGCAGTTATTTGAGTCAGAGCCTGCAGTGGGTTAGAAGGGAATGTAAAATATAAAGAAAGAACCTATACCCCTGATTCTTGCTGGATCAACTTCCGGCTCTTGCTCAAATTACAAAAAAAAAAAAAAAAACTGTCACAAAAAGATGGGTGTGACACCACCATTCAAAGAAATGCCATAATCTGATATGTGCGGGTCCCACCAACCGATTGAGAACGGAGCCACATTTTGCACCACTGAGAATAATGGGTAGGTTGCTGCGAAATGTACGGCTATGTCCATTCATTTTTGAGGGAGTTCCGAAATGGCTGTGTTCCAGAGTCCCACAGAGGTGAATGCAGACAGTGGCAATATGACATCAATGTCCACACAACAATACCTCTTTAAACTTCGACTGAACTAATCCACATGGCCTTATGGGCTGGTCTTTCCCCTGCTGCTTCTAGTTACCATTAGGATTTAACACTTGCTGAAACTGAATAATGGAACAAAAATGACAATGAAACAAAACAGTGGAGAAATACCTCCATGGTGCCACTGAGTTCAATAGCTGCAGGCAGGTTAATATTCATGAACACATCAATATCTTTAAGCATTTTGTTCTGCAAAGATAAAGAAAGCAGATATTAAGTGCAGTTAAATATTTTACACTGAAAGTAGTTCAGGCTTGGAAGAAATGACCAGCAGAGGATGGGAAAGCGACAGTAATGCCTGGGATAAGTATGTCAGACTAGATGGACCATGTGTCTGAGGCAGATAACCAGGCACACGGCTATGTATAGTCCCAGAGCAGCAAATGGAGATCAAGTCAGGCATGCGCAGTGTGCTCTCTGTTCATTGAGGGATCCCATTCTTGAGACAGGAGTAGATCCCAGAGGTGGGACCTTCATCTTTTAGGCATTTATGGCATACTAGACATTATGCCTGTTACAATAACGGGCATTAGAACATTAGTGCTGCCACTGTTACGGGGGGGGGAGGGAATCTGTGGATGACACTGTTATGGGGGATCTGTGAATGACACCGTTATATACGTGTCATCCACAGACCCCCCCCCCCACCCCATTACAGTGTCATCCACAGATCTCCCCCTCAGTGTCATCCACAGACCACTCCCCCCCCTCAATGTCATCCACAGACCACCCCCCCCCCCTCAATGTCATCCACAGACCACCCCCCCCAGCGTCATCCACAGATCCCCCCCCCTTAGTATCATCCACAGACCACACCACCCCCTCAGTGTCATCCACAGACCACACCACCCCCTCAGTGTCATCCACAGACCCCCCCCCTCAGTGTCATCCACAGACCACCCCCCCTCAGTGTCATCCACAGACCCCCCTCAGTGTCATCCACAGACCACCCCCCTCAGTGTCATCCACAGACCACCCCCTCAGTGTCATCCACAGACCACCCCCTCAGTGTCATCCACAGACCACCCCCTCAGTGTCATCCACAGACCACCACCCTCAGTGTCATCCACAGACCACCACCCCTCAGTGTCATCCACAGACCACCCCCTCAGTGTCATCCACAGATCCCCCTCTCAGTGTCATCCACAGACCACCCCCTCAGTGTCATCCACAGATCCCCCCTCAGTGTCATCCACAGTTCCTCCCCTCAGTGTCATCCACAGATCCCCCCTCAGTGTCATCCACAGATCCCCCTCAGTGTCATCCACAGATCCCCCTCAGTGTCATCCACAGACCACCCCCTCAGTGTCATCCACAGACCACCCCCTCAGTGTCATCCACAGACCACCCCCTCAGTGTCATCCACAGATCCCCCTCAGTGTCATCCACAGATCCCCCTCAGTGTCATCCACAGATCCCCCTCAGTGTCATCCACAGATTCCCCCCAGTGTCATCCACAGATTCCCCCTCAGTGTCATCCACAGATTCCCCCTCAGTGTCATCCACAGACCTCCCCATCAGTGTCATCCACAGATCCCCCCCATCCCATGCCAGTGCGCCTGTGCGAGATTACGGTGCTTCTCTTCAATTTCAGAGGCAAGTGCAGTGAATAAATTCGATAGGAGGAGCGGCGCCAGCTGCCCGGGCCCCCAGTGGCGTAGGGCCCCATAGCCATTGCTTTGGCGATCCCTACGCCACTGAATAGGATGCCGCCCATGTAGTGTCTTTGGAGTGTGTGCCGATTGGTCTGTGCCTCGTGCATGCGCACTTGACAAATCGGCACACACGCACATAGGGACTTTATTAGTATAGATTCTTTAGATATACCATAAATGTGCCAGATGGGAATACCCCTTATAATGAGGTTTTAGCCCAGAATCCCACATTACCACGAGTCCAGTACCTTACTACTGGAGGATATGTCCAATAGCTACAAACAACAAAATAGCATGTGCCATTCACTTGTATGGGACTGAGCTGACCACTACATGGAGCTGTGCACAACTTCTATCGGCAGATCTGCGGGGTGTCAGGAGACCCTCGCCTATCTGATACTGATGACCTAAACTAAGGACATAACAATATTTCAGTCCAGGATAACTCCAGATGCATTTTCATTTGTTGGGTTGTCATTTCAAAGGATACAGCCGTCACAGCCAGCTGTCCAACCACACAGCCAGTCGGCCAGCCACACAGCCATCCATCCAACCAACCACACAGCCGTCACAGCCAGCCGGCCAGCCACACAGCCATCCAACCAACCAACCACACAGCCGTCACAGCCAGCCGGCCAGCCATCCATCCAACCAACTACACAGCCGTCACAGCCAGCCAGCCAGCCTCACAGCCAGCCAGCCATCCAACCAACCACACAGCCAGCCGGCCAGCCACACAGCCATCCAACCAACCACACAGCCATCCAACCAACCAACCACACAGCCGTCACAGCCAGCCGGCCAGCCATCCAACCACACAGCCATCCAACCACCCAACCGTCACAGCCAGCCGGCCAGCCACACAGCCATCCATCCAACCAACCACACAGCCGTCACAGCAAGCCGGCCAGCCACACAGCCGTCACAGCCAGCCGTCCAGCCACACAGCCAGCCATCCAACCAACCACACAGCCAGCCATCCAACCAACCACACAGCCAGCCATCCAACCAACCACACAGCCGTCACAGCCAGCCAGCCACACAGCCAGCCATCCAACCAACTACACAGCCATCCAACCAACCACACAGCCATCCAACCACACAGCCGTCACAGCCAGCCAGCCATCCAACCAACCACACAGCCGTCACAGCCAGCCAGCCACACAGCCAGCCATCCAACCAACCACACAGCCATCCAACCAACCACACAGCCGTCACAGCCAGCCGGCCAGCCATCCAACCACCCAACCACACAGCCGTCACAGCCAGCCGGCCAGCCACACAGCCATCCATCCAACCAACCACACAGCCGTCACAGCCAGCCGGCCAGCCACCCAACCAACCACACAGCCAGCCATCCAACCACACAGCCATCCAACCAACCAACCAACCACACAGCCATCCAACCAACCAACCAACCACACAGCCATCCAACCAACCAACCAAACCACACAGCCATCCAACCAACCAACCACCCACACAGCCATCCAACCAACCACCCACACAGCCATCCAACCAACCAACCAACCAGCCGTCACAGCCAGCCGGCCAGCCATCCAACCAACCAACCAACCACACAGCCATCCAACCAACCACACAGCCGTCACAGCCAGCCGGCCAGCCACACAGCCATCCATCCAACCAACCACACAGCCATCCAACCAACCAACCAACCAACCACACAGCCGTCACAGCCAGCCGGCCAGCCATCCAACCAACCACACAGCGAGCCATCAAACCAACCAACCAACCACACAGCCATCCAACCAACCACACAGCCGTCACAGCCAGCCGGCCAGCCACACAGCCGTCACAGCCAGCCAACCACACAGCCAACCAGCCACACGGCTGTCACAGCCAGCCAACCAGCCACACGGCTGTCACAGCCAGCCAACCAGCCACACGGCTGTCACAGCCAGCCACACGGCTGTCACAGCCAGCCACACGGCTGTCACAGCCAGCCACACGGCTGTCACAGCCAGCCACACAGCTGTCACAGCCAGCCACACAGCTGTCACAGCCAGCCAGCCACACAGCTGTCACAGCCAGCCACACAGCTGTCACAGCCAGCCACACAGCTGTCACAGCCAGCCAGCCACACAGCTGTCACAGCCAGCCAGCCACACAGCTGTCACAGCCAGCCAGCCACACAGCTGTCACAGCCAGCCAGCCACACAGCTGTCACAGCCAGCCAGCCACACAGCTGTCACAGCCATCCAGCCACACAGCTGTCACAGCCATCCAACCAACCACACAGCTGTCACAGCCAGCCACACAGCTGTCACAGCCAGCCACACAGCTGACACAGCCAGCCAGCCAGCCACACAGCTGTCACAGCCATCCAACCAACCACACAGCCGTCACAGCCAGCCAGCCACACAGCCAGCCATCCAACCAACCACACAGCCATCCAACCAACCACACAGCCGTCACAGCCAGCCCGCCAGCCATCCAACCACACAGCCATCCAACCACCCAACCACACAGCCGTCACAGCCAGCCGGCCAGCCACACAGCCATCCATCCAACCAACCACACAGCCGTCACAGCCAGCCGGCCAGCCACCCAACCAACCACACAGCCAGCCATCCAACCACACAGCCATCCAACCAACCAACCAACCACACAGCCATCCAACCAACCAACCAACCACACAGCCATCCAACCAACCAACCAACCACACAGCCATCCAACCAACCAACCACCCACACAGCCATCCAACCAACCACCCACACAGCCATCCAACCAACCAACCACCCACACAGCCGTCACAGCCAGCCGGCCAGCCATCCAACCAACCAACCACCCACACAGCCATCCAACCAACCACACAGCCGTCACAGCCAGCCGGCCAGCCACACAGCCATCCATCCAACCAACCACACAGCCATCCAACCAACCAAACCAACCAACCACACAGCCGTCACAGCCAGCCGGCCAGCCATCCAACCAACCACACAGCCAGCCATCAAACCAACCAACCAACCACACAGCTATCCAACCAACCACACAGCCGTCACAGCCAGCCGGCCAGCCACACAACCAACCAACCACACAGCCGTCACAGCCAGCCAACCACACAGCCAGCCAGCCACACAGCTGTCACAGCCAGCCAACCAGCCACACGGCTGTCACAGCCAGCCAACCAGCCACACGGCTGTCACAGCCAGCCAACCAGCCACACGGCTGTCACAGCCAGCCAACCAGCCACACGGCTGTCACAGCCAGCCACACGGCTGTCACAGCCAGCCACACAGCTGTCACAGCCAGCCACACAGCTGTCACAGCCAGCCACACAGCTGTCACAGCCAGCCACACAGCTGTCACAGCCAGCCACACAGCTGTCACAGCCAGCCACACAGCTGTCACAGCCAGCCAGCCACACAGCTGTCACAGCCAGCCAGCCACACAGCTGTCACAGCCAGCCAGCCACACAGCTGTCACAGCCAGCCAGCCACACAGCTGTCACAGCCAGCCAGCCACACAGCTGTCACAGCCAGCCAGCCACACAGCTGTCACAGCCATCCAACCAACCACACAGCTGTCACAGCCATCCAACCAACCACACAGCTGTCACAGCCAGCCACACAGCTGTCACAGCCAGCCACACAGCTGTCACAGCCATCCAACCAACCACACAGCTGTCACAGCCATCATGGTGGTGATAAAGCCAGCACAGCATGTACTCTACTCTCACTATAATGTATTTTAAACATCAAGGCTGGACTTACCACAATACTTAGGTTCTGTCTTAGCAAAGCATTCTGGAAGTGCAGCATCTTCACCTCCTTCTGCAGGAACATGTTATCATTCCCCAGCCTTCTTGAGTTCTCTCGCTCAGCAGTTAAGGCAGAAGCTAAAGCTTTATTATTGTGCTTTAGGGAAAGCTTCAGAACAGATGAGTTATCTACAAGCATGAAACACAGCAGTAATGAAGAGACTGGCTTTTTCTTGGATTAGAAGTACTTCCCTATTTACCAACCGTTGTGATTCTGCCCCCATTTGCTGCTGATCGGTGATTGGGACAATGAGCCACGGGACTGGGTGAACGGGAAATCAGGCTATGGATAATCTCTGGGGCAATACATCGATAAGTACTTTGCTGAAGCTGATATATATTTACATCAGTCCCCCACTATCCACATGAGATGACGGTTCACCAAACCATCAGCCACAGTCTGTAGTCCAACAATCTCTTGATAAATAATTTGCCATCTTGAATTTTCTATCTGATAATCTGAGGCTTGTGACACAGATGATTGCCAGAGGACCAGGTGTTCTACATTTGCAGCCTCTGGAAACGTCCGGTGACTACATATGGCGGAAGACTCTCTAGTGTTTATGAACGATTCCAGAGATTTACCAGGTATAAATTCTTGATTATGGTCACAAATGTGGGTCTTCTAAAATTCTTACAAAATGGGTAATTTTGGATTTTGGCATGCAGTTTAACCATTGTGATGGAGGGTGACAAAAAATGCAGTGGTCACATGACTATAAGCTAAGGTAAATTGGGAAAACCTCCTGGACTACAAGGGTAAATGCACACGTATAGGATTTATGTGCAGAGAATCTGCACTGAAATCCGCAGGTGTTTGCAGGGAAATCCATGTTTACAATTCCGTATCAAATCTGGTCAGGAAAAATAAATTGACGTGCTGCGGATTTTAAAATCAGCATGGTAAACATCTGCATCGTGTACATGCGAATTTAAAATTTTCATACAGTACAATGTGGAAAATCTGCAGGCAATCCTGATCCTGTGCATTTAGCCTAAGGCTCTGTCATCAGGAATGAGGGTTGTGCCGACGTAAGGGATACACGCGGTCGTCTCTAATGAGAGGCACAGTCCTACAATGTTACACTATGAAACACGGTAAAACAGCTCACAGACGCAGTGGTAATGGAGACAATAGTGGCCCTCTGTCAGGTTGAGTCTCTTCCCTGATGAAGGCTATCCACCTTCTCTGCAGCCCTACATTGTCTCTTGGCTTCGAGCCATATGCGCAGCCTCCGACACTGTTGTGGGGAGGCTTCCTGACACCCATCTGCTGCTCAGACACTATCTCAGTCTCTATCTGAAGACCCTGTCTGCACCTGCGTCCCTGCTGTGGGGAGGCTTCCCGACACCTCCATCTGCTGCTCAGACACTATCTCAGTATCTATAGGAGGATCCTGTCTCCACCTGTGTCACTGCTGTGGGGAGGCTTCCCGACACTTCCATCTGCTTCTCAGACACTATCTCAGTCTCTATGGGAAGACCCTGTCTCCACATGTGTCCCTGCTGTGGGGAGGCTTCCCGACACCTCCATCTGCTGCTCAGACACTATCTCAGTATCTATAGGAGGATCCTGTCTCCACCTGCGTCACTGCTGTGGGGAGGCTTCCCGACACCTCCATCTGCTTCTCAGACACTATCTCAGTCTCTATAGGAGGACCCTGTCTCCACCTGCGTCACTGCTGTGGGGAGGCTTCCCGACACCTCCATCTGCTTCTCAGACACTATCTCAGTCTCTATAGGAGGACCCTGTCTCCACCTGTGTCACTGCTGTGGAGAAGCTCCCTGACACCTCCATCTGCTGGTCAGACACTATCTCAGTCTCTATGGTAGGACCCTGTCTCCACCTGCGTCACTGCTGTGGAGAAGCTCCCTGACACCTCCATCTGCTGGTCAGACACTATCTCAGTCTCTATGGTAGGACCCTGTCTCTACCTGCGTCACTGCTGTGGGGATGCTTCCTGACACCTCCATCTGCTGGTCAGACACTATCTCAGTCTCTATGGTAGGACCCTGTCTCCACCTGCGTCACTGCTGTGGAGAAGCTCCCTGACACCTCCATCTGCTGCTCAGACACTATCTCAGTCTCTATGGGAAGACCCTGTCTCCACCTGCGTCACTGCTGTGGGGAGGCTTCCTGACACTTCCATCTGCTGGTCAGACACTATCTCAGTCTCTATAGGAGGACCCTGTCTTCACCTGCATCACTCGTGGGGAGGCTTCCTGACACCTACATCTGCTGCTCAGACACTATCTCAGTCTCTATGGGAAGACCCTGTCTCCACCTGTGTCACTGCTGTGGGGAGGCTTCCTGACACCTACATCTGCTGCTCAGACACCATCTCAGTATCTATAGGAGGATCCTGTCTTCACCTGCATCACTCGTGGGGAGGCTTCCTGACACCTACATCTGCTGCTCAGACACTATCTCAGTCTCTATGGGAAGACCCTGTCTCCACCTGTGTCACTGCTGTGGGGAGGCTTCCTGACACCTCCATCTGCTGCTCAGACACTATCTCAGTCTCTATGGGAAGACCCTGTCTACACCTGTGTCACTGCTGTGGGGAGGCTTCCTGACACCTACATCTGCTGCTCAGACACCATCTCAGTATCTATAGGAGGATCCTGTCTTCACCTGCATCACTCGTGGGGAGGCTTCCTGACACCTACATCTGCTGCTCAGACACTATCTCAGTCTCTATGGGAAGACCCTGTCTACACCTGTGTCACTGCTGTGGGGAGGCTTCCTGACACCTCCATCTGCTGCTCAGACACTATCTCAGTCTCTATGGGAAGACCCTGTCTACACCTGTGTCACTGCTGTGGGGAGGCTTCCTGACACCTCCATCTGCTGCTCAGACACTATCTCAGTCTCTATGGGAAGACCCTGTCTACACCTGTGTCACTGCTGTGGGGAGGCTTCCTGACACCTACATCTGCTGCTCAGACACCATCTCAGTATCTATAGGAGGATCCTGTCTTCACCTGCATCACTCGTGGGGAGGCTTCCTGACACCTACATCTGCTGCTCAGACACTATCTCAGTCTCTATGGGAAGACCCTGTCTACACCTGCGTCACTGCTGTGGGGAGGCTTCCTGACACCTCCATCTGCTGCTCAGACACTATCTCAGTCTCTATGGGAAGACCCTGTCTACACCTGTGTCACTGCTGTGGGGAGGCTCCCTGACACCTCCATCTGCTGCTCAGACACTATCTCAGTGTCTATAGGAGGACCCTGTAAACAGAATAGTGGAGAAGCAGACACCGGATCTATACGGTCTTCACGGAATGCAGCAGCCCACCTGGAGTCCTAGATCCATAGGACATCCCTTGTATGTAATCCAATAAGCGAGAGCGTAGGCAGCATGTCCAGTGAAAGTCCCTTTATTGGGAACTGCTTTACATGTTCAAACGTGAATACAAAATTGCTACGTTTCGGCTACCAACAAGCCTTTCTCAAGCATAATGTGATCCCCATACGGTCAAGTTTAAATAATACAAGACACACCCCCAGTCAATAGGGGTGGCCAATCACACAATACATCCAAGTGTGACAGCATAAGTTCAATGTGAATATATAATCAGCCCCGATCAATATGATCATAATCAACATGTGTTAATAAGTGATATTTTCACCATAAAATACCACTGTGTTCCGACCATGTCGATTCCACCTCGTTGCGCGTCCCGTTATACTCAGAGCGCATGTCGGAGGGGGAGCGTCCACTCCCGTGTCAGGTCCGCACCACGTGATCGCTGCCTGACACGTCACCGCGATCACATGACACGCCAGATTTATATACAGATCGACCTTCTTTGGGGGGGGCCCGGTGTTGGTGGCGCTACATCCAGGGCTGTGGAGTCGGTAGATAAATTGTCCGACTCCGACTCCTCAGATTTTGAAACTTCCGACTCCTCTGTATTTAATATGCAAATACGAAGCTGTTCCACCAAGTTCTTCTAATCTTCTCTAGCACAGAGAGGTAGTTGAGCAGAAGCTGCTGCCTTCTCCTTTGTGTGCTGATCTTCTGCTGAAGATAGAGCAGTGGGAGGATCCAGGAAGGGGCAGGGGAAGGGGCATTTATTTTAAAACATGATTTTCCTAGTAGAATCCCAGTCATGTTTAAAATTTAAGCTAACAATCTGAGTTTACATGTTTTATAGCCTTAGCTGAATGATAGCAGTTTTTCACATGGTTTACAGCTTCAGTCTTGAACTATTGACTATCCATTCCCTTCACTTATACAAGTGTCTCCAGTCCTTAATCAGTTATCAGTGAGAGGCTAGGATAACCATGGGTTCCCTGTAACAGCAGACCACAAGACAATGGAAAGTGTAAGTATTGCCGCTCCTTAAAGGGACACTGACAGGCTGATTTTCCAGCTAAAGATATATATATACTGGTATTCATCAGAGAATTAGGAATAAAACTATGCTAATGTTACCCCAGTTAAGCTGTACTTGTGTTTAAGAAACATTTTAATCTGTATGCAAATTCACTATCTTTGTGCCTAATGGGGCAGCGTCTCCTGCAGCTTTGTGCCCAGCCGCGCCCGAAGTACAGCTTCCCAGCGCTGTTCCCTCAGTATTATTCACTGCACTGGCCTTTTTTTCAGGCTAGCCGAACGCTGAATTCCTGCGCAGGCGCACGTGTAGAGTGCTGGCAGCAGCCTCGTCTGGCTATGCTGAGGCTGTGCCAGCTTTCTCTCTTCCTCCTCGCTACCTAGTCCTGTCTAGTGCTGCCAGTACTGTACATGTGCGCCTGCGCCCTTGGGCACAAAGGTAGAGAATTTGCATATTGATTAAAACGTTTTTAAACACAAGTAAACCTCAACTGGGGGTAACAGTCGTCTAGTTGTATTCCTAATCCTCTGATGAATACCAGCAGATATATCAGCCTGTCAGTGTCCCTTTAACTGCATAGTAAAGCATATGAAAAGCTTCTTCACGGTCACTTAACGTCTTTGTTTAGCGGTAACGTGACGCACTGCATGCATTGGCCTTTATTCTTACAGTAGAGAAGTAATTCATTATAACTTTATCTGAATTGGGACATTTAAACTTGCTTTTTTTTTATTCCAATTAGGGCTGCACGATATGGGAATTTTGTGCGATTGCGATTAGGGCCCTAAAAATTGCGATAACGATATGCGATGCGATATTTTAAGGGAATTGTGCTAGAGGTCTATCTGCTTGGATTTTCAAGGTAAAAGCCCACACAGATGACTGATAATGTGAAATGTAGTTATGCTGAACTCAAGAACTGAAAAATAAAATACATATTTGCATTACTGCAAAAGTACAAGATACAAAACTTGCCATTTTCTTAATAGCGCTGCACAGAACAGATAAATAAAATAGATATAAGAACAAGTGTTCATTAAAATAACGACTTTCCACCAGCTCCTCCTCCCTCCCCGCACTGTAACTGATGTATCGCTGGCCGCGCTGTGCAGCATAGCAGCCGGAGATAGTGTCAGTGTCACGTAGAAAGTCAACCATCGCTTTATAAGACGCACTACCATTCCCCCCCCCACACACTTTTGGGGGGAAAAAAGTGTGTCTTATAAAGCGAAAAATACGGTAATATAATTGCAGCATTTTTGGGTCAGCAAATTGCGATTGCGATATGGCGATTAATTGCGATAACGATTGCTTTCGCGATATATTGTGCAGGCCTAATTCCAATTTAAATCTAGTAGGAGTCGGAGTCGGTCCATTTTTTGCCGACTCCGACTCCAGGTACCCAAAATTGCCTCCGACTCCGACTCCACAGCCCTGGCTACATCGACGACATTTTTGTGGTCTGGGGGGGTACCCCAGAGGAGTTACAATTGTTTCACTATGAGCTTAATACTTTGGTCCCTGGGTTGAAATTCACGATTACAGTCTCCCCAACACAATTGCAATTTTTGGATGTGATGGTACATATTGAGGAAGGGACAGTTAGGATTGACATCTATCATAAGCCAACGGATAGAAATAATCTATTGAGGTACGACAGCAATCATCCACGTCGTATGGTTCAATCCCTCCCCTGGAGTCAGATGTTAAGGGTGAGACGGGTGGTATCGGATAACTACCAATTTGAGAAGAGAGTTGATGAGATGGGGAATAAGTTCCTAGAGAGAGGTTATCCCCAGAAACTGATGAGACAGATTAAACAAAAGGTGGCGTTGGTTGACCGGGAGAGCACGCTCCAAACCAAAAAGAGGGCCAGGGATAACAAGCGGATCCCTTTTGCCTCTGCGTATGGTCCCTGCAGTGGAGAAATTGCACGGATTATACGCAGAGAATGGCAGATTCTGCAGAAAGGCCTACCAACCATACAGGAATTTCCCATGATGGAATATAAAAGAGGAGCCAACCTGCGGGACAAATTAGTGAGAACAGACAGTATGAAGTCCGACACTGATGGACAAAGGTATCTGGCACCAAGAAAGTTGGGATGTTATCCTTGCCTTGGGTGCTGTAACTGTGGTAACATGGTTAAGGGGGACACCTTTACCCATCCATATAGTGGTAAATCATACAAGATTAGAGATTTCTATACATGCAGGTCCCGAGATGTGGTTTATATGATCACGTGCCCCTGTGGCCTCATCTATATAGGTGAGACCACAATGGAGGCACGAGAACGCATTAATTCCCATAAGAGTAATATCAGAAAGGCCCTTCTTGATAAACCAGTGGCGAAACATTTTGTGGAGCGTGCACACTCTGTCAACCAGCTACGCTTCCGCATCATTGACTCAGTGGGCAAAATGAGACGGGGAGGGGATAAGAATCGGATCCTACGGAAAAAAGAACTTAAATGGATCTTTGAGCTCAAAGCACTTCAACCCGATGGAATGAATATCGAGTTCAATGTAGGTAGCATTTGATGTAACCATGATAATGAGAAGTATTTGTACCCAGTGTTGTGATTTTTCTAATATGTTTCTTGTTTTTATTTTTAGGCACATAGATGTGAATCGGGTATTTACGGTGTGCTCGGACCTGCGATTCCTCCTCGGTGGCTTTGGACCGCGACCTTGAAGTTTATCGGATGGCGAATGTTTATACATAGCTGTCAGTGGACCATGCGTCCATGACAGCTATGCGTCCCTAGTAACGGAGCCAGAGTATAGTGAGGAGGAGGAGTGGACTTGGCGTGTCATGTGATCGCGGTGACACGGGAGTGGACGCTCCCCCTCCCAGACATGCGCTCTGAGTATAGCGGGACACGCAACGAGGTGGAATCGACATGGTCTGAACACAGCGGTATTTTATGGTGAGAATATCACTTATTAACACACGTTGATTATGATCAAATTGATCGGGGATGATTATATATTCACATTGAACTTATGCTGTCACACTTGGATGTATTGTGTGATTGGCCACCCCTATTGACTGGGGGTGTGTCTTGTATTATTTAAACTTGACCGTATGGGGATCACATTATGCTTGAGAAAGGCTTGTTGGTAGTCGAAACGTAGCAATTTTGTATTCACGTTTGAACATGTAAAAGCAGTTCCCAATAAAGGGACTTTCACTGGACATGCTGCCTACGCTCTCGCTTATTGGATTACATATAGGAGGATCCTGTCTGCACCTGTGTCACTGCTGTGGGGAGGCTTCCTGACACCCATCTGCTGCTCAGACACTATCTCAGTCTCTATGGTAGGACCCTGTCTCCACCTGCGTCACTGCTGTGGGGAGGCTTCCTGACACCTCCATCTGCTGCTCAAACACTATCTCAGTCTCTATAGGAGGACCCTGTCTCCACCTGCGTCACTGCTGTGGGGAGGCTTCCCGACACCTCCATCTGCTTCTCAGACACTATCTCAGTCTCTATAGGAGGACCCTGTCTCCACCTGCGTCACTGCTGTGGAGAAGCTCCCTGACACCTCCATCTGCTGGTCAGACACTCTCAGTCTCTATGGTAGGACCCTGTCTCCACCTGCGTCACTGCTGTGGGGAGGCTCCCCAACACCTCCATCTGCTGGTCAGGCACTATCTCAGTCTCTATGGTAGGACCCTGTCTCCACCTGCGTCACTGCTGTGGGGATGCTTCCTGACACCTCCATCTGCTGGTCAGACACTATCTCAGTCTCTATGGTAGGACCCTGTCTGCACCTGTGTCACTGCTGTGGAGAAGCTCCCTGACACTTCCATCTGCTGCTCAGACACTATCTCAGTCTCTATGGAAAGACCCTTACTGCACCTGTGTCACTGCTGTGGAGAAGCTCCCTGACACTTCCATCTGCTGCTCAGACACCATCTCAGTTTCTATGGGAAGACCCCGTCTCCACCTGCGTCACTGCTGTGGAGAAGCTCCCTGACACTTCCATCTGCTGCTCAGACACTATCTCAGTGTCTATAGGAGGACCCTGACTCCACCTGCGTCACTGCTGTGGGGAGGCTTCCTGACACTTCCATCTGCTGGTCAGACACTATCTCAGTCTCTATGGTAGGACCCTCTCTCCACCTGCGTCACTGCTGTGGAGAAGCTCCCTGACACCTCCATCTGCTGCTCAGACACTATCTCAGTCTCTATAGGAGGACCCTCTCTCCACCTGCGTCACTGCTGTGGAGAAGCTCCCTGACACCTCCATCTGCTGCTCAGACACTATCTCAGTCTCTATGGTAGGACCCTGTCTCCACCTGCGTCACTGCTGTGGGGAGGCTTCCTGACACTTCCATCTGCTGCTCAGACACTATCTCAGTCTCTATAGGAGGACCCTGTCTGCACCTGCGTCACTGCTGCGGGGAGGCTTCCTGACACTTCCATCTGCTGCTCAGACACTATCTCAGTCTCTATGGGAAGACCCTGTCTCCACCTGCGTCACTGCTGTGGGGAGGCTTCCTGACACTTCCATCTGCTGCTCAGACACTATCTCAGTCTCTATGGTAGGACCCTGTCTCCACCTGCGTCACTGCTGTGGGGAGGCTTCCTGACACCTCCATCTGCTGCTCAGACACTATCTCAGTCTCTATGGGAAGACCCTGTCTCCACCTGTGTCACTGCTGTGGGGAGGCTTCCTGACACTTCCATCTGCTGCTCAGACACCATCTCAGTCTCTATAGGAGGACCCTGTCTCCACCTGCGTCACTGCTGTGGAGAAGCTCCCTGACACCTCCATCTGCTGCTCAGACACTCTCAGTCTCTATGGTAGGACCCTGTCTCCACCTGCGTCACTGCTGTGGAGAAGCTCCCTGACACCTCCATCTGCTGGTCAGACACTATCTCAGTCTCTATGGTAGGACCCTGTCTCCACCTGCGTCACTGCTGTGGAGAAGCTCCCTGACACCTCCATCTGCTGGTCAGACACTATCTCAGTCTCTATGGTAGGACCCTGTCTCCACCTGCGTCACTGCTGTGGGGATGCTTCCTGACACCTCCATCTGCTGGTCAGACACTATCTCAGTCTCTATGGTAGGACCCTGTCTCCACCTGTGTCACTGCTGTGGAGAAGCTCCCTGACACCTCCATCTGCTGCTCAGACACTATCTCAGTCTCTATGGGAAGACCCTGTCTCCACCTGCGTCACTGCTGTGGGGAGGCTTCCTGACACCTCCATCTGCTTCTCAGACACTATCTCAGTCTCTATGGAAAGACCCTGTCTCCACCTGTGTCACTGCTGTGGGGAGGCTTCCTGACACCTCCATCTGCTTCTCAGACACTATCTCAGTCTCTATGGAAAGACCCTGTCTACACCTGTGTCACTGTTGTGGGGAGGCTTCCTGACACCTCCATCTGCTGCTCAGACACTATCTCAGTCTCTATGGAAAGACCCTGTCTACACCTGTGTCACTGCTGTGGGGAGGCTTCCTGACACCTCCATCTGCTGCTCAGACACTATCTCAGTCTCTATAGGAGGACCCTGTCTCCACCTGCGTCACTGCTGTGGGGAGGCTTCCTGACACCTCTATCTGCTTCTCAGACACTATCTCAGCATCTATAGGAAGACCCTGTCTTCACCTGCATCACTCGTGGGGAGGCTTCCTGACACCTCCATCTGCTGCTCAGACATAGATCATCAGTTTAAAATAAACTGCAGAACCCCTTTAATATGGCAGATGTGGGGCATTGTGATGTCACATGGGGGGAGGGGGGGTCCAACTTTTCTTTTGCCTAGGGCAGCAAAAATCCTTGCACTGGCCCTGCCCAAAGGCTACTTCTCTGGGCACCACCATAAGCTTGTATTATTACTTTATACTTTCCCTTTTAGGGCTCTTTCACACTACCGTTTTTCTTTTCCGTCCTCGGGGCTCTAGGACGGAAAGATACTGATCAGGATTTATCCTAATGCATTCTGAATAGAGAGAAATCCGTTCAGGATTCATCAGGATGTCTTCCGTTCAGTATGTGAACGCTTTTTGGACGTTGACAAAACCGCAGCATGCTACGGATTTGTCTCCGTCCAAAAATTAGGAAGACATGCTGTAACGAGGGATCCAGAATTAATGCCCATTGAAGTGCATTAATCCGGAATTAATATAAACGTCGTTTCGGCGCATTGTCAGATCCGACGTTTAGCTCTGCGCATGCGCAGCAGCAGTTCTAATCAGGGTCCCAGTGTAAGCGGGGGCTCCGATCGGTTACCATGGCAGCCAGGACGCTACTGAAGTCCTGGCTGCCATGGTAAGTACTCCGCAGCAGTGTACTTACCTGCGCTGCGGCCTCCAGGCGCTCCTTCATGACGTCACAGGTCCGGGCAGCGCATTGATCTCTGTGCTGCGGGGACCTGTGACATCATGAAGGAGCACCCGGCAGCCGCAGCGCAGGTAAGTACACTGCTGCGGAGTACTTACCATGGCAGCCAGGACTTCAGCAGCGTCCTGGCTGCCATGGTAACCTGAAAGCATTTCGAAGACTGATCAGGATCCTGATCAGTCTTCAAATGCTTTCAGGCGACTTGCGTTCTGGTGGATCCGGCGGGATGGAAGTGCCTGCCGGATCCTCAGAACGCAAGTGTGAAAGAGGCCTTATACTTACTTAAAGTTTTAGTCTTGATTTTCGCAGCAAGAGACGTTTGCAGTTTTACAGCCTTCAAAGACTTCTGGAGCTTTTCTCTCATTCGCTCCTTCACAGATTGCAAAGTGGACACAGAAGGACTGGACGTTAACTCCATTCTGCAGAAGTTGCATTTATTCTACAAAAGAAAAAAAGACGTCATCCATTGAAAGAATTCCCACTTCCCATTCCGATAGTGCTTTGTAGTAGCGTTCATTTGTTGGGGGTCGGGCCCCCTCTTATAGCCAGAAAGGTTAACCACTAAGAAGGCCCCCGACCCATGTATTACAACAGCCGGGCGGGCAGCATCTCCACCGAGAACAGTAAAGACCACCCTGATAGAATAACCAGTATAAAGGGGTTAAAGGGTTTCTGTCACTAGACTTTTCACTGTGCTAATGTCAGCAGGCCCCAAAAAACTAGGCTATTCTTGTGATTATTCATGCCCCCATTACTGCAGAATTCTTAGGCCTCTTTCACACTAGCGTTTTTCCTTTCCGTCCTAGAGTTCCGTCCTCAGGGCTCTAGGACGGAAAGATACTGATGAGGATTTATCCTAATGCATCCTGAATGGAGAGAAATCCGTTCAGGATGCATCAGGATGTCTTCCGTTCAGTATGTGAACGTTTTTTGGACGTTGACAAAAGCGCAGCATGCTGCGGATTTGTCTCCGTCCAAAAATCCGGAAGACATGCCGTAACGCCGGATTCGGAATTAATGCCCATTGAAGGGCATTAGTCCGGATCCGGCCTTTAGCTAAACGTCGTTTCCGCGCATCGCCGGATCCGACGTTTAGCTTTTTGTCAATGGTTACTATGGCAGCCAGGACGCTAAAGTCCTGGTTGCCATAGTAAAGAGTAGGGGGAGCGGCATACTTACATTCCGTGCGGCTCCCGGGACGCTCCAGGATGACGTCAGGGCGCCCCAGTGCATAGATCACGTGATCCATGCGCGCGGGGCGCTCTGACGTCATTCAGGAGCCGCACGGAATGTAAGTATGCCGCTCCCCACTGCTACTATGGCAACCAATTCTAGTGACAGAAACCCTTTAATGGCCGATCACTGGGGGCGGCACCGGGCACCTCTTCAGCACAACACCCGGGGGCACCAGGCATCTCTATAATCTCTGGAGAATAATGAGATCTCCCACAGACCACCACTGCCCCCTCACCATAAACTCGGGGGCTGGGGGGTCTCTGTCATCCTACAGCTATCACCTGTCCTGGGAATACCCTTTCACCTCATTTAGGTGATGGGAAGGGCTGCCATGGAGACAAAGTCTGTAACAGTAAGAGCCGGATCACGGACAGCTGCAGAAACATATACGGACGATACATAGCAACATGAATGTGAGAGGAACATTTGGAGTACAGCACACTGACATACAGGGGGCGGCCAGGCACCCCCCGAGCTTACCTCTGTGTACTATTACTGCCACCGTTACTTCCGCTCTCCCAGAAAAAAAAAAATTCAAATTTCGAGCCCAGCGCGAGCGCATGCGCATTAATAGTACACAGGCTGGAGCGCAGTCCGAACGCGCCGAGGGCGTGGTTTCCCTGCAAACTACTGAGCGTCGTTCCTCTCAATCGGCCATTTTTGTTTTGGGTAGGAGGGAAGATGAGCGCGGGGACAGTTTTTTGTCTTATCATTTCATTGCATTTCCTTTCTGTTTTATTGGAACAACATCACTAAACGTTTCCCTAAAATGTAAGAGACGTCTTCCGTTACACGGAAGGTGTGTGCCCTGAAAGCCTGATAGGTGTTTGTGGAACCGTCTTGTATAAAGAGGCAGGGAATCAGTGTATGTGATGTTCACTGCAAAGGACAAGTGTTATAACAGTGATCTGTTTATAGGCTAACCAGTAATGCCGGAAGAGTGACCAGTCTGAGTGTGCACTGGGAGCAGCTTCCCTACAGCCTACCAAGCGTCTTCCTCTCAGTCAGCCATTTTTGTTTTGGTTAACCCTTTAAGGACTCGGGTTTTTTTCATTTTTGCATTTTCGTTTTGCGCTCCATGCCTTCCGAGAGCCATAACTTTTTTATTTTTACGTTCACATGGCCATATGAGGGCTTTATTTTTGCGGGACAAGTTGTACTTTCCAACGCCACCATTTAATATTGCATACGATGTAGTGGGAAGCGGGAAAAAAATTCCAAATGGGGTGAAAACAATTCTACCACAATTTTACGGGTTTTTAAATTACGACGTTTGATGTGTGATAAAACTGACCATTTAGTTTTATTCTATAGGTCAGTACGAATCCGGCGATACCCAATATGTATAGTTTTTCTTGCGTTTTGATAGTGAAAAAAAATTCAAAAGTGGGAAATTTTTTATTTTTTTATTTTTGTCGCCATATTTTGACCCCTATAACTTTTTTGTAATTAAGTGTATGGCATTGTATGGGGGCTTATTTTTTGCGGGGCGATCTGAACTTTTAGTTGATACCATTATGGGGTGTGTAGGACTTTTTGATCACTTTTTATTTAATTTTTTTGAGGAAATGAAGCGCTCAAAATGGCGAATCCGCCATTTGGGCGCTTTTTCCGTTTTTCTGTTTACCGTATGGGGAATATATTTTTATATTTTTATACCACGGGCGTTTTGCACATTATGACACCCATGATGTGTATTTTTTAAAAAAAATTATTTTATTTTAATTTTGGGGAAAGGGGGTGATTTGAATTTTTAGGTTTTTTTTATTTATTTTTTTATTTTTTTTTATTTCTTTTATTTTTCTTTTACACTGTTATATAGGTCCCATAGGGACCTATATAAATCAGTCATCTGATTGCTTCTAACATAAACTCCAATACACTTGTATTGGAGTTTATGAGCATTTTACTACTTTCCTATGAAGCCCTATTGCTAACAAGGGCTCCATAGGAAATAGTAAGTGATAGCCTCATGCTGAATGAAAGGCTTGAGGCTATCCCTTACAGCGCTCCGATTCTCCCGATCACCACTAGGGGGAGCCGGAGAGCTGCCGAAAGTTTTACTTTCGGTTTTAGCGCGCGCAGATGCCGTGGTCAGGATTGACCACGGCATCTGCGGGGTTAAATGATTGCGATCGGCATCGCTGCCGGCCGCGATCATTAGCCGCGGGGGTCAGCTACAGGAAACAGCCGGACCCCCGCAGCGATCGCGCCCACAGAGGGCAGGAGCGGGCGCCATACTTAGGGATCGGACCCATGACGTACCCATACGTCATGGGTCCTTAAGGGGCTAAAGGGGTTGTCCTATGAAAAATATTCTACAGTTTTCAAACCAGTACGTGGATCTGAATATTTTTGTAATTGCATGTGATTAAAAATTTAGCACAGTCGCTGAGTTATTCAGTGAGATGTATCTGTATAGCGCCACCTGCTATTAGTTTTTTTCTGATTTCTTTGACCTACTCACTGAGATAGCCGCACATGCTCAGTTTCATCCTTCATCTGCCTCCTGAGCTGTGATAGGTAGAGCATGGGCACGCCTCCTTAGCTAAAGCAGAAAAGACACTCTTCTTAAGCTGTCAGCTTGTTATAAATCTAGCAGAGCAATGAATGGGGAGATCTCTGGACCCATGTGAGGTACAGGGCTGGTTCTAGCTTTGTTAGAAAGAGGTTGTCATCTACTATGTGATGTCTGATTTTAATTTTTTACATTAGTTCTGGAATAACCCCTTTAAGGCTATGGATCAGCAAAAACGCTTCCGTCATGGTAATACAACCATCTGCATTCGTTATGAATGGATCCGATTGTATTATCTTTAACATAATAATTACCATCAAATATTTATGGAAAAACATCGGCCAGGACGTCTCGCGAACCACGCGTTCGCGATGGGCCCCATTCACTTTAATGGCAGGCGAACCTGAAAAAGCTTCAGGTCATATTTGCAGCCACCAAATACTTACTAGAAGTGCACAAGTAGTCCCACAACATGGACAGTGACATACCAGAGGGGGATCAATGGCAAAAATTCTCACAAAAAATATGTATTTTAATTAGGGGCCATTTTTATGCGTCTTAAAGGGAAACTCTCAACAATATGCCCTGCTGGAGGGAAGTGGCTGGCAATCCTACGTACACGTTGCACGATCTCGCTCAACCTTGGGTATGTGTGTTGGAACTTCTGTACCACAAGTTTGAGGACATGTGCCATGCAGGGCACGTGTGTTAGACTGCCAGCATGGAGAGCAGCGAGGAGGTTGCTGCCGTTGTCACAGATAACCATACCTGCCTGGAGCCTTCGGGGTGTCAGACCCTTGTGGACCCAAGCCTGGAGGGCGGCCAGAACATGAGGTCCAGTGTGTCTTCGTTCCCCTAAGCAAACAAGCTGGAGCACGGCCTGGCAGCGGAAATGCCCCACATTTGTGTAGCTACGGGGACACTTGCTGGGGGGCTCAGCAGCAGTGGAGACAGTGGCTTGAGGGAGTGCAGCAGTTCTCCCCTGGACACCCCAGGACGGCACCACAAACTGAGATGCCGCCATATCTTATAATCCCTCCCCGGTGCCTCGGAGGGATACCCAATGGGCTCTAAAGCTGATGTATCGTCCCTGCCCATGTCTGCTGCTCCAGGCATCCACTGTCAGATGTACCCTGTCGCTGACAGCTTGATCCAGCGACGGGAATACATTCTGCACAATGTGCTGGTGTAGGGCAGGGACGCCGATCCTGGCAAAAAAATGGCGGTTGGGGACACGCCATCTGGGTTGGGCTTGCTCCAAGATTTGCAGGAATGGATTTCAGTCCACAATATTGAAGGGCAACAGGTGTTGGGCGATAAGCCTTGCAAGGAGCCCATTGAGTGAACGCACGCGTCGGTCCCCGGGGGCGTGGTGCGTTCAAATGCGTCGACAACCGACGGCAGTGGAGGCGATAGAGGAGGGTGCAGAGGAGGCAGAGGTCTGGCTGCCGGTACCAGTACCTCTAGCGGAGGGAGTGGGGGAGTGGGAATGCATTGTTGGAAGGGGTTGGGGTGGCTGCAGTACAGTGGCAGGAGATGCTGTCCCTTGCTCACTGCTGCTGGCGCTGCTACGACCACCCTGCATCTGTTCCCACTCCCACCAATGGTTGACTCTCAGGCGCTGGGTAAGGGCAGTGGGACCCAGCCGAGCAACAGACCCTCTTCTCCTCACCCTGGCATGGCATCTGACAGATGGCAATTGTCACATCGTCTGCTACCAGGGTGAAGTAAGCCCAAGCAGGCGACTTATGCACCGATCTCCTTTCAGATGGGGTGGTGCTGGCTTGCGCCTGTTTGGGCTTGGTGTGCACAGGTAGAGCCGGCACCTGCTGCTGCTGCCACCTCTTGCTGCCATTACCAGTGGAGCCCCTGGCACTGGGCTCCCTGGTGACCTGGTGCACCGTTTGCCTCGGGAGCCTACCTTCCTCATCAGTGCTGCTGTCACCCATTCTAAAAGATCCTCCCGCAGATGTGGAGCCCCGGACCTGGCTCCACTGTCCCCTCGCTGACGCCTGGTTCTGACTAGGTGCCGGGGTTCTGTGGCTGAAACCACCCGCACCAGTTAGAAAGGATGTCACTGGGGTACTGACGGGTGGTGCCCCCTCCTCCTCCATCCCTTCCAAAGGGTCCTGACCATCCGGACCAAGCTCTAGCTCACTCTCCTACATTAACACCCCCAAGAGGTCCCTCTCACTGTCCCTGTCAAACAGCATCAGGGTCGATTCTTGAGGGCTGGGGGCTGGTCCTGCAGGAGACGGAGGACTCCGTGCCACTGGCTTGTGTCACGAATGACACAACTGCCTCGGCATCCTGAGATGAAATGGGGCGGCTGCTAGCCACAAAAAAATCACGGATGAGGCGGACGCCCCTCGTTCATTTATAGGGTAGGGTTTGTGCATTTTGGTGCATTCCATTCTGTTCACTTCCGTTTTGTCTCTATTGAAAATAAATGGGCACAAAACGGAAGTGTTTTTCTCCGGTATTGAGATCCTCTGCTGGATCTCAGTACCAGAAAATGTAAACGTCAGTGTTAAAGAGAGTTTTCTGTCTTGTAATGATTTGGTTGCATGGCCTTTGTACTCTAGGGTGACCATGTGTCCCCGTTTTGCTGGAAATGTCCTCACTTCAGGAATTTAAAAAAACTGTCCGGCTATCATTACTAATGAGTACTTCCATTGTGGAGCCCTAATTAGTGCAGCCCCCATTCTGCATGTGTTAAAATAAAAAATAAAAACCCTAATCCAATTAAACTCGGTGACACTCTGTTTTATGCAAGATAACCATGGAGCCCCAGTTATGGGTCTTCAACACAGTGAAAGCCAGATATCCCTCCAGGGAAGGAAAACCAAGCAAAGGGGGTGTCCCTGTTTTAGAAATCACCAAATTAGCCATATTAAGTGGTCCCTATGTTAATATGCAATTCTGTTACATGTCTTAAAAGGGTTGTCCAGGTTCAGAGCTGAACCCGGACATTTAGGGCAGCGCAAAAACTCACCCATCAGTGCTGGTAATATCACTGGGATCCCTGCTAGGTGAAAGCCTCCGCCTAGCAGTGTAATAATATAAACTAAAAAGCTCCCATGCTTATATCAGAGGGGCTGCCTGGGAGAAAATGGTGATATGTCCGGGTTCAGCTCTGAACCTGGACAACCTCTCTAAGGATGTGACAAGGGAAAATACCTAAGCCAGTTTTCATCCACAAACAGCTGTTTCGGAGGTGCTGCCCCTCATCAGTGTGGAGTAAGATTCTGGCTAACTGGGAGCAATGCCGTGGGGACCCCTCAAACAAGATCTTGGGGAGACTAGCTACAAAAAATAATTTAAGAGTCTCAACGCATCAGCGTCTGGTCCTGTTCCCCCCAGAGCAGAGCAAGTGTCAGTGCATTCAAGTGGATGAGGGGTGAATTTTTGTTGCTGTCAAACGGCTAGGGCAGCGCTAAAGCCTGCCCATTAGAGCCAGTGACGTCACCGAACACACTGCTGGTTGGAAGCTTCCGCCCTGCAGTGTGTTATTGTAAACAAAAGAACCCTCGCCCTGCGCGAACTAGCGCAGGGCAACGGAGCGCATCGGAGCATGAGATGCTCCAATGCTAACATCAGGGGGCCTGCCAGAGCTGAACCCAGACAACCCCTTTAACCACAGATACGTTGTTGCGAAAACCGCATGCATTTTTAAAATTTTGTTTTTCGGCCGCATCAAAAACTTAGCACAGCCGCGATTTGTGGCAGCACCCCTAGAGAACAGGGAAACAATCACCAGAGAGCAGTGAATATGTGCTTTACTCACCACTCCCTGGACTTCTTCTGCAAGTGCCGGTGCTGCCTGTGTCCTCACAGCGAACAGCATCAGGACATAGTGCACCCAGGCAGGTGTTCGTTTGCCCAATGCCACCATACTGCCCCATGTGTCCTTTTTGAAAATCAAAATATGGTCACCTTAATGTACTAGATTCCTGGCGGCTTTAAGGGGTATTCCAGTTACCATAAATATAACTTATGTTTTAGACTAAATTATCATCAATAATTACCTAATATAATGTAGATTTCACATATTTACCGTTCAGTAGTTATAAAAGTAGTTTTCTTCCTCTGCTACTCACTGTGTTTCTCATAAATTACCATGGCATCGACCTGTAGTTCTGAGCCTTTGTTAGGTCAAGCATGCTCAGTGTGTTGCTATCAATTCTCTAGCTCAGGCATGCTCAACCTGCGACCCTCCAGCTGTTGTAAAACTACAACTCCCACAATGCCCTGCTGTAGGCTGATAGCTGTAGGCTGTTCGGGCATGCTGGGAGTTGTAGTTTTGCAACAGCTGGAGGGCCGCAGGTTGAGCATGCCTGCGCGGCGGCTGAATGTCTTGTTAAACAAAGGGAGTGTTAGTGTGCTGCTGATTACTGAGCAGAGGGGGTGTAACGTTACATTTCCCTACTCCCTGAGATTTCCCTACCGGTTGCACTTGATATGACGTGAGGAGGCGTTCCCGGGTTGTGACGATCTGCGAATGCGCAAAATAACAGTTTAGGGAAAATCTCAGCGGAGTTCAGCTGCACACCGGGACACTGCGCATGCGCCGGAGAGCCTAAGTAGGAAAATATTACGGCCCAGTGCGCAAGCGCCGAGGGGTGATCTGATAGCCATTTTTTTCTAAAATATAATAAATATAAATATTTAATTATTTAACAGAAAAATGGCCATCAGATCTCCCCTCGGCCCTTGCGCACTGGGCCGTAATATTTCCCTACTTAGGCTCTCCGGCGCATGTGCAGTGTCCCGGTGTGCAGCTGAACTCCGCTGAGATTTTCCCTAAACTGTCATTTTGCGCATGCGCAGATCGTCACAACCCGGGAACGTCATTTCCGTCATTTTGATACTGTCCCTCATAGACGTTTAATAGGTAAACTAAGGTCTTTGGATTTAGAAAGTATAGTTTGTCATTTGATTGAAAACTGCTGAATGTGTCCAGAGAGTTGTGGTCAGTGATTCCTATTAAGAATGGTCCCGGGTTATAAGTGGTTGTAAGAGGGCGCAAGGTTCCCGTCGTCGATGGAAGGTACGTGTCACCGAGGTTCCTGGCCTCGGTGAGATAAGAGCCGGATTTTTTGTGTGTCAGCAGCAGCTGGTGCTGTTTGACACATTGATATTTAGTATGGCTACAAAGCTGATCCGGGCCGGCTTTTATTGGGAATAGTCAAGTGCTGGGTGGGAGACTATTCCCCACGGTCCAGGCCGGACTTTTTCCGGACCTTTAAAGAGGCAGCCACCTCAGCAGGTGGGAGGTGATTATCCTGGAAGCTGCTGGTGTTGCTGTGGAGCTCTCAGGGCTGAGAGCAAGAGTCTGCAAACAGGCGTGCAGTCTACCTGGAAGCCTCTGGTGGAAACTTTGCATGGCCGAGCTAACTGCCAGGTGTGAACTAACACCAACCACTCAGGTGACCTTGCTGTGGGACTGATCTTTTTGGCTTTGTGTCTTGCCTCGTGTGAACAAGCACTAAGACTGTTTCTGCTTTGCCTCGTGTGAACAAGCCCTAAGACTGTTTTTGTGTTGCTGAGTGTGAATAAAACACTTCTGCTTTACCCAGAGAACTGTGTACCTTTCCTCTATACTGCGTCCACAAGCCTGTCTACCAGAGCAAATCCCCACATGGCAAATGAGGTTCAATGTTGATAAATGTAAAGTTATGCATCTTGGTAGTAAAAGTCTCTGTGCATCATATATCCTAGGGGATGTAACACTTGGGAGAGTCACTTAGAGAGAAGGATTTGGGTGTCCGCAGTGGTGCACAACCTGAGGCCCGCGGGCAGCATGCGGCCTCCAGAACCAAGTTTTGCGGCCCCCGTCTTCCTGGGCAGAAGCACAGCTGATCATGTGATAAGCTATGTTTCTGCCGCCTGCACCGCACAATGATGAAAGACTGACAGCTCCTGCTCTTGCACTGTAGCAGGAGATCGAGAGCAGGAGCAGGTCGCCTTCTCAGACAGATGAGCGGAGCGATGAGCAGCTTGGGCCAGAGGAGTGCAGAGCTGCAGGGTCAGGTAACCCCGATCAGCTCTGCCTTCTATAAACCACCCCACAGGAGGCTAGTCTCCCCTGTAACTGGGGCTTCTTTGAATGCCCCAGTTACAATGGAAATAGTACGAATAAAAAGCCTCTCATTGTCTCCCAAAGGTCTTTCAGTGGCCTCTTGGGGACAAATTATATGGAAAAAAATATATAAAAAAAAATAAGTTTGAAAACTAAATAAAAAGTAACATACAAATAAAGGAAAAAATGAAATAAAATATGTGGCCAAAAAATAGAATATAATAACAAAAATACCATAAAAAAAGGAAAAAATGCAAAATAAAAGTGTTCACGGTCTTTTTATGACCATTTGGGAAAAAAATATATATGTTTTAAGAAATAGAAAGTTCTAAAAAAATAAAATACAAATAAAATAAAAAAAGGAATTTAAAAAGTAAAAACAAAAAAAATGCAAAAAAAATAAAAAGGAAAAGTGCAAATTAATAGTGTTCATTGTCCCCAAACAGACTTTTTATTACCTCTTGGGGGATATATTATGTGGCAAAAATATATTTAAAAAATAATAAACCAGTTATAAAAAAAAAAATACAATAAAATATTAATAAATACAAATAAAAGTGAAAAAGAAAAGGTGCAAATTAAAAAAAAGGTCAGTGTCCCCCAAAAGTCTTTCTATAACCTCTTGGGGATATTTGGTAGTAGAATATATAAAAAATTAAGTTAAAAAAAGATGAAAAAAAATAAAATTCTTAAAAAAAGAACAAAAAAACACCCACACAAACCAAAACCGCGACCATTACTGCCCCATTCACGTGAAACTATAAATTTTATATAACAAAATTGCCTACACAAAACAGGGAACTAATTATAATAATTTATTTTGGTGTCAGTTTGCATATTTAAAGAATAAGGAGCTATAGTTTAACCTCTTTCCGACCGCCTAACGCAAGATTGCGTCCTGTGGGCGGTCGGTTTACTCCTCGTTGACGCGCTCCTGGGTCCGATGGAACGCAAATAGAACGCACCGCCGGACTCAGGAGAGGTGAGTCACCAGCCTGCCAGCCAATGATCAGCGCTGGCAGGCTGGTGATTTTTAAAATCACCTATAGAAATCATCAGTATAGGTTTTATTTATAAATATGTACATGTTATAAGGAATCTGTGCCATGTGCTGGGTCCTTTTCATCGGTTGGACCCAGCACAGAGCACAGATCCCAAGTAAGTGCACAAAACACTACACATCAGGCCCTGATCACCCCCCATCACCCTAATTAACCCCTTGATCACCCTGTCAATACATAGTGAAAGGGGAAAAAAGTGATCAGTGTCACTTTTGTGAACTGTCACTTTTTTTTATCACTACAATTGACTGTTAGTCTTAGTTTAGTTTAGGCCCCTTTGTTAGGTAGTTAGCGTTAGCGCCCAGCCCACCGCACCGCAGTCACTGGTTCGCTGATTAGCGTAGCGCTAATCAGCGTTTGTACTTTTATAGTATCTGTAAGTGATCAGAACTGATCACGGTCAGATCTATAATAGTATTACTGTCACTTTAGTTCGCCCTCCACCCCAAACGCAGTGTTTGCCTGATCAGACCTGATCGGTCGCCCACACCTGCGTTCACCCACGCCCACCCCGCCGCAGTGACAAAAACATTTTTTTTTTGTATCACTGCACAATCACTTCACAGGCGCTGCGGCGATAAAAAAATCAGTTTTGATCTTTTTTATCAATCGCACCGGCTTCTGTACTTCGCTACACTCCCATTTGTAAGACAGGCTTGCTTTTTTTCTTGGGTAGTCTCAGGAAATACCCCCTAAATTTAGTCGCCCAAACGTCAAACAAGGGGTATTCCTCTGAAGAGGCCTACAGGATTCTGACCCAGTCGGATGAGGAATGGGAACCCTCATCTGACTAATCCAGCAGGTCAGAATACGAACCTGTAGAGAGCAGTGGCAGTCTGACCCAAAGTTCGGACGAGGAGGTTGAGGTCCCTGATAGCACCAGGCATACCCGGCCCCGTGTCGCTAGACCGCAGGTAGCGCAGGATCAGTTTCAAGGGCAGCAGAGTGGGGCTGGCGCTGCCGGATTACGTGGTAAGGCATACACCAGCAGCGCAGCCCGTCCTGGACCTTCTACCAGCACTGCCGTAGAAAATGGTGAAGTGGCGAGCACCAGAAGGGCAGTTGAAGCTGGTGCGGTGGCACGTGCAGTAATTCCCCCGTCGCAGCCACCGCGCAGACAGGCCCGTAGAGCCCCTGGAGTCCCTGAGGTGCTGGCAAATCCTGATTGGCAGCCCCCAACTTCAGCCGCACCAGTAGTTCCCCCTTTCGCCGCCCAGTCAGGAGTTTGGGTGGAGACAGCTCAGATCGGATCGGCGCTGGGGTTTTTTGAGCTGTTCTTCACTGCGGAGCTCTATGATTTAGTCATGGCAGAAACAAATCGGTATGCCACTCAATTTATTACCGCCAACCCGGAAAGCTTCTATGCCCAGCCTTTCCGGTGGAAACCCGTCCAAGTTTCCGAATTTAGAACTTCTCTGGGCCTTCTCCTCAACATGGGCATTACAAAAAAGCATGAATTGCGGTCATATTGGTCCACGAACCCAATTCATCACATGCCCATGTACTCTGCTGCCATATCCAGGACACGTTTTGAGACCATCCTGCGTTTCTTGCACTTTAGCGACAACACCACCTCCCGTCCCAGAGGCCACCCAGCTTTTGACCGGCCTCCACAAAATTCGGCCCCTCATAGACCATTTCAACCAAAAACTTGCAGATTTGTATACCCCCGCACAAAACATCTGCGTAGACGAGTCCCTAATACATTTTACCGGGCGCCTTGGCTTCAAACAGTACATCCCAAGCAAGCGCGCCCGGTATGGGGTCAAATTGTATAAGCTCTGTGAAAGGGCCACAGGCTATACGCACAAATTTCGGATCTATGAGGGAAAAGATCAGACCCTGGAGCCGGTCGGTTGCCCTGACTACCTGGGGAGCAGTGGGAAGATAGTCTGGGACTTGGTGTCACCCTTATTCGGCAAGGGGTACCATCTTTATGTGGACAACTTTTACACAAGTGTGGCCCTCTTCAAGCATTTGTTCCTAGAACAGATTGGCTGCTGTGGCACCGTGCGACCTAGTCGCCGGGCTTCCCCAACGGCTCCTTACCACCCGACTTGCAAGGGGCAGAGGGCTGCATTGTGTAACGAAGAACTGCTCGCGGTGAAATGGAGAGACAAGCGTGACGTTTACATGCTCTCCTCCATTCACGCAGACACGACAATACAAATTGAACGGGCAACCAGTGTCGTTGAAAAGCCCCTCTCAGTCCACGACTATAACCTCCACATGGGAGGGGTGGACTTCAATGACCAGATGTTGGCCCCGTATTTGATTTCCGATGCACCAGACGCTGGTATAAAAAGGTGTCTGTATATTTATTTCAATTGGCTGCCTATAATAGTTACGTTCTCTACAGTAAGGCTGGGAGAACAGGATCCTTCCTCAAATTTCAGGAAGAGATCATTTCGGAACTCCTGTATCCAGGAGGTTCCGTGGCCCCATCCACCAGTGTAGTGAGCCGTCTACACGAGCGACACTTCCCCAGTGTCGTTACCGGTACCTCAACCCAACCGCCACCCCGAAAAAGATGTCGTGTCTGTAGCAGGAGTGGAATAAGGCGTGACACCCGTTATTTCTGTCCTGACTGTCCTGACCACCCTGCCCTATGCCTAGGGAGTGTTTCCGGAAGTACCACACTCAGGTACACTTAGGGACCTAGGGACAGCACATCACAGGTAGTTTTTACAATCAGGCTCAAGGGTCTCTCAGGATACTAGGTTTTGAGAGACCCTAACACATAGGGGACGGTGCTGCTGTGCTACTGCAGAAGTGTGAAACGGTAGAAACCTCTCCTTTCACTTGGGATAACGTGTATAGTGTACTTCTCACCATCTCTGTGTGATTTACACTTTACACATTGTCCCATGGGAAAGGAGAGGTTTCTGCTAGGAAAATAAAGAGTGATATGGTTAAAAAAGAAAAAAAATTAAACAGGTAGCAAGAAAAAAAATCTTGAGTTAGTTCAGGTTTTAAAAGTTCCGTTTTTTTTTCATGTTCAGGTTTTATTCATGTTTTATAAAGTTTGTAACGTTCAAGTTATGTGCCTGCTGCCTGTTTTTCTTCTTTTTTTTTTTTCCCCTAACCACCCTTTATTTTCCAGGTAGATCAACGGACCAACCGATGAAAACGCCGCAGCACTGATGTGAATTCTGAGAGAAGCATTGCGCTGCTGTCAGAAGACACGTGAAGTCGGTGTATGCGGCGCTGCAAGACGAGATTTCTCCTCTGCAGGACAGGTACGTTTGCCCAGGCATATGAGCTGAGGAGAGGTGTTGGAGTTCATATGCTTTGGCAAACACTTTGTATCAAAAATCTGGCAAAGATGTCTTCCTCCACACCGATCGATTGATCGATATGAATGGAGAAATCACGTTTGCCAGGACATAGGAGCTGAAGTGGGTATGGATGTTTGGGTGGCGCCCCTATGTCCTGGCAATCGCCAGGCCCCTCTTTTTTTTTTGCATATTTTTTGGCAGAGATTTTTTCATCCACATCGATCGATGCGAATGAAGAAATCTGTGCCGTTCATTTTTTCTTTCAGCCCAGAGGCTGAACAGGAAAAAAAATGTCATTACCTGTATGCTCCATATAAGGAGAATAGCAGAAACTCCTAATGCTGGCCATACAGGTAATAATTGCGGAGACCCTCAATTGCCAGAGCAGTACAAAAACCTCACATGTGACCCCATTTTGGAAAGAAGACCCCCCAAGCTATTCGCTGAGGGGCATATTGAGTCCATGAAAGGTTGAATTTTTTGTCACAAGTTAGCGGAAAGGGAGACTTTGTGTGAAAAAACAAACAAAAAAAAATTCCGCTAACTTGTGCCAAAAATATAAATCTTGTATGAACTCACCATGCCCCTCACAGAATACCTTGGGGTGTCTTCTTTCTAAAATGGGGTCACATTTGGGGTATTTTTACTGCCCTGGCATTTTAGGGGCCCTAAAGCGTGAGAAGAAAAATGCGTAAAAATGCCATCCTAAAAGGTACTCATTGGAATTGGGGCCCCTTTGTGCATCTTGGCTGCAAGAAAGTGTCACACATGTGGTATCGCCGTACTCAGAAGAAGTAGGGCAATGTGTTTTGGGGTGTATTTTTACATATACCCATGCTGGGTGAGAGAAATATCTCTGTAAATTGACAACTTTGTATAAAAAAATGGAAAAAGTTGTCATTTACAGAGATATTTTTCACACCCAGTATGGGTATATGTAAAAATACACCCCAAAACACATTGCCCTACTTCTGCCGAGTACGGCGATACCACATGTGTGCACATTTTTGCAGCCAAGATGCGCAAGAGGCCTAAATCAATGAGTACCTTTAGAATTCACAGGACATTTCTACTCATTTGGATTCCAAACCGCTTCTCACGCTTTAGGGGCCCCTAAAATGCCAGGGCAGTAAAAATACCCCACAAGTGACCCCATTTTAGAAAGTAGACACCCCAAGGTGTTCTGTGAGGGGTATAGTGAGTTCATGTAAAATTTTATTTTTTGTCACAAGTTAGTGGAATATGAGACTTTGTAAGAAAAACAAAACAAAAAAACATTTCCGCTAACTTGTGACAAAAAATAAAAACTTCCATGAATTCACTATGCCCATCAGCGAATACCTTAGGGTGTCTACTTTCCGGAATGGGGTCGCTTGTGGGGTATTTTTATTGTCCCGGCATTTTAGGGGCCCCTAAAGCGTGAGAAGGAGTTTGGAATCCAAATGCGTAAAATTGCCCTGTGAAATCCTAAAGGTACTCATTGGTTTTAGGGCCCCTTTGCGCACCCAGGCTGCAAAAAAGTGTCACACATGTGGTATTGCCGTACTCAGGAGAAGTAGGGCAATGACTTTTGGGGTGTATTTTTATATATACCCATACTTTGTGTGAGAAATACCGCTGTAAACAAAATTTTTTATAAAAATGTTATACAAAGTTGTCAATTTACAGTGATATTTCTCTCACCCAACATGGGTATATGTAAAAATACACCCCAAAACACATTGCCCTACTTCTCCTGAGTACGGCGATACCACATGTGTGACACTTTTTTGCAGCCAAAATGCTCAAAGGGGCCCTAAGGGGCCCTAATTCCAATGAGTACCTTTAGGATTTCACAGGGCATTTTTACGCATTTGGATTCTCACGCTTTAGGGGCCCCTAAAATGCTAGGGCAGTAAAAATACCCCACAACTGACCCCATTTCGGAAAGTAGACACCCTAAGATATTCGCTGATTGGCATAGTGAGTTCATGGAAGTTTTTATTTTTTGTCACAAGTTTGCAGAAAATGAAATTTTTTGAAAAAAAACAAAACAAAAAACATTTCCGCTAACTTGTGACAAAAAAAAAAAACTTCCATGAACTTACTATGCCCCTCAGTGAATACCTTAGGGTGTCTACTTTCTGAAATGGGGTCATTTATGTGGTGTTTCTACTGTCTGGGCATTGTAGTATGTCAGGAAACAGGACAGGTGCTCAGAAAGTCAAAGTGCGGAAATTCACTTTTTTGCATCATAGTTTGTAAAAGCTATAACTTTTACCCAAACCAATAAATATACACTTATTGCATTTTTTTTTATCAAAGACATGTAGAACAATAAATTTAGAGAAAAATTTGTAGAGAAATGTAGTTTTATTAGACAAATTTTCAAACAGAAAGTGAAAAATGTAAATTTTTTGCAAAAATTTTGGTAATTTTTGATTAATAGCAAAAAATGTCAGCAACAATGAAATAGCACCAAATGAAAGCTCTATTAGTGAGAAGAAAAGGAGGTAAAATTCATTTGGGTGATAAGTTGTATGGCCGAGCAATAAACGGTGAAAGTAGTGTAGTGCAGAATTGTAAAAGGTGGCCTGGTCATTAAGGGTGTTTAACCGCTCCCGGACCGCCGCACGCAGGATCGCGTTCTGCGAGCGGCCGGGCTCTTCTGTTCGGACGCATCTACGCGTGATCTCGCGAGACGCGAGATTTCGCATAAATGCGCCCGCGCATGCGCACATCGCGCATGGCAAAAGGCGCAGGAGGAGTTAGTCATCAGCCTGCCAGCCAATCGGCAGCGCTGGCGGGCTGATGACTTTTAAAAAAACGAATGAGAAGCCATTTAACCCATCATATTTGTAAATATGATGGATTAAATGGCTTCTGTGCTCTCTCCTGGGTCCTTTTCGTCGGTTGGAGCCAGGAGAGAGCACACCTTACTGTGAGTACACCCAAGCACCACACACTAGCCCCTGATCAGCCCCCATCACCCAAATTAACCCCTTGATCACCCCTTTCAGCACCTGTCAATCATCTAGTGAAAGGGAAAAAAGTGATCAGTGTAAACTGTCACTTTTTTTTTCACTAGGATTGACTTTGGGTTTAGATTACTTTAGGCCCCTTTGGTAGGTAGTTAGCGTTAGCGCCCAGCCCACCGCACCGCAGTCACTGGTTCGCTGATTAGCGTAGAGCTAATCAGCGTTTGTACTTTATAGTATCTGTAAGTGATCAGAACTGATCACGGTCAGATATATAATAGTACTAGTGTCACTTAGTTAGCCCTCCACCCCAAACGCAGTGTTTGCCCGATCAGACCTGATCGGTCGCCCCACCTGCGTTCACCCACGCCCGCCCCGCCGCAGTGACAAAAAAATTTTTTTTGTAATCACTGCACAATCCCTTCACAAGCGCTGCGGCTAATAAAAAAATCAGTTTTGATCTTTTTATCAATCGCAGCGACTTCTGTACTCGCTACCCTCTCAATTGTAAGACAGGCTTGCTTTTTTCTTGGGTAGTCTCAGGGAATACCCCTAAATTTAGACGCCCAAATGTCAAACAAGGGGTATTCCTCTGAAGAGGCCTACAGGATTCTGACCCAGTCGGATGAGGAATGGGAACCCTCATCTGACGAATCTAGCGGGTCAGAATACGAACCTGTAGAGAGCAGTGGCTCTCTGACTCAAAGTTCTGACGAGGAGGTGGAGGTCCCTGATAGAACCAGGCGTACCCGGCCCGTGTTGCTAGACCGCAGGTTGCGCAGGATCCGCTTCAAGGGCAGCAGAGTGGGGCTGGCGCTGCCGGATTACGTGGTGAGGCATACACCAGCAGCGCAGCCCGTCCTGGACCTTCTACCAGCACTGCCGTACAACATGGTGAAGTGGCGAGCACCAGAAGGGCAGTAGAAGCTGAGTACGGTGGCACGTGCAGTAGTTTCCCGTCGCAGCCACCGCGCAGACAGGCCCGTAGAGCCCCTAGAGTCCCTGAGGTGCTGGCAAATCCTGATTGGCAGCCCCCAACTTCAGCCGCACCATTAGTTCCCCCTTTCACCGCCCAGTCAGGAGTTCGGGTGGAAACAGCTCAGATAGGATCGGCGCTGGGGTTTTTGAGCTGTTTTTCACTGCGGAGCTCTATGACCTAGTCGTGGCAGAAACAAACAGATATGCCACTCAATTTATCGCCGACAACCCGGGAAGCTCTTATGCCCAGCCTTTCGGTGGAAACCAGTCAAGTTTCCGAACTTAGAACTTTTCTGGGCCTTCTCCTCAGCATGGGCATAACCAAAAAACATGAATTGCGGTCATATTGGTCCACGAACCCAATTCATCACATGCCCATGTACTCTGCTGCCATGTCCAGGACACGTTTTGAGACCATCCTGCGTTTCCTGCACTTTAGTGACAACACCACCTCCCGTCCCAGAGGCCACCCAGCTTTTGACCGGCTCCATAAAATTCGGCCCCTCATAGACCATTTCAACCAGAAATTTGCAGATTTGTATACCCCTGCACAAAACATCTGCGTAGACGAGTCCCTAATACATTTTACCGGGCGCCTTGGCTTCAAGCAGTACATCCCAAGCAAGCGCGCCCGGTATGGGGTCAAATTGTATAAGCTCTGTGAAAGGGCCACAGGCTATACGCACAAATTTCGGATCTATGAGGGAAAAGATCAGACCCTGGAGCCGGTCGGTTGCCCTGACTACCTGGGGAGCAGTGGGAAGATAGTCTGGGACTTGGTGTCACCCTTATTCGGCAAGGGGTACCATCTTTACGTGGACAACTTTTACACAAGTGTGGCCCTCTTCAGGCATTTGTTCCTAGAACAGATTGGCTGCTGCGGCACCGTGCGACCTAGTCGCGGGGCTTCCCCAACGGCTCATTACCACCAGACTTACAAGGGGGCAGAGGGCTGCACTGTGTAACGAAGAACTGCTCGCGGTGAAATGGAGAGACAAGCGTGGCGTTTACATGCTCTCCTCCATTCACGCGAGACCACGACAGTCCAAATTGAGCGGGCAGCCAGTGTCGTTGAAAAGCCCCTCTCGGTCCACGACTATAACCTCCACATGGGAGGGGTGGACTTCAACGACCAGATGTTGGCCCCTTATTTGGTTTCCCGAAAGACCAGACGCTGGTATAAGAAGGTGTCTGTATATTTGATTCAATTGGCTCTATATAACAGTTACGTTCTCTACAGTAAGGCTGGGAGAGCGGGATCCTTCCTCAAATTCCAGGAAGAGATCATCGAGAACCTCCTGTACCCAGGAGGTTCCGTGGCCCCATCCACCAGTGTAGTTAGCCGTCTACACGGCGGCACTTCCCTAGCGTTGTGCCGGGTACCTCAAACCAACCGCCACCCGAAAAAGATGTCGTGTCTGTAGCAGGAGTGGAATAAGGCGTGACACCCGCTATTTCTGTCCTGACTGTCCTGACCACCCTGCCCTATGCCTTGGAGAGTGTTTCCGGAAGTACCACACTCCAGGTACACTTAGGGACCTAGGGACAGCACTACACAGGTAGTTTTTTTCCACTCAGGCTCTAGGGTCTCTCAGGACACTAGGTTTTGAGAGACCCTAACACATAGGGATGGTGCTGGTGTGCTACAGCAGAAGTGTGAAATGGTAGAAACGTCTCCTTTCACTTGGGATAATTGCGTATAATGTACTTCGCACCATCTCTGTGTGATTTACACTTTACACATTGTCCCATGGGAAAGGAGAGGTTTCTGCTAGGAAAATAAAGAGTGACATGGAAAACAAAAAAAAAAAATTAAACAGGTAGCAAGAAAAGAAAAATCTTGAGTTAGTTCAGGTTTTTATGTTCATGTTTTATAAAAGTTTTAAAATGTTCTGGTTTTATAAAGTTTGCAACGTTCAAGTCATGTGCCTGCTGCCTGTTTTTCTTCTCCCCCCATAACCACCCTTTATTTTCCAGGTATACCAACAGACCAACGGACCAACCGGCCAACGCCGCAGCACTGATGTGAATTCTGAGAGAAGCATTGCTGCTATCAGAAGACACGTGAAGTCAGTGTATGCGGCGCTGCAAGGCGAGATTTCTCCTCTGCAGGACAGATACGTTTGCCCTGGCATGTGAGCTGAGGAGAGGTGTTGGAGTTCATATGCTTTGGCAAACACTTTGTATCAAAAATCTGGCAAAGATGTCTTCCTCCACACCGATGGATTGATCGATGTGAATGGAGAAATCACGTTTGCCAGGACATAGGAGCTGAGTGGGTATGGATGTTTGGGCGGAGCCCCTATGTCCTAACAATCGCCAGGCCCCTCTTTTTCTTGCATATTTTTGGCAGAGATTTTTCATCCACATCGATCGATGCGAATGAGGAAATCTGTGCCGTTCGTTTTCTTTCAGCCCAGAGGCTGAGCGGAAAAAAATCTCATTACCCGTATGCTCCATATAAGGAGAATAGCAGAAACTCCTAATGCTGGCCATACGTGTAATGATTGCGGTGACCCTCAAATGCCAGGGCAGTACAAAAACCTCACATGTGACCCCATTTCGGAAAGAAGACACCCCAAGGTATTCGCTGAGGGCATATTGAGTCCATGAAAGATTGAACTTTTGTCACAAGTTAGCGGAAAGGGAGACTTTGTGAAAAAAACAAAAAAAAATCAAATTCCGCTAACTTGTGCAAAAAAAAATCTTCTATGAACTCGCCATGCCCCTCACAGAATACCTTGGGGTGTCTTCTTTCCAAAATGGGGTCACATGTGGGGTATTATACTGCCCTGGCATTTTAGGGGCCCTGAAGCGTGAGAAGAAAAATGCGTAAAAATACCGTCCTAAAAGGTACTCATTGGATTTAGGGCCGAATTGCGCAACTTGGCTGCAAAAAGTGGCACACATGTGGTATCTCTGTACTCAGGAGAGGTAGGGCAATGTGTTTTGGGGTGTACTTTTACATATACCCATACTGGGTGTGAAAAATATCTCTGTAAATGACAACTTTTTAAAAAAATTATACAAAGTTGTCATTTACAGAGATATTTTCACACCCAGTAAGGTATAGGTAAAAATACGCCCCAAAACACATGCCCTACTCTCCCAAGTACGTCGATACCCCATGTGTGCCACTTTGCAGCCAAATGCAAAGAGACCCTAAATCCAATGAGTACCTTATAAATTTCACAGGACATTTTTACGCATTTGGATTCCAAACTGCTTCTGACGTTTAGGGGCCCCTAAAATGCCAGGGCAGTATAAATACCACACAAGTGACCCCATATTAGAAAGAAGACACCCCAAGGTATTCCGTGAGGGGTATGGTGAGTTCATGTAAAATTTTATTTTTTGGCACAAGTTAGTGGAATATGAGACTTTGTAAAAAAAATAAAAAAAATATCCATTTCCGCTAACTTGTGCCAAAAAATAAAAACTTCCATGAACTCACTATGCCCATCAGCGAATACCTTGGGGTGTCTACTTTCCGAAATGGGGTCACTTGTGTGGTATTTTTACTGCCCTGGCATTTGAGGGGCCCCTAAACGTCAGAAGCAGTTTGGAATCCAAATGCGTAAAAAATGTCCTGTGAAATCCTAAAGGTACTCATTGGATTTAGGGCCCCTTTGCGCATCTTGGCTGCAAAAAAGTGGCACACATGGGGTATTGCCGTACTCAGGAGAAGTAGGGCAATGTGTTTTGGGGTGTATTTTTACATATACCCATGCTGGGTGAGAGAAATATCTCTGTAAATGACAACTTTTTAAAAATTTTTATACAAAGTTGTCATTTACAGAATATTTTCACACCCAGTAAGGGTATATGTGAAGACACCCAAAACTCATTGCCCTACTCCAGTGCGGCGATACTATGTGTGCCACTTTGCAGCCAAAATGCAAAGGCCCTAAATCAATGAGTCCTGTAAGATTTCACAGGACATTTTTACGCATTTGGATTCCAAACTGCTTCTGACGTTTAGAGGCCCCTCAAATGCCAGGGCAGTATAAATACCCCACAAGTGACCCCATTTCGAAAGAAGACACCCCAAGGTATTCCGTGAGGGTATGGTGAGTTCATGTAAAATTTTATTTTTGGCACAAGTTAGTGGAATATGAGACTTTGTAAAAAAAATAAAAAAAAAAATCAATTTCCGCAAACTTGTGCCAAAAATAAAAACTTCCATGAACTCACTATGCCCATCAGCGAATACCTTGGGGTGTCTACTTTCCGAAATGGGGTCACTTGTGTGCTATTTTTACTGCCCTGGCATTTTAGGGGCCCCTAAGCGTCAAAAGCAGTTTGGAATCCAAATGCGTAAAAATGTCCTGTAAAATCCTAAAGGTACTCATTGGATTTAGGGCCCATTTCGCATCTTGGATGCAAAAAGTGGCACACATGGGGTATCGCCGTACTCAGGAGAAGTAGGGCAATGTGTTTTGGGGTGTATTTTTACATATACCCATGCAGGGTGTGAGAAATATCTCTGTAAATGACAACTTTTTAAAAAATTTATACAAAGTTGTCATTTACAGAGATATTTTCACACCCAGTAAGTATATGTAAAATACACCCCAAGCATGCCCTACTTCTCCTGATGCAGCGATACCCATGTGTGCCACTTTGCATCCAAGATGCGTAAATGAACCTAAATCAATGAGTACCTAGAGATTTACAGGGCATTTACGCATTTGAATTCTCACGCTTAGGGGCCCCTAAAATGCCAGGGCAGTATAAATACCCACAAGTGACCCCATTTCGGAAGAAGACACCCCAAGGTATTCTGTGAGGGTATGGTGAGTTCATGTAAAATTGTATTTTTGGCACAAGTTAGTAGAATATGAGACTTTGTAAAAAAAAAAAAAAATCCATTTCCGCTAACTTGTGACAAAAATAAAAACTTCCATGAACTCACTATGCCCCTCAGTGAATACCTTAGGGTGTCTACTTTCGGAAATGGGGTCATTTATGGGGTATTTCTACTGTCTGGGCATTGTAGTACGTCAGGAAACAGGACAGGTGCTCAGAAAGTCAAAGTGCGGAAATTCACTTTTTGCACTATAGTTTGTAAACGCTATAACTTTTACCCAAACCAATAAATATACACTTATTGCATTTTTTTTTATCAAAGACATGTAGAACAATAAATTTAGAGAAAATTTTTCAGAGAAATGTAGTTTTATTTGACAAATTTTCCAACATAAAGTGAAAAATATCATTTTTTTGCAAAAATTTCATCAAAAAAAGTAAAATATCAAAAAAAGTTAAAATGTCAGCAAGAAAGAAATAGCACCAAATGAAAGCTCTATTAGTGAGAAGAAAAGGAGGTAAAATTCATTTGGGTGGTAAGTTGTATGGCCGAGCAATAAACGGTGAAAGTAGCGTAGTGCAGAATTGAAAAAAGTGACCTGGTCTTTAAGGGTGTTTAAGGTAGGGGGGCTGATGTGGTTAAGCTAAGGGGGCTGAAGTTGTTAAAAAAAAAAAAACTTTTTAAAAATGTTTTGTATAGTTCCCCCAAATAAAACTACAAAAAAAATAAGTTACAAAGCCCTATGTGTCAGGTAAAAAATTGTTGCATAACTTAATTTGGTAATTCAACAAATAAGATAGTTACAGCCGTTTGAACCACTGGTGCTAAATCACAAAATAGTGTCTGGTCATTAAAGGGTTAACCAATGAGCTCCTTCCCCACTAGTAAGTTAAAGCGATTACTGGTTATTGCAGGGCCCCTATAATAGCAGAAGGCGGTTATAACCAGTGAGTGGCAGTCTCCGCAGTGAAGTAAAGTGCTTACTGGCTATTGCAGGGCCCCTATAACTGGGAGCAGGAGGCGGTAAAAACCAGTGAGCGCCATCCTCTGCAGTGAGGGAAAGTACTTACTGGTTATTGCAGTGTCCCTATAACTGGGGGCAGAAGGCGGTTATAACCAGTGAGCGCCGTCCTCTGCAGTGAGGGAAAGTGCTTACTGGTTATTGCAGGGTCCCTATAACTGGGGGCAGGACGCTGTAATAAACAGTGAGCGGCATTCTCCGCAGTGAAGGAAAACACTGATTTATGAATAGGAGGTAGGATGGAAGGAAATGTCTCCACTTTTCCAGTAAAAATAATTTTTAACCAGTTCCTGCAGCATGGTCCCTGAAATAAAATGTTCATACTTACCTGCTCCCTTGCCGCTCCTGTCTTCTGCGCTGCCCCCACTGCCTCCATCTTCCGGTCCCCGCACTGTTTACACTTGCCAGTGAATGGCCATGGTCAGATGCACCTCTTTATCCATTGACTGGCTTTAGCAGTAACGCGCTGCTTGTGGCCACATCACCGCTGAAGCCAGTCATTGCACATGCACTGCCAGGTGTAAACAGCCGGGGGCCCGGAAGATGGGGGCAGTGCAGAGGACCACAGAGGTGGGGAGCAGGTAAGTATAACTTTTTGGTTTCAGAGGCTATTCTGCAGAATGGCAGCGGGCGTTAAAAGGCGTATGCCGGCACCCGCCGTGGTGTCATGGAGCATTAGGGTAATGTGGTCTTTGATTAAATTTAGGTATTTTCCATATTTTCCTTGGTTTGGTGGCTTTCCCTTTTTTCTTGTTCTTACAGTTAATTCTGAGGAGAATCTAAGGAAGGCTTCTGATTGGTCAGTGGTTGTCTACCTGTATCTGGGGCACCTGTGTTATGCCTTCTCTTGATTGGACAGCTGGTTCCAGTGGCGGGAAGTCTGGCTGGATATAAGGGCTGTCAGCGGGTCCACAGCTGTCAGTGCCGGACCTGTCAAGAAAGAAGACGTCGTGACCTTTCAAGAAGAAGACATCGCTGAAGCCCCAGGGAATTGCCGGCGCCGCTGCAAAAGAGCTACTCGCAGCGCCGTCATCACTGGGCAGAAGTTGGAGTGGCATTGTTCAAGTGAAGCAGCGACAGGTCTTGGTCCTGTTGTCAGCGAGAGCAAGTTGGAGTGGCGGCGAAGACAAGTGGAGCGACGGCGAGAGCAAGTAGACCGGTGCGGTGAACAGGGGCTGGCATTTATTTGGCGGCTTGAGTGGAACCTGAAGTCTGCGTGGAAGCGGGTGTTTTGCGCTTTGGTCCACGGAAGGTGCGGTCTGACTACAGCCTGTGAGGGAAGGTGCTGCGCTGAAGGAAGTCGGCTTACCAGCTATGGAGGAGCTGCTACGCGAATTGATCCAGCGTGCAGAGTCAAGGGGAGGAGAGGCGTGGCTTCGTCGCTGCCTGTCGGACAGCGGGCCAATGGGTGAGGAGGGGGCGGATCCTTTGCTTTTGGCGACTGTCTCTGACATCAGCAGTGGAGCGACGCAGCCAGCGTTGGTTCATGTGAGCGCTGGCCAGAGCGCTGAAGACTCCAGCCAGACATCCAAGCGGGTGAAAAGGCCCAGAAGATCTTACTCCCCTACAGAGCCGACTCCTGAAAGAGGCAGCAGCAGGCGCTCCTCCCACGGACAGGCTGCATCGCAGTCTGGGGTTGAGAGTAGAGCGCCGCAGCGGGCCTCCAACACCCAAGCATCTGTCGCAGCCCAAGACCTAGGTGAGCAAGCATGTGGGCAGAGCTTTGCTTTGCCCACCAACTTAGGGACAAATGATAATAGCCTTCTACTTAGCCTTGCTAAGCTGTTCTCTGATTGGGCAGCAGCCTCCTCCCCATCTAGTGTTATTCAGCCTGCTGCAGTATGGTGTAATTCATCATCTGCAGCAGTTGCTGATAAGCTTAATGCTGATAAGGTTAATGTAAAATCACCAGATGTAAGTTTAGGAGTGGCTGAAACCTGTATAAAGGAGGCCATGGTATGTGATGGCTCTCCTTTGGGGTTTCATCTGACTCAATCAGTTAAAGATAAGATTTGCAGAATGGAGTATATAGACCTTTTGTCTTTACTCCCTTCTGCCAAGGATGTTATTAAAAATTAGAAAAGGTCTGATGATAAGGAGGATGAGAGGCGTAGGTCTGCACCACGTTCATTTAATAACTGGTTGCAGGCCTTCTGCATATACTCATCAGTATTGTGTGCTAAGCACCCACAGCTGTCTGTCGGATTGTTTCAGCATATGGATTCAATATTAGAGGCATACCGTAATTTCGGTGGCCTCGCGTGGTTTTCTTATGATGAGACTTTTCAGCAGAAGTTGTCGGTTCATTCTAATTTGAAGTGGGGGGCTAAAGATGTTGGTCTTTGGCTCAGTTTAATGTTGCCGCAGAAGTCAGTTTTTCAGGCTAGGCAGAACTTTTCACCGGCGTCTGGCTCGACCGTTAGGAAGGGCGTATGCTTTGCATACAATGAGTCAGCCTGTAAATGGTTAAGTAATTGTAAGTACCGTCACGAATGTTCGTTCTGTGCTGGTGCTCACCCAAATTTTCGTTGCTTTAAGAAATCCAGCCAGTCCTCAAGCCAACAAGGAAGCAGGGAATTTTCAAAAAGCTCTGACGCCGGTGAAATGGTTAAGAATGCTCCCCTGGCTAGATCTGTACCTAGATCGTCAGATGGCACGCATAATTCTTAGAGGTTTTGCGGAAGGTTTTTATGTTCCTAGGTTCACTGGTGATGGTTGTAAGATATTTGATAACCTTTCATCAGTTAGGAAACATTTGGTGATTGTCAAAGAAAAAGTTGACAAAGAGTTAAAAGAAGGTAGAATTGCTGGCCCTTTTGATTCTCCTCCTTTTATTAATTTTAGGGTTTCTTCGTTAGGTCTGGTACCAAAAAAGGCCCCAAATCAATTTAGGTTGATATATCATCTATCATACCCGCTGAAGGAGTCACTTAATGACTCTTTGGATAAAGAAACGGCATCTGTTTCATATGCCTCTTTTGATGATGCTGTTGTTATATTACGTGCAGCAGGTAATGGGTGTTTCATGGCTAAGGCAGATATTAAAGCTGCTTTCCGCTTGTTGCCAGTGCACCCTGACGGTTTTAATTCCCTTGGTTTTCATCTCAACGGTCAGTTTTTCTTTGACAAATGTATGCTAATGGGTTTGTCTTGGTCATGTTTTTATTTTGAGTCATTTTCATCATTTTAAGAGTGGGTTGTTACTGTTGAGTCTGGTTTAGATAGTCTTTTGCATTATTTAGATGATTTTTTGTTTATTGGTTCCTTGTTAAATTGTTCCCATTTATTAGACGTTTTTATTGGAATCTGTCAGTATTTCGGTGTTCTATTAGCTAATAAGAAAACAGTTTACCCATGTCAAGAGATTGAATTTCTGGGTATTGTCATTGATTTAGTGAACATGGAATTTAGATTGCCTATTGACAAAGTGGAAAGGACAGTTTTGGCGATTAGAAAGGTTCGTTCAGCTAAGAAATCCTTATTGAAGGATGCCCAGAGCTTATTAGGTTTACTAGCTTTTGCTTCCAGGATTATTCCAGTTGGTCGCGTTTTTTCCAGGCGGCTTTACATGGCGACTAAAGGCCTGAAATCTCCGTATTCGCATGTCAGAATAACTAAAGGATTGAAAGATGATTTGTCTGATTGGGAGGAGTTTTTAGTGCATTTTAATGGTCGCAGCGCTTGGCAGGAAGAGTTTGTGGAGTTGGGGGCTCTTGGTTTACATACAGATGCTTCAGGTTCTTGGGGTTATGGAGCCTTTTTCAGCGGTCAGTGGTCAGCGGAGCCGTGGCCAGAGTGGTGGGTTGAGCAAAGGCTAAACAAAAATCTAGTTCTGTTGGAATTATTTCCAATAGTTGTTTCATTGTTGATTTGGGGTGATATTTTTAAAAATAAAAGGGTTTTGATTTTTTCGGATAATAAAGGGGTTTTGTATGCAATTAATTGTTTATCGTCAAATAGCGAAGTTGTGGTTAGATTATTACGTTATTTGGTTCATTGTTGTATCAGATTGAATGTTTGGATTAAAGCTAAGTATATTGCGAGTAAGGATAATGTTATGGCAGATTCTCTTTCCCGCGCTCAGTGGGAAAGATTCTTTTCTTTAGTACCACACGCAGACAAGGTGGGAATTCCATGTCCAGCACAAGTGTGGGATTTGATTCGGGATTAATAGGTCATTTCATACGGAATTCTTTGGCTCCGAGGACGTGGGACGGATATGCTTTGGCCTGGAAAAGATGATACCAGTTTTGTTTATCTATGAATTGTGAGCCTTTGTTTTTTGATATGAACATGTTTTTTCAATTTTTGTGTTCATTGTTGGAGGCAGGTTTGGGATATTCAGCATTATCCAAAACTGTCTCAGGTGTTTCTTTCTTTTTTAAGCTGGCTGGTTCCCAATCTTTTTCTAATCAGTTTGCAGTAAAGCAATTTTTGAAGGAAGTGAGGAGAGCATCTAGTCGGGCAGATAATAGACGCCCAGTTACTTTTGAATTATTAGGCAGGTTGGTTTCTGTATTGGAAATTGTCACGTTTTCTAGGTATGAAGTGATTCTTTTTAGGTTGCGTTTGTGTTTGCATTTTTTGGAGCTTTACGCATTAGCGAGTTGGCGGCGGGTAATATTAAATCAATGCCCCCCTTGAATTTGGAGCATATTGCATTAACTGGAACTTCGGTTTCAATTTTTATTAAAAAGTCGAAAACGGATCAACTGGCTAAAGGGGCTTGGGTCAGATTATTTGCTTTAGAGGGATCAGTTTTGTGTCCGGTTAAGGCAGTAAGAGAATTCTTAGCAGTCAGGCCTAATTTAAGTTTGTCTTTCTTGATTCATGAGGATGGATCTGGTTTGACTGTATATCATTTTAATGCGATTTTAAAGAAATGTTTATTGCAGTTAAACCTTGGCACCGAGCAATACTCGGCGCATTCTTTTCGTATTGGGGCGGCGACTGTCGCCGCCAATTTGGGTCTCAGTGAGGCGATAATTAAAAAGATTGGCCGTTGGGAGTCAAGCAGATATAAATCGTATGTTCGTCCCAACTTGGTCTCTGAATAGCTGTTGCTCTCTTTTAGGTTCAAACCAGTTGGTTGTTTGGATCATTGGTCACTCTTTCGTATTCTGGGCCGAAAGAAGGGCTGCAGAGCGGAAATACTCCCAGAGTATGGGTGCCAGTTCTTTATTTATCTCTATGTGTTGGTTGGGTTTTAGGGGTTTAAGATGGAGGCAACTTATTACCATTTTGAAGGGTGAATTATTGTCTTTACCCCGTCCGCATGTTCTAATAATCCATGCGGGAGGTAATGACCTGGGTAAAATAAAGACGTTAGAATTGATTGACCAAATGAGGGCTGATTTTAAGGCTATTAAATCCTTTCTACCGGATGTTACTTTAATTTTTTCGGAAATCATCCCTCGTTTGATTTGGAAGAGTGATCAGATGGGTTTTTTGGAGAAGATTAGGCGAAGAGTGAATAGAAGTATGGAAAAATATCTTCCTAGTCTTAATGGTTGGTCTTTCAGACACACTGAACTGGAAGGTTTCATTCGTGGCCTTTATCGGGACGATTTAGTACATCTGTCCGATATTGGGCTTGACATTTTTAATTTGGATATTCAGGATATGGTTGATAAGGCCGCGGTTTTTAGGGGGGGACTTGCGGGTTGATACCCGCAAGTCTGGTGGGTTAGTCACCCAGCTTTGCTGGGGGGACTTTGTTGGTTTTTACTGATATTGATGGTGTTTGAGTTATTTAAATTGATTAATAATTATTCAATAGGTTTATTTAAATGGTTTTATTATTTAAGGTAACCCTTAATAAAGGACCGCGGCCATTTGCACCATAATTTGTGTGATTGTCTTTATTTTATTGTAATGTAATGTTGTTTAAAAATAAATAAAAAAAATATGCTCATATGACACCATGGCAGCGGGCGTTAAAAGGCGTATGCCGGCGCCCGCCGTGGTGTCATGGAACATTAGGGTAATGTGGTCTTTGATTAAATTTAGGTATTTTCCATATTTTCCTTGGTTTGGTGGCTTTCCCTTTTTTCTTGTTCTTACAGTTAATTCTGAGGAGAATCTAAGGAAGGCTTCTGATTGGTCAGTGGTTGCCTACCTGTATCTGGGGCACCTGTGTTCTGCCTTCTCTTGATTGGACAGCTGGTTCCAGTGGCGGGAAGTCTGGCTGGATATAAGGGCTGTCAGCGGGTCCACAGCTGTCAGTGCCGGACCTGTCAAGAAAGAAGATGTCGTCCCGCCCGCCCGCCCGGAAGTCGCGGTTCTTAAATTAGAGGGGGGTTAGTCACCCAACTTTGCTGTGGGGACTTTGTTGGTTTTTACTGATATTGATGGTGTTTGAGTTATTTACATTGATTAATAATTATTCAATAGGTTTATTTAAATGGTTTTATTATTTAAGGTAACCCTTAATAAAGGACCGCGGCCATTTGCACCATAATTTGTGTGATTATCTTTATTTTATTGTAATGTAATGTTGTTTAAAAAAAAAAAAAAAAATGTTCATATGACACCATGATATTCGGGACAATTACTTGTAAAAAGTGTTCATAGCAGCGCTCATGTGTTATATCTGGCCGGTATAATCGTGCCGCTGATCAGTCGATAAACAAGGAATTGTTCGTTTTTTGGCTGATTTGCATATTTTATCAGGATGAAAGGTTTACAATTATCGGCAGGACATCTCACTGTGTAATCAGGGATGGGCCACCAATAATCAATATAACTAAATGAAGGCGGAATGACTGTGGTAGTGATCATTCCTCCCCAATCACTTTGCATTTGCTTGTGTAATAGGCTGATGCAAACGAGCACCGATTAACGTGTTTTTTATTTGCGGCCCCTTGAAACAGAGTGATGTGACAATGCGGCCCTCAGACCAAAAAAGGTTGTGCACCACTGCTTTAGAGGCATTCCGTTATTCATTCCATCATAATAGAAGTCTGTGGGCTGCAAAACGCATCCGTCCCGTTTCCGTTATGCATGAGAGTCCTCCCATGATGACTTATTGAAGACCTCTATTGCTGCAAATGGATGTATCATAACAGGATAATAATTACTATTATTTTTATAAAAATGAGGCGATCGGAGAATGTCTTCACTTCCACCTCTCCCTGTTGCCACTCCCCCTTCAATGCCTGGCTGTTACAATACCTGGTTCTAAAATCTTGAGCATGTGCTGGCACAGTGAAGATCTCAGAATGGTTGTTCTCACTTTGAGATATTTACTGCACATACCCCGATAGTACTGTCGCTGGTGTATGTGCGAAATTTCAGGGCCGTGCCACAAATTATAGAACATGTCCTATTCTTGTCCGTTTTGCGGACAAGAATAGGCATTTCTAAAATGGCCCACAAAAAGAGTGGGACGCACACGGATCTGCAATTCATGGCCCACAAAATGGATGCAATCGTCTGCAGGAGGCCATAGAGAATGAAACAAATGCCTGTACCACTTTCTTACTTTAGTATATTAATACATTCTAAAATATATTATTCCGTGATCTGATTTAAAGGACATAACCCCTTCTTCCCCCATTCAGTCCTTCTGAGTTTAGCATCGGCATCGCACAGGGAAAGGGCTGATCGTTTACCTTTTACATTGCTAGGTGGAGGTTTCCTCCTAGCAGTGATCCCGGTGACATCACTGGCACCAATTTGTGGTCTTTAGCGCTGCCCTACCCTTTTTTACTAAAGACCGCCAATTTAATGCCGGTGACGTCATGGGCTCACTGCAAGGCGGAATCCTCCACCTAGCATAGCCTGGTACGTCACCAGATCTTAAGAAAAATCCTTTGCCTTGTGCTGTATGCTCCGATGCTCAACTCAGAGGGGCTGAATGGGGGAAGAAAGGGTTATGTCCAGATTCAGCTCTGAACCCGGACAACCCCTTTAACCATGCCTACTTTTAAATCTTTTGGCAAGCACTGATTAAAAAGTGAAGAATCAGTCTCCTCCCCCCCTGGCAGCTGATAGTATAGATCCTTGTTACTTTCTCAATAGAAGGAGTCTTCTCAGCCATGCTGCCATGCTACACCGGTTTAGCAGTTGATCTTGTGACCGCTTATTCAAACTGTAGCTAGTCTAATCATGGAGGAGGCAGTGTAAAGAGGGGTGTTGCTAAAGGCACATGGCCCTGGTAGAAGAGTTCACCTTCCCTTTGTGGCAAGGGGCAGGGGTGCACCTAGCCTTTCTGCTGCCTGAGGCAAAAATTAAAACGGCACCCCCCCCCCCCATGCCAAATTCTCAACCTAACCCCTTCACTCCATTCCTACTTTTAAAGACATACTTGGAAACATTACATACAGTGCTACAAAACATACATGGTAATACATTGCCACATACCTCTTACATCCAGTGATGTCTCCTCTGATGTAGATGTTCTTTTTCCTCATCTTCTTCATTAAGACCAGACCACCATGATTATTTCTTTCAGCCATCTCTTGTTTCTGCAGAGTTTGACAAACAGACATCTTAGTTTTCTACTTTTCCATCATCCTCCCACCTTCTCCACACCCCATCCTGTCACCCCACAATACTATGCACACAGTACTAATACTGCTCCTTATAATGTGTGACAATACAAAAATACCCTATTATAATGTGCGCCAGTACAAAAAATACCCCTTTATAATGTGCGCCAGTATAAAAACTACCCACTTACAATGTCCATCTCTGCAAATATCCCCTTACAATGTGCGCCAGTACAAAAATACCCCCATACCTTTCAGATCAGACCCCCATATCAGACCTCAGAATAGACCCATATCAAACCTCAGATCAGACCCCCACATGAAACCTCGGATCAGATTTCTCATCAGACCTTTGTGTTAGACCCCTCATATTAGAACTCAGATCAGACCCCCTTTAGACCTCCATGTCAAACCCCTATATCAGAAATCAGATCTGGCCCCCATTAGACCTCCATGTCAGACCCTCCCATATCAGACCTCAGATCGAAACTCCATGTCATACCCATCCCCATATCAGATCCCCTTTAGACCTCCATGTGAGACCTGCAGATCAGAACCCCTTTAGACCTACATGTGAGTCCCCCATATCAGACCTCAGATCAGGACTCCATGTCAGACCCACCCCCCATATCAGAACCCTTTTAGACCTCCATGCCAGACCCCCACATTGTCGGGTTTATAATAATTAAATTAAGAATTATTAATTATGGTCATAAAAAAATTAATCAAGAATTTTCCATAACTTGTCGAAATTATGACCTGGTGAATTGTAGATAACCCAATCGATACAATTCACATCTGAGGCCGACTATTTCCTCAGATAATAAGTTATTTTCATGAGAGATGACATTAATGCTAAAGATGTAGTTTTGACATTAAATAATACGCAGATATTATAAAAATATGCAGATTTTATTAGTTACACGATTATAAACAAATAGGTATATAAACACAATTATATATGCCAAGGAATATATATGGCAATGATATATGAAGCATTACAAGCTTATCATAAGTAAATAAAAATGATATATGCCAATTAATATATATATGGCAATGATATCAGGCACTAGAAGCTTCACAATAAGTAAATAAACACATGTGGGTAAGAGCAGCCTGTCACATTATAACAAAGCTATTTGGTTAGGATATCAAAACAAGAAGTTACATTATATACATTACTCCTGTTCAGAGGCGTGTCTAATCCTAGACATCTATATGGAATGATAAATACATTCCCTACCCCTCTCTAACCAAACTAAAATACACCTCACATGTAGTAATGGGCAAATCCATTCAAGTATATAATTTAGAAGATAGTAGTCAAATCCTAGACTACTTTTACATGTATACTTCTGTCCTATTCTGGACTACTTTCATATCTGTATAACCTGGTAAGACTATTAAGACAAACAACAGAAATGGGAAGAACTTGGAACAAATCTTCCAGTGGGAATTTATCATCTAGCTTGGCGAAGAATGCTACTATCAATATATCTATATCTATGCATATATGTATGCAATCATTTAATACTCTGATAAATTATGAAACTTGATTCTTCTGCAGGTAGAATGAAGGCTCACAATTATTCTATATCTAAGACTACATCTCATATAAAGAGATGATAAATAAATTAATATGTTCGTCAACATAGATGCTATGATTTTACCCACATTATCTAAATAGTCTTAATAAAATGAAACATCATTCTTTGTGTTTCTTACCAAGTCCTAGCAGGAATCACACTTCTGCTCCTAGGAAAGCTGGGTGGTCCATCATCGCATGTCTCACCATGACTCTCATATTGATAGAGCCCTCTCTTTTAGGTGTTCTGGCTATGATGATGATCCTGATGCTCTATCCTGGAATGTTGGAATGTTCCCTTTGCTTGTTGCTTTCCTCGTTCTTGCCTCTCTCTTTTCTCCTCCTGCTGCTCATCTATTTAGGGTAATTATCTCCCTTGTAATCTAACATTACCACCCCCTGGATTAGTATTCTCCAATCAATCGAGGGGGTGTAAACATATGTAATAAGATCCTATGAGATCATGTTTACCCATAATGCAACTATGGAGGATGGTGTAACGATATCGATATCTGTCTCCGGATGGCACTGTTGTGCAAGCTATTAACACCATACCATGAAGACTTAACTATGGTACTCTTGTATTATATACATTTGACCCTCGTCGTCGTAAATCAGAGATAAGGATAAATGTAGACATTTTGTATCAACTAAAGATAGACAACTTGGAGTCTCTCTGACACTATTGATCTATGGGCCATTATGGTATGAATGGGCCTTGTTCTCTAAGACATGTCTGGAGAATCCAGTGTACTCCCAACAGATAAGCCCACCTCTGTGGCAATAACTTTTAAAACAATATTCTCTGTATTCAGTATAAACTTTTTACACAGACTGAACTCTGTGTGACTTCAAATCTTGGCCTGTCTTAGTCGCATATGAAAACTTTGGCTCATGTACGTTTCTTAAAGACAATGAGCATGCATTTTGAATATAATATGACCAGGTATCAATATATATACCTATGAAAATGCCTGACAACATCAGACATCAGATCGGAACTCCATGTCAGACTTCCCCCATATCAGACCTTCATTAGACCTCCATGTTAGACCCCCAATATCAGCCACCAGATCAGACCATGAAATAAATTAACTTCCCTCTCCTGCTCCGCTGCTACTATGCAGGTCTGGGGGTCTGCCCGGCTCTCTCAGCTCCCAGTCTTCTCTGACCCATACTGCACTGTAACCTGACTGCCTGCTGTGTCAGATCATAGAGAGGAGGGTAAGAACAGCGCTCATAGCGCTTCACTCACCCCATCTCCTGCATATTTATGATCTCAATATATACTGGAGAGTGAATCTGGATCGCACATCCTCAACACTATGCTTTTGATGTAATGACTGTCTCAGCATGATTACGTGGCGTGTCCGCCAAATATGTAATACATAGTATGCTGTGCATAAGAGGCATTAGTATACAGTTTGATCAAAGAGCACAAGCCCACTTTCCACGACAAGGAAGCCTCTGCAAGTGGGAAACTACTCTAACCTATAAATGGCGCAGCCGTGCGCGGCAACCACCGGCGCCCCAGCACCGCACCAGCAGCAGACAGCGGGACCCAGGAGCCACACAGCAACCCCACTGTGCAGCAAAGCCTCCTTGGCTCTGGGACCCACCGCCCCGCCAGCACAGCACTGAGGCAGCAATGGCAGACACGCAGTACTGCACCATGTGAACAAGTGCAAAAAGCATTTCCTGAGGGTCGTGACTGGGTGAGCTGTCGTAAATGGCAGTCCAGTCCAAGCGTTGTTGGATGCAGGGAGCCAGGTGAGGCTGGTACATGCCAGCTTGGAAGCTGGAAACTATGTGCTGGACATTCATACGGATAGCAAGGACTAGCCGGTGGCTCTCACTAAGGCCTCATTCACACGGCCGTCGGTTTGGACCCATTCACTTCAATGGGGCCGCAAAAGATGCGGACAGCACTCTGTGTGCTGTCCGCATCAGTTGCTCCGTCCCGTGGCCCCGCAAAAAAAATAGAGCATGTCCTATTCTTGTCCGTTTTGCGGACAAGAATAGGCATTTCTACAATGGGCCATGTTCTGTTCCGCAAATTGCGGAACGGAATGCGGAGCAGCTTCCGTGTTTTGCAGATCCGCAGTTTGTGGACCGCAAAACGCATACGGTCGTGTGCATGAGGCCTAAGTGTGAGACTCCAGTGGGAACTGGGACTTATGAACTTGGAGTTGCAAATACGCTCATGCATGATGTAATTTGGGGCTGTGAGGGAGTTGTGAGGAAATGGAGACACTTCTGCAGAACTTGTGCCTATCCCTTTAAATGAAGGTGTGAAGGAGATGCACATTGAACACAATAGTTTAAGTGAAATGACTATTGAAAACAATGGTGCAGATAAGGGGCAAAGTGAATTGTCAGTTGCAAGAGGTAACATTGGGATAGCTAAACTCAGGGATCCTATGCTAACCCGTGTAAGAGGAAGCAGGATAGTGAGACCTGAGGTTGACAAAACTGTTGTAAAATTTGAAGCAGATGTGGTTACTGATTAACTGTCCAATGTGGGCATTGTCGGACTGGGATGCTTAGGGCCCACCAGTAATATTTATTCTGGGGGGCCACTGTACAGCGACATGCAAATATTACCTGCCCACACAAAGGCAGAAAGCAACAAGATGCTATAAGATGATTATGATAATTGATTATGGGGGTTTCTGCGACAACTTCAAAAGATGGGCCCCAAGGAAGAGAGGATACTGGATGGCCTGCCTCTATTCTTAGAGGCCATCTTAACCTTCGGGTGCATCTATAATAATAAATAGTCTACCCAGTTTTTTATGTTGATATACTTTATTTGTTATTCTGTGCTGGTGGACTGGGAGCCCACCTTTCTCAGGGGCCCACTGGGTGATTCCCCTGTTTCCCTGTGGGCCAGTCCAAGCCTGAATGTGGGGATTAGCTCAAGTGTGCCCCTAGAGTTCAGGGCTGATAATGAACATGTGGGGCCATGTGATGATGATGACACCCCCTTTCCTTTGCAGGATGTGGTCAATGAAGAAGCTCCCCCTGCTGGTAAAGAAATGTGATTGGAATTGTGTAAATTGCCGCACAAAGGGGGTAATCTATAAAGCCAACTGTGACTGTGGCCTAGAATATATAGGCAAAACCACCCGTGAACTGCGGCGACGAGTGGGTGAACACCTGGGTGATATTAGGAATAATAGAGATTCACCCTTGGCCCAACATATCATCACTGCACATAATGGCGACTCTGCCAAGATGAAATTTGTAGGGATTGAAGTGGTTCCAAGACCAGTAACATAGTATATAAGACCAAAAAAAGACATTTGTCCATCCAGTTCGGCCTGTTTCCTACAAGTTGATCCAGAGGAAGGCAAAAAACCCCTGTGAGGCAGAAGCCAATTTTCCCCACTTAAGGGGAAAAAAATTCCTTCCCGACTCCAATCAGGCAATCAGAATAACTCCCTGGATCAACGACCCCTCTCTAGTAGCTGTAGCTTATAATATTATTACACTCCAGAAATAAATCCAGTCCCCTCTTGAATTCCTTTATTGTACTCACCATCACCACCTCCTCAGGCAGAGAGTTCCATAGTCTCACTGCTCTTACAGTGAAGAATCCTTTTCTATGTTTGTGTACAAACCTTCTTTCCTCCAGATGCAGAGGATGTCCCCTTGTCACAGTCACAGTCCTGGGGATAAATAGATGATGGGACAGATCTCTGTACTGACCCCTGATATATTTATACATAGTTATTAGATCTCCCCTCAGTCGTCTAACCTTTCAGGATACTGTAGATCCCTCATTCCAGTTATTACTTTAGTTGCTCTGCTATGTCTGTCTTGTTCACAGGAGCCCAGAACTGTACACTGTACTCCATGTGTGGTCTGACTAGTGATTTGTAAAGTGGTAGGACTATGTTCTCATCACGGACATCTATGCCCCTTTTGATACAACCCATTATCTTATTGGCCTTGGCAGTAGCTGCCTGACACTGGTTTTTGCAGCTTAATTTGCTGTTTATTAAAATTCCTAGATCCTTTTCCATGTCAGTGTTACCGAGTGTTTTACCATTTAATATGTACGGGTGACTTGCATTATTCCTTCCTATGTGCATAACTTTACATTTGTCAGTGTTAAACCTCATCTGCCATTTTTCTGCCCAAGCCTCCAATCTATCCAGATCCCTCGGTAACAGAAAACTGTCCTCTTCAGTGTTAATTACTTTACACAGTTTAGTGTCATCTGCAAAAATAGATATTTTACTGTACAGGCCTTCTACAAGATCAATAATAAATATATTGAAGAGAATAGGGCCCAATACTGACTCCTGAGGTACCCGACTAGTGACAGTGACCCAATCTGAGTGTGTACCGTTGATAACCACCCTCTGTTTTCTGTCACTTAGCCAGGTACTTACCCACATACAGACATTTTCTCCCAGTCCGAGCATCCTCATTTTATATACTAACCTTTTATGAGGTACGGTGTCAAATGCTTTGGAGAAGTCCAGATATATGACATCCATTGGTTCGCCGCTGTCAAGTCTAGAACTTACCTCCTCATAGAAGCTGATTAAATTCGTTTGGCATGACCGATCCCTCATGAAGCCATGCTGATATGGCATTATTTGCTTGTTTTCATTGAGATACTCCAAAATAGCATCTCTTAGAAACCCTTCAAACAGTTTACCAACAATAGATGTTAAACTTACCCGCCTATAATTTCCAGGCTCTGTTTTTGGACCCTTTTTGAATATTGGCACCACATTTGCTATGCGCCAATCCTGTGGAACATTCCCTGTCAGTATAGAGTCCGTAAATATCAGAAATAAAGGTCTGGCTATGACATCACTTAATTCCCTTAGGATACGGGGTGTATGCCATCCGGTCCTGGCGATTTGTCTATTTTAATCTTTTTAAATCGCTGTTGTACTTCTTCCTGGGTCAGACAGGGTACTTTTAATGGGGAATTTACTTTTACATTCTGCATTTCATCTGACAGTTTATTTTCCTCAGTGAATATAGTGGAGAAAAAAATATTTAATAGTTTTGCTTTATCCTCGTCGCTCTCTGCAACACCCCCCTCATTGCTATGTAGAGGGCCGACTCCTTCAGATTTATATTTTTTACTATTTATATAACTGAAGAACATTTTAGGGTTAGTTTTACTCTCTTTGGCAATTAATCTCTCGGTCTCTAGTTTGGCAAATTGTATTAGTTTTTTACATATTCTATTTTTTTCCTTATAGTTTATCAGTGCTTCCTGACTCCCCTCCTTTTTTAGTGATTTATATGCTTTCTTTTTGTCATTTATTGCTTTCTTTACGGTTCCATTTATCCACATTGGTTTCTTATTGTTCCTTAGCCTTTTATTCCTATAAGGTATGTACCTCTCACAATTAGATGTTACAATGCTTTTAAAAATCTCCCATTTTATGGTTGTATTTTTATTTTTGTCCCAGTTAGTTAGTTAGGCCTATGGCCTCGCTTAGTTGGCTAAATTTTGCTTTTTTGAAGTTTGGTATTTTTGTTCCTCCCTTTAGAAACTCTCGTTTGAAGGATAATTGGAAGGTTATTACTTTATGGTCACTATTTCCCAGGTGTCCCCCAACCTGCACATCTGTTGTTCTATCAGGTCTATTGGTTAATACTAAGTCCAGTATGGCTGTCTCTCTAGTGGGGTCCTGAACCAGTTGGAGGGGAGGGGATTAGGACAAGAGGGTCCTGCAGAGAGAAACGTGGTGAATTTTTCAACTAAAAACTGTATTTCCTGGTGGACTAAATGACCAAATGTTGTTTGGTGCCTTTATTGATCCATAAATATTTGAATGTATATTCCTCTCGGGACTATACCTACCTTAGAGTCTATTTACATCTTATTTTAAGTTGGTGCCAGCTATAGCCTCCAAACCCCAATACTTATCCCATGAGTATGGTCCCTTTAATTGGACAATTAACCCTATGGAGTGGCTAAATTGGTAGAATGCCCAACATCTATAATCCTTTTCCTTTATGTTTTTTTTTTTATAGACTGTGCTAGCTTCATGTGTTTTAACTTTTTGCAGGCTAATCTATTAATCTGAATACCTCTTCTTTTTGGTATTTAATCCTGCAGAGTCAACATAACTATAGCAATATATGAAACATGCCAAATAAAATCTTTTTCCCATGGACTATATGTGTTCATTAGGTAATTATTCTTGAATTATACTAAAGAGCGATGCCGTGGGGAACGCCTTCTCTGGCCTTTTGGGCCTTCCCACTACATCGCTAGCGATCCGCCCACCAGTGACGTCAGCATAAGGGCGGTAGCACAATCTCTAGGTCTCCGCCGTACCGCCAGCACTTCCGGAAACGTCCGATCACGTGACCTGCTGGTAAGCATGTGATGCCACATGTGACCGGGTCACGTGACGTAATGGGGGAGTGAACCCTGCGGATGAGCGGCAGCATACTCCAGCCGCCTCTGCCACATGCAGCACGCCATGGACGACATCCGCACGACATCTCTCTACCCACACGTATCAATGACGTTCAGATGAGTATCCTCTTGCTTGAGCGGTCTTCTTGCACTTGACATATTATCCTGGGTTTAGAATACGTTCATCAACTTGACCCAGGAGTGTGTATTAGTGTCATAACATCTTGGCATTATTTGGTTATTAATGATACCAGTCCCCTGATGAATTGGCAGACACCGATGAAATGCGTTGGGATGTTGATTTGAGCATCAACATATGCTCGATACATCCCTTTATTTACATGTAGACTTGTGTGAAATCTTTTTGATACTGGAACACCAGGTTAGACGTGTCCTGAATGTTTTAGTGCACATTTACCAGTCTTTTGTGCACGGTCAAGTGTTTTTCTGTAATCTTAACTGACAGCAGCAATTGTGTTACTGATGATAAAACTAAGTGAGACATTGCAAACATAGGCTGTTCTCAGAAGGAAGAGTGCGATTTGTGACTACTAGCGCCATTGAGTTGTTTGAGGACCCTCCTTTTCATTTCTTTAGACGAAGCTGGGCAGTCCAAATTGATTTAAGGGACTCTTCAGGGATATATAGTGAGATTCCACAGAGTTAGCAGCAGGGACCAATAGGGCAAGAGACCCAGTAGTGTGTCCTTCTGCTCTTTGTTTTCTCTCTACCCCACATTTTTGGCTATCCCTAGAGGGGTCCTCAATTTATCCTCTGCGGTTTGCAACCGAAACTCCGGCAGAGAGTATTGTTCCTTTTAACATTATTTACACTGTAATGGGCCTTATTTATATAGACTTGAATACAAGTTAAGTTTTATGAGCTACCTAATATTTGTTAAATTTATTTATAGAAATGTGATGTAGAAATGCTGATTAATGTTGAGAGCACACAGCTGAGATAACCTACTGTAGGAAACGTGCAGGAAAGTGTGGCAGTGTTAGGCCCCTTGCAGACGAGAATTCCACACGGGTGCAATAGGGGATGCAAACGCATTGCACCCGCACAGAATCCGGACCCATTCATTTCAATGGGGCTGTGTACATCACTTTTGCATTGTGTGTAAATCGCAGCATGTCTATATTCTGCGATTTTCACACAACGCTGGCCCCGTAGCAGTGAATGGGGCTGTGTGAAAATCGTATTGCATTCGCAACCAAGTGCAGATGCGATGCAATTTTCATGGATGGTTGCTAAGGGATGTTGTTTGTAAACATCCAGTTTTTTATAACGTGCATGCAAAACGCAATAAATCGCATTGCACCTGCGCGATAAGTACTGAACAACTGAACGTGATCGCAAACAAAACTGAATGTACTTGCTTGCGAAATCGTGCATGCTTTACTAAACGCATCTGCAACTCATTCGGACCTAATTCGCTCACGCTCGTCTGCAAGGTGCCTTAGAGGGTGTACCACACGTATCAGGTGCGGAAAAGCAGTCTCCACAGTGTTCTATGGTTAGTGAGCTCGGGTGCAGGGTTGAAGAAGATAAGTTACAAGCCACAGAGGATGTCAAGTTGCGTTTAGAAGTTAACCTGTGAGGACGTGAGGAGCAGAGCGAAGACAAGAAGAGACAACTTGTCAGACAAATAAAAGCAATGGCAGCAGAGCTTGAAAATGAAAGGAAGCAACGTTGATTGGCTATAGCAGCCAGAAGGAAGCTCAACATAGATCTAAAAGACATAGGGGGATAATTTGACTCTGCAAACAAAATTACCAGATAGAGTTGGAAGACACTAGAGCATCCAGGGATGATATTTTAAGTCAGTCTGAAGAAAATAAAAAGAAACTTAAAAGTCTGGAGGCGGAGATGATCCATATGCAGGAGAAGCTTGCTACGGCAGAGCGGGCCAAAAGGCAATAAAAAGGGATATACTGAACTGGCCAATGACAGACTGAGAAAGGGTACTCTCCAGATTGACCAGATGAATGCTGATCTGAAGGCAGAACGTAGTAATACTCAGAAGAATGAAAATGCCTGTCAGCATTTGGAGCGACAAAACAAGGAGTTAAAAACAAAATTGGAAGACTCTATTGAAACCAAATTCAAAGCATCCACTACGGCCTTGGAAGCAAAGATCTTACAACTGGAGGAACTGCTTGATACTGAAACAAAAGAAAGACAGGCTGCAAATAAACAAGTCTGTCGCTCAGAGAAGAAGCTGAAGGACGTGCTAATGCAACTGGAAGATGAAAGGCGCAATGCTGAACAGTATAAAGACCAGGCAGAGAAAATGAATGTGCGTATGAAACAGTTGAAGTGCCAGGTAGAAGAGGCAGAAAAAGAAGCACAGAAAACTGCAGTAGACACAGACAAAGTGCTTAAAAAGACCCTGGGTGGAACTACCTCATCGTTTCCAAAAAAGAACGGTGGTATTTTAACATCTACTGCTGGAGCAGAGAAGGGCAGGGACTGCATTGCATAGGGATTGGGAACCAACTGTGTATCAGACATCTCTCATCTATTATGGAAGAAGGTAAATGGGAAACCTGAGGAGGAGAGTCCTCTGAAAGAGGCCACGAAGAAATATGCCAGGACCTGTTGAGAATGGGTCTGGAGATGGTGGCGCTGCAGTGCCGGCCGAGGCAGAGAAGATAAAAGAAGTTTCTGCTGAACAAGTTGAAAGCGCTGATGGGGATGCGGAGGCCAGGAGACTCATGGCAGTGAGTAATCAGGACCTGGTCAAGAAAGACATCCCCTCCGTCGTCAATGCCTTCCAGGAAGTCAGCCGCCTCCTGGGGTTTGCACGTATGGAGAACAATGTCCTGGGTGACCCTCTGGAGGGAACGCCAGAAGAGGAAGATGAAGAGACTGATAAGGACCCCAATATCCCCAGTGCCTCCAACCTTGGTGAGAAAGAAAAGGAGGAATTAAGAGTGCAGGTATATGATGCCATGTCCGAGAAGGATGAGAAGGGTATCAAAGAGAATGGAGACTCCAAAGAGACAAAGTCTGAAGAAGCTAAGGCCGATGAGTTGGAGTGGGAGAAATCCTCAGATGCTGCAGAGCCCAAAGAAGAGGCTGAAGGAGAGTCTGCCGAGGTGGAAAAAGCCACTAAAGAGGCAGAGGACTCTGAAAATACCGCAAAACCTGAGAAAACCACTGCTGAAGAGAAGGAAGAGCATGGAAATGTAACTTCTGATGGTTCTAGAACTAGCAAATCTGAAAGCAGAGAGGCTGAAATATCTGTCATTATGGATAAATTAAAGGTAGAGCCTGTTATTGGTATCAGAAGCCATGATCGAAATGCTGAGAGTAAAGAAGAAAGAAAATGTCTGGCCATTAGATGGGCACTGGAGTCCATTAGATATTATCTACGGGGTAGAAAGTCAGTGTTTGTGACAAACCGAGCTGTGCTGGCCTGGGTGTGGCAGAATAAAGGAAAAAATTTGACACTGGCGACACCTTCCAGATGGCATGGTATGATGTGGAGAAATGCCCATACCTCTGGTCTGGAGAAGGGGGTGGGGGGGGGGATATGTGGTGTTGTGTACAGTAAAAGTCCTAGAAGCGGTGTATATCTCATCCAGGTTTCTTAACTGGATGAGATAAGTAACATCCAGGTAGATGGCGCTGGTTTCAGCAAACAGTTGCTGGAGCTATTTTATTTTGGTAGTACAAGGGCATGTTTTTCCCCTAAGCTGAGGTGATCGCAGGTGAGGCCTGATGTAATCAAGGATCGATAAAATCAACCCTCTGTGTGTCAGTCTGAGAAGAAAGGACTTGGAAACAGAGACTTGCAGAGGCTCTGGGTGGTCTCAGCCAGGAGGGCTTAAGGGCCACGGCCCACGAGGCTGTGTGAAGCTGAATCTCTTCCCTGTATGGACTTGGGTTTGATGAGCAGACCTGCTAAGGTTTGGAGCCTAAGACCCTGTGTATAAGCTGTGCTTAGAGGTGAGTCAGGGAAAAGAACCTTGTGGTAGGTTACTTTCACACTTGCGTTCGTGTGATCTGGCAGGCAGTTCCGTCGTCGGAGCTGCCTGCCGGATCCGCCGATCAGTGTGACAACTGACAGCATTTGTAGGTGGATCCAGGTGCGGATCCATCTACATATGCATTGCAAGAACGGATCCGACTCTCCGTTTGTCATGCGGATGGACGGATCCGTCTCGCAGTCTTTTTCACAGTTCTCCCGGTCTGCGCATGCGCAGACTGGAAGAATGGATTAGTCCTTCAGTTGTTTCGCAAGGTCGGAACCGGTACCAATGCAAGTCAATGGGCATTAATGCCTGATCCGGAATTCCGGCGACTGATCAGGCATTTTGGACGGACAGCGGTATTATGTCCGCCGAAAACGCCTGACAGTGACTGAACGGAAGGCATACTGATGCAAACTGAACGGATTTCTATCCATTCAGAATGCATTGGGATATGCCTGATCAGTTCTTTTCCGGCATAGAGCCCTTTTGACGGAACTCTATGCCGGAAAAGAATAACGCAAGTGTGAAAGTACCCTTAGTTAGAGCCCAGACAGGCAGGTGTTTATTTCATTCTGTTTATGTTTGTGCTGGTGCCAAAAAACAGCATCATTTGGACTTTAAATCCGTTGTCTGATGAGACGTCTGTGACTGCGACTCCCTGAGAGAGAGCGATCCCTTACAATATATATATATATATATATATATATATATAGATAGATATATATAGTTGTGTTCAAAATTATTCAACCCCCTATGCTGTAAAGGGTTTTAGGGAATTTAGTGTACATTTGTAATTGTGTTCAGAATGAAATCTTACAAGGACTTTTTAAAGAACTAAATGCAACTAAAATGACATCAATTGTTTTTGTAATACAGTATTAAAATTTTTTTTTGTGATTTCTTCATTGACACAATTATTCAACCCCTTAAAGACTACCACTCTTAAGAACAGAGGTTCATTCAAGTGTTTTCGATCAGGTACTGAAAACACCGGTGGATGTCAAGGAGCAGCAATCAAGCATAATAAGCCCCAATTAGGCAGATTTAAAATGACTGTGATACTCAGCTCCTTCTAGACATTTACTGGTGTGTTTACAAACATGGTGAAGTCAAGAGAATGGTCCAGGAAGACAAGAGAAGAGGTGATTTCTCTTCACAGGAAGGGCAATGGCTATAAGAAGATTGCAAAGATGTTAAATATACCAAGAGACACCATAGGAAGCATCATTCGCAAATTCAAGGCAAAGGGCACTGTTGAAACGCTACCTGGTCGTGGCAGAAAGAATATGCTGACTTTGACTGCTGTGCGCTACCTGAAGCGCAAAGTAGAGAAAAGTCCCGTGTGACTGCTGAGGAACTGAAAAAAGATTTGTCAGATGCGGGTACTGAAGTTTCAGCTCAGACAATAAGGCGCACACTGCGTAACGAAGGCCTCCATGCCAGAACTCCCAGGCGCACCCCCTTGCTGTCTCCAAAGAATAAGAAGAGTCGACTGCAGTATGCCAAAAGTCATGTGGACAAACCACAAAAGTTTTGGGATAGTGTTCTGTGGACTGATGAAACAAAATTAGAACTGTTTGGGCCCATGGATGAACGCTATGTTTGGAGAAGGAAGAACAAGGCCTATGAAGAAAAGAACACCTTGCCTACTGTGAAGCATGGCGGGGGGTCAATCATGCTTTGGGGCTGTTTGGCTTCTACAGGTACAGGGAAGCTTCAGCGTGTGCAAGGTACCATGAATTCTCTTCAGTACCAGAAGATATTGGATGAAAATGGGATGCAGTCCGTCACAAACCTGAGGCTTGGGAGACGTTGGACCTTTCAACAGGACAATGATCCCAAGCATACCTCCAAGTCCACTAGAGCATGGTTGCAGATTAAAGGCTGGAACATTTTGAAGTGGCCATCGCAGTCACCAGACTTAAATCCGATTGAGAACCTCTGGTGGGACTAAAAGAAAGCAGTTGCAGCGCGCAAGCCTAAGAATGTGACTGAACTGGAGGCTTTTGCCCATGAAGAATGGGCGAAGATACCCGTAGATCGCTGCAAGACACTTGTGTCAAGCTATGCTTCACGTTTAGAAGCTGTTATAACTGGAAAAGGATGTTGTACTAAGTACTAAGATTGAATGTCACTTGGGGGTTGAATAAAACTGATAATGATGTGAGCACAGAAAAGACATTTGTGGTTATTTCATTATAAATGTTATGTTATATTTGTCTGACTTACAAGTGCCTCTTTGATTTAATTGAAAACAAGATGACTGAAATGATCAAAGTCAAACTGGCCAAAACACTCAATTTCAGTGGGGGTTGAATAATTTTGAACACAACTGTATATAATCAAAAATTGAGCAGCACTCCAAAGTAAAATGAAAAAACAAATTGTTTATTTACCCATAGGTGCACAAGCGACGTTTCAGTTCCAACTGGAACCTTTCTCAAGCAGTGTATGAAGGACACAAAGCAAACTTATATAGTGCAAAACCACTCATTAGCAAGTGTCACATGATCAGTGAAATTAACCCATACAATGTCTGGTAGTCCAGTGAAAGACATAATTGCGTGATAAATATGAATAAAAATGCAATGTGATAATAATTAATAATTGTTGGCTAAACTAGTATTTCTCTTTTTGGGCAGGTTCGCACTTGCCCGTTTGTGGACGGTGCACGGTGTCGCGGGATCATTTGTGGTCTTGCGGTGCTGGCGGTGTACCCTGCTGTCTAGTAACGGGATGACGCTGACCTTGCGTCACGTGATGACCCCTGGTCATGTGATGTTGGCGATGCTATCTTCGGCGGGCATGCGCACTGGCTCGATACACATGCCGGAACAAAATGCGGTTTCCCCGCGATTAGGTTAGTTTGTTGCTCTTTGTCTGAAGATATGTCTGTTTAACAGGTGCGACAGGATAACACTTTGAATGACTCCATCCTTCTTGAAATATATTGTGTATACTTTATGTAAGACACCTGATTTTTTAATCATTTGAGTTATATTCACACATTATGAATAATCACTATCTCGATATGTATTATCACATTGCATTTTTATTCATATTTATCACGCAATTATGTCTTTCACTAGACTACCAGACATTGTATGGGTTAATTTCACTGATCATGTGACACTTGCTAATGAGTGGTTTTGCACTATATAAGTTTGCTTTGTGTCCTTCATACACTGCTTGAGAAAGGTTCGAGTTGGGACCGAAATGTCGCTTGTGCACCTATGGGTAAATAAACAATTTGTTTTTTCATTTTACTTTGGAGTGCTGCTCAATTTTTGATTATATTATTAGAACTGGCTATTCCTGTGAGCTTATACCCACTCTATCTGTAAGGCCGGTGCTGTTACCTTTTTTCATTGTCTGTTGCTGTATTCCTTGCACAGCTATTGAACATTTTTTTGCCAAAATAATTTTTTCTTTGTACTTGTTTACAGGTAATATCCAATATTGCAAGAAATTTGAGACTCTTTCCATTTGAGACTCTTTGCATTTAATTTTATACTACTAAATATTGAGTATCTTCAACAAGAACTGTGCACCATTTTATGTAATATTACGGACTTGCGCAATAAAATACAATCTCTCATGCTGGAGGAAGATTTTCGGAAATATTTGGATGATACAACAACACAATTCAAAAAATTCTAAAATGAATCTGAGGAAGTAAAACAAATTAAATGGAATAGAGATTTGAAGGACTACAGAAAAGGCACCATCTACACTTGGCAGAATGATAATGGACATTACACAAGGGATAACAAAAAGAAGAGGAGGAGAACACCAACTTCTTCTGATAAGGATTTTTTAGACAACGGTTCATCACCACCAGTAAACAGAACCAGAAGGGGTGGTCGCAGACACATGACGAACACCGGAAAATCTAGAAACATCAAAACGCATCAAATCGAAACATTACAACAACAGAATACGGACAGCGAAAAAGACATCATAGTTGTGAACTTGTCATCCAAAGACTTGACGCCATCCCAAGTGAGTTTACTTAATAAGGGCTTGTCATTCTGTCTAACACGCATGTTCAATTGGTTTACTATTAGTTTAGATCTGGCTGCTTTTTTCAGAAACATTAAATTAAAAATATGGTTTAAGGATAAGAAATCTATCCAATATCCTAGGAGCCGTGAACTTACAGCTGACACAGTTGGTGTCCGCAGTAAAAGTCACTTTACTCCTACAATCAATGAATCAGCTGTGGAAGCCTTTATCAAAGGGGTGAATATGGACATTGAGATACTTAAAAGAGAGTGTGGTAGTTCCAGACTTACACATCCTAACATTACTAGTGAAGAAATTGAGGCATTGAATTCTCTTAGATGCGAAAATTCCCTTGTACTGAAACCAGCGGACAAGGGGGGTGCAGTGGTCCTGATGGATTCACAAATGTATATAGCTAAAGTTATGCGACAGCTTAATGACGGGAAGTTTATGGTATCCTTAATTGGTGGTAAATTTCACATTGGTACTGTAATTAAAAAATGTCTATAAGATGCCTCACATGCAGGAGTTATAGATGACACCCTTATTGTCGGGCATATTCATATAGACACAATAATGTCTGACGATATTAGAACCAAGATAGAGATTCTCATTGCCTTTAAGAGACCAAACTCTCTGTTTGAGTGAGCCTGAAAAAGGCAATGAGAATCTCTATCTTGGTTCTAATATCGTCAGACATTATTGTGTCTATATGAATATGCCCGACATAATTGGTAAACAGGAGATCCTGAGTTCATATCTCAGCAGTGCCTCCAGAATGTCAAATATTTATTTCATATAAAATATGAAATAAAAATAATTATGAAAATTAAAAAAAAAATTAATTTTGAAAATTTTTTAATTGGCGGACATATTAACGCCAGTTCTTTTATCGATGAGATCTAAAGTCAATTTGTGCAGATAATGAAATAAAGCAATTAATTATATAAAGTATAATTTATTACAAGTAAATACAAACAAATGGCATACAAATTGTTACAAAGAAAATCCGAATACAATATCAAAATTGACCGCTAGATGGTGCTCCACCGTTCACACCAGACTCACTTAAGTTGCTAAAGCCAACCAGCACAATGCTATTCTTAGCACGTGAACCAACAAAGAAACAATAGGAATGAATCTGTGGAAAATCCCTTATGCTCAATCAAAGAATATAGCAGTAAGAGACAATTTATAAATCCGCCCGCTGGCCTTGACTACGGATAATAAAATCCGATCAGAGATCTTACTCTGATAGAAATATTATAGGAATTTTAATGATGTGCACTTTCATTAAAAGTTCCCATAAAATTCTGTTTTAATACTAATGACCCACTCAACATGGAGTCTTAACTATATGCCAATTTAGAGCGATTTATAATTACTGCAAATAAAATAAGTTATACGTTACCCCTGACTTCGGGACAGAGAGCTTTCAGAAGGGACCCAGCTTTCCAAGATTTAAATCCGCAAGTTTCTTTGTGAGTCTGTGTATCTCTGGAAAAGTTCCTCAGGGCTGGACGTGGTGGAGATGTTCTGTGATCTGTGACGTCCTGTGATGTGATGATGATGTGATGATGATGTGATCTCCTCTCCTTTTCTGTCTGTCCCAAACTGGATCAGATATGCTAATCGTTATCTATGCCCAGTCCCCCTTGGATTAGGGATTGCCAATAAGATAAGTTGGGTGTGAACGTATACTAATTAGGGGGATGATGTCATCAACCCAAATACCTGAGACACTTCTGTCCATCTACTACTTGATGGCACTGTTGTATAATATTTTAAAGTCCAAATGTCCAGGAAGGTAAAATGTATGCACCTAATCTGTTCACATGACTTCCTAACCTTTTACCCATTATATCATTTAAAGGGTACTCTTCCTGACACCTCGGGGCAGACAAATTGGCGCTATTAGAAGTTCCCTAATCTTTAAATTTATTGGGCAGATACGAGTACAATGCTCCTAATGAACTCAAACCATTCACTATATCATCCAAATGACGGATTAATAGTGCCCAAGATAACTGAGTTGTTCTTACAAAACCAGCCTATATGTTCTTTTGGAGAGTTTACTCATTAATATATGGATGGCATAATATATATATCAATATAATGATATCTTACCAATAATAGGATATGAATATACAAACATTATGTGTATCATCGGTTAAAATATACTAAGACTATATGTAATCACACGTGGATATATACTTTATATGTGGAGTTTATGGAATGATACCGCATACTGATGTCTTAAACAATAACCTTCCTTGACCTCGGTACATGGTCGTGTCTTCCAGACAGTGTAAATGAGACCCACTATATCCTTTAAGACAAACCACATCTGTCGGCAATAACTTTTTAGAACAATACACACTGTATCCCAGTGACTTGCCGTACCGGGTATACTTAGCCTGACCTTTTTCAGGCTCACTCAAACAGAGAGTTTGGTCTCTTAAAGGCAATGAGAATCTCTATCTTGGTTCTAATATCGTCAGACATTATTGTGTCTATATGAATATGCCCGACATTATGAACTATCTTGTGGTAACACATCCGGTTACTCCGGTATTGTACGTGTTACCCAAGATACATAAATCGTTGGTGAATCCCCCAGGACGCCCGATTGTATAGGGGTCCGACTCAATTTTTAGTCGACCAGCGATTTTTCTTGACAAACTCTTACGCAAGTTTGCCGTGGAGGGCGCATCATATATTCGTGATACATCAGATTTTCTTTTGAAACTAAGGGATGTGGATCTATCCAAATTTGAAATTAATATTATATTGGCATCCTTTGATGTGGTATCTCTTTACACCTCCATTGAACATAACTCTGGTCTAGCAGCAGTCAAAAGAATGTTAGCTGGTTCTATATTTTCAGAGATGACTTCGGATTTCATTGTAGACCTTTTGCGTATTATCCTTGAACATAATTATTTTTATGTTCCAGGATACATATTAACCACTTCAGCCCCCCTAGCTTAAACGCCCTTAATGACCAGGCCACTTTTTACAATTCTGCACTACGCTACTTTCACCGTTTATTGCTCCGTCATGCAACTTACCACCCAAATGAATTTTACCTCCTTTTCTTCTCACTAATAGAGCTTTCATTTGGTGGTATTTCATTGTTGCTGACATTTTTACTTCTTTTGCTATTAATCAAAAATTACCGAAATTTTTGCAAAAAAATGACATTTTTCACTTTCTGTTGTAATTTTTTTTTTAAAAACTACATTTCTATATAAATTTTAAGCAAAATTGATGTTCTACATGTCTTTGATAAAAAAAAAATCCAATAAGTGTATATTTATTGGTTTGGGTAAAAGTTATAGCGTTTACAAACTATGGTGCAAAAAAGTGAATTTCGGCATTTTGAAGCAGCTCTGACTTTCTGAGCACCTGTCATGTTTCTTCAGGTGCTAGAATGCCAGGAAAGTATAAATACCCCCCAAATGACACCATTTTAGAAAGAAGACACCCCAAAGTATTCGCGGAGGGGCATGGTGAGTTCATGTATCATTTCATTTTTTTTCACAAGTTAGCGGAAAATGACTTTCTGAGGAAAAAAATAAAAATAATAAAGTTTCCATTTCTGCTAACTTCTGGCAAAAAAAAATTTAATCTCCCACGGACTCACTATGCCCTTCAGTGAATACCTTGGGGTGTCTACTTTCCGAAATGGGGTCACTTGTGCGGTGTGTTTACTGTTCTGGCATTTTGGGCGGGGCTAAATTGTGAGCCGCCATGTAAAAGCTAAAGGTACTCGTTGGAATTTGGGCCCCTTTGCGCACCCAGGCTGCAAAAAAGTGTCACTCATGTGGTATCATCGTACTCAGGAGAAGTAGGGCAATGTGTTTTGGGGTGTATTTTTACATATACCCATGTTGGGTGAGAGAAATATCTCTGTAAACTGACAACTTTGTATAAAAAAATTTAAAAAGTTGTCGTTTACAGCGATATTTCTCACACACAGTATGGATATATATAAAAATACACCCCAAAACTTATTGCCCTACTTCTCCAGATGCTAGCGATACCACATGTGTGCCACTTTTTGCAGCCAAGATGCAAAGGGACCAAATCCAATGAGTACCTTTAGATTTCACAGGGCATTTTTACGCATTTGGATTCCAGACTTCTTCTCACGCTTTAGGGGCCCCTAAAATGCCAGGATAGTATAAATACCCCACAAGTGACCCCATTTTAGAAAGCAGACACCCCAAGGTATTCTGTGAGGGGTATGGTGAGTTCATGTAAAATTTTATTTTTTGTCACAAGTTAGTGAAATATGAGACTTTGTAAACAGAAAAAAAAAATATCAATTTCTGCTAACTTGTGCCCAAAAAAATATTTTTTTGTGAACTTGCCATGCCCCTCAAAGAATACCTTGGGGTGTCTTCTTTCCAAAATGGGGTCACATGTGGGGTATTTATACTGCCCTGGCATTTTAGGGGCCCTAAAGCGTGAGAATCCAAAATGCGTAAAAATGCCCTGTGAAATCCTAAAGGTACTCATTGGTTTTAGGCCCCTTTGCGCATCCTGGCTGCAAAAAAGTGCCACACATGTGGTATCGCCGTACTCAGGAGAAGTAGGGCAATGTGTTTTGGGGTGTATTTTTACATATACCCATGCTGGGTGAGAGAAATATCTCTGTAAATTGACAACTTCGGTGACACGTACCTGCCATCGACCACGGTACCTTGCACCCTCTTACAATATATATATATATATATATATATATATATATATACATACATATATATATATATGTGTGTATACTGGCAGTGCAGAGGTTACTACATATATATAGACTGTCAGTTTTTTTTTCTGCCAGTTAAAGCTAGATAGCGACACATCTCCTTTTTTTCTAATCTGTTTTTATTTTCTGATTACAGATTTATTTTATTCTGTTTTCTGTACATGATTATGGGGGCGGCCATCTTGCCTGAGCTGTTCTTAAGATATAGGGGGTCAGTTACAAACTGATATACTCCCTGTTGAAGTCGGGTGTCACCAAAACCGGGGACCCACACAGGGCCGACTTCAACGCAGAGAAAGCCTCCTCAGCCTTCTCACTCCAGCTAACCTTCGCAGACTTTCGCCCCTTCAACAGGTCTGTCAACGGCGCTGCTATTGTAGCAAAGTGGGGCACAAACCGCATGTAGTACCCTACAATTCCCAGGAAGGATTTTACCTGCCTGGTGGTGACCGGTCGGGGCCAGTTACGTATGGCCTCTACCTTAGTCACCTGAGGCTTGATGACTCCCCGCCCAATGACATATCCCAGATATTTGGTCTCTTCCAACCCAATCGCACACTTCTTTGGATTGGCGGTTAGTCCAGCTTTCCTCAGGGCATCCACCACCGCCTGCACTTTGGGCAAATGGCTTTCCCAGTCGGTGCTGTGGATGACTACATCATCTAAGTAGGCCGAGGCGTACCGACGATGAGGTCGCAGTACAACGTCCATTAACCTTTGGAAGGTGGCGGGGCGCCATGCAGGCCAAAGGGTAACACCTTGTAATGATACAGGCCCTGCGGGTAACAAAAGCGTTTTTCCTTGGCCGCCTCCGTTAAGGGTACTTGCCAGTATCCTTTAGTGAGGTCTAGCACAGAAAAATAACGGGCTTGCCCTAAATTCTCAACAAGCTCGTCTACCCGGGGCATGGGATACGCATCAAACTTGGACACTTCATTTAACTTATGAAAATCGTTGCAGAACCGCAACGTCCCATCCGGCTTGGGTATTAGGACTATGGGACTGGCCCACTCACTTTTCGACTCCTCAATGACATCAAGCTTCAACATTAATTGCACTTCCTCCGCGATGGCCCGTCGCCGAGCCTCGGGTACCCGGTATGGTTTTAACCGGATTTTGGCTGAGGCTCAGTGACAATGTCATGTTGGATGAGAGACGTGCGGCCAGGGAGGTCCGAGAACACATCCGTGTTCCGACTGATGAACTCCCTGACTTCCTGAACTTGTTTGGACGACAGGCTGTCTGCAATTTTTACCGTGGATACTGCTTCACAGGCCTCGAACTGTGGGGCTGGACCCTTGTCACCTAGAAGCCCTGGCCGGGGGCTGTTGTCGTCGGCCGTGTCCCTATCTTTCCACGGCTTTAGTAAATTCACGTGGTACACCTGCTCCGGCTTGCGCCGCCCTGGCTGGTGTACCTTGTAATTTACTTCCCCTACCTTCTCGATCACCTCATAGGGGCCCTGCCACCTAGCTAGGAACTTGCTGTCAAGGGTGGGCACCAGAACCAAAACCCGATCTCCCGGGTTGAAGTCCCGTACCCGAGCCTGACGATTATACACCCTACTCTGGGCTTGTTGCGCTGCCTCCATATGCTCCCGGACCAGCGGCAACACCCTTTCCATCCGGTCCTGCATCTGGGTGACATACTCAATGACACTTTTGTGGGGGACAGGCTGTTGTTCCCACGCTTCCTTGGCGATATCCAACAGGCCCCGAGGGTGTCTGCCATAAAGCAGTTCGAAGGGCGAGAACCCAGTAGAGGCCTGGGGCACCTCTCGCACTGCGAACATGAGATAGGGCAGAAGCAGGTCCCAGTCCTTCCCATCTCTAGACACCACCCTTTTTAACATATTTTTTAGAGTTTGGTTAAACCTTTCGACAAGACCGTCTTTTTGCGGATGGTAAACGGACGTCCGTAACTGCTTTATACGCAACAATTTACACAGTTCCCTCATAACTTTGGACATAAAAGGGGTCCCTTGGTCTGTCAGAATCTCTATTGGCAGGCCCACACGGGCAAACATTACCATTAACTCTTTGGCAATGAGCTTAGCCGAGGTATGTCGCAGAGGCACCGCCTCTGGATATCGAGTAGCATAGTCCAGAATCACCAGGATATGTTGGTGACCCCTAGCAGACTTCGGTACGGGTCCGACCAGATCCATGGCAATACGCTCGAATGGGACCTCAATTATTGGGAGAGGGACCAGGGGACTTCGGTAATGCGGCTGGGGGCTATTTACCTGACAGGTCGGACAGGACTTACAGAATTCCTCTACTTCCTTAAAGAAACCGGGCCAGTAAAATCGCTGTAGTATGCGGTCCTGCGTTTTCTGCAACCCCATGTGTCCCCCAAGAACATGTTGGTGGGCAAGCTCCATAACAAGCTTGCAATATGCGGTGGGCACCACCAACTGTTCCACTGGCTCACCTCGGACTTGGTTCACCCGATACAACATATCCTGAAGGACAATAAATCGTGGAAACATTAATTCAGCCCCAGGTTTCTGGGGTTTACCATCAATCATTACAACACTTTCCCAGGCCCTGGTTAGGGTTTGGTCCCGGTGTTGTGCGGTCCCAAAATTTTCCCCGGAGACATTGAGGTCTGCCAACTCAGGTCCCGGTGGCAAGTCCTCCGTGTCTCCCACCATTACACTCAGTGGGGTTGTCTCCCCCTCTACCGCTGGAGCAGTGGTCACCCCTACTGCTGGCCCTTCAGATTCGGGCTCCCAGGGTTCTGGCCTTCCAGTGGTATCAGGCCACTCTCCTAGGGTTACCCCTGTCTCGGGTCCATCAGACAGTTTTATCGCCGGCCACAGCGCCGGGAAACCTGGGAAGTCCCTCCCAAGTATCAATTCATGTGGGAGTTTGGTAGCGACAGCCACCTCGTGGGTCCACTTACCAGCCGCTGTGGACAAAGTCACTAGTGCAGTGGGATAGTCTTTTAAGTCTCCGTGGATGCATAGGACCCCGATTTTACGGCCGGTATACTCCGCAGGCCGCACTAGGGCAGCTTTTACCAGGGAGACTAGACTCCCGGAGTCCAGCAGGGCCACCGCCAGAGAATCTCCCACCTTTACCTGACACAGGTGGTTATTATCCTGCATCTCACGGGTGCCAGTTGCGCAAAGCTTCCGTGCATACAGGGAGTGGCGATCCCCGTAGTTCACATCCACCGGCTCACCCCGATGCGGACAGTCGGCCCTGATGTGGCCTGGCTCCTGACACCTCCAGCATACCACGGGAGGCAGATCCGCAGGGGGCACATTCCGTGCAGGTCTCTCTGTCACCGGTCGTCGGAACTGGGGTGGAGGCCTCCGGGGTTTGACTGGCCCCTTCCCAGCAAGACTCCCCTGCAGGTTTCTGGTGGCCTCGTAACGCTCCACCAGGTCGACCATCTCCAGGGCACTTACCGGAGACGCCTGGCCGACCCAGGGTTGGAGGGGATAAGGCAGGGCCCTCCAGAACATGTCGGCCAGCAGACGGTCCAGCATAGCAGTCGGACTTAGAACATCAGGCTGCAGCCACTTTTGCAACCGATGCAGCAACTCATAGTACTGCGGCCTGGCGGGTTCAGCCGTTTTAAAGTCCCACTGGTGGACCCGCTGAGCCCGGACCAACACGTTTACCCCCAATCTGGCCAGGATCTCCCCCTTCACCGTGGGGTAATCAGCAGCCTGGGCATCTGCCAAGTCAAAAAAAACTTGCTGGGGCCCGGATGCCAGGAATGGAGCGACCACCTCGGCCCACTGGTCACGGGGTAACTTTTCCCTCATGGCTACCTTCTCAAAGACCGCCAGATATGTCTCAACGTCGTCCGAGGGGGTCATCTTTGGGATCGCCGCACGGACTGCTTTCCGGGCATCATGGTCGTGGTGGGACGCTCCTGCAGCTTGTAACGCCATCACGTGCTGTAACAGTAGCTGGTTGGTCTCCCGCTGCTGCACGTTAGCCTCTATGAGAGCCTTCACAGCAGCCTCCATGTTGCCAGCAATTCCTACTTGTAGCTTTGCTGGCTTAATATATGCCATGCACTTGTGCCCAGCAAAACAAACAAACTTCGGCGGTCACACCAGCCTCACTGCGCATGCCCGCATCCGACACCAAATGTGGGGAGTCGCTCTGGTAGATAGCGGTGCGGGTGCAGTACAGAGGCAAAACGGAGTCCAGAAAGTGTAGCAAACAGTGTTTAATTCACACTTGCATCAAACAAACGGAAAACAGTCTCTTGGTGTTAGTTCACACATATCAGAAATCATGAGGCAAAACAAAACAGTCCAACACAGGTTCCAGTCACCTGGGAGGTTTTAAGTGCAGGTTCACACCTAGCTGTCAGTCCAGCCGCAAGACAATCGACCTCAGGCTTCCAGGCCGTCTGCACTCCTCCTTGCTGGGATCTTGCTTCCAGCCCAGGGAGCTCCACAGCACTAACAGCAGCTCCAGGACAATCACACCCACACCTGCTGGTGCTGGCTGTGTTTTAAAGGCCCGGGAAAAACCGGCCTGGACCGTGGGGAGTAGGCACCCACCCAACTCTTTGCCTACTCCCAGTAAGAGCCGGCCCGGATTGGCTTTGCAGCCAAACTAAATACAAATGTGTCAAACAGCACTAGCTGCTGCTGACACCCAAGAAAACCCGGCTCTTACCTCACCGAGGCCAGGAACCTCGGTGACACGTACCTGCCATCGACCACGGTACCTTGCACCCTCTTACAATATATATATATATATATATATATATACATACATATATATATGTGTGTATACTGGCAGTGCAGAGGTTACTACATATATATAGACTGTCAGTTTTTTTTTCTGCCAGTTAAAGCTAGATAGCGACACATCTTCTTTTTTTCTAATCTGTTTTTATTTTCTGATTACAGATTTATTTTATTCTGTTTTCTGTACATGATTATGGGGGCGGCCATCTTGCCTGAGCTGTTCTTAAGATATAGGGGGTCAGTTACAAACTGATATACTGCAGTTTTCTGGCGAATATCTGTTGCAGACTGCGGCGCAAACAACCTTTGTGCTAAATACTTTCACGTTTCACTGCTCACACCAGGTCTTATAAAGGGGACGGCCGCCAGACCTGTCTCATTTATCATTTTCTACACCTGTTTTAGTCGTAGAAAATGTTATAAATCTACGCCAGCAAGAAACCTGCCAGACCTGTCTCATTTATCATTTTCTATGCCTGTTTTAGTCGTAGAAAATGTTATAAATCTACACCAGCAAGAAACCTGCCAGACCTGTCTCATTTATCATTTTCTACGCCTGTTTTAGTCGTAGAAAATGTTATAAATCTATGCTAGCAAGAAAGCTGACGTAGATTTAGACCGGTAGTGGATTTGCCGAAGTTATGTAGAGGCAGACGCCTTTACATAACTTCGGTGGATCCACCACCAGCTATAAGGGGTTATTAAGACCGGCATCTAAAATGCTGGTCTTAATAAATGACCACCATACTTTACAGCAGCCACCATGGGCCATAGACACAATAGACAGGAGCTGACTCACTGACTTCTAAGGTGGAGGTTTCTAGGCATGCTCTGTGACATGTGCAGAGGTCAGGAGGGAGTAGATAAGCTGGGATATCACCAGATTTTGGGTGTTTTGGGAGCAGATTTTGAGCTAGAGGAAGCATTTCTGCCCTAATTCTGGGTGTCTTTCTTAGTTTTAAAGTGAGGCATTAAAGGAAATTTATCGGGTAGTCTGTGACATCTTTAGAAGGGCAGATTATTGAGAACGCGTGTTCTGAGAAATGTTCCCCATAATCTTTGTAAACGGGGCACAGACAGCTGAAGGCATTGCTGCAATGCATAGCCATTGTAAATCTTTGACACTCCTATTGTTCTGTTCATTGTAGAGTCAGATTTCCTTTGGAGGTGGAAACCTAATGCTCTTCTTTATAAAACAGGTAATTCAATGCAGACTGTACAGCTCACGGTCAGCTCAAGTGTTCTCTGCGATAAGCTATGCGGTTTCATAGCAACATAAGAAGAACTAATAAAACCACGCCTGCATTCTGCAAACCATTTTCTGCTGCTGACAGCAACACTGTGAAGAATAGGAAGAGGACACAGGTAGGAGAATATTTCCTGATCTTCTAGCCCGTGGTATTGATTTTGTTACTGTCTATATTTAGCTGTGATGGCTTTTTTTTATCCTCTCTATTTTTTAGCAGGAACACTGGGTCGATGCAGCACTAGCAGCCAGGGATTACCGCACGGTCACATACGCTCTGCTCTACAGCGGTTTAAAACCAGAATCTGTGAAAGAAGGAAAAGCGCATATAGGTAGGACTGCTGGATACAAGGGCAAACTCCGATTGAAGGCTTACCTGTTGGTCTTGTCCTAGAGGCACAACACTCAGAAGGGCGTAGAAAAACCACCACCGGCTACTGCGTTTAAATATTGGTTGCCAGGGTTGTGCCGATTGTAGAAGTCCAGGAAAAGGGAAACAAGTCACTCACACTGCTCATCTTGGTGGATAAGACCCAGGAAAAAAGCTGTAAGTATGAGCTTGATTAGATAGAGGGATAATGCGTTTTGCGGCCAGATAGATATTATTGTAATTGGTTCCAATTTGATGAAGGGCCCTGAAACGCGTTCCTATATCCTATAAAGCTCATACTTACAACCTTTCTACTGGTTCTTATCTACCAAGAAAAGCAGTGCAACATGTTTCAGTTTTCCTGAAGACCACAAACTGGGTACTACTGTTTAAGAGAAATTGCTTAAAGGGAATCTGTCAGCTACTTCCACTATATGTAAGCAACGCCAATGCAATGTACATCCATAACATCATTTGTTAGTTTTATCCGTACTTTAAAACTCCAGACAGTGTACAGTATTTGGTATGCAAATGAGGTCCAAAGTGTCCAGCAGGCCGTCACCAGCAGTTTCAAGAGCCCAGGATTGCCTCCTCCAAGTGCCCAATCCCACCTCTCGCAAGAGCCCAAGACTGCTTCTTCATCTCTAGCATTACCTCCCCAGTTTCCACTCTGCCCCTCTTCTTAGATGTCACTGTTTCCCTCAAACTCTACCTGCGGCTTCAGAGGAGCAGCGCATGCGCTATACCTGCAGTAAGTCTGATGCCTACTGCAGGGAAGGCAGTACACAGGCCCAGGTAGATTCACAATCTGCACCTGCGCAAGTTTTCAGCTGACATTATGGATGGAGTTGAAGGGAAATGGTGAGGTCTAAGAAGAACGATGGAGTAGACAATACAAGGGAGAAATAAAGAGGCGGTCTTGAAAGGGTTACTGATGACCTGCTGGGCACTTTGGAACTCATTTGAGTACCAAATAAAGTACATTTTCTGGAGTTTGAAAGTACAGATAACGCTAACAAAGGTATATAGTAGAAGTAGCTGAAAGATTCCTTTTAACCCCTTAATAACTGGGTGATTTTCCACTTTTTCATTTTAGTTTTTTTACTTCCAGCCCTCCAAAAGCCATAACTTTTTTATTTTATATAGGCGTATCTCTGTTTAATACCCTATGTTCCTATGGAGCCCTGCAAGAGGCAGGGGCTCCATTGGAACTAATGTGCTGCAGCTGTTCATTCAGGAGGACAGAAGCTTGCGCAATGCATCCGGCTCCCCCGATCTCTGCTGGGCGGGTGGGAAAGCGGAGCACACCTGGAAGCTAGTGCATCCAGGTTTTAGCACATCCAGATGCCGTGGTCCATCACCTTGGCACCTGAAGGGTTTAATGTCCTCAACCGGTGGTAATCAAGACTGCAGACACCCGGTGGTTATGGTGCCCGGTCCACTCACTTGCAAGCACAATTTTTAAATGCCTGGTCGCCAATGGGAATTTACGTTGGACAGTTTAGTGTTGTCAGTACTTTTTCTCCTTTTCTCTGTTGTGAAAAAATTTGACTAAAGCAAAATTTTATTGGAAAAAAGTGATTTTTCATTTTTATCCAGTATTAATATATTCTGTGAAACACGCGTGGGGTGAAAATTACTCATTAATTAGAAATATTCCCTAGTGGATGTAGTTTCCAAAATGGGTTCTCTTCTTGGAGATTTCGACTGCACTGGTATCTCAGGGTTTCAACAAATGCAACATGTTGCAAAAACACCATTTTAGCAAAATCTGTCTTCCAAAAGCCAAATTAAACTCCTTCCCCTCTAAACATTTTACGGCCATCACAAATTATGGAGTGTTTTTTCTCATTTTATCCCTTATCAAAATGAAAATGTTGTGGCTAAACCAATGTTTTGAAAAAATGCTCTTTATCTACTTTCTATATATAGATAAATAAGGACATATGTATGTATGTTCCGCGATCATTCAAAAACGATTTCAACAAAGCCTGGTAAACACATCTCTTGCAACCTGGAAAGAAATCTTGTGGGGGTCATACGCCCCCACACAGCAGCTGCATGGAGTTTGTATGCTCCAACTGTTTTTGCTACACACATATTGCTGTGTAACTCAAAAACTCATTGAGCAATATCTACTAAACTTGGTACACATATCACTTACTATCTGGGAAAAAATACTGTGGAGGTAACATGCCGATACACAATAAGTTTGTGTCTGTCCCGACATTTGTCTGTCTGTGCTTTATGCGTGACCAAACGACTGGAACGATCTTCAGCAGATTTGGAACACAGGTACATTAGGTGTCCGGGAAGGTTTTAGACCGTTCCTGAGATATTCCCAAAAAATGACCTGCATTAGCCAATACAAGCCTGCAAGTCTTTCTCTTCATATCCCAACTGCCATACACATGGTCACATGTCCCTTATCACACACAGTTTTACTCCAGGTTTCCATAACAGCCCAGCCATTTTTCTTCACTGCTGTAGGTCAGCTTTAGGCTAGGGCTACACAACGACATGTGTCACGTGACACATAGGGCACAACTACACTGCGACATTGATGTTGCACGACAATTTTCATAATGATAGTCTATGGTATTGCACTGCGACATGCTCGGACTATCATTATAAAAATTGTTGCAATAAAATGTCGTGCAACACATGTCGTCGTTATTGTTAAAGGGGTGTTAACTGTGAATGTTACAGTTAAGGGGTCAGGCCGCTGTGGAGGTCACTGTTAAAGGGTCGGGCACTGTGGAGGTCACTGTTAAGGGGGCAGGGTACTGTGAGGTCACTGTTAAGGGAGCAGGGTACTGTGTAGGTCACTGTTAAGGGAACGGGGTACTGTGGCAGTCACTGTTAAAGGGGTGGGTGCTGTTGAATTCTCTGTTAAGGTGGCAGGGAACAGTGGAGGTCACAGATAAGGGGACGGTCCCCTATGGAGGTCAGTGTTAAGGGGCAGGGTGCTGTATAGGTCACTGTTAAGGGGGCGGACCCCTGAGGAGGTCACTGTCAAGGGAGTGGGGTGCTGTGAAACTCACTGTTAAAGGGGCAGGCTACTGTGAAGGTCAAAGTTAAGGGGATAAGCATCTGTGGAGATCCTATTTTAAGGAGGCGGAGCACTGTGGGGGGGGGGGTCAGTGTTAAGAGGACGGGGGCTGTGGAGTTAACAGTTAAGGGGGCGGGGTGCTGTAGAGGTCACTGTTATGGGGGATACTGTTGATATCTTTTAACGACACACACAAACATTAAATGAAATAGATTACATATACCCGGGCGAAGCCGGGTCCTTCTGCTAGTATCACTATATAAATTAATACATGGTTGTTGTTTCCAAAATGAGGTCTTTTGAAGGTTGTTTTGTTAGCTCATTGCCTCTGCAAACCTGATATGGTGCCTGAAAAACATACTAATAAAATCAAGGTACTAAAATCCATAAAATCCACAACCATATGTATTTTGTGATCCACAAATAATACAGATGATATCCGTGTGCATTATTTATTTTGCGGAATGGAACAGCCGGCCCCTACCCTAATAGAACAGTACTACCCTTGTCTGTGATGCGGACAATAATAAGACATCTATGTGAACGGACATACGGAAACGGAATTCACACGGAGTAACTTCAGTTTTTTTGCGGACCCATTAAAATGAATAGTTTGGCATACGGTCTGCAAAAAAAAACGGACCATACACGGAAAGAAAATAGTCTAAAGGGTCCTGTAGCGCCTTCTGGAGGGGAGGAGCTGGAAGACTTTATTGGCAGGATGAGAGGAGTCCCTAAGAATGATGCATGCCTGGTGTAGACATCTCTTCTTGTGAAGATCCTCAATAGCAGGAAGTGGAGTCCCTGTGATGCGTTGGGTGGTTTTCACCACCCGCTGCAGTGCCTTGCGGTCAGCAACAGAGCAATTCCTATTCCAGACTGTGACACAGTTGGTCAGGATGCTCTCTATCGCACAGCGGTAGAAGTTACCCAGTATGTCAGCAGACAGGTGTTTTTTCTTCAGTGTCCTCAAGAAAAAGAGGCGCTGATGTGCCTTCTTGACCAGGCTGGAGATGTTGGTTAACCTGGACAGATTCTCAGAGATGTGGGTCCCCAGGAACTTGAAGCTGGAAACCCGTTCAACAGCTGTGACATTTATGTGGATGGGGTCATGGGTGTTCCTCTTCTCCTTCCTGAAGTCCACAATGAGCTCTTTTGTCTTGCTGGTGTTCAGGAGCAGGTTATTGTCAGCGCACCACACAGCTAGGTGCTTTACCTCTTTCCTATAGCCAGACTCATTGTTGTCACTGATGAGATCGAGCACCGTGGTGTCATCTGCAAACTTGATGATGAAGTTGGATCCATACCTAGGCCTGCAGTCATAGGTGAAAAGGGAGTAGAGGAATGGTCTCAGCACACAGCCCTGTGGAGTGCCAGTGTTGAGTGTGATGGTGGTGGAGCAGTTATTTCCTGATCTAATATGCTGGGGTCTGTTGGTCAGAAAGTCCATAATCCAGTTACAGATAGGGTTGCTGATTACAAGATCCACAAGTTTAGTGATCAACTTGGAGGGAATGACTGTATTGAATAGTCGTCCAGGCACGTTGGTGATGAGTGTTTCGGCACTGGCACAATGGAGGTGGTCTTGAAGCACGCTGGTACTACTGCCTGGGCAAGCGACAGGTTGAAGATGTCAGTAAAGACCCCTGCAAGCTGCTCAGCACATGCTCGAAGTACACGTCCAGGAATGCCGTCAAGGCCAGCAGCCTTGCAAGCGTTGATGCTACTCAGTGTGTTATGGACATCTGTAATATTGAGAGTGAAGGTATGGCAGTCATCAGAAGGTAGGGTCTTGAGTTATGTTGAGTTATGTCCTATTCATTGCTAGGAAGAGGCTGATAAATCAGGAGAGGTGCCAGGGCGATCTCAGTTGGCACCGCCCTGGTATACTGTGCAGCAACTGGAGGTTAATGGTGATACCATAATTGTATGTACTTAGATAATAAAGCAGTAAAGGAGAAATTGGAGTCCAAAGAAAGGAGCCCTCGGTCCTAAAATCATTTTCATTAAAGGGATTATCCCATGATGCATGTAAAAAGCAAAAACCAGTATATCATATATCATATAGTACATGACAATGTACTACTTGGGCTTGCTGTACTAAGTGGGCTTGTGAATAAGTGGAGTTTAAAGAACTGGAGTGCTGGTGCTGAGTGTGATTTTGTGGGAGTGATTGCAAATAGCTGCATATAGTTTATAGCAGGCATGCTAAACCTGCGGCCCTCCAGCTGTTGCAAAACTACAACTGCCATCATTCCCTGACAGACTACAGCATTTATCCTACAGAAGGGCATTGTGGGAGTTGTAGTTTTACAACAGCTGGAGGGCCGCAGGTTGAGCATCCCTGGCTTATAGCAAGGGTCCTTGTGAGTTAAGTGCTTGCATTTTGTTACTGACATTTAAACCCATTTTTTTCTCTGCTGTGTACCTGGTTAAGGGGAGTGGGTTGTGCTTCCAGGAGCTATAAATTGCACCACTGACCTCATCCTGAGCTCGCTCTACTTGGGCTTGCTGTACTAAGTGGGCTTGTGAATAAGTGGAGTTTAAAGAACCAAAGTGCTGGTCAAGGAACAAGAAACTAAGGTTTGATAGATTTTCCTTGGGTGTTGTAGTCTCCAACTACAGCAGTCAGGGTCTAATTCCAGTATTTTTTATTAATTTTCAATTTAAAGACATACATTTATGCTGTAAACGTTGACAATTGTAATATTATCTTATATGTTGATAATAATTTTGAGAGTGTCTTATCGTTCTAAGGGCCCTTGCACACGACCGTATGCCATCTGAGACATACGGTCCGTGAGCGGGCCATATGTCCCGGAGCGGCATTAATCACACGAGAGCACACCATAGATTACAATGATGATGTGGACATCGGGCCGCCCGCGGGACTATTGTCCCGTACTTGACGATTATTGTAATCTATGATACTGTGTTAACAGAGAGATGCCTTTATTGTTACTGTACAATACAATGAAATACAATGTACAATAAAATAAAAAAGGTTGTTTGGAGCAATCGAGATGCCATGGACAGAGGAACAAGAACTGACATTTAAACTAAAGCATTGCAGTAGAAAGCATTACTATTCACAGTTCACAGCATATATATAGCAAGAGCAAAGTAGGAAGTGCTTATGAATATATAATACAAACTGATTCAGACGAGAGATCATCATGGGGTCACGAATGCAGCAGTCACTTTCAGTTTGTGGTAGTTTCTATCCTAGGAAGGGGTAATAATCTCTGAGCATTTAGGAGACTGATTGCTTTGGGGTAAAAGCTGTTCTTCAGCCTAGTGGTGTGGGCATGTAGGGCTGTAAAACGCCTACCAGAGGGTGTGTGCTCTCGTGTGCACGATCAATGCCGCTCTGGGACATATGGCTCGCTCACGGACCGTATGTCTCGGAGGGCATACGGTCGTGTGCAAAGGCCCTAACTCATATTTACTTTTTTCCTTATTTACTGTTCATCCCCATTCAGGGCCGGTGCAAGGATTTTTGCCGCCCTAGGCAAAGATCCATTTTGCCGCCCCCCCCATGTCACTCACTCACTGACAGACACACACACTGAGAGTTACGCACACACTGACAGACACGCACACACTGACAGACAGACACGCACACACTGACAGACAGACACACACTGACAGACACGCACACACTGACAGACACGCACACACTGACAGACACGCACACACTGACAGACACGCACTCACTGACAGACACGCACTCACTGACAGACAGACACACACTCACTGACAGACACACACTCTCTGACAGACATGCACAAACTCACTGACAGACATACAATCACTCAGATACTCACTGATAGACAAACACACACTCACTGACAAACACAGACACTTACTGACAGACAGGCATACACACTCACTGACATACAAACACTCACTCAATGACAGACACACGGACATTTACTGAAAGACAGACATACACTCACTCACTGACAGACATACACACACAGGCAGGCAGACACTTACTCAGTCAAACACTTAAACACTCACCTCCATAGGGTCCAGTGTGGTGCAGCTCCTCAGTACTCCAGCGCGCCGTTTAGTATGCTGGGGCCAGAATGACATCATATTCCGGCTCCCGGCATCACAGAGGGCGCGCGAGGGAGGAATGGGGAGCTGCTAGAACAGCCTTCCTTGCCGCCCGCCTCCTCTGCTCCGGTAATTTACTGGCAGAGCAGGCACCTGCCATCAGGGTAAGCCAGGTGCCTGCTGTGCCATATTTAATAAGGACCTCCACCTCCTGGCCCCCCCCTGTAATGGCGCTTGGGGTGGCTCAAGAGTCGCTTGCCCAGTGCTGCAGTCCCAGACAGGGGGAGCCCACCAGGGCGCCCCCAGCAGGCCGGCGCCCCAGGCGAATGCCTAGTTTGCCTAATGGTGGCGCCGGCCCTGTCCCCATTTAAACAGTGGCGTTGCAAGGGGGGTGCGGTGGGTGCGGGCCGCACCGGGTCACACCACTGATGGGGTGACACCAGTGCAGGCAGAAGATAATTTATTCACTGCACTTGCCTGAAGCCCAATCACTGTACAGGGAATCCCGGCTTAGGAGTCCCAGCTCTGACTCCATATATGGTTGTGTCCATATATGGAGTCAGTGCTATGAACATGAAGGGGGTATCCCCTAGTAGTTTATCAAGTATTAGGTATTCCTATACAGAAGAAGTATAATTTTATATATATTTTTTTCAGTAATTGTCAAAAAAATGTATGACACAAAATAAATGTGTAATTACTGTATATATATATATATATATATATATATATATATATAGTAATTACACATTTATTTTTTTATTTCATTATACTTCTGCTGTATAGGAATACCTAATACATGATAAACTACCTAGGTTTTTCTAGCACAGTTTAGCATTGAGCTCCATAGCTCAGTGGTTAGGGTTCTTGCCTCGATGTAAAAGGTTGTGAGTTCGAATACTGGTAGAAACCTTTTAGAAATTGAGGCTAAATTATGCATTCATGTATATCAGAAGTATGATAATATATATTTATATTTATTATTTATATATTATTTATATATTATATATGGGAAACTATTGCTGAGGTTTTTAGCCATAGTATTAGTACAGCAGGTTAATATGAAGAGCTGATGGGGGGATGTGTGGATGACACTGATGGGGGGATGTGTGGAGGACACTGATGGGGGTATGTGTGGAGGACACTGATGGGGGATGTGTGCAGGACACTGAGGGGGGATGTGTGCAGGACACTGATGGGGGATGTGTGGAGGACACTGATGGGGGTATGTGTTGAGGACACTGATGGGGGATGTGTGGAGGGACACTGATGGGGGGGATGTGTGGATGACTGGATGACACTGATGGGGGGGATGTGTGGATGACACTGATGGGGGGGATGTGTGGATGACACTGATGGGGGGGCATGTGTGGATGACACTGATGGGGGGATGTGTGGATGACACTTAGGGGGGATGTATGGATGACACTTAGGGGGGATCTAGGGAGGGGTGTGGGGATGTTGGGATGGCAGGTCCTGGAGGGGTGTTTGGGTGGAAGCTCTGGAAGGGGTGGGAGGTCCGATAGGTATGTGGGGGTGGGAGATCCAGGAGGGGGGCCCATACATTTTTTTAGCTATGGGGCGGCGGGGGGCATAATAAATTTTGCTGTGGGGCCCAGTCATTTCTAGCTACGCCCCTGGGTGACACCACCAGGAGATGAGCACTTGCATTATGGAAGCACTCAGTCATCTCCCTACATTCATCTGTATCACGATACAGATGAACACTGCAGCAGGGCAAGGGAGAGGCACCTCCTTCCCCTGTTCCTCTGATAGGCTGCCGGCACAAGGCCAGCAGCCTGCCAGAGGCCGGCGCAGGCGGCACGATGATGTCATCGCGCCGCCTGAGCCGTACTGCTCGGGACACAGGCCAGAAGAGGCCTGCATCGCATCGTTGCCGTGGAGGTAAGCATTAGAGATGGCCCGAACTATTCGCCGGCGAACAGTTCCCGGCGAACATAGCTTGTTCGCGTTCGCCTCTGCCGGGCGAACATATGCGATGTTCGGTCCGCCCCCTATACATCATCATTGAGCAAACTTTGACCCTGTACCTCACAGTCAGCAGACACATTCCAGCCAATCAGCAGCATACCCTCCCTCCCAGACCCTCCCATCTCCTGAACAGCATCCATTTTAGATTCATTTGGAATTTGCAGTCTTAGTGAGAGGAGGGAGAGTGTAATTGCTGCTGATTTAATTGGGAAATCGATAGCTAGGCTAGTGTATTCAGTGTCCACTCCAGTCCTAAAAGACTCATCTGATCTCTGCTGTAAGGACAGCGTCCTGACAGCACCCCAAAAAGCCCTTTTTAGGGCTGCAACATTAGTCTGCTTTTTTTTCCCTTTATATGCATATTGCAGTTGCATGGCCTGCCTGTGTGTGAGGAGCTGCAGGCCCACAGACTGTAGTGTGCCCACTGCCAGTGCCCACCCCTGTCATCCCGTGTGGTACAGGACTTTGCATCAAAAAAAGGCATTTAATTTTTACACTTTAATCTAAGGTCAGTTGCCTGCCAGTGTGTGTCAGGCTGACTTCCACTGACTGTAGTGTGCCCACTGCCAGTGCCCACCCCTGTCATCCCATGTGGCACAGGACTTTGCATAAAAAAAGGCATTTAATTTTTACACTTTAATCTAAGGTTAGTTGCCTGCCAGTGTGTGTCAGGCTGACTTCCACTGACTGTAGTGTGCCCACTGCCAGTGCCTACCACTCATACCGGCTGGCAGAGGACTTTGCATCAAAATAGGCATTTAATTTTTACACTTTAGTGTAATTTCAGCTGCTTGCCTGCTGCTAGTGTGTGTCAGGCCGACTTCCACTGACTGTAGTGTGCCCACTGCCAGTGCCCACCCCTGTCATCCGGTGTGGCACAGGACTTTGCATCAAAAAAAGGCATTTAATTTTTACACTTTAATCTAAGTTTAGTTGCCTGCCAGTGTGTGTCAGGCTGACTTCCAGTGACTGTAGTGTGCCCACTGCCAGTGCCCACCACTCATACCGGCTGGCACAGGACTTTGCATAAAAAAAGGCATTTAATTTTTACACTTTAGTGTAATTTCAGCTGCTTGCCTGCTGCTAGTGTGTGTCAGGCCGACTTCCACTGACTGTAGTGTGCCCACTGCCAGTGCCCACCCCTGTCATCCCATGTGGCACAGGACTTTGCATCAAAAAAAGGCATTTAATTTTTACACTTTAATCTAAGGTTAGTTGCCTGCCAGTGTGTGTCAGGCTGACTTCCAGTGACTGTAGTGTGCCCACTGCCAGTGCCTACCACTCATACCGGCTGGCAGAGGACTTTGCATCAAAAAGGCATTTAATTTTTACACTTTAGTGTAATTTCAGCTGCTTGCCTGCTGCTAGTGTGTGTCAGGCCGACTTCCACTGACTGTAGTGTGCCCACTGCCAGTGCCCACCCCTGTCATCCCGTGTGGCACAGGACTTTGCATCAAAAAAGTCATTTAATTTTTACACTTTAATCTAAGTTTAGTTGCCTGCCAGTGTGTGTCAGGCTGACTTCCAGTGACTGTAGTGTGCCCACTGCCAGTGCCCACTACTCATACCGGCTGGCACAGGACTTTGCATAAAAAAGGCATTTAATTTTTACACATTGGTCTAATTTCGGTTGCTTGCCTGCTGCCAGTGCGTGTCAGGCCCACTTCCACTGACTGTAGTGTGCCCACTGCCAGTGCCAACCACTGATACCGGGTGGCACAGTAGCTTGCCGATAAATAAGGCATTTCATTTTTACACATTAGTCTAATTTCAGTTGCTTGCCTCCTGCCAGTGTGTGTCAGGCCCACTTCCACAGACTGTAGTGTGCCCACTGCCAGTGCCCACCACTGATACAGGGTGGCACAGTACCACTTATCGAAAAAAATGACAGGCAGAGGCAGGCCACCCGCAGGGGCCGTCGTGGTCGTGGTGCTGTGATTTCCACTGTCCCTGGAATAATGCCTAGTGTTCAGAGGCCATGTACCCTGAACCCGAAAAATTCTGAGGACGTAGTTGACTGGCTTAGACAGGACACCCAATCTTCAACAGCTTCCGCTAAGAACCTTGACGCACCATCTTCCTCCAGCTCAGCTTTGGTCACCTGCTCTCAAGTTACCACGCACCCGCCCGCCGCTGATAGGAATAGTACTAGTTAAGACACCACTTATATAGGGTGTCACAGCACATTGCTCTGTGCACGCGCAGTGCCCCAATTTGGGAGTATGAGGACCGACAAAGCTGCTTTTTCCATCTCCCGGTTCCTGAAATCAATTCAGTTTGGTGTATGAGAGTTTGGTCTGTCATTGTGAAGGCAGTCGAAGGTACCAGGCCTAAATTTTTTTTCACAAAAGGCAATCCCTGATATGGGATGTAACAGGGATTAAACTGATGAGAATAGTACTACAGAAAATACCACTCATATCGGGTGTGACAGTAAATTGCACGGCGCAGACGCAGTCACCGTGGTTTAAAACAGAGTGGAGGGAGCCAGCGTTTTTAACCATCTCCCGTTCGAAAAATCTATTCAATAAATGGCCCCCAGATTGGGGATGTTAGAGGGATTAAACTGATGAGAATAGTACTACAGAAAATACCACTCATATCGGGTGTGACAGTAAATTGCACGGCGCAGACGCAGTCACCGTGGTTTAAAACAGAGTGGAGGGAGCCAGCGTTTTTTTAACCATCTCCCCGTTCGAAAAATCTATTCAATAAATGGCCCGCAGATTGGGGACGTTAGAGGGATTAAACTGATGAGAATAGTACTACAGAAAATACCACTCATATTGGGTGTGAGAGTAAATTGCACGGCGCAGAAGCAGTGACCGTGGATTAAAACAAAGGGGAGGGAGCCAGCGTTTTTTTAACCATCTCCCCGTTCGAAAAATCAATTCAATTGACCTTTCGGGGACCCTTGGTGTTGTACGTGGCTGGGTGGAGGAAGAAACCTTCAATGACATCACCGGGACGTGGCTAGCTTGGTATCCAACCTTGTGCAAATGGGGAGTTTGCGGTTGTGCAAATGGACTGTTTGCGGTGCATTAAAAGAGGAGTTTGGTATGTCAATGTCTGAGAATCGGGCGTAACCCTTACACTACCTGATCGATACAACATCATACCTGATCGTATACACACACTGGATGTTTTAAAGCATGTTATTCCAAACAATTTAGGAATGTTAGTTGATTTATGCCCTTTATGGATTAAAACCCGACTCTGCGTCCACTACGTAATTTTCCATGGGAGTTTTGCCATGGATCCCCCTCCGGCATGCCACAGTCCAGGTGTTAGTCCCCTTGAAACAACTTTTCCATCACTATTGTGGCCAGAAAGAGTCCCTTTGGTTTTTAAAATTCGCCTGTCTATAGAAGTCTATGGCGGTTCGCCCGGTTCGCCTGTTCGCGAACATTTGCGGAAGTTCGCGTTCGCTGTTCGCGAACTGAAAATTTTATGTTCGCGACATCACTAGTAAGCATGTGTTTTTTTTTCTTTTGTTTTTCTGTGAGGCGCTAGGCTGGGCTGCGCTGGGGGGTCATTGCTGGCATAAAGGGGACACTTTCGGGCATTATTGCTGGCAAATGGGGGACACTATGGGGCAATGGCTGGCACATGGGGAACACTATAGGGGCATTGCTGGCACATGGGAGACAATATAGGGACATTGCCGGCACATGGGGGACACTATGGGGGCATTGCTGGCACATGGGGGCCACTATGGGGGCATGGCTGGCACATGGGGGACACTATAGGGGCATGGCTGGCACATAGGAGACAATATGGGGGCATTGCTGGCACATGGGGACATTATGGGGACATCTACTGGCACATGGGGGACACTATGGGGGAATCTACTGGGGGCATTGCTGGCACATTATGGGGACACTATGGTGTTGGAGGGGAGAAGAATACTATGGGGGTATAATATATAGGCACATTATGGGGGCACTAAGAAGGGGTATTTAATACTGGCACATTCTGGGGGACACTATGGGGGAATCTTATACTGGCACATTATGGGGGCACTATGGGGAAGAGGAGAGGAGCACTATGTGGGCATTTACTAGGGGCATTATAAAGGGGTATTTTATACTTGCACACATTATGGGGACATTAGCTCAACTGGTGGCACTGAGGGAGTTTTTTTGCACTGGCACACAGAACGGGAGCACTTTTGAATTAGTGCACATTATTATTATTATTGAAGGTGGCAGGTGAGTTGTTAAGAAGGTAGGGGGATGATGGAAAAGTAGGAACCTAAGATGTCTTTTGTCAAACTACAGAGATGATAGATGGGTGAAAAATCATCATGGCGGTCTGGTCTGAAAGGAGAAGATGAGGAAAGAGAAGGTCTGCATCAGAGAAGTTACTGGATGTAAGGTACAGTATGTGGTGCTGCATTCTGGATAGCACAGAATATAATATGTATGCAAATATGTATGCAAATATGTGTGTGTGTGTGTGTGTGTGGGGGTGCTAAGCAGACAGAAGACAGATCGCTGGGGGTTGGGGTGGTGGGGGGCCTGTTGGGGGTGCTATAAATTGAACCCAAGCGATAACATGGATGGGGGTTTGGATAGTGAACAGACAGCTGATGTGGGGGGGGGGGGCTAAGCAGACAGATCGCTGACGGGAGTGACACCATTTTCTACCGCACCGGGTGACACCAGCCCTAGCAACGCCACTGCATTTAAACATGTGCTCCATGGACAATGCTATTAAGTGTGTGTCCTGTGCAATGTATGCGTGCCTTGAAGAGCCTTTCAAGGGAGACTACATTTGCACTAGATGCAATTATGTTGTATATTTGGAAGCCCAGATCTTGGATCTAAATAAGCAGCTTGAAATACTTAGGGGCAATGCAAACCTGGAAAGAGGCTTAGACCTCACTTCCAGGCACTGACTAGGGTCAGTGAAATGAAGGTGGGAGGAGGAGGGCAAAATCAGGACTATCAGGTCAGCAGTTGGGTTAATGTAGGAAGAAGGGGTAGAGGTAAAAGTACCAGGGAGGCTAGTCCTGAGCTAGGACGCCCTAGTAAATATGCCTGTTTGGCTGATATAAGGGATGAAAGCCCAGGGCCAGGAAAAAGTTCAGTCTCGAGAAGCGTCAAAGCTTATTTACTGTAAGAACTGTGAATCTGTGGAATAGTCTTCCTCAGGACGTGGTCACAGCAGGAACAGTGGATAGTTTTAAAAAGGCTTAGATGAATTCTTAAAAGTAAACAACATTAATGCTTATGAAAATGTGTAGAAATCTGAGTCTCACTTCCTTCTGGGATTCGCGTCCCCACCTATCCCTTGGTTGAACTTGATGGACTTATGTCTTTTTTCAACTGTATCAACTATGTAACTATATAACAATATGTCTCTAACAAAGAGAGACCAGCTCTGTACCTGACATGGATCCAGAGATAATAAAAATAATCCGTATTTATACAGTGCCAACATATTTTCCAGGGGGTTCATGTACAAGCAAAATCACACATTACACAACAACAAACAAGTCAACAATTAAAACAAGAGGAATGAGGGCCCTGCTTACAAGAGCATACAATCCATGATGAGATAGAGGTGACACAAAAGGTAAAAGGGGCTTGATTTGTGTATTTGTCCAGCCATCTTAACACAATAGGGGAGTAGATAAAAAGTTGCATGAGCCAGTCACCAGCTGATATCTATAGTGCTTCTGAGTGCTTGGGGTCTGGTGGATACCAAGGGATAATGCATTAGGCTCTGAAGAACAAGGTTGGGGGGAGGAGGTGAATGGAGAAGAGTTATTGCTCTAGTAGATTCTCTTCAGGCTGGCAGTTCAAGCAGAGTGTCAATTCTGCTGCAGCTTTCTCCCTTTTAAAGCCCAGGGGCAAATCCTTTCTGCTGTAGCTCTCTCCATCTCATAGTTCAGGTCGTGTGTCTTTTCTGCAGCAGCTCTCTCCCTTTCACAGTTTAGAGGGGGCATCTCCTTTTTGCTGCAGCTCTCTCCCTTTCACAGCTCAGACGGGTGTGTCCTTTTTGCTGTAGCTCCTTGTAAGGCCTCATGCACACGACCGTTGTTTGATTCCGTGTCCGTTGCTCCGTTTTTCGTGATTTTCTGCGGACCCATTGGTTTTCAATGGGTCCGTGGAAACCTCGGCAAATGCACCGTTTGTCCTCCGCGTCCGTGGTCCGTGATTCCAGTCCATCAAAAAAATATAACCTGTCCTATTCTTGTCAGTGAAAAACGGTTCACGGACCCATTCAAGTCAATGGGTCCGTGAAAAATGCGGATGGTCATCCGTGTGTCATCCGTGTTCCGTGTCCGTTTTTTTTGCGGATCCCTTGGCAGGCACTTGGGAAACATTGTCAGCCTGTCTTTTGGTAAAATCTTTTGGGTCATGTCCGCTAAAAAAACGGAAGACACACGGAAACACAACGGAAGGCAAAAACGGACACGGATCACTGAACAACGGAACCCCTTTTTGCGGACAGCATAAAAAAACGGTCGTGTGCATGAGGCCTAACTGTGATAGTTTTTAACTGTAGCTATTCCTAGTAACAGTTGAAAGATGGATTTGAGCATGTGCGACCACCTCAGCAAGGTGGACAGAGACATAAGGAATAGAACAAAAAGCAGGTGGCACTATACAGATACATTTTGTGGAATAGCTCAGCGGCTATACTAAATTTTTAATTACATCCGATTACAAAAGTACTCAGATCCAGCTCCTAGTTTGAAAAATTTAGAATATTTTTGTAAGACAATCCCTTTAATAAGTCTTCTAGGCGTGTGTCAAATATATCATTAGGTATCATATAAGAAGAGAGTGACAAATGAAAAATAATTGGCCCTGATTTATCAAAACTGGTGTAAAGGAAAACTGGCTTTGTTGCCCATAGCAACCAATTGGATTTCACTTTTCATTTTCCTCACTGGTTGCTATTGGCAACTGCGTTTTCCTTTATACCAGTTTTGATAAATCAGGGAGATTGCCTTTACATTTTATGCCTGTTGTGCTGCAGCCCATGGAAAAAGACTTGTTATACAGTTCACATAAGTTATATAAAGATAATTATTACTATTATTTCATAATACTCGTTATCAGTATTGTATTAGCACATTCTATTAACAAGTGGCAAACTCATCCTGTGACATAGGAAAAGATACGTGAGACATGAAGTGGTATCGACTGTAGTGATGTAAACCACCCCTTTTACAGACGGGTACCACATTGGTGCAAGGGAGAATTTTATACACTTTGGGGGAGATTTATCAAACTGTTGTAAAGTAGAACTGACTTAGTGGCCAATAGCAACCAATCAGATTCCACCTTTCATTTTCCAAAGGCACTGTGAAAAATAAGGTGGGATCTGATTGGTTGCTATGGGCAACTAAGCCAGTTCTACTTTACACCAATTTGATAAATGAGCCCCTCTTTTTTTTTTTACATAAAATATCACAAACTTGGCTTATTACATTTGCACGAATACTAATTTCAGCTCCTCACTTACAGGGCTGGGACCTTTGATGAATATTGTGATCGTGACAGTGTGATCTATAAAGGCTTAATGGAAAGAAAACTTGTGAGGAGAGAGCTAGAAAAGCTTCTGTAAGTCGGACTCTGTTCTCTGTGATGTTAATGGTATTAAGGGACAGGATTTTAAAGATTTATTATTATGTTGACATCATGTGGTTATTATTTTATTGCTATTCATTGTGAAAGTTGCCTTTTTATTATATCTGATATATAAACATACTGACCTATATACAATACAATATACAGTATTTTTGCATTGGTTCCCATTTCTGGGAGTGTTTTACGCATGTGTGCTGGGAAACTTGCTGGGGCAGGGGAGGCCCCTACTAAGCTTTGCTATGGGGCTTGTAAAATCTGTGTAAATCACTGCAACCCCACTGTTTATTGTCGCCACACAGACTGGTATGGAATCCACCCGTAGCACATCAAATCTTCAAACATTTTGTCATAGAACAGTCACCGGTGTTTCTCCCTTGCCTATTGCATAACTTAAGTGATTGAATATACCCACATATAAATGTTCTTTGCTTGTTTGTTTTTTAGTGGAGACTATGTTAGCACTACAATTCGAGAGAAGGAATTTGACCCAAAAGGAAGAAGGGAGTCCTCATCTTTAGATGATCTGGTAACCAATCTACATCACATATACTTAACATAGCAGTAGACTTGATTTTAATACTTTCATTCTTTAATTGATATGTACAATGTAATACCGTTTTCTGTTTTTGCTGTTTAAAGGGTTTTCCAGGTTTTTAATATTGATGACCTATCCTCAGCATAGGTCATGAATATCAGATCAGCGGGGGTCCGAGACCCAGCACCCCCGCAATCAGCTGTATGCAGAGAAGCTGTATGCCGTCTCGCTTTTCTCTTCCTGCTCACCATAGACATAGCAGCAGCAAGAGAGACAGGAGATGGCACCCGCACGCTGCGTGTTTTTACCCCTGCCGATAAGCTGTATGAAGGGAAGGAACACTAATATTCATTACCTATCCTGAGTAATATGTTAGCTTTCTAAGTATAGAAAAAACAGAGTCCTCAATATGATAAGGCTATCACCTGGAGGTAAGTGGTCAGCCCTTAAATCTTGAGAGAGAGATTAAGATTTTTCTTTAGATATTTTTTCTCCCTCATTTAACCCATAACAAAAGCCTTATTTTATTGAGAACGTTTTTATCTGTTGAAAACTAATACATATTGCTGATTTCTACGAATTAATCAGTAATGTTTTAGCTTTCTAAGCATTAAAAAACCTTATTCTCAATATAGTAGGGCTATAGTCTTCTATTTTGGATTAAATGAGAGAGAGAAAAAATAACAGAAAAAAACAAAGTCTCTCCTGGGACTCATATTACTGTTTATTAGCTTAGTAAGGCTGTAGTACATATACACTACATACATCCACTCTTGACTATGGACTATGTCTGGTAAATCAAAAATTTATGATATGGCACTCATGATTTGGAGAAACAATATTCAACCATTTATTTAAATTAATACATCATAATTATAACCTCACATTCATAAAAATGACATATATATATATATATATATATATATATACACAGTATATATATATAAAATTTCATAAAATTCATATATATAAAAAGGAGGTGGCTAGAGGGTCTGTATTGCTTTTCAACTCTAAAAGCCCTCCTAGATTACATATATATCAATATAGTTCAGTATGAAAATGTCACAACTAAAATAAAAAAAATATCAATATATCAATATATATAATGATAACCAATAGGGTAGGTAACTTCATTTAGAGTTCATGATAAATTTCATCTATCCCAGCAGATTGTAAACCAGTTTGAATGTCCTGCACTAAATATTCGATCTGTATAGGCAATGTCCATTCAGAATAAAAATGAACACATATGGTCACGTAGTATTAACAAAGCTCATTCCATATCCCATTTATGGAGAAAACCACTTGAAAAAACGTTATTGCTTTCGGTGGCGTCCCACCAGTTTAGCATTCACTTTCTCCTTACCTCCGTAAGGCTGGTAACTTACTGCGCTAATCCCCACAGTCGGCGTGCCACGTGTTGATGTCCCAGGCTCTCACTGGTCCGTGGAGCTGGGGTATCTTTAGGCTGCACGGTTCTTTAATTAAACATTTCACAGCCGTTCTCTTGTTGGTCTTGATCACAGGAGACGTTGTGGCAGATCCAGAGGTGGGGAGAGATCACACTCAGGCAGAGGAAAATCGCATTTCCAACTTATATTTAAAACTTCAGCATACGCTAGCTTTAATGATGACAAGAGTACTGGATAATTTACAAACGCGTTTCGAGGTCCCATATGGTACTGACCTCTTCCTCAGTGGTTGAAAAGCTATACTGACTCTCTAGCCACCTCCTTTTTATATATATTAATTTTATGAAATGTTCTATATATCTATGTAATTTTTATGAATGCGAGGTTATAATTATGATGTATTAATTTAAATAAATGGTTAAATATTGTTTCTCCAAATCATAAGTGCCATATCATAATTTTTTGATTTACTATTGTCTTTTTGGGTGTGTGGAGCTTACACCAGTTTGATATTGAGCACCATTTTTTTCACCTGTTTATTGGTAGAGCCACCTCATGTGTTTCTGTCTGGTATCTGGTATTCTGTCTGGTATCTTGGACTATGTCTGGTATCTGGTATTGCAGCCCAGCAACATTCAGTTGAAGGAAGCTAAGTGGCAATACCAGACAGAGCACATAGATTAGAGTGCAGTTGTTCCAGGAAGAAAAAGCTTTTTTTGTTACAGGCTAACCCCTTTAATTTAGCATTGTGTATATTGACACCAGCATAGAGTTTATTGTTTACTCAGTAGTAGAGATGAGCAAACTTCAAAAATTAGTTCGGCGTTCGGGTTGGGGTAATCGCCGCATCCCGTTATGGATTCCACTACCGCGGACTATCCCGGCATATGGAATCCATAAGGAGCGGCTTCCACGAACCCGAACTTTGGAAAAGCCGAAGGACCTGGGGTGACGTCACCGTCATGTGATCAGTGCAGGGGGCATGGCTCAGCACTGGATCAAATCCAGTGCTGAGCCACGCCCCGTGCACTGATCACATGATGGTGACGTCACCCCAAGTCCTTCGGCTTTTCCAAAGTTCGGGTTCGTGGAAGCCGCCCCTTATGGATTCCATATGCCGGGATAGTCCGCGGTAGTGGAATCCATAACGGGATGCGGCGATTACCCCAACGCGAACGCCGAACTAATTTTTGAAGTTCGATCATCTATACTCAGTAGTTATATGTTCATCCATATGCAAATGTATTTTTATTTTTAGGCTCATTATGATCTGGCCATAGGTGTTGCATTGAATTGGCTAAGTAGTTCTAAAGGAAATGAATCACTTGAAAAAGAAAGACTGTAAGTATTTGAAATATTTAACCTGGATAAATGGTTACTAACAACTAATAGGATGTGTTAACCTCAACTAGTGAAACAATTACAGATAACATAGTATGAAGAAAATGTTAGTACCTGTAAAAATGTAAGTGTTCTAGGATCCACGTGCAGGACTGATGACAGTCATAGAACGGTTACCTGATTCTTATATCTTTATCTGACCCCCAAATCAGCCACCCAATCTTCATCAGAACTCCGATCAGACCCCCCAATCTTCATCAGACCTCAGATCAGACCCCCAAATCAGACGCCCAATCTTCATCAGACCTCAGATCAGAACAACTTGCCTCACCTGCTCAGGACGCCGCCACTCAGCAGATCCAGAATGCTCTTCTTGCACTCACTGCTCTTTGGTCTTCTGCTAGTGCCACGCAAAGCAGTTGTTAAGCAAAACATTGGGGCAAATTTACTAATCCTGTTGAATATTTAACCCTTTCAAGACCAGGTGATTTTCCTTTTCCCAGCCCTCACAAAGCCATAACTTTTAAAAAAAAAATTCATTCACATATGAGGGCTTTTTTTTTTGCAGGACAAGATTCATTTTCTAATAGCACCATTTACAGTTGCATACAATGTGGTCGAGGAGCCGGTACATAGCGAGGAATGCTCACTCCCGGTCTTTAACTTTCCAGATATCATGGTGAAATTAGACCATGGCATCAGAGGGGTTGAATGCAGTGGCGTAACTAGAGTTCTATGGGCCCCAGGGCAAACTTTGAATTGGGCTCTCCCCCCCGCGAGCCTCCGCCCATCGAACCCCCTGTCCCGCGAGCCTCCTCCGCACCCCCCCCCCCCCCAACGTGATCCCCTAAAATTTTGGTGCCCAATATGTTACTACTTAGTGGTCCAATGGCAGTTGACTGCGTGCATCATAACTGGGGAGAAGGAGACAACCAATGTGAAACGCTGGGATCTCTTCCTCCCTGTACCAATGATCGGTATTAACATATTGGGCGCCAAAACTTTGGGGGATCACAGCGGGCAGATGAGGATCTTTCAAGAAAAGGAAAATTCTGCCAGCATCAGCGGAGGGTACTCAACAGTTAAAATGTGAAAAACACTCTCTCACCGTATATATTTTATTTTCCCCCTCTGTATATATTCCATTTTGCCCCCTCTGTATATATATGATATATATACAACGAGGGCAAAGTGGAATATATACAGAGGGGGAAAATGGATATATAATATATCCATTTTCCCTCTCTGTATACATTCAATTTTTTGCCCCCACTGTATATATTTGTTTGCCCCTTTTTTTTGATGAATGATATGAAATAAAAGAAAGCGCTGTTGTGTATGCCATTTCCTGTCTGTGTAATCGTTTTTACATAGGAAAAACCTACAGGCCACTTTTTGTGCACTTTAGAGAGCATAGGAGATCCTTGGAAACAGGGATTGGAGCAACGCGCTTTATTGATCATATGTGTGAGATGCATCAGAGCCAGCAAGAACTTTTACGATGTGCAGGTTTAGAAATAGTTAAATTACCAGTACGAGGAGGGGGCAGGAAAAGGATCCTGTTGCAAAAAGAGGCAATCTGGATTATGAAAACTGTAGCTATGGGGCTACTTGGCTTTAATGATAAAAATGAACTTGCTGTCTTTGTTTAATTATATAGTTTTTAATGTTGTTAAAATTTTTGTGGGGTAGGATGGGTTAATGTTGTACCTGTCCTACCGTGACGTGGGGGTGGAGTTTTAGATGGATATATTCAGGTGTCCTCCTCTTCCTCCACGTCACGAAGGGCTTGATGAAGCACTTGTAGCGTGAAACAGCTGTTCCCTATTCTGTACCTGTGCGGTGACCCGTGTTTGCCTTGTTTTAATGCTGAATAAATATGAGGAAATATCAAGGAGTTGGTGAGTGCCGCTACTTCGCTTTGCTTTCTTGAAACACAAGTTCTTTTTTTTTTTGATGATTTTGCACCCAGGGCCAGGCACCTATGAAGGATTTGTTGCCAGCAAATCCTTTATAGGGGCCCGGCCCCAGGGCCAAAATCATGAAATATAGGAGCAAACAAATATATACAGTGGGGGCAAAAAAATGGATATATACAGAGGGGAAAAAATTGATATATTATATATCAATTTTTCCCCCTCTGTATATATTTCATTTTGGCCCCACTGTTTATATTTGTTTGCCCCCCTTTTTTTTTAATGATTTTTTCCCCCGGGGGCCAGGACCCTATGAAGGATTTGCTGCCAGTGCTGTGCCCTGCCCACATATGGCCGGCGCGGGCCCGCACTGCCGCACCACTGATCATCATCAGTATAAAGCTAGAGTAGTGTGCCATAAATCATAAAAATAAAATTAAAATACTACCTACTTGTTCCACTCCGTACTAAGTTTTGGCTTTGGGGCTTCAGTTAGATTCGCAAATCGCAATCCCGATACACTCCCAGCTCTGATCTCGCGAGACCCGTGACCTCCAGTTGCGGGTCTCGCGATGAAAAGATGAGAAGGAATAGAATTCAGCACGGTTGCACTTCAAATATAGGGAGGGCCCGGCTGCCGCACTGTGACCGTGATCGTTACGCCCCTGGTTGAATGTATGCAATCAATGTTATCGTCATGGCGCATACTCCGCTCGCGAGTGGACACCATTTTTAAATGCCCGGCCACCAATGTAAATATATGTCGGGAGGTCAGAAAGGGGTTAAAAAGTATAAACTTAGATGACTTAGTGTCAGAAGATGCAACAAATATAACTAGTGCATGTCGTTTGACAGAATCATCACACCTCGGTACAAGTTTTTAACAGATATGCTCATGTAGTTGCTTACTTTGTAGTTGCAATGCCCAGCTAGTTTATAACTCCTCCCACCCAGTTAGTTACATACACTCCCCTATCATTGCCCCTAACAACACCCAGCTAGTTTATAGCTCCTCCCACCCAGGTAGTTAAATAGACACTCCCCTATCACTGCCCCTAACAACACCCAGCTAGTTTATAGGTCATCCCACCAGCTGGTTACATAGACACTGCCCTATCACTGCCTCTAACACCAAGCTAGTTTATAGCTCCTCCCACCAGCTGGTTACATAGACACTGCCCTATCACCGCCCCTAACAACACCCAGCTAGTTTATAGGTCCTCCCACCAGCTGGTTACATAGACACTGCCCTATCACTGCCTCTAACACCAAGCTAGTTTATAGCTCCTCCCACCAGCTGGTTACATAGACAGTGCCCTATCACTGCCCCTAACAACACCCAGCTAGTTTATAGCTTCTCCCACCAGCTGGTTACATAGACAGTGCCCTATCACTGCCTCTAACAACGCCCAGCTAGTTTATAGCTCCTCCCACCAGCTGGTTACATAGACACTGCCCTATCACTGCCTCTAACACCAATCTAGTTTATAGCTCCTCCCACCAGCTGGTTACATAGACAGTGCCCTATCACTGCCCCTAACAACACCCAGCTAGTTTATAGCTCCTCCCACCAGCTGGTTACATAGACACTGCCCTATCACTGCCTCTAACACCAAGCTAGTTTATAGCTCCTCCCACCAGCTGGTTACATAGACAGTGCCCTATCACTGCCTCTAACAACGCCCAGCTAGTTTATAGCTCCTCCCACCAGCTGGTTACATAGACACTGCCCTATCACTGCCTCTAACACCAATCTAGTTTATAGCTCCTCCCACCAGCTGGTTACATAGACAGTGCCCTATCACTGCCCCTAACAACACCCAGCTAGTTTATAGCTCCTCCCACCAGCTGGTTACATAGACACTGCCCTATCACTGCCTCTAACACCAAGCTAGTTTATAGCTCCTCCCACCAGCTGGTTACATAGACAGTGCCCTATCACTGCCCCTAACAACACCCAGCTAGTTTATAGCTCCTCCCACCAGCTGGTTACATAGACACTCCCCTATCACTGCCCCTAACAACGCCCAGCTAGTTTATAGCTCCTCCCACCAGCTGGTTACATAGACACTCCCCTATCACTCTTGCTGCTTTGACACTCCCATGGAAATAAGAGAAAGCTGCATGGACATGATCATATTACCACAGCCTAGAACGGAAGGCAGAAGCAACTAAGCTAAAAGAAATACATTACAAACTTATAGCTAACTTCATAAATACATTTTTTAGAGGTTGTAGATAAACTGGAAAACCTCTTTAAACCAGCCCAAGGGTGGCTTATATTACACCAGATTTTTTTGCAAAAATGTCGCTGGCACATGTAATTAATAAATTTGGCGCACTTTACAAATTGACTAAGGCTATTTTCACACTAGAGTTTTTGCTGGATCTGGCAGGGTTCAAAACGCTTCTGGGAAGAAAACTGAAGCATTTTTTCCGGTATTGAGACCCGGTATTGAGGAGAGGTCATTAGTGTTGAGTGAACTTGTGTTTTTTTTTAAGTTCGGCCTAAAAGGTTCAGGCTATCTAAGAATTCCGTTATGGATTCCACTACCACGAACCATAAATTATAGTCCATGGTAGCGGAATCCGTAATGGAATTCTTTGGTAACCCGAACATTTTACGATGAACTTGAAAACACAAGTTCACTCATCCCTAGAGGTCATCAATATACTACTCAGAGAAAATCCCTTTAACCGCTACAGGACCGCCTAACATACGGATGCGTTCAGTGGGCGGTCTGCTTTCTCTGGTTCGACGCATCGGCACGTCATCTCGCGAGACGGCGCGCTGATGCTGCCGCGCATGCGAAGTGCTCGGCGGTAAAAAGTTTCAGAAGGAGTTGGTCATCAGCCTGCCAGCCAATGATCAGCGTTGGCAGGCTGATGACTTTAAAAAAAAACTAATCAAAAGCTATCTATCTAATACATTATATTTATAAATGTAATGTGTTAAATGGCTTCTGTGCTCTCTGCTGGGTCCTTTTTGTCAGTTGGACCCTGCAGAGAGCACATGTAACAGTGAGTACACCAAGCACTACACACTTAGCCCCAGATCACCCCCCATCACCCCAACTAACCTCTTGATCACCCCTTTCAATCACCTGTCAATCACTAGTGAAAGGGAAAAAAGTGATCAATGTAAACTGTCACTTTTTTTTTTTCACTAGTATTGACTGTTAGATTTAGTTTAGTTTAGGCCCCTTTGGTAGGTAGTTAGCTTCCGTTAGCACCCAGCCCACCGCACCGCAGTCACTGATTCGCTGATTAGCGTAGCGCTAATCAGCATTTGTACTTTTATAGTATCTGTAAGTGATCAGAACTGATCAGAGTCAGATCTATAATTGTATTAGTGTCACCTTAGTTCACCCCCCACCCAAAACGCAGTGTTTGCCCAATCAGGCCTGATCGGTCTCCCACACGTGCGTTCACCCACGCCCACCCCGCCGCAGTGACAAAATTTTTATATTTTTTTATCACTGCACAATCACTTCACAAGCGCTGTGTAGATAAAAAAAATCAGTTTTGATCTTTTTTTTATCAATCGCAGCGGCTTCCTGTACTTCTCTAGCCTCCCATTTCCATTTGTAAGACAGGCTTGCTCTTTTTCTTGGGTAGTCTCAGGGAATACCCCCTAAATTTAGTTGTCCAAATGGCCGGCCCCGTGTCGCTAGACCACAGGTTGCGCAGGATCCGCTTCAAGGGCAGCAGAATGGGGCTGGCGCTGTCGGATTCCGTGGTGAGGCATACACCAGCAGCGCAGCCCTTCCTGGACCTAGTACCAGCACTGCCGTAGAACATGGTGAAGTGGCAAGCACCAGAAGTGCAGTTGAAGCTGGTACGGTGGCACGTGCACTAGCTCCCCCATCGCAGCCACTGCACAGACAGGCCCGTAGAGCCCCTAGAATCCCTGAGGTGCTGGCAAACCCTGTTGGCAGCCCCCATCTTCAGCCGCACCATTAGTTCCCCCTTTCACCGCCCAGTGAGGAGTTCGGGTGGAGACAGCTCAGATCGGATCGGCACTGGGGTTTTTTGAGCTGTTCTTCACTGCGGAGCTCTTTGACCTAGTAGTGGCAGAAACGAATCGGTATGCCACTCAATTTATAACCACCAACCCGGGATGCTCTTATGCCCAGTCTTTCCGGTGGAAACCAGTCCAAGTTTCCGAATGTAAAATTTTTCAGGGCCTTCTCCTCAACATGGGCCTAACAAAAAAGCACGAATTGCGGTCATATTGGTCCACGAACCCAATTCATCACATGCCCATGTTCTCTGCTGCCATGTCCAGGACACGATTTGAGACCATCTTGCGTTTCCTGCACTTTCACAGCACCTCTCGTCCCAGAGGCCACCCAGCTTTTGACCGGCTCCACAAAATTTGGCCCCTCATAGACCACTTTAACACCAAATTTGCAGATTTGTATACCCCTGAGCAAAACATCTGCGTAGAGGAGTCCGTAATACATTTTACAGTGCGCCTTGGCTTCAAACAATACATCCCAAGCAAGCGTGCCCGGTATGGGGTCAAATTGTATAAGCTCTGTGAAAGGGCCACAGGCTATGCCCACAAATTTCGTGTCTATGAGGGTAAAGATCAGACCCAGGAGCTGGTCGGTTGCCCTGACTACCTGGGGAGCAGTGGGAAGACAGTCTGGGACTTGGTGTCACCCTTATTCGGCAAGAGGTACCATCATTATGTGGACAATTTCTACACAAGTGTGCCCCTCTTCAGGCGTTTGTTCCTAGAACAGATTGGCTGCTGTGGCACCGCGCGACCTAGTCGCCGGGGCTTCCCCCAACGGCTCGTTACCACCCGTCTTGCAAGGAGGGAGAGGGCTGCCTTGTGTAACAAAGAACTGCTCGCGGTGAAATGGAGAGACAAGCGTGACGTTTACATGCTCTCCTCCATTCACGCAGACACGACAATCCAAATTGAACGGGCAACCAGTGTCATTGAAAAGCCCCTCTCGGTCCACGACTATAATTTGCTCATGGGCGGGGTCGGACTTGAATGACCAGATGTTGGCCCCATATTTGCTTTCCCGAGACGCTGGTATAAGAAGGTGTCTGTATATCTAATTCAATTGGCTATATATAATAGTTTTGTTCTCTACCGTAAGGCTGGGAGAACAGGATCCTTCCTCAAATTTCAGGAAGAGATCATCGAGAACCTCCTGTATCCAGGAGGTTCCGTGGCCCCAACCACCAGTGTAGTGAGCCGTCTACACGAGTGACATTTCCCCAATGTCGTTGCTGGTACCTCAAACCAACCGCCACCCCGAAAAAGATGTCGTGTCTGTAGCAGGAGTGGAATAAGGCGTGACACCTGCTATTTCTGTCCTGACTGCCCTGACCACCCTGCCCTATGCCTAGGGGAGTGTTTCCGGAAGTACCACACTCAGGTACACTTAGGGACGTAGGGACCGCAGGACACAGGTAGTTTTTACACTCAGGATCTAGGGTCTCTCAGGATACTAAGTTTTGAGAGACCCTAACACACAGGGGTGCTAGTGTGCTACTGCAGCTATGTGAAATGGTAGAAACGTCTCCTTTCACTTGGGATAAAGTGCATAATGTACTTCGCATCATCTCTGTGCGATTTACACTTTACATTTTGTCCCATGGGAAAGGAGAGGTTTCTGCAGGGAAAATAAAGAGTGAAAAGAAAAAAAAAATATTTAAACAGGTAGCAAGAAAAAGAAATCTTGAATTAGTTTAGGTTTTAAAAGTTTTATGATGTTCAGGTTTATAAAGTTTGTAACGTTCAAATTTATGAGCCTGCTGCTTGTTTTTTCTTCTTTTTTTTTTTTTTACTAACCACCCTTTATTTTCCAGCTGGACCAACCGACGAAAACGCTGCAGCACTGATGTGCATTCTGAGAGAAGCATTGCGCTGCTGTCAGAAGACACGTGAAGTCGGTGTATGCGGCGCTGCAGGACGAGATTTCTTCTCCGCAGTACAGGTACGTTTGCCCAGGCATATGAGCTGAGGAGAGGTGTCGGAGTTTATATGCTTTGGCAAACGCTTTGTATCAAAAATCTGGCAAAGATGTCTTCCTCCACAACGATCGATTGATCGATGTGAATGGAGAAATCACGTTTGCCAGGACATAGGAGCTGAAGTGGGTATGAATGTTTGGGCGGAGCCGCTATATCCTGGCAATCGCCAGGCCCCTCTTTTTTTTTTTTTGCATATTTTTTGGCAGAGATTTTTTCATCCACATCGATCAATGCAAATGAAGAAATCTATGCCATACATGTAATGATTGCGGAGACCCTCAAATGCCAGAGCAGTACAAAAACCTCACATGTGACCCTATTTTGGAAAAAAGACACCCCAAGCTATTTGCTAAGGGGCATATTGAGTCCATGAAAGATTGAACTTTTTGTCACAAGTTAGCGGAAAGGGAGACTTTGTGAGAAAAAACAAAAAAAATCAAATTCCGCTAACTTGTGCCCAAAAAAAAATCTTCTATGAACTCGCCATGCCCCTCACGGAATACCTTGGGGTGTCTTCTTTCTAAAATGGGGTTACATGTGGGGTATTTATACTGCCCTGGCATTTTAGGGGCCCTAAAGCGTGAGAAGAAAAATGCTTAAAAATGCCCTCCTAAAAGGTACTCATTGGAAATAGGGCCCCTTTGCGCATCTTGGCTGCAAAAAAGTGTCACACCTGTGGTATCGCCGTACTCAGGAGAAGTAGGGCAATGTGTTTTGTGGTGTATTTTTACATATACCCATACTGTGTGTGAGAAATATCTCTGTAAATTGACAACTTTGCATAAAAAAATGTAAAAAGTTGTCATTTACAGGGATATTTTTCACACACAGTATGGGTATATGTAAAAATACACCCTAAAACACATTGCCCTACTTCTCCTGAGTACAGCGATACCACATGAGTGACACTTTTTTGCAGCCAAGATGCAAAGGCCTAATTCAATGAGTACCTTAGAGTTTCACAGGGCATTTTTACGCATTTGGATTCCAGACTTCTTCTCACGCTTTAGGGGCCCCTAAAATGCCAGGGCAGTATAAATACCTCACAAGTGACCTCATTTTAGAAAGTAGACACCGCAATGTATTCCGTTAGAGGCATGGTGAGTCAATGTAAAATTTTATTTTTTGTCACAAGTTAGTGGAATATGAGACTTTGTAAGAAAAAAAAAATATATCAATTTCCGCTAACTTGTGCCCAAAAAAAAAAAACTTTTTTTGAACTCGCCATGACCCTCACGGAATACCTTGGGGTGTCTTCTTTCTAAAATAGGGTCACTTGTGGGGTATTTATACTGCCCTGGCATTTTAGGGGGCCCTAAAGCGTGAGAAGAAGTCTGGAATCCAAATGCGTAAAAATGCCCTGTGAAATCCTAAAGGTACTCCTTGGAATTTGGACCCCTTTGCGCATCATAGCTGCAAAAAAGTGTTACACATGTAATATCTCCGTACTCAGGAGAAGTAGGGCAATGTGTTTTGGGGTGTATTTTCAGGTGCTTTGACAGAAAGTCAAAATGCGGAAATTCACTTTTTTGCACCATAGATTGTAAACACTATGGGCCAGATTAAGCATTACACTTCCATCTTACTCCAATTTCACATAAGTCCAAAGTCACTTTTGGCTCAGTCAGATTTATTAATGGTCCTTTAATACTGTGATAAATGTGGTTTGATGGCAGCAGTTCATCCTTCAGTAAACAGCTTTACAAAAGTCGCACGTCTTTACAAAAAAGTCGCATGTTCTATTAAAAAGTCGCAAAAGATAAGCATGGTCCCCCCTGGAGTGAAATTGCGCATTTTTTTGCGACTTTTTTGCGACTTTTTAAATGGTTGCAATAGTAAATCTGTCTAGAGATTCATTTACATAAGACAACACGCCCACTTTCACAAAACTGGAGAGCTTAGTGCAGAGCTTGAAAAAGTCGAAAAAAAATGCGCAATTTTACCGATTGCGCATTTTTTTGCGACTTTTTCACTCCATTAAAGTGACTTTTTGTCGCGCGTATTGTGATTGACGCCACAGTAGTCAATCACACGACTCCTATTTGCAAAAATGCGCTGTAATACGCACGACAGAAACGCGCGTATTACGTGCGTATCAAATACGCGCAAGTCTGAACCCAGCCTAAGGGTGTTTAAGCTAGGGGGGTGAGGTGGTTAAAATAGATGTCTGAGATAATAAAAAAATCTCAGACAAGCCCTAAAATGACTTAAAATAAAAATTCTTGTACACATCCTTTTCTCCGGCACTGTTCTCTGTGGCAGTTGTCTGTTACTCGTGCTGCAGCGGCGATATGCTGGAATACAGCACCCGAGCGCTGCAGCCAGTCACTGTCCTCGGTGTCTCAGTGGTGTTTTGAATTTGAGCATTTGCATTATTAAATAATGTCATTCTAACTTTGATTTAAGAGCTCTTTGACTATCACCAGATCAATTGTATTTCTTTCTTGTTTAGTAAATTGGAATTAAACCAACATAAATACCCAAATCGGATGGAAAGAGAAGCTATGATTTTATCCTCCTTTGCAGGCAAGCTAATGGTAAGAATGCTGTACTGAACTGGAATTATTAAATGTATGGCATCACCTTTATGTATCTGGCAGTATAATATCTTTCTCTGAATGTACAATTACTATAAAGCTTATGGGGTTCAGTTACACCTTGCATGTTGCTGAATGGAGAGGGACCATTAAAATGATTGGCAATTAGTAGATATGGTGTGGCTCCACTGATTATAGGGATGGGTGGGTACTCTCAGGGTACTTTCACACTAGCGTTTTGGATTCCGTTTGTGTGATCCGTTTCAGGGCTCTCACAAACGGTCCAAAACGGATCAGTTCAGCCCCAAAGCATTCTGAATGGATAAGGATCCGTTCAGAATGCATCAGTTAGGCTCCGTTCCGCCTCTATTCCGTTTTAGAGGCGGACACCAAAACGCAGCATGCAGCATTTTGGTGTCCGTCTGAAGAGGCGGAGCCTAACGGATCCGTTTTTTTTTTACAATGTAAGTCAATGGGGACGGATCCGTTGTCAGTGACACAATATGGTGCATTTGAAAACTGATCCGTTCCCCATTGACTTTCAATGTAATTCAAAACGGATACGTTTTGGACTTTGTCATTTTTCTTTAAAGCTAATGCAAACGGATCCGTTCTGAACGGATACAAACGTTTGCATTAGAGGTGCGGATCCGTCTGTGCAAATAAACAGACGGATCCGCACCAACGCTAGTGTGAAAGTACCCTAACTTGAGTAATTCCCCTTTTACCAAAAAATAGCATTAAAACCCCAGTATAGTTAGGCACTCCTTATCTGGTTTATGTTAGAGAATAATACGGTGGTAGATACTTGTCAATAAAATATCACATTTAATAATAAAGAAAAAAATATAAATAACCAAACACCCAACACATATAAAATAGAATAAAATAGAATAAAATAAGATAATTTAAACGTCCATGTGACCAGATGGATGTTGCAATGTTCAATCTTCAGATTGAGCTGGAATAAATCCTCGCATGTAAGGGTCCACATTTAGACTTGAAAAAGGTCTCTAATGTTGCAGGGTTAAGATCGTTTGCGCTGGATGTACGTATGTATTAGTTCAATGTTATTATACTTGATCGTACTTAAATGTTCGTACTTACTGTTGCGGCCCTGGACCTTATATATTCGGAGTGGCAGTGGCATCCCACGTCCAAACCCCGCGTTGTTTGGTTTCGGTTTGCTTTCAATTGGTCCCGTGGGATCTCGCGATACAATCTCCACTGGTCTGGAGAATTTTATATCGCTTGGATTTACTTATGCGATTTTCAGTGGATCGACTTCTTTTTTCCTCTACCGGCAGACTGCATAGGTTTGTCACTTGTCACATGGGTACTGTATGCTCCACTATGCGGTAACCAGACGCGTTTCGGGACTATTGTGTGTCTCGTCCCTTCCTCAGTTGTGTGTCTCGTCCCTTCCTCCACTGAGGAAGGGACGAGACACACAATAGTCCCGAAAAGCATCTGGTTACCGCATAGTGGAGCGTACAGTACCCATGTGACAAGTGACAAACCTACGCAGTCTGCCGGCAGAGTAAAAAAGGAGTCGATCCTCTGAAAACCGCATAAGTAAATCCAAGCGATCTAAAATTCTCCAGACCAGCGGAGATTGTATCGCGAGATCCCACGGGACCAATTGAAAGCAAACTGAAACCAAACAACGCGGGGTTTGGACGTGGGACGCCACTGCCACTCCGAATATATAAGGTCCAGGGCCGCAACAGTAAGTACGAACATTTAAGTATCATCAAGTATAATAACATTGAACTAATTACCAATAGCTTGGATTACTACTAGAGACGCTGGATACATCCAGCGCAAACGATCTTAACCCTGCAACATTAGAGACCTTTTTCAAGTCTAAGTGTGGACTCTTACATGCAAGGATTTATTCCAGCTCAATCTGAAGATTGAACATTGCAACATCCATCTGGTCACATGGACGTTTAAATTATCTTATTATATTCTATTTTATTCTATTTTATATGTGTTGGGTGTTTGGTTATTTATATTTTTTTCTTTATTATTAAATGTGATATTTTATTGACAAGTATCTACCACCGTATTATTCTCTAACGTAAACCAGATAAGGAGTGCCTAACTATACTGGGGTTTTAATACCATTAAAATGATAGTGATCTGGAAATCAGGTCTTTAAAGAGGACCTTTCACCGGTTTAAAAACTAAAAACTAACTATACCTGTGGGTAGAGCGGCGCCCAGGGGTCCCCCTGCATTTACTTGTATGTCTGGGCGCCGCTCCGTTCGCCCGGTATAGGCTCCGGTGTCCGAGCTCCCTCTGTTGTATGGGGCGGGGACTTTGTATCAGGCGTGTCCCTTGCTGCAGAGCTGGCCAATCACAGCGCACAGCTCATAGCCAGGCTATGAGCTGTGCGCTGTGATTGGCCAGCTCTGCAGCAAGGGACACGCCTGATACAAAGTCCCCGCCCCATACAACAGAGGGAGCTCGGACACCGGAGCCTATACCGGGCGAACGGAGCGGCGCCCAGACATACAAGTAAGTGCAGGGGGACCCCTGGGCGCCGCTCTGCCCACAGGTATAGTTAGTTTTTAGTTTTTAAATCGGTGAAAGGTCCTCTTTAAATGAATGTGTAGAATCCATCTCACACTGATGCTTTTTTACTTGAAGATGCATAGTGAATAGGTTACTTGTTACTTTTACTATGTTATATACGTTATTAACTTCACTGTTATGGATGCTTTTTAATTGTTTGTAATGTTTGCCTGCTTGTCTTTTCTTTGCATTCTTAATAAATAATTGTGATTTTTGTATATAATTTTCTGTGCTTTTAGTACCTGTGTACTGTGTCTTTTTGTGTGGATAAAACGTCACTGATGTGTTATGTGACTAATTCTATAATAGAACAGCTTCCCTGTAGAAGAGGTATTTGAAATATATGGAAATAAACCTTCAACAACACGACTGCAGAACTCAGCCAAGGTAAGTTTTTACAGACCTCCCAAGGTGATAGTATACAGTATAGCTAAATTATGAAACTGTGTTCTTAAAGACATCTATGAACAGCGTAAAAAAAAGTTAAGGTTTTGTCCAAGGCAATCAATTAGATAAAGAGTTATTTAGATTGGGGGAGAAAAATACATCCATCAAGTTTAACCTGTCTTAGACATCACATTTTGACCTTATATCATACCAGAGTATTACAAAAAGTGTGCATAATGGCTATGCTTCTTTGTACAATTATAACTGTGAAGGAACAGGTCTTTTTTGGGCTTTTCTAATGTTTTTTTTTTCAAGCTAATTAGTCCCCTCTTTAGCTGCACAGCTTGATGCATTTCTCTCACATGCAGGAGGCATCTCGCTTCTGTGGAATCTGCTAGCACTGTACTGCTGTGATGTCCTTTCACTTACTTCCAACTTTGTTTTCATCTCTGGAGCTCAAAGAGCAGATAAGGAGGGAGAAATCAGACTTACAGATACACAGGACGCTCCTGTGATCTTCAGAAGGAATGTAGAAGCAGTTCTATTATCAGTCTCAGAAGCTCAGATGCTCTGACATGTCCCCCACTTCATGTAAACTGTGTTCTGTGTCTCTGTTACGAGGCATGGATCTTCCCTGACAACAGGCAGTGGACTGTAAATTCGGTGAAAGTGAGACCCCTAGTGGCCATCACTTAATATTTATTTTCAGATGGAGTTTTAAATGAAGTGATTTAGAAATTTGCTATTTACACAATTCTCTATTAAATGAAATTGTGTGAAATTACAGTGACTATTTAACCACTTATTATCAGACTATTGACCTCCTTCCTTACCTTGCCAATTTTTCAATGGGCCTATCTAACGGCACGTAACTAATTAATGTCTGAACCAGCCTACGTGTATTTGATATGATTTTTCATGGGACACCTTTCTTTTGTGCCATTATAAGGAAGATGTAATATTTTGTTAAAAAAAGGTTTCAAGACAAAACTCTTCTAAAACCATTAACTTATGTTTGTACCATGAACGTGGATGCTATTTGTGTAATGTATCTATTATGGATTGGCCCACTGCAAGACTTCAAAAGACTTGAGCCCATTTTGGATTTTGGCAGCATATTTTTCTGTTGCTTGTTCTGTGACACCGTATAGGAAGAACAGATGTGATCTAAAACGTGACTTTTTATGTTGTCCCCTAAGGTATTCATCTTGGGGAAGTTTAGACATTTGGCTTTTTTTTTTTTATAACAATATGCATGCGTATGGGTGTGTATATTTTATGCAGAACCCCCTCCCCATACTAAATATAGCTAAAACTAAAACCTTGATTTTAAAAAAATTAAGAAAGCAGATCAGACCCCCAATCAGACCTCATATGATTATCAGATGTTTAAAATAAATAAATTACCTTAACTCTCCAGCTCTGGATGGCGCTGCAGATTCACTTACCCTGCCTGGTCTTCTGCCTGCCGTTCTGTACTGTGACCTGATGGCGCACACTATGACCTGACACTGTGTGCCTACGTGCTCTAAGTCCTGATACTGTATGTGTCAGGACACAGAGCAGGGCCCGGAAGAAGACCAGGGAAGGTGAGTACAGCCAATGCAGCGCTGTTCTCACCTTCCTGTGCCTCCTGCATGCTAATAATGACCACTTCCATAATGGAAGCAGTGATTAGCATTTCCACTATGTACTCTGGGAGCCGGGGGCCACATGAAATTATTCCATGGGCTGTATATAAGTTTAAAAGTATGCCAGTTAAAATAGGAAATGTCGCCAGATATAAATTCATATAGTTAGTTGATTTATCCAAGTGATTTTAGACATTCAATTTCTTGTGCAACATAAGTATAGTTGTGATATCGATTCCATACGTGCAATGATGTCCTTAATAACAGAAACACTGGCTGATAGCATATGTTCAATGAGTCAGTGCTAGTTATCACCAGTTCTCTGTGGCTTAATCGTTACTTGAAGCAATTCATTACAAAGAGAGATGCAAAGAGAGTGGCGCAATAGTTAATTTACTCATTCCTGTATGCGCTGGACGCATGTGCCATGCTTCTGCTGTAACACTGAGGATAGCGATCCACTCAGTAGTTATACTTGCATTAGTGGAGGTTGTGTGGGTCTTTCAAAATGATTGTCTGCCAAATTGTTCTTGAAGTCCTATTAGTGTGTAGGAAATGTACATTAGATAGTGAAGCTAATATTGTTATGTATGTCAGCACTGCTGATATTTAGCATGCATAGATTAATGTCTGGACTGGGTATTCCTCTAAAACCATTTCAGGGAACCTGTCCCCTTCTTTTACTTGTTATAAGCCAACAATCTCATTAATATTTTCAATGTGTCTGTCATCACTAAAAACATGCAGTGGAGAATCAGAGTCAGGAATCACACAGAGGTCAGTACACAGGCAGACAAATAAAACAGCACACCTTTGCAGTGGCCGGGCGCTCTGGCTGGGTCCACTGCTGGTGGGCAGAGGAGGGACAGTGGGTCTGGACCAATGGATCAACAGAAACTGCAGCCAGGTGACTGATGCGGTGCCCGTGCTTGCCATGGATAGTACAGCAGTGGGCATGGAGCGCCATCATAACATATATTTAGCATAATTTTTTCATATACCTATGAAACAATAAACCAAAAAATGCCAGACAAATGCTTTTAATGATGAGTAGTTTATTTAAGCCTTTGAATTTTTATCTAGTTTAATAATTTTCCCTGACACGTCTGAAGGAGCCTACCCTGGCGTTAACAGAGCCCCAGTCAGTATGTCTTCTGTATTCACCTGGTCTCAGGTAAAACTGGCGTCCCTTGTAGTTGGGCAGCTCATAAAAGACCCAGTGGCCATCATTGACAATGCAAGAGTAGATGTCATGCTTCTTAAAGCGGTCATAGACTGAGGGGCAGTCATCTACAAATTCCATACTCTCCCCTCTGAAGTCTTCCCTTTCATAGATCCTTATTCTGTAGGAACCACATTGCTAGAAAAGCAAAGAATATGTGTTATTGTAAATATTCAAATGAATCATAAAAAGATAAATTATACAAACTTACAGTGATCCCTCAAGATACAATGGCCTCGGGATACAATATTTTCAACTTACAATGGTTTTTCTGGACCATCGAAAGTTGAAACTAGACTCATCATGCAATATATCAGACTCAGATCCAACCAATCAATATGGCCATTTTGTCTGGTTGTCTAGTAGCTCCTTCCATGTGGAACTAAGCTCAATCAAAAAACCTGATTATTGAATGTTCTAGTGTCGTATTTAAAACTTAACTTTTAATGAATACGTATCTCCTAAAATGCATCATACAGTCAGCGTACAGTGATCGTACAGTGTGGAACTACATGTCCTGCATTACCTCTGTCTGGGCCAGGATGAGCTGTTCCTTTGATTCACAGTGTACTATGCTGGACCCTGACGACTCAAGTTATGATGGTTTTAATATTCAGTGGTCATCCCGGAACCAATTAACATACAGTGGTCCCTTAAGCAACAATATTATTTATCACTGTATATTAACAGAGAGCAATACAGTTTTTCATGGCACGGCACAGTAAGTAAAACAGACACATGTTGTCTGAGGTCCTATCTGAGAGCAGGATATGATATGAGATATGAGAAGCTGAGCTCTGAGATATATATTTATATGATTTGTAGCAGGATTTCTGAGTAAAAACCAGAGTAATTCCTTACAGGACTCCTAGGAGATAATAAGAGTCCTGATTACCTCACCCACTGACAGTGATTGACGGCTCTCTTGTATTAGTGTGTGTACCCAAAAAGCTGTCATGTACCCTTTGTGGGTGGGGTGATCAGGACTCGTGCTATCTCTCCAAGAAGAACTTTCTGGATTTACCTAGATTTTACTCAGAAATTCTGCTTCAAATCATATAAACCTATATATCCCAGAGCTCAGCTTTTCTCCCTCTCTTAGACAGGGAAGCAGAAATCACCCGAAAAGTTCACTTTAAGCCGCTAAAAAAAAAAGTGGTCAAATAATATCAACTGTTAAAAAAAAAATTAAGTATGCATGACAAGGTAGGTTTATGCAAATACGTGTAAGTAAAATGTGTAGAAATTTGTTGGGCATTGTGCATAAAAAGCACAATTGTTATAAAGATGCATAAGATTGACTTGAGAATGCTTGTACTGTATGTTTCTTAAAATGGACTGAATGAAAGAAAATGTACCTGAGGGATGATACGGCAGGACCTGATGGAGTCATTGAAGCCTAGCCACTGCTGGAAGTCAGGATATTCCCCTCTCCTCAGAAAGTACTGGTGTCCAGTATAGTTGGGGTGCTCATACAGCATCCAGTTACCATTCTCCACACGAATGGAGTTGCAGCGTTTGAAAAAAGATTGAAGATCAGAACAGTCAGAGCTGCACTCATAGGAGCGGCCCTGAAAGTTCCTGTCCTCGTAGAAGATGATCTGAAATTAGATAATCATAGTAACATTGAGGAAATTGATAGTTGCACATTATATTCTGAATAAGCTAATGGTACTGATACTGAATGTTGCTGTTGATTCTCACAAGATGTACAGTATTTGATATTCCTGTAAAGTATGCCTGTGCATGATATACCAGCCATTCACATTCTAGTATCTTTTTGGCTTTATTATTAAACTCTAAAAATTAAAGACGTGGCATAGACATTATAGCATTGCCCATCCAAATACATTTTATTAATAGCACTTCTACATGAGAAAGTACTTTGAGAAAGTTAAAATTTGTTCTGCTGTCAATCCTGTGTATCCCTTTTACTTGATTATCACCTAAGTAAAGTGTGATAGAATTCTACATTACCTTTCCCATCGTGGTTGTGTAGCTGTAAGTGGACGCTTTGACAGGGTATGAGGAATCCCTTATATCCTTCTGTGTAGGACCGGGGGGACGGACTCAGCAAGCTAGTTGTGTAAATCATAAATTAGTGTACTCAGCAAAAGAGACCTACACAATTCATTCGCACAGTCTGTCACGCTTTATTGGAGAATTTTCTTTCTTTAGTTAACGCTTAGACAAAATCCGCTTTTAGAGTTTTGAAAACAAAAGGGAGATGTCAGGGTCATATATGGGGTCAGCAGATTTCATAGGTTATTTTGCGAATTACCAATGGTATAGTTCAGGTTTGTTCTAGAATGCTGAGTCAATGGTGGAAGTGCAAGTATTAATCACCGAGTAGTGAACGAGAAAAGGCCTACATTAAAATATTGCTGCATGCTACTATCGCAAGAATGTATAGGACATATTCTGCTTTTAATGCAGATCACATTATTTTCCAGTAGATATGTAAAAAAAAAATGAACAAAATCAAATGCACACCAAATTAAAGGGGCTGTCTCACCTCAGACATTGGGGGCATATCGCTAGGATATACCCCTAATGTCTGATAGATGCAGTTCCCACCTCCTGGACCCACACCTATCTTTAGAACAGAGCCAGCAAAGTGAAGGAGAATGCATCACACATGAGCGGCTGCCCTCAATTCATTCCTGTTGGAGCGCCAAAAATAGCCAAGTTATTTCCATCAGCTCCATAGAATTGAATAGAGCGGAGGCCGCACTTGTGCCGTGCACTTCCCATTCATTTCAATGCGACTGCTGAAAATAGCTATTTTTGGCGCTCCCATAGGAAAGCGTGGAGGGTGGCAGCGCATGCTCCTTTCTAAAGATAGGTGCAGGTCCCAGAAGTGGGACCTGAACCTATCGGATGTTGGGGGCATATCATAGCAAGTCTGAGGTGAGACAACCTTTTTAATTACTTGAAAACACTGGCGTACATACAGGGGTCGCAGTTGAGAGCGGGCCCGGCACTCCAGTGGACCTGGCCGCCTGTGGACCCCCCCCCCCCAGGCCGGCAGGCCACCCTAAAGCCTGTTAAAATTTTAAAAACGGCCGCTGGCAGGGGCCCCGCTGTACTCACATGTAATGGAGCGCTCTGATGGGGCCCCGCATGAAGTACAGTGGCCCCATCAGAGTGCTCCATTACATGTATAATATGAAGGGGGGGAGCGCGCACTCACACACGCCGCCCGACCGGCATTTCCTTTTCATAGTGAAGCAAGGAAACCTCACTCATTCCTGCTTCAATGATCTTCAGAGCTCAGGAGCTCCCCCTGCTGGCCCCACATCGCGCTGCTGGCTGTGGGAGGAGATCTGAAAACCCGGGAATCAGCCCTCAGCACAGCCAGCAGCGCGATGAAAGTGGGAGCCTGTGATCAGGAAAGAAAGTAAGTATGTTTTTATTTTTTCTAAGGCTGCAGACTGGGGGCAGGGGGCGGCGGGAGAGGAAGGGTTGATGGGCATAAATACTTTGAAGGGGCACATAATCTGGCATAACCACTCTGAGGGGGCAGATATTTGGGCATATCTACTTTGAGGGGGCACATAACTGGGCATAAATACTGTGAAGGGGCACATAATCTGGCATAACCACTCTGAGGGGGCACAACCCGGCATATATTTGGGCATATCTACTTTGAGGGGGAAACATAACTGGGCATAAATACTGTGAGGGGCACATAATCTGGCATAACTACTGTGAGGGGCACATAATCTGGCATAACTACTGTGAGGGGCACATAATCTGGCATAACTACTGTGAGGGGGGCACATATCTGGGCATATTACTGTGAGGGGACACATTACCACTTTGAGGGGGACACAATCTGGCATTTCTACTGTGAGGGGACACATAATCAGGTTTACTACTGTGAGGGGCATCTATTATGGTCATTACTACTGTGAGGGAGGCACATATCTGGTCATTACTACCAGTGTTAATCACGAATATTCGAATTGCGAATTTCAATCGCGAATATTGGAACTTCGAGAATATATATTTTTTTAAATACCCGTCTATGCGAATTTTTTCATGCGAATTTTCGCAATCAAGTAAATAATGCCTGAAGATCATGATTATTCGCCCAAATATTCATGAAATATCGCAAATTTGAATATTGCCCCTGCCGCTCATCACTAATTACTACTGTGAGGGGCACATATCTTGCCATAATTACTGTGAGGGAGGCACATATCTGGTCATTACTACTGTGAGGGGGCACATATTTGGCATTACCTCTGTGAGGGGGCACATATCTGGCCATAACTACTGTGAGGGGGCACATATTTGGCATTACCTCTGTGAGGGGGCACATATCTGGGCATAACTACTGTGAGGCGGCACATATCTGGGCATAACTACTGTGAGGGGGCACATATCTGGGCATAACTACTGTGAGGCGGCACATATCTGGGCATAACTACTGTGAGGGGGCACATATCTGGCCATAACTACTGTGAGGGGGCACATATTTGGCATTACCTCTGTGAGGGGGCACATATCTGGCCATAACTACTGTGAGGGGGCACATATTTGGCATTACCTCTGTGAGGGGGCACATATCTGGCCATAACTACTGTGAGGGGGCACATATTGGGCATTACTACTGTGAGGGGGCACATATCTGGGCATAACTACTGTGAGGGGGCACATATCTGGGTATAACTACTGTGAGAGGGCACATATCTGGGCATAATTACTGTGATGGAGGCACATATCTGGGCATTACTACTGTGAGGGGGCACATATCAAGGCATAACTACTGTGACAGGAACAAAGGTGGGCATTAGTACTGTGTGGTAGCACTAGATTACCCTGCTATACATTGGCATGGCTCAGTCTTACAGGCCAGCACAGTGCCCCCTGCTGGTGATTTCAGAGGGGCAGTCACCATCCCTTCCTGATGGGATTATTCTTTTTTTCTCCCCACAGGGACCTTGTTCTGGATCCAGCGGACATCACGCCGACCCCAGCGACACACTGGATGAGGTAGGACCAGATTTTATTGTGAGGGATGAGTGTAGCCATTGGGCTTAGGGCTCTTTAACACGAGCGGATCCCGTGCGGCTAATCTGCTGCGTGAAAGAGTGCCAAGCCCCGTTCTTGACAGCACAGACACGGAGCATTAACATGATTGATAATACTCTGTGCCTCTCTGTGACCTTTTTACTACAAAATCACAGTGAGTTAAAGTTGTCACCGTGATTTTGTAGTAAAAAGATCACAGTCAATCTTGTTACTGCTCCGAGTCTCTGCTGTCTGGAATTGGGCTTGGCACTCATTCATGCAGTGGATTAGCTGCACAGAAAGAGCCCTTAGTAGCCCAAAGTTTAAAGTGTAACTGCCATACAATTTTTATTTTTTTTGCTAAAGCGTACATTTTTGTAATATACTTTATTTAGCCAAAACGTTTAATTTTAGTAGTAAACTGGGGATGAGATGACCCTTAGCAGTGCTCTCAGAAATGGGGGGAGGGGGGGGGGCGGCGACGGATAGGGGGCCCCATGGATCAGTTTCGCACCGGGGCCCCATGGATTGTGTGTACGCCACTGCTTGAAAATACACCTTTCATAAGACGAGTCTACTTTAAGAATTGACTTCTATGAAATCATTAAATATTGCAATTCTTACACAAAACATAATTTTTTCAATTGGCATCATTATAAAAAAAAAGTCCACTATTGCCATTATTTTATTGCTGGATTCTAATATCAAAAGGCAAATGTCTGGGACCCCCTGCTGGCCACTAGAGGTTGGCTTAAATGTTGACTAAAGGGGTGGACAAACTCCCTGTTTAGCCAGTTTAGCTGCACAGGGGCCTTCCCAACTGTAGACCGGAAGTGCCCAGGCTGCACAGCTAAGCAGAGGGTGGGACTTAGTGGGCCAGTATGGCAGAGCTTAGCAGTGCAGTGAGCTGGAGCATAGCAGTGTGACAGGAGTTCAGTGGTGCGACAGGGGTCCTCAGAGATAACTATCCTTGGGGTCTCCGAAATGCCAAATCTATCCCTTCTCACAAAAACATCATAAAGCAACGCATTGGAAGATGGACAGTCTGTATTACAGAACTGTGGAGCCCATGGGGTGTGTCACTGTACAGAGTCTGTGCTTTGGGCTTTGTGGTGCTCTTAGTGTTATCACAGCCATCTTTATGACTTGCTAGTGTTTAAGCAGCTATGAATTAAAAAAAAAAAAAATACTTGTCAGTTCAACCTCTAATTCTATGTTTAAACATATATCTATGACGAACATAAAAAAAAAAGTATGAAGTTAGAAAAATCACATCCAAAATATTCCATATAGCATTGTTGAATAATTTAAAGGTATAGAATATTAAGCTAACATACATATTGCTGTTTATTAAGAAATACTCTGCGGACTGATACAGTATCTATTAATTATGTTGTAAATTTACAATACACCATTTCACGTCACTTGCTCACTTTCATAAAAATCTGAATTTGCCTTAGGTGGTATTCCGATCTGTATTTTAATATTGATGGGCTGTCCTCAGGATAGGCCATCAAAAACCGGTAGACTGGGGTCCGACACACTGCTCACTCCTATGATCAGCTGTTAAGCTGTTTCAGAGTAGCAAAGGCTCCAGAGCTACACAGCTCTGTCCTTTTTATAGTAGAAAATTCTTCTTTGAAGTGAATGGGAGCAGTGTTGCAGCTACAGATGTAGCAGGGGTAACACACAAACTCTTAACTCGAATTTCTTAACTCATCGCGTTATCTTGAAATAAAAGCCATTCAAAAGTGATTGCTTAACGTATTTAGTTGCATTTAGTTTAGATAACATGTGTGTTAACCCTACTACATCCGTACAACCTCCGTCCACTACACAAAAGCTCTGGTTTCTGGTACCACAGCTACTCTGTAACAGCTGATCGGTGATTGTACCTCCGCTGATCTGATACTAATGGTCTATCCTGAGGATAGGCCATCAGTATGCATTATCCAGAAAATCTCTTTAAAGGGGTTGTGCAACTTTTGGCAAACCTCCCTTTTTGTCAGACCTGCAAAGGGAAGCATACTTACCTGCTTCCCAGTGCTGGTTCTCTGCTCCTTTTCTTCCCATCTTCGGCTACTCTGCTATGCTCCCGGAATGTAAACTTCTGTTTTGACACGGCTGCAGCAAAACACTGGCTGCAGTGGTAAACTGTCAAATGATCATGTGACACAAGGGGAGCAGGTCTCTGCTGCGGCCAGCTATTGGGAAGGAGCAAGGAGCCAGCATCAGGAAGTAGGTAAGTGTACTTCCATTCACATGTCTGACCAAGAGGGGGGTTTCCAACCACCCCCAAAAGTGCACAGCCCCTTTAAGGCCTAAGTAGCAATGCACTAGTTCCAAAATGTTTTGTGTTTTTGGGGACTGCACGATTCCAATGGTTAAGGAGGTAACCTCTTTAAATTAAATCAGAGCCATCCACTTGTACATATATAGGAAAAACAATGAGTTCCACAAATCTCTCCTTCCCACGGAAGGTCCTGTGAAATATCAAAGGTCGCACCAATAGTGAAGTACTATCACCAGCATTCACATGCACATGTATTGTTATACTCACAAGCGCAAGTGAAAATGCAAGCACATCATATAAATCCAACAGCCTTGTGCTTCTCCCAACTTCTCCTTCCTACAGACAGTTCTATGGGATATTAAAAAGTCGCTTACATAGTGAAGCACTGTCACCAGTGGTCCCATACATTTTTTTTTTAATATACCCACAAACGCAGGTAAAATATAGGCATATCAAACAAATATAGCAGCCTCGTGCTCCTGCTCGATCTGGGTTTCGCTCCAAGCTTCATCACGGATATACACTTCAATCATTAAAGAAAGTCTTTAAATATATCCATGTTTTCCCTCCCCCTACTCCGCACATTGTCTGCATCAACAATAAATAAATAAGTATATACACCTACAAATTGCCTCAATATATCTTATCAGCGGTTATGCCATCGAACAAACACTATACCCTACAAATGCCCAACAAGAGCAGAAAAGGACAACCAAAATATACAAAAATATAAATGTTTATTAGCAAGTAAAAGACAATCATATACACAAGAATTGTGCAGTAGAAAACCACAGGAGCAGAACCCAGACACCGCCACTGACGCTAGATAACCCCCATACAAATTGAATAATTAAGAGCTTAGTAATTCACCAATGGTAGGGCTAGAGGTCATGGTTGACCTCAAAAATTAAAGCCGCATAGCCATAAAATACACAGAATCGTGAACCACTATAAGACATGAATCACATACCGTTAGCCATATTGAATGGGGGACCAGCACCAGTGGGGACACTACTGTATGGGGCAGTGTGGAGGACACTACTGTATTGGGGCAGTGTGGGGGACACTACTGTATGGGGGCAGTGTGGGGGACACTGCTGTGTGGGGGACACTACTGTGGGGAGTGTGGGGACACTACTGTGAGGGCAGTGTGGGGACACTACTGTGTGAGGGCAGTGTGGGGACACTACTGTGTGAGGGCAGTGTGGGGACACTACTGTGGGGCAGTGTGGGGGACACTACAGTGTGCGGGAAATTGCAGTGTGGGGTACAATACTGTGTGGCGGGCAGTGGGGGGTACACTACTGTGTGGGGGGGCAGTGTGGGGACACTACTGTGTGGGGCAGTGTGGGGGACACTACTGTATGGGGGCAGTGTGGAGAACACTACTGTGTGGGGTACACTACTGTGTGGGGGCAGTGTGGGGGATACTACTGTGTGAGGGCAGTGTGGGGACACTACTGTATGGGGCAGTGTGGGGGACACTACTGTATGGGGGCATTGTGGGGGACACTACTGTATGGGGGCAGTGTGGAGAACACTACTGTGTGGGGTACACTACTGTGTGGGGGCAGTGTGGGGGACACTACTGTGTGAGGGCAGTGTGGGGGACACTGCTCTGTGGGGGAAACTACAGTGTGCGGGAAATTGCAGTGTGGGGTACAATACTGTGTGGAGGGCAGTGTGGGGTACACTACTGTGTGGGGGAAACTTCTTGTGGGGAAAACTACTGTCCAGGGGGGGGCAGTGTGGGGGACACTACTGTATGGGAGCAGTGTGGAGAACACTACTGTGTGGGGGACACTACTGTATGGGGGACACTACTGTATGGGGGCAGTGTGGGGGACCCTACTGTGTGGGGGAAACTACTGTTTGCGGTAAATTACTGTGTGGGTGCAGGGTTGGGGTACACTACTTTGTAGGGGCAGTGTGGGGTACACTACTGTGTGGGGGACACTACTGTAGGGGGGCAGTGTGGGGGACACTACTGTATGGGGGGCAGTGTGGGGGACACTACTGTATGGGGGGCAGTGTGGGGTACACTACTGTATGGGGGGCAGTGTGGGGGACACTACTGTATGGGGGCAGTGTGGGGGACACTACTGTATGGGGGCAGTGTGGGTGAAATGACTGTGTGGAGGAAACTGCCGTATGGGGGAAACTATTGTGTGCTGAAAATTACTATATGTGGGGGGATTACTATGGGGGGAAATTACTATATGGGGGCATTGCTATTGGGGAAGCACTGTAGGGGGCAATTCTATTATTTTTGGGGACACTATACAGGGATTATTGCCTGGAGCACAATATAGGGTGTTATTATTATTGGGGCACTCCAGGGGACATTATAACTGCTGTGGACACTATAGGGACATTTGGGGTAATTCATCAAACCGGTGTAAAGTAGAACTAGCTTACTACCTTTTATATTTGACAGCTCTTTTGGAAATCCAGTTCTACTTTACACTAGTTTGATAAATGACCCCAATTATGTCTACTGGGGTCACAATTTTTTTCAGCAGTTAGTACCTGGGACATTGGGGAAAAGAATTTGTCATGGCAGTCTAACGGAGGAGAAAAGGAAAGAGAAGGTCTATATGACAGGAGATGTCCCTGGATGTAAGAGGTATATGGTCAAGCATTTTTTTTTTGGGGGGGGGGGGGGCAGAAAAAGGATCTGCCCCGGGTGCCAAACACCCTAGGCACGCCACTGCTACAGACCATAAAATGCAGCAATATTACAGCACTCTCAAATTGATTTAGAATAATTCCAAAAAGACCAACGCAACAGAAAAGTTTAAGGAGGTAGTTTTTTATATTTATTGTAAATTTAGACCAGTTTCTCTTCTGAAATGAATTTTCTGGGATTCAAAGTTAATTTCTCGTACATACAGTCCTGATCAAAAGTTTAAGACCACTTGAAAAATGGCAAAAAATCAGATTTAGCATGGGTGGATCTTTACCACCTCAGCCCCTCTAGCTTAAACACCCTAAATGACCAGGCCATTTTTTACAATTCTGCACTACGCTACTTTCACCGTTTATTGCTCCGTCATGCAACTTACCACCCAAATTAATTTTACCTCCTTTTCTTCTCACTAATAGAGCTTTCCTTTGGTGGTATTTCATTGCTGCTGACATTTTAACTTTTTTTGCTATTAATAAAAATGTAACGACATTTTTGCAAAAAAATTACATTTTTCACTTTCTGTTGTAAATTTTTTTTAAAAAAAAACTACATTTCTATATAAATTTTTCTCTAAATTTATTGTTCTACATGTCTTTGATAAAAAAAAAATCCAATAAGTGTATATTTATTGGTTTGGGTAAAAGTTATAGCGTTTACAAACTATGGTGCAAAAAAGTGAATTTCGGCATTTTGAAGCAGCTCTGACTTTCTGAGCACCTGTCATGTTTCTTCAGGTGCTAGAATGCCAGGATAGTATAAATACCCCCCAAATGACACCATTTTAGAAAGAAGACACCCCAAAGTATTCGCGGAGGGGCATGGTGAGTTCATGTATAATTTCATTTTTTTTCACAAGTTAGCGGAAAATTACACTTTCTGAGGGAAAAAAATAATAATAAAGTTTCCATTTCTGCTAACTTCTGGCAAATAAAAAAAAAATCTCAGACGGACTCACTATGCCCCTCAGTTAATACCTTGGGGTGTCTACTTTCCGAAATGGGGTCATTTTTGGGGTGTGTTTTCTGTTCTGGCATTTTGGACGGGGCTAAATTGTGAGCAGCCATGTAAAAGCTAAAGGTACTCGTTGGAAATTGGGCCCCTTTGCGCACCCAGGCTGCAAAACAGTGTTACTCATGTGGTATCGCCGTACTCAGGAGAAGTAGGGCAATGTGTTTTGGGGTGTATTTTTACATATACCCATGTTGGGTGAGAGAAATATCTCTGTAAATGGTCAACTTTGCATAAAAAAATTTAAAAAGTTGTCGTTTACAGAGATATTTCTCACACAAAGTATGGGTATATATAAAAATACACCCCAAAACACATTGCCCTTCTTCTCCTGAGTACGGCGATACCACATGAGTGACACTTTTTTGCAGCCTGGGTGCGCAAAGGGGCCCTAATTCCAATGAGTACCTTTAGGATTTCACAGGGCATTTTTACGCATTTGGATTCTCACGCTTTTGGACCCCTAAAATGCCAGGGCAGTATAAATACCCCACAAGTGACCCCATTTTGGAAAGAAGACACCCCAAAGTATTCTGTGAGGGGCATGGAGAGTTTACAGAAAAAAAAATGTTTGCCACAAGTTAGCGGAAATTGATATATATATATATATTTTTTTTTTACAAAGTCTCATATTCCACTAACTTGTGACAAAAAATAAAATTTTACATGAACTCACCATACCCCTCACGGAATACCTTGGGGTGTCTTCTTTCTAAAATGGGGTCACATGTGAGGTGTTTGTACTGTCCTGGCATTTGAGGGTCTCCGCAATCATTACACGTATGGCCAGCATTAGGAGTTTCTGCGATTCTCCTTATATTGAGCATACGGGTAATGAGATTTTTTTTTTCCGTTCAGCCTCTGGGCTGAAAAAAAGAAAAATGAACGGCACTGATTTTTTCATTCGCATCGATCAATGTGGATGAAAAAATCTCTGCCAAAATCAGTGACTGCGGTGCGGTGGGCTGGGCGCTAACTACCTAACAAGTAGCTAACTAACTGGCGGTGATAAGGGACCCTTATGCCCCATTCACACGTCCGCAATTCTGTTTGCGGAACGGAATTGTGGACCCATTCATTTCTAAGGGGACAGACTTTGTCCCTCTCGGATCCGGAATTACGGATCCGCGCTTCCGGGTCTGCACTTCCGTTCCGCAAAAATATAGAACATGTCCTATTGTTGTCCGCAATTGTGGACAAGAAAAGGAATTTTCTATATAGTTCTGGCAATGTGTGGATCTGCAAAATGCGGAAAGCACATTGCTGGTGTCCGTGTTTTGAGGATCTGCGGATCCGTGGATCAGATCCGCGGATCCGTGGATCCACGGATCCGCAAAACACATATGGACGTCTGAATGGAGCCTTACAAGGGGTGTGATCAATGACAGGGGGGTGATCAGTGACAGGGGGGTGATCAGGGAATCTAGATGGGGTGATCAAGGGGTTAATAAGTGAGGGGGGGGGGTTAGTGTAGTGTTTGGTGCAACTTTACATAGCTACCTGGTCCTCTGGTGGTCGATCCCAGCAAATGGGACCACCAGAGGACCAGGTAGCAGGTGTATCAGACGCTGTTAACAAAACAGCGTCTGATATACATCTTTGATGCGATTTATTTCGCATCTACAGCCTGCCAGCGATTGATCATCGCTGGCAGGCTGTAGTACAAGTCCTGAGACGCACGGCACTCAGGAAGTCTCGTGTCTCGCGAGATGACGCGCCGAGGCGTCAACCCAGAACTACAGGACCGCCCGCCGGACGCATCCGTGCGTTAGGCGGTCTTGTAGTGGTTAACAAGGTTCCAAGTAGAACTTCAACATGCAACAAGAAGAAATGGGAGTGAGACAAAACATTTTTTGAGCACTCAATTTAATGAAAACAACGAATAAACTGAAACAGGCTGTTTTACAGCTGATCAAAAGTTTAGGACCACACCTCCAAAAAAAAACTAAACCCCCCCAAAACAGAAATCAAACTTCCAAACATGAACTCAGTACTGAGAAGCTCCGCCATTATTGTTGATCACTTCAAAAATTTGTTTCGGCATGCTTGATGCAATCGTTTCCATGAGGTGAGTGGGAACATTTCTCCAAGTGGTGAAGACTGACGCACGAAGGCCATCTACTGTCTGGAACTGTTGTCCATTTTTGTAAACTTCCCTTGTCATCCATCCCCAAAGGTTCTCAATTGGATTTAGATCAGGGGAAGATGCAGGATGGGCCAAAAGAGTGATGTTATTCTCCTGGGAGAAGTCCCTTGTCCTGCGGGCATTGTGTACTGTAGCGTTGTTCTGTTGAAAAACCCAGTCGTTACCACAGAGACGAGTGCCCTCAGTCACTAGGAATGTTCTCTGCAACATCTGGACATAGCCAGCGGCCGTTTGACGCCCCTGCGCTTCCTGAAGCTCCATTGTTCCACTAAAGGAAAAAGCACCCCTCCACTGTGGCGAGTAGAAAACATCTCAGGTGGCATCTGCTTGTTATGCCAGTACCGTTGGAAACCATCAGGACCATCAAGGTAAACATTTTTCTCATCAGAGAATAAAACTTTCTTCCACCTTTGAATGTGCCATGTTTGGTGCAAAGTCCAAACGAGCAGTTCTGTGGCGTTCAAGGAGACGAGGTCTTCGAAGACGTTTTGTTTTTGAAGCCTTTCAGTCTCAGATGCCGTCTGATGGTTATGGGGCTGCAGTCAGCACCAGTAAGGGCCTTAATTTGGGTTGAGGATCATCCAGTGTCTTGACGGACAGCCAATTGGATCCTCCGGCTCAGTGCTGGTCAAATAACCCCCAGGATCATTTAAGAAATTCCAAATGACTGTCTTACTGCGTCCTCGGCAGCGATGGCGCGCTGTTAGAGACCCTGCTTATGCAGTTCAACAACCCGACTACGTTCAAAAAGGGAGAGGTTTTTTGCCTTTGCCATCACAACGTGTGACTACCTGACAGAAAATGCCAATGAATCCACATCTTTGCACAGATCTGGCCTTTTAAAGGCATGTGGTCCTAAAATTTGGATCAGCTGAAAAACAGCCTGTTTCACGTTAATCGTTATTTTCAATTAATTGAATGCTCAAAAAATGTTTTGTCTCACTCTAATTTCTTCTTGTTGCATGTTGAAGCTCTACTTGGTACCTTGTTACGATCCAACAATGTAAAATATGATTTTTTGCCATTTTTCAAGTGGTCTTAAACCTTTGATCAGGGTTGTATAATTGTATGGGGTAGCTATTTATTTTTTATTTTAACCCCTTAAGGACGAAGGGCGTACATGTACGCCCTTGCGTCCTGGTACTTAAGGACCAAGGGCGTACATGTACGCCCTGTGTTTAAACTGCTACTGCACCCGATGTGGGCGCGGTAGCAACATGGTTCCTGCTGATGTAGATTAGTAGGAACCATGTTCTAATGCCGAGGGGGGTCATGTGACCCCCCCGTATCGGCAATCGCTGCAAACAGCAGGTCAATTCAGACCTGCGGTTTGCAGCGGTTTTAGCGATCTCTGATCGCGGGGATCAGAGAGTTAATTGCCCCAAATATACATTTTAAACCCCCCTGCAGCCCCCAATCTTGTTATGGCGGCGGGGGTGCAGGGGGGGTGGTTGCGGAGAGGCGGCGCCTCCCTTGTAATAATTCCCTGGTGTCTAGTGGTTCTATCAGAGTGCCAGCACATTGCTGGCACTCTGATAGAAAAACGGCTGGCATCTGTGCTGCAGATGCCAGCCGCTTAACCCTTCTTACCGCGGTCCGGACGGACCGCGGTATGGAAGGTGTTAACAGGGAGGGAGCTCCTCCTCTTCCCATCGGGGGCTGCTGTGCCTATGCAGCCCCCCAGGATGAGATCGCAGAGGGAGGGAGCTCCTCCTCCCCATCCATCACCCACTACTCTCTAATGGCAGTGGGTGATGGTTACCATGGCAGCAGGATGCTTTCAGAAGCGTCCTGCTTGCCATGGTAGTAGTGCTCTGGTCAGACTTCTGCTAAAGGCAGAAGTCTGACCAGACTGTAAAGTGAAAATACAGTGCAGTACACTATATAGTGTACTGTACTGTATTATACTGACATCAGATCCACTGGATCTACAAGAACCAAGTGGGTCTGGGTCCAAAAAATGTAAAAAGTGAAAAAGTAAAAATAAAAAAAAACACAAATCACTGAATAAAAAGTAAAAAAAATAAAATACACTACACATATTAGGTATCGCCGCGTCCGTAAAAAACAGCTCTATAAAAATATCACATGACTGAACCCCTTACGTGAACGCCATAAAAAAAAAATGGTGTAAATAAGCCATTTTTTGGCACCTTACATCACTAAAAGTGTAATACAAAGCGATCAAAAAGGCGTATGCCTCCCAAAATAGTACCAATCTAACCGCCATCTCATCCCGCAAAAAATGAGCCCCTTCATAAAACAATTGACCAAAAAATAAAAAAACTATGCCTCTCAGACTAAAACATGATTTTTTTTGTTTCAAAAATGCTTTTCAGTGTTAAATGTAAAAAAATAAAAAAAAAGTAGACATATTGGGTATTTCCACGTCCGTAAGAATCTGCTCTATAAAAATATCACATGACCTAACCCCTCAAGTAAACACTGTAAAAAAAAAAAAAAAAAAAAAAATTTGTCAAAAAGCCATTTTTTTGTCACCTTACATCACAAAAAGTGTAATAGCAAGCGATAAAAACGTCATATGACCCCCCAAATAGTGCCAATCTAACCGCCACCTCATCCTGCAAAAATTATACCCAACCTGAGACAATCGCCTAAAAACTGAAAAAAATATGGCTCTCAGACTATGGAGACACTAAAACATGTTTTTTTGTTTCAAAAGGATATTATTGTGTAAAACCAAAATAAATAAAAAAGTATACATATTGGGTATCGTCGCGTTCGTAACGACCTGCTCTATAAAAATATAACATGACCTAATCCCTCAGGTGAACGCCGTAAACATAAAAAATAAAAACGTTGTAAAAAAAGTCATTTTTTTGTCACCTTACATCACAAAAAGTGTAATAGCAAGTGATCAAAAAGTCATATGCACCCCAAGATAGTACCATTCAAACCGCCATCTCATCCCGCAAAAAATGAGCCCCTACATGAGCCCAGGACAATTGCCCAAAAAAAAACCTATGGCTTTCAGAATGTTGAGACACTAAAAAATCATTTTTTTTTCAAAAATGCTTTATTATGTAAAACTGAAACAAAAAACCCCAAAAAGTAGACATATTTGGTATTGTCGCGTCCGTAACAACCTGCTCTATAGAAATAGAACACAATCTAACCTGTCAGTTCAACGATGTAAATAACAAAAAATACAAAACTGTCCCAAAATAGCTATTTTTTTGCAAATTATCCATTTTAATCCATTTTTCCAGTAACAAAGCAAGGGTTAACAGCCAAACAAAACTCAATATTTATTGCCCTGATTCTGTAGTTTGCAGAAACACCCCATATGTGGTCGTAAACTGCTGTATGGCCAAACGGCAGGGCGTAGAAGGAAGGGAACGCCATATGGTTTTTAGAAGGCAGATTTTGCTGGACTGGTTATTTGACACCATGTTCCATTTGAAGCCCCCCTGATGCACCCCTACAGTGGAAACTCCAAAAAAGCGACCCCGTTTTGGAAAGTACGGGATAAGGTGGCAGTTTTGTTTGTATTATTTTAGGGTAAATATGATTTTTGGTTGCTCTATATTACACTTTTTTTGAGGCAAGGTAACAAAAGATAGAAATTCCGAAATTTTATCTCCATTTGCCAATAACTTGTGGAACACCTAAAGGGTTAACAAAGTTTGTAAAATCAGTTTTGAATACCTTGAGGGGTGTAGTTTCTTAGATGGAGTCACTTTTTTGGAGATTCTACTCTAGGGGTGCATCAGGGGGGCTTCAAATGGGACATGGTGTCAAAAATCCAGACCAGCAAAATCCGCCTTCCAAAAACCATATGGCGTTCCCTTACTTCTGTGCCCTGCCGTTTGGCCATGCAGCAGTTTAAGCCCAAATATGGGGTGTTTCTGAAAACTACAGAATCGGGGCAATACAAATTGAGTTTTGTTTGGCTGTTAACCCTTGCTTTGTTACTGGAAAAAATGGATTCAAACGGAAAATTTTCCAAAAAATCGAAATTCTGAAATTTTATCTCCATTTGCCATTAACTCTTGTGGACAACCTAAAGGGTTAATGACGTTTGTAAAATCAGTTTTGAATACCTTGAGGGGTGTAGTTTCTAGCATGGGGTCATTTTTGGATGGTTTTTATTATGTAAGCCTCACAAAGTGACTTCAGACCTGAACTGGTCCCTAAAAGTGGGTTTTTGAAAATTTCTGAAAAATTTCAAGATTTGCTTCTAAACTTCTAAGCCTTGTAACGTCCCCAAAAATAAAATGGCATTCCCAAAATGATCGATACATGAAGTAGACATATGGGGAATGTAAATCAATAACTTTTTTGGGCGGTATTACTATGTATTATAGAAGTAGAGAAATTGAAACTTGGAAAATTGCTAATTTTTCAAAATTTTTGGTAAATTTGATATTTTTTTATAAATAAAAATGAAATTTTTCGACTTCATTTTACCAGTGTCATGAAGTACAATATGTGACGAAAAAACAATCTCAGAATGGCCTGGATAAGAAAAAGCGTTTTAAAGTTATCACCACATAAAGTGACACTGGTCAGATTTGCAAAAAAGGGCCTGGTCCTAAGGTGAAAATGAGCCCGGTCCTTAAGGGGTTAATAAACTCCTTGGCGTGGAGACGCACACTTCCTTCCTGTAATTTATATCTATAGGCCCGGTAGAAAAGTTCAGCTTTGGCCCCCAGTGCAATTTTGATCACCAGCTGCAGCTTTACTGGGTCTCTTAATTAACCCATCAATGCAGCACTAGCAGACAAGTCCATTGATAAATGATCAGCAGCAAAGGCACCAAGATGAATGTTTTGACAGGTGTATATATATATATATATATATATATATATATATATATATAATGTTATCTGTAGGACTTTTCTAACACGGCAGGCTTCGATACAGTGGCTGAGCTATATGTATAGTAGTATACCTCTATAATGCAGTGACCAAATAATGTTCAGATACATTTTCTGTGTAAAGTGATTGCAGTGCACTTACATCTTCCATGATTGGAGTTGTCTGCTTCCCAATACAAAGTGCAGCAGTTAAGGTATATGACAGATGGAGAGGGCTTCCACACCACCTTCTACTTTTTGTACAGTTCTATGCATGCACTTACTTACTGGTGTCAGCCAGTGTATGATCAGCTAACTTTAATCTACTTGGGCTGTAGGTCCTGAAGGACCTTACATTAGTTAGTGGTTAGTGAAGGTGCAGAATAATCATCTATACCAGTGTTTCCCAACCAGTGTGCCTCCAGATGTTGCAAAACTACAACTCCCAGCATGCCCGCACAGCCAAAGGCTGTCCGGGCATGCTGGGAGTTGTAGTTTTGCAACAGCTGGAGGCACACTGGTTGGGAAACACTGATCTATACAGCTCAGGAGTCTCTTCATTACAGACATGTGCTGCTTTTCTCTTTTCCACAGCCTACCTTCCTTGACCATACAGTATGCTGCTACTTTTTTTCATTAAAATGTTAATGGCCACTGTTCTGCCTCTCCAGTCTAAGCACTACAATGTGATCTCTGAACTTACAGTTGTGATGAGATGGCAATAACTGCAGTCTTAGGTGAATTGGCTGACAGTGACTCGATCCAAACGACACCTTGTAGATCCTGAAGAAGTTTATTCCAAACTGTGCAGATCATACACCGATGAACAAATGGATAGGTCAAAAAATCATGCTGTGAGCAGCTAACAGGAGCATGTAGCTGAGATGAGGGTTGAAGCCAGAATGAAGAAGAAGGGAGGAGACAAGAGAGAAAGCAAAAGCTAGGGAAAGAGAGAAGAGACACACATAATGAAAAAGCAAACCATGCATGTGTAACATGACAGCCACCTTTCTGACAGTAGGGGATGTCCAGTAGCCTGTGCCTTCATAAATCTATCTCCCCTGTCTCCACCACTCCAGCATCTCAGTGCCTCAAATTATGATACACATACTTCTAGACATCAGAGGAGATCTACTGCAAACCCCTACAGTTACACTAGTGGCTAAAATGAATGGGAGCCAAGTAACAGAGAAATGCCGTAGTTTATTACTGTGTACAGGGAATATAAAAACTCTACACACCCCTGTTAAAATGTCAGGTTTCTGTGCTGTAAAAAAATGAGACAAAGATAAATCATTTCAGAACTTTTTCCACCCAATTGAAAAACAAACTGAAATCTTTTAGGTGGAGCGAAGAAAACAAAAAAAAACTAAAATAATGTGGTTGCATAAATGTACACACCCTCTTATAACTGGGGATGTAGCTGTGTTCAGAATTAAGCAATTAAGTGTTCAAAATTAAGCATTCAAAATCATGTTAAATAGGAGTCAGCATACACATGCCATCATTTTAAGTGCCTCTGATTAACCCCAAATAAAGTTCAGCTGCTCCAGTTGGTCTTTCCTAAAATGTTCTTAGTTGCATCCCACAGCAAAAGCCACGGTCCACAGAGACCTTCTAAACCATCAGAGGGATCTCATTCTTAAAAGGTATAAGTCATGAGAAGGGTACAAAAGAATTTCCAAGGCCTTAGATATACCATGGAACACAGTGAAGACAGTCATCATCAAGTGGAGAAAATATGGCACAACAGTGACATTACCAAGAACTGGACGTCTCTCCAAAATTGATAAAAGACGAGAAGAAAACTGGTCTGGGAGGCTACCAAAAGACCTACAGCAACATTAAAGGAGCTGCATAAATATCTGGCAAGTACTGGCGATGTGGTACATGTGACAACAATCCCCTATATTCTTCATATGCTCGGGCTATGGGTAGAGTGGCAAGACGAAAGCCTTTTTTTTACAAAGAAAAACATCCAACATTTTGCAAAAACAAATCTGAGGTCTCCGAAAAGCATGTTTAAAACGTGTTATGGTCTGATGAAACCAAGGTTGAACTTTAATTTCAAGATCACTGCCATTGTTAACCCTGTAGCCTTCCATCTTGAATTTCCTCAGGCTTTGAAAATTCATAACATATTTCATAAGTCTTTGTTAAAGAAATGTGTCGAACCTGTTAAGCCATCCTCCTTGCCTCCCGCTCCTGTCATCGAGGACGGTAATTTAGAATTTCAAATCAGCAGGATTGCGGACTCCCGAGTTCTCTGTAGATCCCTCCAGTATCTCGTCCACTAGAAGGGTTACGAACCAGAGGCAAAGATGTGGGTTCCAGCGGCCGATGTTAATGCGAATTGTCTGGTCAAGGCCTTTCACAGAACCCATCCTGATAAGGTCGGTGCTGGGTGCCTGGAGGTCACCCGTAGAAGGGGGGTTACTGTCACAGTCCCTCAGGTGACTGATGTCAGGAGATCAAGGAGACTGGCCGAGCATGGAGGAATCTAACAGCCTCCTTGATTTCTCTTAATTCAGTGTTGATAGGGTTAATGACCACTTCTCTTGTCTCAGCTGTTGCTCAGTGGTCATCACTTCTACCCTTTATAGTCTGACCCCCACCCTTCTTACTATGCAGTAGATTGCTTAATTTGATTTTGAAAGAGCTGGTGTGTGGTTCTCCCCGGTTTCCTGCTCATCCTTCTAAAACAGAAGCTAAGTGTCTCTCTTGTTTGTATTTTGTCTTTTCCCTTTGGTTGTTGTTACTAGGCCTCAGGGAGATGCTTTTTCCTTCATATTGGAAGGAGCAGGTTGTCTCAGCCCTGCCAATATCTTTAGGGCTCCTCAGGGTCTCTAGGGCTTCCAGGTTCCTGTGTATGGGAATTTCTACCTTTAATGGGTGCTAATACGGTTAGGATTCAGGGCCAGGTGTAGGGTTCTCTAGTTGGTGATCCTTTTCCTTTCCTTGCGTTGAGTCCTTGTGGCTTTTCCCTTTTCCCCTAGTTGTCGGTTTAGTGTTTACTCCTTTACCTCATCTATGACATATATGCCATCATGGCTGAGCAGCCGGACAGGAAAACTCACCAATATGTAGTTTATACAAGTGCCAGAACATAGTGTGTAGTGACGGCCCGACCTCTCAGCCCCCAAGGCAGCTCTGCAAGTGGAGGCAACCAGTCTCCAAATCATTTCTGGAGAACTTCTTTAATGAAAGGAGGAAAAGTTTAAAGAATTACTTAAACACACACTTTTCCTGCCAACCAGGGAATATGATGATATGATAGTAGAATCAGAACATAAATGTCAGATCTCAAAAATCTCATGCAAGTATTGTTTCTTATCATCTTTATTAATATATTATTTAAGAAAATAAACAATTCAGAGTTTATATCAATAACTATTCAGAGTTTATATCACTTGTTTTTAGTATCAAAGAAAGAGAAAATTCCTACTCTATTCAACCACCCATCCATTCCCGGGAATAAGAAAGAAAAAAGAGATTGGGTGGACCGTAGCATAGACTCCAACCAAAGTATCCAAGCATTTAATCTATAGAAATCACAATTACTCAAAGAGGGAAATATCTTCAATTGCTACCACTGTCTCTTAAAAATGCTCCCCTCCCCCATACAGTGCTTCTTCTGCTGCCACTAAGAAGTGACGGGGCCCTCAGGTAATCAGTGTGAATGCATGATTCACTAACATGCTGTGTATAATATATGGGTTCTGGCATTCCCTTGTCTCAGCAGAGCAAGTGTACGGAAAAGGAAAGCATATTTATCTCATGATCCTCCCAACACTTGCACTCTTGTTGTCTCTGCAAAGCCGCTAAAACTCCAAAGACTTTATAATTATAAGACCACTATGTAACCAACATTTTGTTTGGAGGGGCACATGAACATTTACATATTGAAGATATTGGGGATGTATGCTGAGAATAAGGAGGCACATAAGTAGGCAGGGTGTAGTATCATGTAGGTGATACGCTATTGTAATGGGTGGCGGAGGCTCCAGAATACAGGGCTAAATGAGATGTCTAACTCTGTCAATCAAAGGGGAGAGGGGAGTGACTAGAGGAGATGGGTGGGAGAATAGCAGTGCTCTAAGGCCTCTGGCCTGCCTCCTGGTGCTTGAAAGAGCTAATTTGCATAACAATAAAATGCTCACATCTCGGGAATACTGATATTTGGAAACCTAACTGAATTATCTTTTTAATCAGCATGATAACCCCTACCAGGCAGTGTACCTGGTTTAACAGAGCAGATCATCCTAATGGAGGCTCTTTAAAAATTTCTTAGATTGTGCACAAGTTAAAATGGACAATTGCCAAATGTATTACACATTAAAGTAAAACTGATAAAAACCCTGGTCACAGGCCAATGATATGTTATTCAGTTGGTTATGCATGCTGAGCTCAGTCCTATATTGCAGACCTATTACATTTTATTAAATTATCTCTTATACGTCCAGTAAATAATGTATATGGATGCTATATTTCTTATTCCCCAGTTGTCTCCATGACAGCACACCTGAGACTGCCTTCCCCTGATAGGACAGGAAACAAAACACAGAGTTTTAGGCTACGTTCACATGATGACATTTGTCGCGCGACAAATAGGGCACAACTTCACTGCAACATTTGTCGCACAACAATTTTTATAATGGGAGTCTATGGTGTCGCATTGCGACATGCGACATGCTGCGACAGCGACGCGACAGTCGCAGAAAAACCCATCTTGAATGGATTTTTTGCTACTGTCGCATCGCAGTTGCAGCATTTTACATGTCGCAATGCGACACCATAGACTCCCATTATAAAAATTGTAGCGCGACAATAGTGCGACTTTTTGTCGCGCGACAAATGTCGTCGTGTGAACGTAGCCTTAAAACTCCACCCATCCCCCCCAGAGATGTGCTGGGAGCTTCCACTGGAGGTTCTTGGCCGAAATGTGTGTTATTTTTATTCTGGGTCCGCATCCATTCTGCAAAACTGGACCTATTTATTTTAATGGGGCCGCAAAAGATGTGCACGGCACACCGATTGCTGTCTGCTTCTGTAGTTCCGTGGCCCTGCAAGAAATATAGAGCACATCCTATTCTTGTCTGCAATCGTGGTCAAAAATAGGCATTTCTATATAGGGCTGGCCCTGTGCGTTCCGCAAAATGCAGAATGAACAAGTATCCATAATTAAAGTCCTTTTAACTTCTGTATGGGAAGCCGATGTATTTTGTTCTTCTTGTTCAACCTTCAAGCACAGTCGGCGCTCTGGCCGGCAGCAGTCGCTTGTGCTAGGGAACTTGCAGGTTCCGTGTCCGGGAACTTCTGCGTGTGACGTCACCGCAATCGTTACGGATGCCTCCAGGGGACAAAAAGGTCCCCAACGTGTTTCAGAGCCTAGTGGGCTCCTTGTCAGGGGTGGTACGTCCTACTGGTCCTGGGGTTTAAATTAGCATCATGTTCCCATGGCAACATCTGCCTCACACATCAATTTAGAACTGTTCTCTTTCTTCTTACACAGATAGATCTCACATCCATATATTCAAGTGATCCACATGTACGGTACTTATTAGAAGGCAAATAATTCGATCTCCTGATTTAAACCATTGGGGGCTAGGCTGTTTAATTCGAAAATCCACTTACTTTCCTTTCATGACATGTATTTGATATAATTTCCCCCTCTTTTTTTATTGGCACCTTTTCTATGCCTCCGATTGTGGATCCCATAAATTTCCCTGCATGGAATTGAGAATAATGGCGGGACAGTGGATGTCCATCAAATTTTTTGTATATTGTTAATGTGTTTTCTGATCCTGATTTTTAATGCCCTTTTAATTCTCCCCACATAGATTTTTTGGCAGGCGCACCTTATGTAGTATATAACTCCCTTGGTGTTGCACGTGATAAAGTGGTCGATTTTATGTGATGGTATTATCTCTTATTTCCAAAATCCTTTTTTAGTACTACTTCTCTGAGTTAGTCATATCCGATCTTATTGAGGGCGCTATTATGTTAGATAAATTTGGTGCCCTCCTGAATATAAACGACGAGTGTAATGGAATCATTTCACCAATCTGTTTATTGTCTCAGAATTTCCCAATGCTGTCAATCGCATATGACTAACTCAGAGAAGTAGCCTTAAAAAAGGATTTTATCCCTGTAAAATGTGCACAAACTGTAGATTGACAAAAAAACACACTAAAGGACCCATACTGGAAATAAGAGATAATACCATCACCTATAAAATCGACCAGTTTATTACGTGCAACACCAAGGGAGTTATATACTACATAAAGGGCCCCTGCCAAAAAATCTATGTGGGGACAACTAAACGGGCATTAAAAATCAGGATCAGATAACACATTAGCAATATACGAAAAAAAATTTGATGGACATCCACTGTCCCACCATTATTCTCAATTCCATGCAGGGAAATATATGGGTTTCAAATTCGGAGGCATAGAAAAGGTGCCAATAAATAAAAGAGGGGGAAATTATATAAAATACATGCCACGAAAGGAAAGTAAGTGGATTTTCAAATTAAACAGCCTAGCCTCCAATGGTTTAAATCAGGAGATCAAATGATTTGCCTTCTAATAAGTACAGTACATGTGGATCACTTTAATATATGGATGTGGGATCTATCTGTGTAAGAAAAAAGAGAACAGTTCTAAATTGATGTGTGACATTGCCATGGGAACATGATGCTAATTTAAACCCCAGGACCAGTAGGACGTACCACCCCTGACAAAGGAGCCCGCTAGGCTCCGAAACGCGTTTGAGACCTTTTTGTTCCCTGGAGGCATCCGTAACGATGGCGGTGACGTCACACGCAGAAGTTCCCGGACACGGAACCTGCAAGTTCCCTAGCACAAGCGACTGCTGCCGGCCGGAGCGCCGACCGTGCTTGAAGGTTGAACAACAAGCAGAAAATACTTCCCATACAGAAGTAAAAAGGACTTTTCACCAATCCATCGATTTAGTGAACAGCTAATAACGACTTCCATATATTAATAACTCAGATCCACTGTATTTATATCACTCACAACACTCTGTATAACAACTCCGTAACCAGCGCAGGTGTCTTACTCTGGTCCTTTGAACCAGATCCCCACTACGGACGTATTTTTCCTGTGAGTCAAATCAGCAGACTCCTCATATATACCTAGCAGAGGTCCCCTGCCGGGGAAAGGAGAACTATATTAACGGCAGCGCAGGTTGGCCAATCTATTTTGTAACTTTTGTTTTGTACTATAATCAAAAAAGAAAAACATTATCCGTCTGTAGCAGTCACCACAAATGATAACAAAAGGAGTCATGCCATTGTTCTCCCCTACCACTTCTTGCTCTGTCATTGCTGCCAGTGAACACCAAATGGTTTGATGGCTGGAGGAGCTTTTAAACTAGGATCTGGGTGGTCATACTAATAAGGGGTAGATAGAGAGTGGGATATAAGAGGGGACAGTGGCTATTTAGTGGGGGCTGGGGTTAGTGAGTAAAGTAGGGAGAAGACTGGACAGAACTATACACCGATGAAAAATAGAACTGCTAGTAACAAGAACCTGTTACATACAAACATCAATTAAGGTAACCCAAAAATCCCAGATATTCACTTTACAGGTAATAGTAATTTTAAATGTATTTTCACAAATACCAGAAGTCTAGCTGGAGGTTATGGTCCTAAAAGAACACATAGATGTAGTTGGTGTGGCTGAGACATGGTTGAATTCTTCTCATGACTGGGCTGTAGATATTGAGGGAAAGACAGGGTCAATAGAAAGGGTGGTGGCGTGTGGCTTTATGTGAGGAGTTATCTGAAGACAAGTGTGAAAGAGGCAATTGTGGATGAGGATGTGGAAACCATAGGGGTGGAAGTTCTAAAGGATATAAACACTGAAAAAATAATACTTGTTATCTATAGATCCGCTAACATCACAGAGGAGATAGAAACGCAAATGTATAACCAAATAGAGCGGGCTGCATAGGCTGGTACAGTGGTCATAATGGAAGATTTTAACTTGCCAGACATTGACTGGGGTCATGGTTCGGCCTGAACCGCAAAGGGGAGAAGATTCCTCAACTTGCTGCAGGACTACTTTATGGGCCAGTTTGTAGACGCTCCCACTTGGAGCAATGCTATGTTGGATCTGGTAATTTCTAATGATGCAGAGCTTGTTACTGTTCGAGAAACACTAGGTAATAGTAACAGCAAAAAATGCTATTTTGGCAATTGAATTTCACCCCTGAACAAAATATACCCTTTCACGGACAGATTAACACTTGGCCTGCAACTGCTGGAACACCAGATTCAGGGTTTTGCTATTTTGGCAATTGAATTTCACCCCAGAACAAAATATACCCTTTTACGGACAGATTAACACTTGGCCTGCAACTGCTGGAACACCAGATTCAGGGTATTGCTATTTTGGCAATTGAATTTCACCCCAGAACAAAATATACCCTTTTACGGACAGATTTAAACTAGGCCTGCAACTGCTGGAACACCAGATTCAGGGTATTGCTATTTTGGCAATTGAGTTTCACCCCTGAACAAAATATACCCTTTTACGGACAGATTAACACTTGGCCTGCAACTGCTGAAACACCAGATTCAGGGTATTGCTATTTTGGCTATTGAATTTCACCACAGAAAATGATCTATCCTTGCCAGACAGCAGACAGTATCACACTTGGCTAGCCAAAGATGGAACACCAGATTTAGGGGATTGGTGTTTTTGCAATTGTATTTAACCCCTTAATAAAATATAGAAATTGCTATCCTGAGTTTCTAGGGGTGACAATAAGCACAGCCAAGTCCCTGATGTAGGATATAGCAAAAAAAAAACCCTAGTATTGATGGATTGATGGAATTGGTGGCAGCTTGTTCTGGTGCACCACAAGTCACAAAATGGCTGCCGATCACCCCAGAAAAAAGTGACAGAAAAACGCTCTGTGCAGCCTAAAAAACAGTGAGCAATTAACTAGCAGAAGTTGAATCATTCACAGCTGTAGATCGATCAGTTCATTAGGTGCTGTTGCTGACTTTTCCCTGCCTAATCTCGCCCTCACAGAAGCTGTGTCCTCTCCTAACACTAATCAGAGCAGTGTGACGTGCGGCGCTACGTGACTCCAGCTTAAATAGAGGCTGGGTCACATGCTGCACTTGGCCAATCACAGCCATGCCATTAGTAGGCATGGCTGTGATGGCTTCTTAGGGCAAGAAGTAAAACGCTAGCTGATTGGCTGCTGTGCAGCCCTTCAGAAAGCAGGAAGAAATCGCCGAACAACGGACCCGAGCCCAAACTTTTTTGAAAATGTTCGGGTCTGGGTCCCGAACACCCCAGAATTCGGTACGAACCCGAACTATGCTCGAACTGTTCGCTCAACACTAGTGTTACCAGTTGGGGATGTGTCCCTGTACAGTCTTGATGCTTTTCCATTAGTGCTGCCAGTGTCAGACTGTGCAGGGACACACTATCAACTGGTAACACATATCTATACCTTCATTGCAAACTGTTAGTAATTCATTCACAACTTCTAGTAGGAGGAATAAAGGAATGGCACATCAGAGAATCATAGTAGTTTCTAAAACAGAAAAGTCAGGAGAGGTTACAGGACCTCTTTAACATATTCATTCCTGAGAATGGAAGCAATAGGCCCCTTTCACACGGGCGAGTATTCTGCGCGGGTGCAATGCATGACGTGAACGCATTGCACCTGCACTGAATCCTGACCCATTCACTTCAATGGGGCTGTGCAGATGAGCGCTGATTTTCACGCATCACTTGTGCTTTGCGTGAAAATCGCAGCAGGGTTTATATTTTCTGCGTTTTTCACGTAACTCAGGCCCCATAGAAATTAATGGGGCTGCGTAAAAATCGCATCCACAAGTGCGCATGCGGTGCGATTTTCACGCATGGTTTCTAGGAGATGATAGGGATGAGCAACCGCGGACCCCATAAAAGTGTATTCACTGTACTATTTTCACTTATAACATGGTTATAAAGGAAAATAGCTTTCTTAATACAGAATGCTTACTAAAATGTAAATTGAGGGGTTAAAAAATAAAAATAAATTAACTCCACTCATCCAACTGATCACGCAGCTGGGCATAGTCTTCTTTTTTCTTCTTTGAGGACCCGCAAAAGGACATTTGATGACATAATCACGCTCACCACATGGTAAGCGCGATTACATCATCAAAGGTCCTTTTGCAAGTCCTGAAAGAAGAAGAAAGAATACGATGCCGGCTGCGTGATTAAGTGAATGAGGCGAGTTAATTTTTTTTATTTTTTAACCCTTCAAGGCACATTTTACTTAGCATTCTGTATTAAGAATGCTATTATTTTCCCTTATAACCATGTTATAAGGGAAAATAATAAAATCTACACTATACTGAACCCAAACGCGAACTTTAGTGAAGAAGTTTGGGTCTGGATATTACATTCAGTTTTTCATCACACGCGTGCAAAATGCATTGCACTCGTGCGGAAAAAACTGTACAACGCTGACTGAAATTGCATGTGCACTCCCGCAATGCACCTGGGACACATCCGGAGCAAATCCGGAACGTCCGTGTGTATAATTGTCCTGATGAAGAGGGCTATATGCCCTTGAAACGTGTTGACAGCAATAAAACCACTTTATACTACGCATCTAGTCTGACATCTTGCCCAGCAGCGCCAGTGAAGTGTAGTGATGTCGCGAACATAAAATTTTCAGTTCGCGAACGCGAACTTCCGCAAATGTTCGCAAACAGGCGAACCGGGCGAACTGCAATAGACTTCAATAGACAGGCGAATTTTAAAAACCAAAGGGACTCTTTCTGGCCACAATAGTGATGGAAAAGTTGTTTCAAGGGGACTAACACCTGGACTGTGGCATGCCGGAGGGGGATTCATGGCAAAACTCCCATGGAAAATTAAGTAGTGGACGCAGAGTCGGGTTTTAATCCATAAAGGGCATAAATCACGTAACATTCCTAAATTGTTTGGAATAACATGCTTTAAAACATCCAGTGTGTGTATACGATCAGGTATGATGTTGTATCGATCAGGTAGTGTAAGGGTTACGCCCGCTTCACAGACATTGAAAGACCAAACTCCCCTTTTAATGCACCGCAAACAACCGCAAACAGTCCATTTGCACAACCGCAAACTCCTCATTTGCACAAGGTTGGATACCAAGCTAGCCATATCCCGGTGATGTCATTGAAGGTTTCTTCCTCCACCTAGCCACGTACAACACCAAGGGTCCCCAAAAGGTCAATTGAATTGATTTTTCGAACAGGGAGATGGTTAAAAAAACGCTGGCTCCCTCCCCTTTGTTTTAATCCACGGTCACTGCGTCTGCGCAGTGCAATTTACTCTCACACCCGATATGAGTGGTATTTTCTGTAGTACTATTCTCATCAGTTTAATCCCTGTTACGTCCCCAATCTGGGGTCCATCTATTGAATTGATTTTTCAAACGGGGAGATGGTTAAAAAAACGCTGGCTCCCTCCCTTTTGTTTTAATTCACGGTCACTGCGTCTGCACCGTGCAATTTACTGTCACACCCGATATGAGTGGTGTCTTAACTAGTACTATTCCTATCAGTTTAATCCCTGTTACGTCCCATATCAGGGATTGCCTTTTGTGAAAAAAAATGTAGGCCGGGTACCTTCGACTGCCTTTACAGTGACAGACCAAACTCTCATACACCAAACTGAATAGATTTTAGGAATCGGGAGAAAAAGCAGCTTGGTCGGTCCTCTTACTCCCAAATTGGGGTACTGCGCGTGCACAGAGCAATGTGCAGTGACACCCTATATGAGTGGTGTCTTAACTAGTACTATTCCTATCAGTTTAATCCCTGTTACGTACCCTATCCGGACTAAAGTGTAAAAATTAAATGCCTTATTTATCAGCAAGCTACTGTGCCACCCGGTATGAGTGGTGGTGGGCACTGGCAGTGGGCCCACTACAGTCTGTGGAAGTCGGCCTGACACACTGGCAGTAGGCAAGCAACTGAAATTAAACTAAAGTGTAAAAATTAAATGTCTGTGCCACCCGGTATGAGTGGTGGTGGGCACTGGCAGTGGGCACACTACAGTCTGTGGAAGTCGGCCTGACACACACTGGCAGCAGGCAAGCAACTGAAATTAGACTAAAGTGGAAAAATTAAATGCCTGTGCCACACGGTATGAGTGGTGGTGGGCACTGGCAGTGGGCCCACTACAGTCTGTGGAAGTCGGCCTGACACACACTGGCAGCAGGCAAGCAACTGAAATTAGACTAAAGTGTAAAAATTAAATGCCTGTGCCACCCGGTATGAGTGGTGGTGGGCACTGGCAGTGGGCACACTACAGTCTGTGGAAGTCGGCCTGACACACACTGGCAGCAGGCAAGCAACTGAAATTAGACTAAAGTGTAAAAATTAAATGCCTGTGCCACCCGGTATGAGTGGTGGTGGGCACTGGCAGTGGGCACACTACATTCAGTGGAAGTTAGCCTGACACACTCTGGCAGGCAACTAACCTTAGATTAAACTGTAAAAATGAAATGCCTTTTTTTGATGCAAAGTCCTGTGCCACCCGGTATGAGTGGTGGGCACTGGCAGTGGGCACACTACAGTCTGTGAGCCTGCAGCTCCTCACACACGGGCAAGCCAGGCAACTGCAATATATATATGGAGAAAAAAAAAAAAAGACTAATGTAGCAGCCCTAAAAAGGGCTTTTTGGGGTGCTATCAGGACGCTGTCCTTACAGCAGAGATCAGATGAGTCTTTCAGGACTGGAGTGGACACTGAATACACTAGCCTAGCTATCGATTTCCCTATTAAATCAACAGCAACTACACTCTCCCTCCTCTCACTAAGACTGCAGCTTCAGAATGAATCTAAAATGGATGCTGTGCAGGAGGTGGGAGGGTCTGGGAGGGAGGGTATGCTGCTGATTGGCTGGAATGTGTCTGCTGACTGTGAGGTACAGGGTCAAAGTTTGCTCAATGATGATGTATAGGGGGCGGACCGAACATTGCATATGTTCGCCTGCCGAGGCGAACGCGAACAAGCTATGTTCGCTGGGAACTGTTCGCCGGCGAATAGTTCGGGCCATCTCTAGTGAAGTGGTTCCGGTATCTACTTTTTATCTTCTCATTTACAATGTGAAAGAGGCCATACTATAGAGCAAATTATGCAGAATGCCTGGCAAAATCTAACCACAAAGTAACAGTGCTTTTTCTCCTGATAATGAAAAATTTGGGCTAAAGCAACATTTTATTGTAAAAATTCATTCACTAGGCCCTGTCTAAAAATTCCTTGGGGGGTATTTGCAAAATGGAGTCATTTTTTGGGTCTCCACTGTAGATACCTCAGGATCTATTCCAGCAAAAGTTGCCCTCGAAAAGCCAAATGGCTCTCCTTACCTTCAGAGCCCTGTAGTGTGCCCATACAGCAGTTTACAACCACATATTGGATGTTTCTGTAAAGTGCAGAATCAGGGTAATCAATATTAAGGTTTGTTTTGTTGTTACCGTTTGCTGTGTTATAGGAAAAAAAACTGATGTTTTTAATATTGGAATACATCTGATGTGGGAGTGTACCTATCTCTCCCCCTTTTGGTGGAGGTAGTTCACATTTTATCTGACATTTTCATTCCCCAGTACCTCTAGATCCTGCTATAGGTCTTTTTGGTCCTCTACAGGAGGATCAATGGACACATTATATACAGATATTTTAGGGGAATAAACTATATATGGCTCAGTAAACCATTGCTTTGATATGGATGTATACACATTCTCCTCCATCTATGTGGAATCCATTAGTTAATTCAATGATACGTTTTGAACATATTCTGTTTAAAGGGCTTGTCTCACTTCAGCAAATGGCATTTATCATGTAGAGAATGTTAATACAAGGCACTTACTAATGCATTGTGATTATCCATATTGCCTTCTTTGCTGTCTGGATTCATTTTTCCATCACATTATACATTGCTCATTTCCAGGGGTCACAACCACCCTGCAATCCAGCAGCGGTGGCCGTGCTTGTACACTATGCCACCTCGTTTGCACTGTATATGATGATCATTGAGTAATGTGATGTTTAGAGTTAAACTGAAGTGTTCTTTATCACTTCTGTCTTTATGACTGTAACTACAAGTATATTTGATTTTCAATAAAATGAGAAATATAAAAACTTTAAAAAAATCAAACATTTTAATATTGATTTTTCATATTGTTTTGACTTTCATTTATTCATCAACATTTTACAGGGACACTTGATTCAGCCCTTCAACCTTTCACTACATCCATTTGCCATGCTTACTGCTCCTCAGGCAGCAAAACATGCTTTACAACACTGTAAGTACGTGAAACTACTGCAGATGACGTCATATGCTAAGAGAGAAAGAGGAAAATCATATTAAACTCTATGGACACCTTTGGGATACTTTTTTATGATTGCAATTTACTCATTTGGACTAAAATCATTTTTCCAATTGATCTTTATTAAAAATGTTCTGCCATTTCAGATACAAGAGTTTAAATCAGTTGTTGGCAAGCTATCACAGTGTTTTCTTTGAATTCTGTTATCTAAAAGCTTATGAGTAGCTTTTATCTCTGATCTCCAGACCTCATAAACACTCATTATAGCTCAATATTGCTTAAATAAGGAAATCAAAGATGAGAGCTACACATGAGCCGTCAGATGATACAAAATGGCTCTTGGAATGTGACAATGCAAAATAAAAAAACAAATTGCTTGGTCACTGAGGGCCAAAGTAGCGACCAAGAAGTCAGTCTCAAAGACCACTGCTGGATCTGGCATACAATTTATCTAAACTGTTATAAGAATGTCTATGGAAAGTGTTTGTTGTTGGCTATGGCAGTGATGGGCAACGTGCGGCTCTCCAGCTGTTGCAGAACTACAACTCCCAGCATGCAAAGCCTGTCTATAGCCATCAGCCTACTGCAGGGCATTATGGGAGTTGTAGTTTAGCAACAGCTGGAGGGCCGCACTTTGCCCATCACTGGGCTATGGTACTGGTAAATTACCTACAACATCCAAGACCTCTATCAAGATTGTTGTAATATGACAGCAATATACAATACTTTATAATTACTATCTACCAATTATTCTCTTCTAGGTGCCAGACTGTGGAATTCCTCGGGCAGAAATCAAACTATATCGACACAAGACCAGGAATTGGACTCGGCTGAGCATGTAGTAAGCCATAATTCACAATTCCTAAACCATGTAAAATACATACAGTATACAGTATGATGTTCTTTGGGTCTGTCTCCTTAGGCTTACTTCACACAATGTGCACTTATTGTGAAATTTCTTTTGCAGAATCAGCACCGAAATGTAACTATAAGGCCTCATGCACACGACCGTTGTTTGTTTCTGCGTCCGTTCCGTTTTTTTTCACGGATAGGATGCTTCCCCATTCATTTCAATGGGTCCGTCAAAAAGTGCGGATGGTTAACCGTTTTTGTTCCGCATCCATGGTCCGTGTTTACCTTCCGTCAAAAAAATAGAGCATGTCCTATTTTTGTCATGTTTGCGGACAAGGATAGGCATTATTACAATGGATCTTCCAAAAAAACGCATCCGTCAAAAAAACGGTCCGTCATCTGTTTTTTTGACGGACGCAAAATTTGCAGACCGAGCGGACGCGGAGGCAGGCAACGCTCGTGTGCATGTAGCCTAAATTTAATTTAAACTCCTTCCCCGGGCCAGTTTTCGCCCTTCTACCCAGGCCATTTTTTTGTAAATCTGACGTGTCACTTTATGTGGTAATAGCTTTGGAACACTTATTTATCCCAGCCATTCTGAGATTGTTTTCTAGTGACAAATTGTACTTCATGATAGTCATAAATTTGAGTCAATATATTTCACCTTTATTTATAAAAAAATCTCAAATTTACCAAAAATGTTGAAAAATTCTCAATTTTCAACATTTAAATTTCTCTGCTTTTGAAACAGAAAGTGATACCGCATAAATTATTTATTACTTAACATTGCCCATTAGAGTTGTTTCGATACCAACATTTTGATTTGGTATCGATACCATAAAGTATTGCGATATGCGATACCACGTGAAAAAAAATAAGATGCCAAAAAAGACGCGTGCATTCCGCATTTTATGGAACGGCCGGCCCATAATACAATAGTCCTATCCTATTTTTGGAGGGGCAAGATGACTAAAAGAAAATGGCGAATCGTGCAGTTTTTCTTTTCTTTTTTTTCTTTTACAGCGTTCACTGTAAAAAAAAGTTTGGACGCAGCGATATGTAATATTTTATTTATTTATTGTTTATATATTTTATATGTAAAATTGGGACAGGAGGTTATTTATACTTAATATTTTGGTGTGCTTTTTAAACTTTTTTTTTTACAGTTTATTTATTAACCATTTCCCCCTTTAGGGGCTAGAACCTGGGATCTTTTCATCAATTGAGCTCTATTAGGGTGAATAGGATCTCACACTGTCCCTGCTGCTCTGTGCTTTGTGCACACAGCAGGAGGGAACTGACTATGGCAGCCAGGACTTAATTAGCGTCCTGGTCGCCATGGTAACTGACCGGAGCCCCAGCATGACACTGCTGGGGCTCCGATCACTGCCATCAATGAGCAGGAGGTGAGTGAGGAAGAGGGGATGGGGGGGGGGGGGCTCTCTGGTCACCAATGTCTTTAATACTGGGGAAAGGGGGGGGGGCGCACTGGCCACCAATGTTTTAATACTGGGGGCGGGAGGGCACACTGGCCACCAATGTCTTTAATACTGGGGACAGGGAGGGGAGGCGCACTGCGCCACCAATGATGAGTAACATTTAATATACAAGTGCAGGCAGAAGAAACACATTACCGGCACCCTGCCTGTGACAGGGTGCTGCGATCAGCGGCAGTTAACCCCTCAGGTGCAGCACCTGAGGGGTTAATTGTCACGGATCACAGCGCTCGGTCACAAGCAGGGTGCCGGCAATGTGCTCCTGCTGCCTGCATTTGTATATGAAACGTTACTCATCATTGGTGGCCAGTGCGCCCGCCCCTCCCCTCCTGTCTCTCCTCATTGGCAGCGGCAGCACAGAGGGAGGGAGAGACTGCTTCCTTCTCCCCGTGCTGCTGAGAGAACATGGCCGCGCTGAGAGCAGCACGGCCATGTTCTCTGATACTGGGCTGTGCACAGCCTAGTATCGATAAAAGGCAAATCCCGGTATCGTACAGATACCGGGCTAAAAGTATCGATTGGGTATTGAAACTTTGATACCCGAAACCACCCTATTCCCCGTATGTCCACTTTATGATGGCATTATTTTGTAAATGTCCTTTTATTTTGTTAGGACGTTAGAAGGCTTAGAATTTTAGTAGCAATTCTTAAAATTTTTAAGAAAATTTCCAAAACCCACTTTTTAAGGACCAGTTCAGTTCTGAAGTCACTTTGTGGGGCTTGCATAGTGAAAACCCCCCATAAATGACCCTATTGTAGAAACTACCCTTAAGTTATTAAAAACTGATTTTACAAACTTTGTTAACCCTTTAGATGTTCCACAAGAATTAATAGAAAATGGAGATGAAATTTCTAAATTTTACATTTTTGGCAGATTTTCTATTTTAATCAATTTTTTTTCTTTAACACATCAAGAGTTAACAGTAAAAAAAAACAACTCAATATTTATTACCCTGATTCTGCGGTTTACAGAAACACCCCACATGTGGGAATAAACTGATATAAGGGCACGCGGCAGGGTGCAGAAGAAAAGGAGCGCTATATGGTTTTTGGAAGGCAGATTTTACTGGACTGGTTTTTAGATGCACTGTCCCATTTGAAGCCCCTTTAGATGCACCTTACAGTAGAAACTCCCAAAAAGTGACCCCATTTTGGAAACTAGGGGATAAGGTGCCAGTTTTATTGGTACTATTTTGGGGTACGTATGATTTTTAATTGTTCTATATTACGTTTTATTTTGTGAAGCAAGGAAACCAAAAAATGGCTGTTTTGGCACTGTTTATTTCTTACAACATTCATCTGACAGGGTAGATCATGTGCTATTTTTATAGAGCAGGTTGTTAGAGACACAATGATATCAAATATGTCTACTTTGTTTGTTTAAAATTTTAAATAAAGCAATTTTGAAAAAAAAAACATTATGTTTTTGTGTCTCCATTTTCTGAACTCCTTATTTTTTTTACTTTTCTGCCGATCGTCTTATGCAGGGGCTCGTTTTTTGCAGGAAGAGTTGATGTTTTTAATGGTACATATGATTTTTTGATCATTCATTATTACACTTTATGGAGCACTTAATGTGACCAAAAAATTGGTAATTATGGCATAGTATTTATTTATTTTTACAGCGTTCACCTGAGGGGTTAGGTCATGTGACATTTTTATAGAGCAGATTGTTACAGAAGTGGCAATACCAAATATGTATACTTTTTCTTATTTATTTAAGTTTTACACAATAATAGCATTTTTTAAACCAAATAAATGATGTTTTAGTGTCTCCATAGTCTGAGAGCCATAGCTTTTTTATTTTTTGACCGATTGTCTTAGGTGGGGTCTCATTTTTTGCGAGATGAGGTGTCGGTTTGATTGGTACTATTTTGGGGGCATACACCTTTTTGATCGCTTGGTATTGCAATTTTTGTGATCTAAGATGACAATAAAAATGGCTTTTTTTGACAGTTTTTATTTTATCTTTGTTACGGTGTTCATCTGTGGGGTTAGGTCATGTGATATCTTTGTAGAGCACGTTTTTACGGATGCGGCGATACCTAATATGTATACTTTTATTTATTTCACTTTAACACAATAATAGCACATTATTTTGGTCTCACAGGCAGGCTGTCAGCATAAAAGCTGACAGTCAATGCATTAAAATACAGGATGTATTGTAATGCATTGCAGAGGCGATCAGTCCCCAGTTGAAGTCCCAAAATGGGACAAAAAGTAAAAAAAGTGTTTTTCATAATAAAAAAATAAAGTTTCAAGTAAAAAAAAGCCCCTTTCATATAATAAAAAAAAAGAAAAAAAACAGAACCACCCCCCAGACATATTAAGTATTGCTGCGTCCATAATGACCGGCTCTATAAAAATATCACATGATCCACCCCCTCATCGGAATGCCGTAGAAAAATAAAATAACTGTGCTAAAACACCAGGCGATCAAAAAGGTGTATGTCCCCCAAAATAGTACAAAACCTCCTCTCATACTGCAAAAAATGAGCCCCTACATAAAACAATTGGGCAAAAAATAAAAATAAACTATGACTCTCAGAATATGGAGACTAAACATGATTTTTTTTAATGTTTCAAAAAAGCTTCTATTGCGTAAAACTTAAAAAAAAAAAGTATACATATTAGGTATCACCATGTCTGTAATGAACTGCTGTATAAAAATATCACATGATCTCAAAAAATAAAATAAAAAAAACTGTTAAAGCCATTTTTGTCAGCTTACATCACAAAAAGTGTAAGGCCTCTTTCACACGGGCGTCATGTTTGACGCCCGGATAAGAGGCGGTTGCGTTGCGGGAATATGCGCAATTTTTCCGCGCGCGTGCAAACGTTTGTAATGCGTTTTGCACGCGCGTGAGAAAAATCGCCATGTTTGGTACCAGACCCGAAGCCGGACTTCATTACTGAAGTCCGGTTTCGGGTACTCTGGAAAATTTATTATTTTTCCTTATAACATGGTTATAAGGGGAAATAATAGCATTCTTAATAAAGAATGCATAGTAAAATAAAGAGGAAGGGGTTAAAAATAATAAAAGTTAACTTACCTTAGCCACTTGATCGCGTAGTTGCGATCTGTCCTCTCTTTCCCAGCATCAGCTAAGAACTAAAGGACCTGTGATGACGTCACATCACATGGTCCAATCACATGGTCCATCACCATGGTAAGATGGACCATGTGATTGGACCATGTGATGTGACGTCATCACAGGTCCTTTAGATCTTAGCTTATGCTGGGAAAGAGAGGACAGATTGCAACTACGTCCCGTTGCTAAGCAACCATGCGGGAAAATCGCACTGCATCCGCACTTGCTTGCGGATGCTTGCGATTTTCCCGCAGCCCCATTCACTTCTATGGGGCCTGCGTTGCGTGAAAAACGCACAATATAGAGCATGCTGCGATTTTTACGCAACGCAGAAGTGATGCGTGAAAATCACCGCTCATGTGCACAGCCCCATAGAAATGAATGGGTCCGGATTCAGTGCGGGTGCAATGCGTCCTCCTCACGCATTGCACCCACGCGGAAAACTCGCCTGTGTGAAAGGGGCCTAATACTAAGCGATAGAAAAGTTATACGTATCCCCAAATAGTACTAATCAAACTGTTATCTCATCCAGAAAACTATGGCTTTCAAAAAAAGTAGTCATATTTGGTATTGTCACGTCCATAACAACCTGCTCTATAAAAATAACACATGATCTAACCTGTCAGATGGACATTGTAAAAAACAAAAAAAAATGTAAACTGTGCCAAAACAGCTATTCTTGGTTACTTTGCCTCACAAAAAATTGTAATGTAGAGCAACCAAAAATCATATGTACCCTAAAATAGTACCAACAAAAAAACTACCACCATATCCCGTAGTTTCCAAAATGGGGTCACTTATTTGGAGTTTCTACTCTAGGAGTGTATCAGGCGGTCTTCAAATGTGACATGGCAACTTAAAATTATCCCAGTAAAATCTGCCCTCCAAAAACCATGTGGCGCTCCTTTACTTCTGCACCCTGCCGTGTTCCCGTACAGCAGTTTACGACCACATATCGGGTGTTTATATAAACTACAGAATCAGGGCAATAAATATTGAATTTTGTTTGGCTGTTAACTCTTGCTTTGTTAGCGTAAAAAAAATGATTAAAATTGAAAATCTGCCAGAAAAGTGAAATTTTCAAATTTCATCTTCATTTGCCATTAATTCTTGTGGAACACCTAAAGGGTTAACAACATTTGCAAAATCAGTTTTGAATACCTTCAGGGGTGTCGTTTCTAAAATGGGGCCATTTATGGGTGGTTTCTATTATGTAAGCCTCACAAAGTGGCTTCAGACCTGAACTGGTCCTTAAAAAGTGGGTTTTGGAAATTTTCAGAAAAATCTCAAGATTTGCTTCTAAACTTCTAAGGATTCTAACGTCCCCAAAAAATAAAATTGCATTCACAAATTGATCCAAACATGAAGTAGACATATGGGGAATGTAAATTAATAACTATTTTTGGAATTATTACTATCTATTTTAAAAGTAGAGAAATTGAAATTTGCAAAAGCTTCCAAATTTTGGGTAAATTTGGTATTTTTTTTATAAATAAAAATGAAATTTTTTGACTCAATTTTATCACTGTTATGAAGTACAATATGTGATGTGAAAACATTCTCAGATTGGGCTGGATAAGTGAAAGCATTTAAAAGTTATTATCACTTAAAGTGACATGTCAGATTTGCTAAAAATGGCCTGGGCAGAAAGTGAAAAATGGCCCGGTCCTGAAAGGGTTAAAATCACCTCCTTTCCGCAAAATCAAAAAAAATAAACCAAATGGGCATTGCCGTGTGAACAGTGTAACAGAAAAAAAAAATGGCCATTTCGCCATAAACAGAACTATAAAAAGTTATGGGGGTAAGGATATGGTAATGAAAACAAAAAAATGTTTTTTTTTTCAAAAGTTTTTATTTTATTAAAAACGGTATTAAAACTCAAGAAAAACAATGCATATTGGTATCAGCATATTCATACTGACCTGGAGAATGAATAGCGAAAGTTAGTTTTACCACATAGTGAACACTGTAAAAAAAAAACAAAAAAAAAAAACTACAACTTTGGTAGGATTGCTTTTTCAATTCCATCCCATTTGGAAAAATTTTTCCTGCTTCTCCCTACATCCTATGCAATATTAATGGTGGCATTAGAAAATACAACCTGTGTAGCAAAAAAAGAAGCTCTCATACGGCTATGTGAGCAGAAAAATAAAAAAGTTATGGCTCTGGGAAGGCAGGGAGCAAAACATGATTGTCATTATAATCACTGTAATGGAGCTTCATAGAGGATACAAATTGCACTGTTAATTTAGCATATAGATTATGTGAAAATATGCATGTATTTAACATGGGAATCCATAGCATTTCCACAGCATGTCTAGAAACTGCTTCAGATTTTTATGCGGTGTGTATTGTCTGTTAAAACCCCCTTTTGCTTACATTATGCTGTACCTTTTTGCTGAACTTTGGTATGGATTCCAACAAATTTATAATATGTGAACTCGAAAGGCTGTGGTGTCACTAATTGTAAATCATGTCATTTATCTAATGTAATATGTACTCATTTTCTACATGTAGGGACAGGAACAAGAGGAAATATCAACTGAACCTGAATCGGAAGACAATACTGATAAGACTGAAGATCTATAACCCATAAACATCCGAATTATTAAATTTCTATCCCTCATACTTTGTACTTTCTTTCTATAAACCTCTTATTTTTGTACAACATAGTATTCTTAAAGAGGGTGGTCTACTGACAACTAATCATGACTGGTTTGTAATTCCAGGAATAAAAAGTATGCTAGCATCCATGAAGATAAACAACTGATTTTCTGGAGTATTTGTCAAGCATACAGTGGTATGCAAAGGTTTGGGCACCTCTGTTCTCAATTACTGTTACTGTGAACAGTTAAGCATTGTGGGAATTAGCTCTTGATAGAGGCAGGATTGGCCTGCTGGCGGACAGTCAGAGACAGTGACACACAGGGTTAAGTCCAACAAAGTTCCACTTTATTGTGGCATCAGCAGCAAAACAAAAGAAGGCCTTTACATCTCAGGCAAAATACAAAACAAAACCTGCTCGTCTGAGCGCTGACTAACAGTAGCTTACTCACTGTCCTAGATATGGTTTGATCAGCTCTGTAGTTCACCACAGCCGCACACTCTCTCATGCACCAGCATATCAGTTCCAGATCTCCCCCTGCTCACTCTGACCCTGCATCTTTATGCAAGCGCTACAGGTACAGCTAATCAGGCAGCCAACACTTGTCAGAAGTGGAGTGCGGATTGGGGAACCCGCCCAACTCTACCCCAATCCAAAACTCCAGGCCCTATACCGGCTTTTCTACAAAGCCACATCAGGAAAGCTTAAGCTTTCCACTACATACTGGGCAATCGATGGAGCCAAGCAGCATATGGCAGGATTCTGGGGGAAAAATACCTGCCATCAATCACTTTTCCTGCCACTGTCTCACAGCATGTTGAAGATGAAATAATGATCTCCAAAAGGCATAAAGATGACACATTCCCTTTGTATTTTAAGCAAAAACATTTTTTTTTTAATTTTCATATTTTACATTTTCAATATAGCAAAAAAGAAAAAGGGCCTTAAGCTAAAGTTTCGGCACCCTGCATGGTTAGTACAAACCGGAACACTATACAAATCGTGAATAAAAACTGAATGCAATGATGTGGAGGTGCCAACTTCTAATATTTTATTCAGAATAGAACATAAATGTAGCATCCCCAAGTCAGAGCAATGTGTGGGACTAACCTGGGGAATGCCAGTGATGGAGAGGCCGGCACGCTGTTCCTCTGGGGCACTCTCTGGGTTCTCGAGGGACACAGCCAGGTGCAATGTGAGGTGCCCTTGGTGTTGTAGATTAACGTGCCTATGGCTAAGTCCCTGATGTTTCGTGACGCCAGTGCCAGTAAACGGTGGCACACCGTATTTATAGTGGGAATAATGGAGGAGTCTCTGCACCTTTAACCCCTTAAGGACCGGGGTTTTTGTTTTTTTTTGCGTTTTTGTTTTGCGCTCCCTGCCTTCCAAAAGCCATAACATTTTTATATTTCCGCTCACATAGCCATATGACGGCTTATTTTTTGCGGGACAAGTTGTACTTTTTAACGCTACCATTTATTTTTGCATGTGATGTAGTGGGAAACAGGAAAAAAATTCCAAATGGGGTGAAATTGCAAAAAAAAAGCAACGTTAAACGTATGCTTAAACGTTAAATTACAACGTTCGATTTGCGATAAAACTGACTGGTTAATTTCATTCTTCAGGTCAGTACGAATCCGGCAATACCTAATATGTATAGTTTTTCTTGCGTTTTGATAGTGAAAAAAAAATTAAAAGTGGGAATTTTTTTATTTTATTTTTTTGTCGCCATGTTTTGACCCCTATAACTTTTTTGTAATTATGCGTACGGAGCAGTGTAGGGGCTCATTTTTGCGGGGCAATCTGAACTTTTAATTGATACCATTATGGGGTGCGTATGATGTTTTGATCACTTTTTATTCATTTTTTTAGGAAATGAAGCGTCCAAAAATGGCGAATTAGCCATTTGGACGCTTTCTTTCCGTTTTATGTTTACCGTATGGTGAATATTTTTTAATATTATTATAGTATGGGCGTTTTCGCACATTGCGACACCCATTATGTGTAATTTTTTATTTTTTAATTATTTTATTTTCATTTTGGGGAAAGGGGGTGATTTGAATTTTTATATTTTTTTATTTAATTTTTTTTTAAACTTTTTTTTTTTTTTTGTTACCACTTTCTTATAGTTCCCATAGGGAACTATAAGATGCAATCATCAGATTGCTATTCTCATATATTCCAATGCAATAGCATTGGAATATATGAGAAAATGCATATTTCCTATGGAGCCTATTACAGTCATAGGCTCCATAGGAATACTATGTAGTAACCTAGGTTTCATTCACAGAAACCTAGGGTACTACATGCATGCTCCGGCTCCCCTTGTGGCCATCAGGGGAGCCGGAGCAAAAACCGAAAGTGAAACTTTCGGTTTTTGCGCCATCAGATGCCGTGGTCAGGATTGACTACGGCATCTGAGGGGTTAAATGTCCGTGATCGTCATCGCTGCCGGTCGCGGACATGAGCTGCGGGTGTCAGCTTGATGAATCAAGCGTTTACCCGCAGCTCATGCGCCCGCTCCGTGCGGGAGCGGGCGCCATCTTTAAAGTGCGGACGAAGGGCGTACATGTACGCCCTTCGTCCTTAAGGGGTTAAATAACGGGAAACTTTACTTAACGTAGTTGCAGACAGATGTACAGTCATAGAAGTGGTTCAAGCAATAAATCACAGTCCCAAAGAGCCATTCTTCGAAACAGGCCTCTTAAGATACGGGTTTTAACCTTACTAGTAATGCAGCAACACACTTCAGGCAAACTGTCCTCGCTCTCCAGGGATACTTGTCCTGCTTGCAGCTTGACTAAGGAGGCAACTCTTCTCCACTAGTACTAGGGTCTGGACTGCTCCTCCTAGGGCATGAATCTTCCTAGGTTGGACCCCCACAGGCGATAGGGCCTGGGCTGACTTCAGCGGGTACAAGGCCTGGGCCTTGCCTTCACAGGCACAAGGCCTGAGCTGGACTTCACAGACTCATGGCCTGCACTTGTCTTAGGCACAGTCTAAACTGCCTTTCCTTCCCCTGACTGGGCCTTATATAAACTCTAGCTCCCTCTAGCGTCTAGAGCTGGAATGACACCCCTAGCAGGCCTGCACATGGCACATTTCACAGTAACAGGGAAATACACAGTATTGCATTACATGAAGATGTATTGCACCAATATCCTCAATTCCTGAGGGGAACAACAACACACAAGTGACCCTTCTGTAGTGACGGGCATTACAACTCCCGTACACTACAAAATCACGGAACAAAAGTCTAAACTGAGAAAATGTACAATTTTAAGGGAAAAATATGTTGATTCAGAATTTCATGGTGTCAACAAATCCCCAAAAAGTTGGGACAAGGCCATTTTCACCACTGTGTGGCATCTCCCCTTCTTCTTACAACACTCAACAGACGTCTGGGGACCGAGGAGACCAGTTTCTCAAGTTTAGAAATAGGAATGCTCTCCCATTCTTGTCTAATACAGGCCTCTAACTGTTCAATCGTCTTGGGCCTTCTTTGTTGCACCTTCCTCTTTATGATGTGCCAAATGTTCTCTATAGGTGAAAGATCTGGACTGCAGACTGGCCATTTCAGTACCCGGATCCTTCTCCTACGCAGCCATGATGTTGTGATTGATGCAGAATGTGGTCTGGCATTATCTTGTTGAAAAATGCAGGGTCTTCCCTGAAAGAGATGATGTCTGGATGGGAGCATATGTTGTTCTAGAACCTGAATATATTTTTCTGCATTGATGGTGCCTTTCCAGACATGCAAGCTGCCCATGCAACACGCATTCATGCAACCCCATACCATCAGAGATGCAGGCTTCTGAACTGAGCGTTGATAACAACTTGGGTTATCCTTGTCCTCTTTGGTCCGGATGACATGGCGTCCCAGATTTCCAAAAAGAACTTTGAATCGTGACTCGTCTGACCACAGAACAGCCTTCCATTTTGCCACACTCCATTTTAAATGATCCCTGGCCCAGTGAAAACGCCTGAGCTTGTGGATCTTGCTTAGAAATGGCTTCTTCTTTGCACTGTAGAGTTTCAGCTGGCAACGGCGAATGGCACGGTGGATTGTGTTCACTGACAAGGGTTTCTGGAAGTATTCCTGAGCCCATTCTGTGATTTCCTTTACAGTAGCATTCCTGTTTGTGGTGCAGTGTCGTTTAAGGGTCCGGAGATCACGGGCATCCAGTATGGTTTTACGTCCTTGACCCTTACGCACAGAGATTGTTCCAGATTCTCTGAATCTTCGGATGATGTTATGCACAGTTGATCATGATAGATGCAAAGTCTTTGCAATTTTTCGCTGGGTAACACCTTTCTGATATTGCTCCACTATCTTTCTGCGCAACATTGTGGGAATTGGTGATCCTCTACCCATCTTGGCTTCTGAGAGACACTGCCACTCTGAGAAGCTCTTTTTATACCCAATCATGTTGCCAATTGACCTAATTAGTGTTAATTGGTCTTCCAGCTCTTCGTTATGCTCAAATTTACTTTTTCCAGCCTCTTATTGCTACTTGTCCCAACTTTTTGGGGATTTGTTGACACCGTGAAATTTTGAATCAACATATTTTTCCTTTAAAATGATACATTTACTCGGATTAAACGTTTGATCTGTCATCTACGTTCTATTACAAATAAAATATTGACATTTGCCATCTCCACATCATTGCATTCAGTTTTTAGTAACAATTTGTTTAGTGTCCCAACTTTTTTGGAATCCGGTTTGTACTTAGTAGCATCCCCTATCACAGCTTGTAAATGCTTTGTGTAGCCAGCCGATTGTCTTTCAATTATTGTTTGAGAGTTTTTCATCCATTCTTCCTTGCTAAAGTCTTCCAGTTCTGCTAGATTCCTAGGCCTAGGTCTTGCATTCACTGGTCGTTTGAGGTCTATCCATAGATTTTCAGTTATATTCAGATCAGGGGACTGTGAGGGATGTAGTAAAACCTTCAGCTTGAGTCTTCGGAGGTAGTTTTGGTTTGCCATTTCCTGGAAGATGAAGAAAAATTTCAAGACAGCTGATCGTAGGATTCCTAGAAAGGCAAATCAAAAGATATTCAGGAAGATTTATCACACTCTGGATTTGTGGTACATTGTTCTATTGTTGAGCAAGAACTGCACAAATATGGCCTTCATGGAAGAGTCATCAGAAGAAAACCTCTCCTTTTTTTAAAAAAAATTTTGGGGGAAGTAATGTGATGGAAAATCGTCGAAACGGCCATTTACTTTTTTTTTTCCAGTTACGCCATTCAATATGTGGGATAGGTTTTTTATAATATTTTAATAGTATTAAAACAGAAATAATGAATACCTGATTTAGAAAATAGTTAAAAAACCACTTGTGGGGCTTGTTCTCCTAGGTTTTATAGGCATATAACTTTGAGGAATCACAGTCAGGTGTGGAGAGGTCAAGGTAAGTATACCCCCACAAGAGATGAGCGAATTGAAAAAAAAATTCAGTTTGATCCGAATATATTAGCGGAGAATTTTGTTAAAAAATTGCTATTTCCTGGCTGCTGAGAGCCTTTATAGTGGTGTAGAACACTGTGCCTTGCAGTAACACGCATAGGGGGTTTGCTTTGGTAGTGAAATAATACTGTGAGTCCATATGACATATAGATAACAGGCGTCACTTTTAGAATCACTGCACACTTCACTTATTTGGGCAGTCACGGGGCCAAAACTGACCAAATAACTCAAGTATGAACTCAGCCTTACAGGTCGATGTTAGTGTCAAAAAGAAGCGTACTCCTTTTACAGCGTTGTCAGCTGATTCCACATAGATGTCTACAGAACCTGTTCTATTAGACGCTTATAAAAGTAGAGCCCCCCTGGAAGAGTGGAGAGGGTGTCAGCAGTATGTTTGTGTTGACGTCACTGATTATTTTGCCCTTTCTCTGATCCATCAGAACAATAACCCCTCAAAAAACGGATCCTATCTGCTGGGCATTTGCCTTCACTCAGTCAGCATTTGGTCAGTAATCCATCAGTATTGCTAATGCCAAAAAAAACAGGAGTGGATACAAAACGAAGATGACACGTGAATAGTGTTGAGCGAACAGTTCGAAAATCGTTCGGGTCCGTACCGAATTTTGGGGTGTCCGTGACACGGACCCGGACATTTTCAAAAAAGTTCGGGTTCGGGTCCGGTGTTCGTCGATTACTTCCCGCTTTCTGAAGGGCTGCACAGCAGCCAATCAGCTAGCGTTTTACTTCTTGCCCTAAGAGCCCATCACAGCCATGCCTACTAATGGCATGGCTGTGATTGGCCAAGTGCAGCATGTGACCCAGCCTCTATTTAAGCTGGAGTCACGTAGCGCCGCACGTCACACTGCTCTGACTAGTGTAGGGAGAGGATGCAGGTTCTGTGTGGGCGAGATAGGCAGGGATAAAGAAGCGATTGAATGATCTACCTTTCTACACCTGTGCATCAGAACAACTCAGCTGAGCTGTTCACTGAAAGTCACTATTTTGTTGAGACTGGCCAGAGCGATTTTTACTGGCACATGTAACTGGGCTGACCGGGCGGTGGCCATTTTGGGACTTGTGGTGCGCCAGCACTTGCTGCCACAGAGTGTAAACCAAAGCTCCAAAGAAGTTAAAAATCTACACCTGTGAATCAGAACAACAGCGATTCAGCTGCTCAGTCAAAGTCAATTTTTTTCTGGCTGGGCAGACTGTTTTCTGGCACATGTTACTGGGCTGATAGGCGGCGGCCATTTTGGGACTTGTGGTGCTACAGCAAAAGCTGCCACAACGTCCATTAATCTAATGTAATAGTTGATTTTTCATAGATATACTACATCAGGGGTTTGGCTGTGCTTGTGTCACCCCTACTAACTGCAAAGATATTTAATATATCAGTGGTGAAACTGAAAGTAACCCACTTGGATAGCAAATCCCATGAATGTGCTGTTCCAGCTAGGCTAGCCAGTGCCACTACTTTGTCCAATACTGTCAGCCAGAAATATTTTTTTTTTTATGTGCCAGAAATATAAATTAGAAAAAGCTTTCACCGTAATAATAAAATTATTCTGGTGTTAGACCAGAAGAAGCACTCCTGTTGTAATTAATACTGTAAAAAGGCTTAGGCAATATTTCTCCCAGTGTGGGAAATTTATCTAGCAAAACTAGCATTTTAACAATTCCGGTGTTCTGAAATACCAGCAGTCCTCTTGTAATTAATACCGCCAAAAGGCATTATATCGTCCAGTGTTGTAATTTTGGTGAAAAAAAGGCCAATTTAATCAATCTGGTGTTTGTTAGACCAGAAAAACTAGGTCTCACGTTTTCACTCCTCTAGAAAGGAATTATATTTCCCCGTGTGGGGATCTATGTACCAAAACTAGCATTATAAAAAATCTGGTGTCCAATTAGCAGCAGTGTTCTTGTAATTAATACCGCCAAAAGGCATTATTGTCCAGTGTTGTAATTTTGCTGAAAAAAGGCCAATTTAATCAATCTGGTGTTTGTTAGACCAGAAAAACTAGGCCTCACGTTTTCACTCCTCTAAAAGGAATTATATTTCCCGTGTGGGGATCTATATACCAAAACTAGCATTATAAAAATCTGGTGTCCAATTAGCAGCAGTGTTCTTGTAATTAATACCGCCAAAGGCATTATTGTCCAGTGTTGTAATTTTGCTGAAAAAAAGGCCAATTTAATCAATCTGGTGTTTGTTAGACCAGAAAAACTAGGCCTCACGTTTTTACTCCTGTAAAAGGAATTATATCTCCCGTGTGGAATCTATGTACCAAAACTAGCATTATAAAAATCTGGTGTCCAATTAGCAGCAGTGTTCTTGTAATTAATACCGCCAAAAGGCATTATTGTCCAGTGTTGTAATTTTGCTGAAAAAAAGGCCAATTTAATCAATCTGGTGTTTGTTAGACCAGAAAAACTCGGCCTCACGTTTTCACTCCTCTAAAAGGAATTATATTTCCCGTGTGGGGATCTATGTACCAAAACTAGCATTATAAAAAATCTGGTGTCCAATTAGCAGCAGTGTTCTTGTAATTAATACCGCCAAAAGGCATTATTGTCCAGTGTTGTAATTTTGCTGAAAAAAAGGCCAATTTAATCAATCTGGTGTTTGTTAGACCAGAAAAACTCGGCCTCACGTTTTCACTCCTCTAAAAGGAATTATATTTCCCCGTGTGGGGATCTATGTACCAAAACTAGCATTATAAAAAATCTGGTGTCCAATTAGCAGCAGTGTTCTTGTAATTAATACCGCCAAAAGGCATTATTGTCCAGTGTTGTAATTTTGCTGAAAAAAAGGCCAATTTAATCAATCTGGTGTTTGTTAGACCAGAAAAACTAGGCCTCACGTTTTTACTCCTGTAAAAGGAATTATATCTCCCGTGTGGAATCTATGTACCAAAACTAGCATTATAAAAAATCTGGTGTCCAATTAGCAGCAGTGTTCTTGTAATTAATACCGCCAAAAGGCATTATTGTCCAGTGTTGTAATTTTGATGAAAAAAAGGCCAATTTAATCAATCTGGTGTTTGTTAGACCAGAAAAACTAGGCCTCACGTTTTTACTCCTGTAAAAAGAAATTATATCTCCCCGTGTGGGGATCTATGTACCAAAACTAGCATTATAAAAAATCTGGTGTCCAATTAGCAGCAGTGTTCTTGTAATTAATACCGCCAAAAGGCATTATTGTCCAGTGTTGTAATTTTGCTGAAAAAAAGGCCAAATTAATCAATCTGGTGTTTGTTAGACCAGAAAAACTCGGCCTCACGTTTTCACTCCTCTAAAAAGGAATTATATTTCCCTGTGTGTGGATCTATGTACCAAAACTAGCATTAGAAAAAATCTGGTGTCCAATTAGCAGCAGTGTTCTTGTAATTAATACCGCCAAAAGGCATTATTGTCCAGTGTTGTAATTTTGGTGAAAAAAAGGCCAATTTAATCAATCTGGTGTTTGTTAGACCAGAAAAACTCGGCCTCACGTTTTTAATCCTGTAAAAAGAAATTATATCTCCCCCGTGTGGAATCTATGTACCAAAACTAGCATTATAAAAAATCTGGTGTCCAATTAGCAGCAGTGTTCTTGTAATTAATACCGCCAAAAGGCATTATTGTCCAGTGTTGTAATTTTGCTGAAAAAAAGGCCAATTTAATCAATCTGGTGTTTGTTAGACCAGAAAAACTCGGCCTCACGTTTTCACTCCTCTAAAAGGAATTATATTTCCCTGTGTGGGGATCTATGTACCAAAACTAGCATTATAAAAATCTGGTGTCCAATTAGCAGCAGTGTTCTTGTAATTAATACCGCCAAAGGCATTATTGTCCAGTGTTGTAATTTTGGTGAAAAAAGGCCAATTTAATCAATCTGGTGTTTGTTAGACCAGAAAAACTCGGCCTCACGTTTTCACTCCTCTAAAAGGAATTATATTTCCCTGTGTGGGGATCTATGTACCAAAACTAGCATTATAAAAAATCTGGTGTCCAATTAGCAGCAGTGTTCTTGTAATTAATACCGCCAAAAGGCATTATTGTCCAGTGTTGTAATTTTGCTGAAAAAAAGGCCAATTTAATCAATCTGGTGTTTGTTAGACCAGAAAAACTAGGCCTTACGTTTTCACTCCTCTAAAAGGAATTATATTTCCCCGTGTGGGGATCTATGTACCAAAACTAGCATTATAAAAATCTGGTGTCCAATTAGCAGCAGTGTTCTTGTAATTAATACCGCCAAAAGGCATTATTGTCCAGTGTTGTAATTTTGCTGAAAAAAGGCCAATTTAATCAATCTGGTGTTTGTTAGACCAGAAAAACTAGGCCTCACGTTTTTACTCCTGTAAAAAGGAATTATATCTCCCCGTGTGGAATCTATGTACCAAAACTAGCATTATAAAAAATCTGGTGTCCAATTAGCAGCAGTGTTCTTGTAATTAATACCGCCAAAAGGCATTATTGTCCAGTGTTGTAATTTTGATGAAAAAAAGGGCAATTTAATCAATCTGGTGTTTGTTAGACCAGAAAAACTAGGCCTCACGTTTTCACTCCTCTAAAAAGGAATTATATTTCCCTGTGTGGGGATCTATGTACCAAAACTAGCATTATAAAAAATCTGGTGTCCAATTAGCAGCAGTGTTCTTGTAATTAATACCGTCAAAAGGCATTATTGTCCAGTGTTGTAATTTTGGTGAAAAAAAGGCCAATTTAATCAATCTGGTGTTTGTTAGACCAGAAAAACTCGGCCTCACGTTTTCACTCCTCTAAAAAGGAATTATATTTCCCCGTGTGGGGATCTATGTACCAAAACTAGCATTATAAAAAATCTGGTGTCCAATTAGCAGCAGTGTTCTTGTAATTAATACTGCCAAAAGGCATTATTGTCCAGTGTTGTAATTTTGCTGAAAAAAAGGCCAATTTAATCAATCTGGTGTTTGTTAGACCAGAAAAACTAGGCCTCACGTTTTCACTCCTCTAAAAGGAATTATATTTCCCTGTGTGGGGATCTATGTACCAAAACTAGCATTATAAAAATCTGGTGTCCAATTAGCAGCAGTGTTCTTGTAATTAATACCGCCAAAAGGCATTATTGTCCAGTGTTGTAATTTTGGTGAAAAAAAGGCCAATTTAATCAATCTGGTGTTTGTTAGACCAGAAAAACTCGGCCTCACGTTTTCACTCCTCTAAAAGGAATTATATTTCCCTGTGTGGGGATCTATGTACCAAAACTAGCATTATAAAAATCTGGTGTCCAATTAGCAGCAGTGTTCTTGTAATTAATACCGCCAAAAGGCATTATTGTCCAGTGTTGTAATTTTGCTGAAAAAAGGCCAATTTAATCAATCTGGTGTTTGTTAGACCAGAAAAACTAGGCCTTACGTTTTCACTCCTCTAAAAGGAATTATATTTCCCGTGTGGGGATCTATGTACCAAAACTAGCATTATAAAAAATCTGGTGTCCAATTAGCAGCAGTGTTCTTGTAATTAATACCGCCAAAAGGCATTATTGTCCAGTGTTGTAATTTTGCTGAAAAAAGGCCAATTTAATCAATCTGGTGTTTGTTAGACCAGAAAAACTAGGCCTCACGTTTTTACTCCTGTAAAAGGAATTATATCTCCCCGTGTGGAATCTATGTACCAAAACTAGCATTATAAAAATCTGGTGTCCAATTAGCAGCAGTGTTCTTGTAATTAATACCGCCAAAAGGCATTATTGTCCAGTGTTGTAATTTTGATGAAAAAAAGGGCAATTTAATCAATCTGGTGTTTGTTAGACCAGAAAAACTAGGCCTCACGTTTTCACTCCTCTAAAAGGAATTATATTTCCTGTGTGGGGATCTATGTACCAAAACTAGCATTATAAAAATCTGGTGTCCAATTAGCAGCAGTGTTCTTGTAATTAATACCGCCAAAAGGCATTATTGTCCAGTGTTGTAATTTTGGTGAAAAAAAGGCCAATTTAATCAATCTGGTGTTTGTTAGACCAGAAAAACTCGGCCTCACGTTTTCACTCCTCTAAAAAGGAATTATATTTCCCCGTGTGGGGATCTATGTACCAAAACTAGCATTATAAAAAATCTGGTGTCCAATTAACAGCAGTGTTCTTGTAATTAATACTGCCAAAAGGCATTATTGTCCAGTGTTGTAATTTTGCTGAAAAAAAGGCCAATTTAATCAATCTGGTGTTTGTTAGACCAGAAAAACTAGGCCTCACGTTTTTACTCCTGTAAAAAGGAATTATATCTCCCCGTGTGGAATCTATGTACCAAAACTAGCATTATAAAAAATCTGGTGTCCAATTAGCAGCAGTGTTCTTGTAATTAATACCGGAAAAAGGAATTATATCTTCCAGTGTGGGAATTTTGGGGCTAAAAAATAATATATTTTATTGTTGTGCGAGTTGAATCGCAACAATGAGGAAACATTCTATTAAGGGACGAGGACGCGGTCGTGGTGGTGTCCGTGGAGCCTCTGTTGCTGGCAGAGAACGTGGCGCACAAAGTAGTGAAACAACTCCCTCAAGTAGCCGGCAGAATTTACAGCGATATTTGGTGGGGCCCAATGCCGTTATGAGGATGGTAAGGCCTGAGCAGGTACAGGCATTAGTCGATTGGGTGGCCGACAGTGCTTCCAGCACGTTCACCACATTGTCTTCCGCCCAGTCTTCTGCGGAAAGCGCACAGGTGGCACCTGAAAACCAAGCCTATCAGTCTGTCACATCACCCCCATGCATAACAGGGAAACTGGCTGAGCCTCAAGTTATGCAGCAGTCTCTTCTTCTGTTTGAAGACTCTGCTCCCACGGTTTTCCAGGGGCGTCCACCTATCCCTTCCCCAGCGGTGGAAGACATTCCATGCACTGACGCACAACCACTTATGTATCCAGATGATGAGGACATGGGAATACCACCACAGCAGAGTGACCAAGTCTCTGATGATGACGAAACACAGGTGCCCACTGCCGCGTCTTATTGCAGTGTGCAGACTGAACAGGAGGAGGTCAGGGAGGAAGACTGGGTGGAAGACGATGCAGAGGACGATGAGGTCTTAGACCCCACATGGACTGAAGGTCGTGTCGCTGACTTAAATAGTTCAGAGGAAGAGGCAGTGGTGAGACCGAGACAACAGCGAAGCCAAAGAGGGAGCAGGGGGCAAAAGCAGAACAGCCGCCGTCCAGAGAGTTCGCCTGCTATTGGCCAGCGCCAACAGGGACCCAGCACCCCAAAGGCATCTTCAAGGAGTTCCCTGGCATGGCACTTCTTCAAACAATGTGCTGAGGACAAGACCAGAGTGGTTTGCACGCTGTGCCATCAGACCCTGAGGCGAGGCATTAACGTTCTTAACCTGAGCACCACCTGCATGATCAGGCATCTACATGCAAAGCATGAACTGCAGTGGAGTACACACCTTAAAAACAAGGAACCCGCTCAGGCTCCCCCTGCTCCCTCTAGCGCTGCTGCCTCGGCTTCCGCCTCGAGAGGAATGTTGCCACCTGCCGAGCAGCAAACAGAGGATGTGCCACCGACACCACCACCGCCACCGCCACCGTCACCTAGCGTCTCCACTATTTCACACAGCAGCGTTCAGCTCTCCATCTCTCAAACCTTTGAGAGGAAGCGCAAATTCCCACCTAGTCACCCTCGTGCCCTTGGCCTGAATGCCAGCATTTCTAAACTACTGGCCTTTGAAATGCTGTCATTCCGGCTGGTGGACACAGACAGCTTCAAACAGCTGATGGCCATGGCTGTCCCCCAGTATGTGGTTCCCAGCCGCCACTACTTCTCCAAGACAGCCGTGCCTTCCCTGCACATGCAAGTGTCCGATAAAATCAAGTGTGCACTGCGCAACGCCATTTGTGGCAAGGTCCACCTAACCACAGATACGTGGACCAGTAAGCACGGCCAGGGACGCTATATCTCCCTAACTGCACACTGGGTAAATGTAGTGGCGGCTGGGCCCCAGGCGGAGAGTTCCTTGGCGCACGTCCTTCCTCCGCCAAGGATCACAGGGCATCATTCTTTGCCTCCTGTAGCCTCCTCCTCCTACTCGGCTTCCTCCTCTCCTCCTCTGCTTCCACCAGCTCATCTAGTCAGCCACACACCTTCACCACCAACTTCAGCACAGCCCGGGTAAACGTCAGCAGGCCATTCTGAAACTCATATGTTTGGGGACAGGCCCCACCTCGCGCAGGAGTTGTGGCGGGGTATTGAACAACAGACCGACCAGTGGTTGCTGCCGGTGGGCCTCAAGCCCGGCCTGGTGGTGTGCGATAATGGGCGAAATCTCGTGGCAGCTCTGGGACTAGCCGGTTTGACGCACATCCCTTGCCTGGCGCATGTGCTGAATTTGGTGGTGCAAAAGTTAATTCACAACTACCCAGACATGTCAGAGCTGCTGCATAAAGTGCGGGCCGTCTGTGCGCGCTTCCAGTGTTCACATCCTGCCGCTGCTCGCCTGTCAGCGCTACAGCGGAACTTCGGCCTTCCCGCTCACCGCCTAATATGCGACGTGCCCACCCGGTGGAACTCCACCTTGCACATGCTGGAGAGACTGTGCGAGCAGCAGCAGGCCATAGTGGAGTTTCAGCTGCAGCACGCACGGGTCAGTCGCACTGCGGAACAGCACCAATTCACCACCAATGATTGGGCCTCCATGCGAGACCTGTGTGCCCTGTTGCGCTGTTTAGAGTACGCCACCAACATGGCCAGTGGCGATGCCACTGTTATCAGCGTGACAATACCAATTCTATGTCTCCTAGAGAAAACGCTTAGGGCGATGATGGAAGAGGAGGTGGGCCAGGGCCAGGAGGAGAGGAGGATGACGGGTCGTTTTTAGCACTTTCAGGCCAGTCTGTTAGAAGTGGCTCAGAGGGAGGTTTTTTGCAACAGCAGAGGGCAGGTACAAATGTGGCCAGCCAGGAACCACTACTGGAGGACGAGGAGGATGAGGAGGAGGTGGAGGAGGATGAGGATGAAGCAGGTTCACAGCAGGGTGGCACCCAGCACAGCGCAGGCACATCCCTGGTGCGTGGCTGGGGGGATACAGAGGATGATGACGATACGCCTCCCACAGAGGACAGCTTGTCCTTACCTCTGGGGAGCCTGGCACACATGAGCGATTACATGCTGCAGTGCCTGCGCAACGACAGCAGAGTTGCCCACATTTTAACGTGTGCTGACTACTGGGTGGCCACCCTGCTGGATCCACGGTACAAAGACAATGTGCCCACTTTACTTCCTGCACTGGAGCGTGATAGGAAGATGCGCGAGTACAAGCGCACACTGGTATACGCGCTCCTGAGAGCATTCCCAACTGTCACAGGGGAACAGGTAGAAGGCCAAGGCCAAGGCAGAGGAGGAGCTAGAGGTCGCCCATGCAGCAGTGTCACGGCCAGCTCATCTGAGGGCAGGGTTAGCATGGCAGAAATGTGGAAAAGTTTTGTCTCCACGCCACAGCTAACTGCCCCACCACCTGATACGGAACGTGTTAGCAGGAGGCAACATTTCACTAACATGGTTGAACAGTACATCTGCACACAACTCCACGTACTGACGGATGGTTCGGCCCCATTCAACTTCTGGGTTTCCAAATTGTCCACGTGGCCAGAATTAGCATGTTATGCCTTGGAGGTGCTGGCCTGCCCGGCGGCCAGCCTTTCTTCTGAACGTGTATTCAGCACGGCAGGGGGCGTTATTACTGACAAACGCAGCCGCCTGTCCGCAGCCAATGTGGACAAGCTGACGTTTATAAAAATGAACCAGGCATGGATCCCACAAGACCTGACCCTCCCTTGTGCAGAGTAGTCCTTAATAACTGCCTTAAACCATGTTGTCTTGTACTCCTGGCCACTTCTTCATTGAAAAATCAATTTTTGAAATTAAGTAGGATCTTGGGGTGCAACCCAGAGTTGAATGAACCTTCCCTCTGTCTGGGTGCCGGGGCCAAAGTACATGAAAGTGTCCTTCTCCTGTGCTGGGTGATATGAATGTTATACTTGTGCTGTCTGACATGTCTCCTTTGTGTGGGTGCAGGGGGCCAAAGTTACTGAAAGCTGCCTTCTCCTGTGGTGGGTGATCGAAATGCCTGATTCTCTGCTGTGGGACCTCTCTCCTCCTTGTGGCTGCAGGGGTCAAGGTCTCTAAAAGTGCCCTTCTCCTGTGGTGGTTGATGTGAAACTGATGCTTGTGCTATCTGACCTGTCTCCTCTGTGTCGGTGCTAAGGCCTAAGTCACTGAAAGTGGCCTTCTCCTGTGCTGGCTGATATAAATGCCTGAATCTCTGCTGTGGGACCTCTCTCCTCTTTCTGGGTGCAGGGGTCAAAGAAACAAAAAGTGGCCTACTCCTGTGGTGGTTGACATGATGCCTGATTCTCTGCTGTGGGACCTCTCTCCTCTTTCTGGGTGCAGGGGTCAAAGTCTCTAAAAGTGCCCTTCTCCTGTGGTGGTTGATGTGAAACTGATGCTTGTGCTATCTGACCTGTCTCCTCTGTGTCGGTGCTAAGGCCTAAGTCACTGAAAGCGGCCTTCTCCTGTGCTGGCTGATATAAATGCCTGAATCTCTGCTGTGGGACCTCTCTCCTCCGTCTGGGTGCAGGGGTAAAAGTCTCTCAAAGTGGCCTTCTCTTGTGCTGGGTGATGTGAAGCTGATGTTTGTGCCATCTGACATGGTTGCCTGGGTCCCATTAAATGGTGGCCTACTCCTGTGGTGGGGGATCTAAATGCATGATTCTCTGCTGTGAAAACCTCTCTCCTCCGTCTGGGTGCAGGGGTCAAAGTCTCTCAAAGTGGCCTTCTCTTGTGCTGGGTGATGTGAAGCTGATGTTTGTGCCATCTGACATGGTTGCCGGGGTCCCATTAAATGGTGGCCTACTCCTGTGGTGGGTGATCTAAATGCACGATTCTCTGCTGTGAAAACCTCTCTCCTCCGTCTGGGTGCAGGGGTCAAAGTCTCTCAAAGTGGCCTTCTCTTGTGCTGGGTGATGTGAAGCTGATGTTTGTGCCATCTGACATGGTTGCCGGGGTCCCATTAAATGGTGGCCTACTCCTGTGGTGGGTGATCTAAATGCCTGATTCTCTGCTGTTAAAAAACCCCTCTCCTCCGCCTGGGTGCAGGGGTCAAAGTCTCTCAAAGTGGCCTTCTCTTGTGCTGGGTGATGTGAAGCTGATGTTTGTGCCATCTGACATGGTTGCCAGGGTCCCATTAAATGGTGGCCTACACCTGTGGTGGGTGATCTAAATGCATGATTCTCTGCTGTGAAAACCTCTCTCCTCCGTCTGGGTGCAGGGGTCAAAGTCTCTCAAAGTGGCCTTCTCTTGTGCTGGGTGATGTGAAGCTGATGTTTGTGCCATCTGACATGGTTGCCGGGGTCCCATTAAATGGTGGCCTACTCCTGTGGTGGGTGATCTAAATGCATGATTCTCTGCTGTGAAAACTTCTCTCCTCTGTCTGGGTGCTGGTCCAAAATACATGAGAGTGGCCTTCTCCGGTGGTGGTTGATATGAAGCATGATTCCTTGCTGTGGGACCTGTATCCTCTGTCTGGGTGCTGGTCTGAAATAAATGAGAGTGGCCTTCTCCGTTGGTGGTTGATATGACGCATGATTCCTTGCTGTGGGACCTGTATCCTCTGTCTGGGTGCTGGTCCAAAATAAATAAGAGTGGCCTTCTCCGGTGGGGGTTGATATGACGCATGATTCCTTGATGTGGGACCTCTCTCCTCTGTCTGGGTGCTGGTCCAAAATACATGAGAGTGGCCTTCTCCGGTGGTGGTTGATATGAAGCATGATTCCTTGCTGTGGGACCTGTATCCTCTGTCTGGGTGCTGGTCCCAAATAAATGAAGTGGCCTTCTCCAGTGGTGGATGATATGACGCATGATTCCTTGCTGTGGGACCTGTATCCTCTGTCTGGGTGCTGGTCCAAAATAAATGAGAGTGGCCTTCTCCGGTGGGGGTTGATATGACGCATGATTCCTTGATGTGGGACCTCTCTCCTCTGTCTGGGTGCTGGTCCAAAATAAATGAGAGTGGCCTTCTCCGGTGGGGGTTGATATGACGCATGATTCCTTGATGTAGGACCTCTCTCCTCTGTCTGGGTGCTGGTCCAAAATAAATGAGAGTGGCCTTCTCCGGTGGTGGTTGATATGACGCCTTATTCCTTGCTGTGGGACCTGTATCCTCTGTCTGGGTGCTGGTCCAAAATACATGAGAGTGGCCTTCTCCGGTGGTGGTTGATATGAAGCATGATTCCTTGCTGTGGGACCTGTATCCTCTGTCTGGGTGCTGGTCCCAAATAAATGAGAGTGGCCTTCTCCAGTGGTGGATGATATGACGCATGATTCCTTGCTGTGGGACCTCTCTCCAATTGATATTGGTTAATTTTTATTTATTTTATTTTATTTTAATTCATTTCCCTATCTACATTTGTTTGCAGGGGATTTGCCTACATTTTGCTGCCATTTGCAGCCCTCTAGCCCTTTCCGGGAGTCTTTTACAGGCTTTTTAGTGCCCAAAAGTTCGGGTCCCCATTGACTTCTATGGGGTTCGGGTTCGGGATGAAGTTCGGGTTGAGTTCGGATCACGAACCCGGACATTTTCCGGAAGTTCGGCCGAACCTCTCGACCCCGAACATCCAGGTGTTCTCTCATCTCTACACGTGAACCGAATATTTGCATGTCTAATGTGTTTTGCACCCACTTACAGCTGCTACACAGAGAGGATCCGTTGTGCTTCTCATTTTTCCTTCCTTCTGACAGATCAGAAAAAGGGTAAAATAAAAGATGATGTCAGCCAAGCAAAAAAGCAAAAATAGTGGCCCAGTCATGAAGTGGGGAGGGTGGTAACAGCATAAGAAGTCCACAGAGTGGCCCTATGACATAGTGGTGAGTCGGCAGCAGCATGAGGAGGCCACAGTGTGGCACAATGAGAGAGTGTGGGGGTAGTGGCAGCATCAGGGGACCAACACTCCCTTAATCTCTGCACCATAATTAGTTATGTGGTTATAACGTCTAAAACACACCAAAGGAGCCATGCCAGTAATAATTAATAATATCACAAAGTTTATTATATCCAAAACATTAAAAATATTATTCAATATCCATAATAACATAATAGCGGTGAAAAAAGGATCCTATGTAACAGCACAATGGGAGTAACCCCACCCTAATAGTCATAGTATTTTATAAATAGAAAACATCCACTGAATATACTCAATTGTAGACTCGCATTTATCCTTGCCAGCAACTATAGTAATAACGGAATGTGAAAATAATAGCTGAAAATAAAGGCAATTAGCTTACAGGCAAAGTATGCCCCTACAGAACCTATACCAATTACACTCTCAGACAGTATCAGCGAGTATACAAAAGCACAAAGGCCAATGGCAACAACGGACTATCTGCAGTATATGCAGGCAGTCACTGATTACAACATATAAACAATATGTGGAAAAAAGCTAAGTAAAGTGCATAATACTGTCACGACCGCTATCCCAGCAGCAGTCGTGTCGCACCAGACGGAGGGGAAGGGGGACCCTTATCTACGGATGGGAAATAGAACGGCCACCCCTGACAAACCCTAAGCTGGCACCTGTCTGCCCTGATACCCTAGACGGGGTGTGAACCCGTGCGGCGAGCAGGATGCCTAAACCCTGAGTCACCCTCAGAAGACTAGACTGGGGAAAGGCAGATGGGAGCACTAGTCACCATCACTCATGTCTAGGAGAACAACAGGGGAAGACAGCAACAAACAAACAATCTCCAGCAGAGATAGACTTATCCAGTCACGAGCAGAGAAGATGATCCCAATAACGACAGTCCACGCCAGACAAGAGCTCCACAGCAATACCGTCAAACGATCTCCTTCAAAGGTCAGAATAGCACTGGAAGTAAGGACTATATCTGGCAATGACTGCAAGTGAAACTGAAACTAATATAGTAGCTGGGAGTGGCAGACAGCACTCACCTGAGAAGAATGCCTACAAACTCCCAGTCAGGACAAAAAGGTTCACAAGGCAAAACCCGGATGACATACCCTGAACCACGGAGCAAACTCACAAGCTATCGCGAGTAGCAAGTCGCTGCGACCTTCTCTTCCCAGACCTATCTGGATCAGTCACAGTCGTGACAGTACCCCCTTTCTACGAGGGCCACCGGACCCTCAAGACCAGGCCTCTCCGGATGGGACCTATGAAAAGCCCGAATGAGTCTGTCCGCCTTTATCTCTGATGCTGGCACCCACATTCTCTCTTCGGAACCATAACCTTTCCAGTGCACCAGGTACTGAAGAGAGCGGCGAACATATCGTGAATCAACAATCTTTTCTACCTGAAACTCAAGACTGCCATCAACAACCACCGGTGGAGGCGGTAGTGGCAATGGTTCAGGAGGTTCTACATATCTCTTAAGCAGAGATCTGTGGAAGACATTATGGATCCTTAGAGTCTGAGGTAGCTCCAGACGAAAAGCCACCGGGTTAATGATCTTAATTACCCTATAAGGACCAATAAATCTCGGACCTAATTTCCATGAGGGAACCTTCAACTTGATATTTCTGGTAGACAACCACACCAAGTCATTCACCCCAAGGTCCGGACCTTCAGAGCGCTTCTTATCAGCCACACGTTTGTATCTACCACCAATTCTCTTCAAACTTTCTTGCACACTCTGCCACACTGATGAAAGTGAAGACGCAAATCGTTGCTCCTCGGGAATCCCAGACGGCCCCCCCTCACTAAACGTACAAAACTGAGGATGGAAACCATACGCACCAAAAAATGGTGACTTATCGGTGGATTCTTGACGACGATTATTAATGGCAAACTCGGCTAACGGTAAATAAGATGACCATTCCTCCTGATTTTCGGAAACAAAGCATCTCAAATATGTCTCTAAGTTTTGATTGGTACGTTCAGTCTGACCGTTGGACTGTGGATGGAAAGATGAAGAAAACGACAGATGAACCCCTAACCGAGAACAAAAAGCTTTCCAAAATTTAGAAACAAATTGGGTACCACGATCCGAAACAATATCGGAAGGGACCCCGTGAAGCTTCACGATGTGGTCAATAAAAACCTGAGCCAGTGTGTTAGCATTAGGCAATGCGGTCAGAGCAATAAAGTGCACCATTTTACTGAATCTGTCAACAACAACAAGAATAACAGTCTTCCCCGCTGATACTGGTAGATCAGTAATGAAATCCATTGATAGGTGGTCCAAGGCCTGTTGGGGATGGCCAGAGGTAAAGACGCCCTGCCGGACGAGTATGATCCACCTTAGAACGAGCACAGGTAGGACATGCAGACACAAAATTCAACACCTCCTGGCGCCACTTAGGCCACCAGAACCGACGAGACACTAATTCAGAGGTTGCCTTACTACCTGGGTGTCCTGCCAGTGCGGAGTTATGGTGTTCTTTTAGTATCTCCAGGCGTAAATTTTCTGACACAAACAGTTTACCCGAGGGGCAGGAGGCCGGGCGTCCCCTGAGCTTCCAACACCCTCCCTCTAAACCTGAGTGTAATGCAGAGACCACCACCCCCTTTGCAAAATAGGCTCTGGAACATCATCATCACCCTCCAGGAAAACTTCGAGACAATGCATCCTCCTTAGTATTTTTGCCCCGGGCGATAGGTTATTACAAAATTAAACCTAGTAAAAATAACGACCACCGAGCCTGTCTAGGGGTGAGACGTTTAGCAGACTCCAGATATACTAAGTTTTTGTGATCAGTAATCACTGTGACGGGATGAACCGCCCCTCCAAAAATGACGCCACTCCTCTAAGGCCAACTTAATAGCCAAAAGTTCCCTGTTGCCAATGTCATAGTTCCTTTCTGCAGTAGACAATTTCTTCGAAAAGAAAGCACACGGACGCCATTCACCAGGGACGGGCCCTGAGATAGTACCGCTCCCACCCCCACCTCTGATGCGTCAACCTCTACAATAAAAGGAAGCAAGACATCTGGCTGTACGAGAATAGGAGCCGAGGTGAATCTTTCCTTCAGAGATGTAAAGGCAGTTTTGGCTGCATGTGACCATTTGGAAAAATCGGATCCCTTTCGGGTCATGTCCGTCAGTGGTTTGACCACCAAGGAATAGTTCTTTATAAACTTTCTATAAAAATTGGCAAACCCCAGGAAGCGTTGCAATGCCTTCAGGTTCTCAGGCAGATCCCAGTCCATAATTGCCCGGACTTTCTCTGGATCCATGCGGAAACTTGAATCTGACAACACATACCCCAGAAATGGCAGTTCTTTTACGGCGAACACACATTTCTCTAATTTGGCAAACAATTTGTTGGCCCTTAATATCTGCAGCACTTGTCTCACATGGATCTTATGTGTATCCAGATCCGGAGAATAGACCAGGATGTCATCAAGATATATCAGAACAAATCTCCCGATAAGGTGACTAAAAATATCGTTGACAAAATGTTGGAACACAGCAGGCGCATTAGTAAGACCAAATGGCATGACCAGATTTTCATAATGCCCTTCCGGAGTATTAAAGCCGTCTTCCACTCATCCCCTCTTTGATGCGAACCAGGTTATAGGCTCCTCTGAGATCCATTTTGGAGAACCATTTAGCACCAGCAACCTGATTAAAGAGGTCGGGAATGAGAGGAAGAGGATAGGGGTCTCGGATAGTTATCCGGTTTAATTCCCGAAATCCAGGCAAGGACGCAGGCTCCCATCTTTCTTTTTAACGAAAAAGAACCCTGCAGCCACGGGTGAAGAAGAGGGTCTGATGTGTCCCTTAGCCAAACTCTCCGAAATATAATCTTTCATAGCCTTCCTCTCCGGGCCGGAAAGATTGTATAACCGGGTTTTAGGTAGTTTTGCCCCAGGTAACAGATTAATTGGGCAATCATATGGACGATGAGGTGGTAACCCCTGACAACCCTTCTCAGAGAACACATCCATAAAATCTGACAGAAAGGAAGGTAGAGATGTTACAGAGAGTGTTGAGCACCTACTACTCAAGCAGTTGTCCTTACAATGTTCACTCCACTCCACAATCTCCCCGGCCTGCCAATCCACCACTGGATTGTGAGTCACCAGCCAGGGAAGCCCCAATACCATAGGAGCCGGAAGACCGTCCAGGACATAACAAGAGATATGCTCTTTATGGAGGTCCCCTACCTGCAGATGGATATTATGGATGACCTGAGTTAACTCTCTCTGAGTAAGAGGGAGGAGTCGATGGCAAAAACAGGAATAGTTCTGCGTACCGGTTCCGGAGTAAAACCCAGAGCCTGAGCAAACCGTGAATCCACCAAGTTGACCCCCGCCCCACTGTCCAAAAAGACGGAACAGATCTCAGTCTTATTGCCCGCCACAACGGTAGCGGGCAACAAAAACTGAGACATGCGTATGGAGGAAACGAATACGCCCAGACTGTTATCCTCCGCACAGTCTGGGGACTCTAGTTTTCCGGCGGCTCCTTTGTTTGTGATCTCTTGGGTTCTGAGGGACATACCTTCACAAAATGACCCCTCCCCCCACAACGAAAACAAACCTCTGACCTATGGCGGACCTTAGGAGGATTCACCCGTCTAGTGGCGCCCCCTATTTGCATTGGTTCGACTGGATCACAACAAACCGATCCCTGCCCTATAGAGGCCTCTGTAGAATTTAATAGTCTCTCCCTGAGTTGTCTATCTATTCTTATGGACAGAGACATAGCAGCCTCAAGAGACCCAGGGACCTGGTATTCCGCCAGCGCGTCTTTTAATTTTTCAGACAACCCCTGGCAGAACTGACTCCTAAGGGCCGAGTCGTTCCATAATGTATTAGTAGCCAACCTACGGAATTCGGAAAAATATAGTTCAGCTGACCGGTTCTCTTGCCGAAGTCTACGTAGCTTAGATTCAGCCAGTGAGACCCTGTCCGGGTCATCATATACGAGACCCAAGGCTTCAAAAAACTCCTCCACAGATCGTAAGGCCGGAGAGTCTGATGGTAAGGAGAAAGCCCAAGCCTGCGGATCTCCTTGCAGGAGAGAAATTACAATGCCCACCCGTTGTTCCTCACCGCCGGAGGATCTAGGGCGTAACCTGAAGAACAATTTACAAGCTTCTCTGAAGGTTACAAATTGGTCTCTCCCTCCTGAGAACCTGTCAGGAAAAGCCACTTTTGGCTCAGGAGCACCTTGGTTTCCCGTAGCAACGGTGGAACCCAAGGATTGCTGCTGCTGCTGCAGCACTGTTGCTTTTAATCCTGCCACTTCAAGGGATAACCCCTGTAATCGTTTTGCCAAAACCGTAACCGGATCCATAGTGGAACAGAAAAATACAAAGCAAAACAGCAAGCAAAAAAAAAAAAAAAGGAAATGTCACTTTTTTTTTTTTTTTAAAAGGCCAGATATACTGTCACGACCGCTATCCCAGCAGCGGTCGTGTCCCACCAGATGGAGGGGAAGGGGGACCCTTATCTACGGATGGGAAATAGAACGGCCACCCCTGACAAACCCTAAGCTGGCACCTGTCTGCTCTGATACCCTAGACGGGGTGTGAACCCGTGCGGCGAGCAGGATGCCTAAACCCTGAGTCACCCTCAGAAGACTAGACTGGGGAAAGGCAGATGGGAGCACTAGTCACCATCACTCATGTCTAGGTAAACAACAGGGGAAGACAGCAACAAACAAACAATCTCCAGCAGAGATAGACTTATCCAGTCACGAGCAGAGAAGATGAGTGGGGAGTGGCAGACAGCACTCATCTGAGAAGAATGCCTACAAACTCCCAGTCAGGACAAAAAGGTTCACAAGGCAAAACCCGGATGACATACCCTGAACCACGGAGCAAACGCACAAGCTATCGCGAGTAGCAAGTCGCTGCGACCTTCTCTTCCCAGACCTATCTGGATCAGTCACAGTCGTGACAAATACCGATCAAAGGGCAGTGTGTCCTCCCGAGACTCCCCAATGTCCAATGGGCTTCATCCAGGGGTGTATCCACAAGATTCTAGGTCAGCTCATTAAATACCCAAGCACGGCGGATATTGATCCCTCTGTGTCAAATCGTGTCCAATCATGTAAGATACTCATTAACCAGTAGCCTCAATCTCCCGCGCTGCATCACAAAAATCGTCAGAGCTACTCACATAGCACGTATGCACTGTGGGGGAAAACAAGATTCAGGCTCCATCTTAGAAGCGGGACTTCCCTGCAACTATAACCAAAAACAGCTAGATATCAGCGCTTGCGCTGTAAAGAGAAATCAAGTGAAGCGCCATCTTCAAAGTGGGATTACCGGGGTATTATGCCTTCTCAATGGACACCATCCCTCATGAATATGCATATCATACCACCCAATAACAACCTTAACAGCTACCATATGGAACTAACAGCGCTGTACCAGCCTATATCTTCACGTTAAAAATTATGTGTCACAATCAACAACAATTATATATATATATATTAGATAATATATATGACATATATAATAGATATAAAACAAATGTATCTAAAATTATATATAAAAATAAATATTAAAAAAGTGAAAGTGAAAATGTGTAAACAGTGAAAATAAGCACAATATATTGAACTAATTAGCCTTTCCAACACCTTATTTGTCCTAATACCATGTCCACAATTATAAAAATTAAACTGACAAAAAATTATTATAAACCAATCAATTACCGTAAATACGGTGCTAGTGACAAGATCTAAATAAATAATTTGCTTGTTAATATTAAACTATGACAAAGTGAAAAAACCAAAGAATCGTGAGTAGTGTTGAGCGAACAGTTCGAAAATCGTTCGGGTCCGTACCGAATTTTGGGGTGTCCGTGACACGGACCCGAACCCGGACATTTTGAAAAAAGTTCGGGTTCGTCGGGTCCGATGTTCGTCGATTACTTCCCGCTTTCTGAAGGGCTGCACAGCAGCCAATCAGCTAGCGTTTTACTTCTTGCCCTAAGAGCCCATCACAGCCATGCCTACTAATGGCATGGCTGTGATTGGCCAAGTGCAGCATGTGACCCAGCCTCTATTTAAGCTGGAGTCACGTAGCGCCGCACGTCACACTGCTCTGACTAGTGTAGGGAGAGGATGCAGCTTCTGTGAGGGCGAGATAGGCAGAGATAAAGAAGTGATTGAATGATCTACCTTTCTACACCTGTGCATCAGAACAACTCAGCTGAGCTGTTCACTGAAAGTCACTATTTTGTTGAGACTGGCCAGAGAGATTTTTACTGGCACGTGTAACTGGGCTGACCGGCGGTGGCCATTTTGGGACTTGTGGTGCGCCAGCACAAGCTGCCACAGAGTCTAAACCAAAGCTCCAAAGAAGTGTAAAATCTACACCTGTGAATCAGAACAACAGCGATTCAGCTGCTCAGTCAAAGTCTATTTTTTTTCTGGCTGGGCAGACCGTTTTCTGGCACATGTTACTGGGCTGATAGGCGGCGGCCATTTTGGGACTTGTGGTGCTACAGCAAAAGCTGCCACAACGTCCATTAATCTCATGTAATAGTCGATTTTTCAAAGATATACTACATCAGGGGTTTGGCTGTGCTTGTGTCACCCATACTAACTGCAAAGATATTTAATATATCAGTGGTGAAACTGAAAGTAACCCACTTGGATAGCAAATCCCATGAATGTGCTGTTCCAGCTAGGCTAGCCAGTGCCACTACAGCCGAGTCCAATACTGTCAGCCAGAAATATTTTTTTTTTATGTGCCAGAAATCTAAATTAAAAAAGCTTTCACCGTAATAATAAAATTATTCTGGTGTTAGACCAGAAGAAGCACTCCTGTTGTAATTAATACTGTAAAAAGGCTTAGGCAATATTTCTCCCAGTGTGGGAAATTTATCTAGCAAAACTAGCATTTTAAAAATTCCGGTGTTCTGAAATACCAGCAGTCCTCTTGTAATTAATACCGCAAAAGGCATTATATCGTCCAGTGTTGTAATTTTGGTGAAAAAAGGCCAATTTAATCAATCTGGTGTTAGTTACACCAGAAACAGTAGGCCTCACGTTTTACTCCTGTAAAAGGAATTAATACCGCAAAAAGGCATTACATTGTCCAGTGTTGTAATTTTGGTGAAAAAAAGGCCAATTTAATCAATCTGGTGTTTGTTAGACCAGAAACAGTAGGCCTCACGTTTTTACTCCAGTAAAAAGGAGTTATATCTCCCCGTGTGGGAATCTATGTACCAAAACTAGCATTTTAAAAATTCTGGTGTCCAATTAGCAGCAGTTTTCTTGTAATTAATACCGGAAAAAGGAATTATATCTTCCAGTGTGGGAATTTATGTACACAAACTAGCATTTTAAAAATGCTGGTGTCCAATTAGCAGCAGTCTTCTTGTAATTAATACCGCAAAAAGGCATTACATTGTCCAGTGTTGTAATTTTGGTGAAAAAAAGGCCAATTTAATCAATCTGGTGGTAGTTACACCAGAAACAGTAGGCCTCACGTTTTTACTCCTGTAAAAAGGAATTAATACCGCAAAAAGGCATTACATTGTCCAGTGTTGTAATTTTGGTGAAAAAAAGGCCAATTTAATCAATCTGGTGTTTGTTAGACCAGAAACAGTAGGCCTCACGTTTTACTCCTGTAAAAGGAATTATATCTCCCGTGTGGGAATCTATGTACCAAAACTAGCATTTTAAAAATTCTGGTGTCCAATTAGCAGCAGTCTTCTTGTAATTAATACCGCAAAAAGGCATTACATTGTCCAGTGTTGTAATTTTGGTTAAAAAAGGCCAATTTAATCAATCTGGTGTTAGTTAGACCAGAAACAGTAGGCCGCACGTTTTACTCCTGTAAAAGGAATTATATCTCCCGTGTGGGAATCTATGTACCAAAACTAGCATTTTAAAAATTCTGGTGTCCAATTTGCAGCAGTTTTCTTGTAATTAATACCGGAAAAGGAATTATATCTTCCAGTGTGGGAATTTTGGGGCTAAAAATTATATATTTTACTGTGGTGCGAGTTGAATCGCAACAATGAGGAAACATTCTATTAAGGGACGAGGACGCGGTCGTGGTGGTGTCCGTGGAGCCTCTGTTGCTGGCAGAGGACGTGGCTGTTCGGCCTCAGGCGCACAAAGTAGTGAACCAACTCCCTCAAGTAGCCGGCAGAATTTACAGCGATATTTGGTGGGGCCCAATGCCGTTATGAGGATGGTAAGGCCTGAGCAGGTACAGGCATTAGTCGATTGGGTGGCCGACAGTGCTTCCAGCACGTTCACCACATTGTCTTCCGCCCAGTCTTCTGCGGAAAGCGCACAGGTGGCACCTGAAAACCAAGCCCATCAGTCTGTCACATCACCCCCATGCATATCAGGGAAACTGGCTGGCAGCAGTCTCTTATTCTGTTTGAAGACTCTGCTCCCTCGGTTTTCCAGGGGCGTCCACCTAGCCCTTCCCCAGCGGTGGAAGACATTCCATGCACTGACGCACAACCACTTATGTATCCAGATGATGAGGACATGGGAATACCACCACAGCAGAGTGACCGAGTCTCTGATGATGACGAAACACAGGTGCCCACTGCCGAGTCTTATTGCAGTGTGCAGACTGAACAGGAGGAGGTCAGGGAGGAAGACTGGGAGGAAGACGATGCAGAGGACGATGAGGTCTTAGACCCCACATGGACTGAAGGTCGTGCCGCTGACTTAAATAGTTCAGAGGAAGAGGCAGTGGTGAGACCGAGACAACAGCGAAGCCAAAGAGGGAGCAGGGGGCAAAAGCAGAACAGCCGCCGTCCAGAGAGTTCGCCTGCTATTGGCCAGCGCCAACAGGGACCCAGCACCCCAAAGGCATCTTCAAGGAGTTCCCTGGCATGGCACTTCTTCAAACAATGTGCTGAGGACAAGACCAGAGTGGTTTGCACGCTGTGCCATCAGACCCTGAGGCGAGGCATTAACGTTCTTAACCTGAGCACCACCTGCATGATCAGGCATGTACACACCTTAAAAACAAGGAACCCGCTCAGGCTCCCCCTGCTCCCTCTAGCGCTGCTGCCTCGGCTTCCGCCTCGAGAGGAATGTTGCCACCTGCCGAGCAGCAAACAGAGGATGTGCCACCGACACCACCACCGCCACCGTCACCTAGCGTCTCCACTATTTCACACAGCAGCGTTCAGCTCTCCATCTCTCAAACCTTTGAGAGGAAGCGCAAATTCCCACCTAGTCACCCTCGAGCCCTTGGCCTGAATGCCAGCATTTCTAAACTACTGGCCTTTGAAATGCTGTCATTCCGGCTGGTGGACACAGACAGCTTCAAACAGCTGATGGCCATGGCTGTGCCCCAGTATGTGGTTCCCAGCCGCCACTACTTCTCCAAGACAGCCGTGCCTTCCCTGCACATGCAAGTGTCCGATAAAATCAAGTGTGCACTGCGCAACGCCATTTGTGGCAAGGTCCACCTAACCACAGATACGTGGACCAGTAAGCACGGCCAGGGACGCTATATCTCCCTAACTGCACACTGGGTAAATGTAGTGGCGGCTGGGCCCCAGGCGGAGAGTTCCTTGGCGCACGTCCTTCCTCCGCCAAGGATCACAGGGCATCATTCTTTGCCTCCTGTAGCCTCCTCCTCCTACTCGGCTTCCTCCTCCTCCTCTGCTTCCACCAGCTCATCTAGTCAGCCACACACCTTCACCACCAACTTCAGCACAGCCCGGGGTAAACGTCAGCAGGCCATTCTGAAACTCATATGTTTGGGGGACAGGCCCCACCTCGCGCAGGAGTTGTGGCGGGGTATTGAACAACAGACCGACCAGTGGTTGCTGCCGGTGGGCCTCAAGCCCGGCCTGGTGGTGTGCGATAATGGGCGAAATCTCGTGGCAGCTCTGGGACTAGCCGGTTTGACGCACATCCCTTGCCTGGCGCATGTGCTGAATTTGGTGGTGCAAAAGTTCATTCACAACTACCCAGACATGTCAGAGCTGCTGCATAAAGTGCGGGCCGTCTGTGCGCGCTTCCGGCGTTCACATCCTGCCGCTGCTCGCCTGTCAGCGCTACAGCGGAACTTCGGCCTTCCCGCTCACCGCCTAATATGCGACATGCCCACCCGGTGGAACTCCACCTTGCACATGCTGGAGAGACTGTGCGAGCAGCAGCAGGCCATAGTGGAGTTTCAGCTGCAGCACGCACGGGTCATTCGCACTGCGGAACAGCACCACTTCACCACCAATGATTGGGCCTCCATGCGAGACCTGTGTGCCCTGTTGCGCTGTTTAGAGTACGCCACCAACATGGCCAGTGACGATGCCACTGTTATCAGCGTGACAATACCAATTCTATGTCTCCTAGAGAAAACGCTTAGGGCGATGATGGAAGAGGAGGTGGGCCAGGGCCAGGAGGAGGAGGAGGAGGATGACGGGTCGTTTTTAGCACTTTCAGGCCAGTCTGTTAGAAGTGGCTCAGAGGGAGGTTTTTTGCAACAGCAGAGGGCAGGTACAAATGTGGCCAGCCAGGGACCACTACTGGAGGACGAGGAGGAGGAGGTGGAGGAGGATGAGGATGAAGCAGGTTCACAGCGGGGTGGCACCCAGCACAGCGCAGGCACATCCATGGTGCGTGGCTGGGGGGATACAGAGGATGATGACGATACGCCTCCCACAGAGGACAGCTTGTCCTTACCTCTGGGGAGCCTGGCACACATGAGCGATTACATGCTGCAGTGCCTGCGCAAGGACAGCAGAGTTGCCCACATTTTAACGTGTGCTGACTACTGGGTGGCCACCCTGCTGGATCCATGGTACAAAGACAATGTGCCCACTTTACTTCCTGCACTGGAGCGTGATAGGAAGATGCGCGAGTACAAGCGCACACTGGTAGACGCGCTCCTGAGAGCATTCCCAACTGTCACAGGGGAACAGGTGGAAGGCCATGGCCAAGGCAGAGGAGGAGCTAGAGGTCGCCCACGCAGCAGTGTCACGGCCAGCTCCTCTGAGGGCAGGGTTAGCATGGCAGAAATGTGGAAAAGTTTTGTCTCCACGCCACAGCTAACTGCCCCACCACCTGATACGGAACGTGTTAGCAGGAGGCAACATTTCACTAACATGGTTGAACAGTACGCCTGCACACAACTCCACGTACTGACGGATGGTTCGGCCCCATTCAACTTCTGGGTTTCCAAATTGTCCACGTGGCCAGAATTAGCATGTTATGCCTTGGAGGTGCTGGCCTGCCCGGCGGCCAGCGTTTTATCTGAACGTGTATTCAGCACGGCAGGGGGCGTCATTACTGACAAACGCAGCCGCCTGTCCGCAGCCAACGTGGACAAGCTGACGTTTATAAAAATGAACCAGGCATGGATCCCACAAGACCTGACCCTCCCTTGTGCAGAGTAGTCCTTAATAACTGCCTTAAACCATGTTGTCTTGTACTCCTGGCCACTTCTTCATTGAAAAATCAATTTTTGAAATTAAGTAGGATCTTGGGGTGCAAACCAGAGTTGAATGAACCTTCCCTCTGTCTGGGTGCCGGGGCCAAAGTACATGAAAGTGTCCTTCTCCTGTGCTGGGTGATATGAATGTTATACTTGTGCTGTCTGACATGTCTCCTTTGTGTGGGTGCAGGGGGCCAAAGTCACTGAAAGCGGCCTTCTCCTGTGGTTGGTGATCGAAATGCCTGATTCTCTGCTGTGGGACCTCTCTCCTCTTTCTGGGTGCAGGGGTCAAAGAAACAAAAGGTGGCCTACTCCTGTGGTGGTTGACATGATGCATGATTCTCTGCTGTGGGACCTCTCTCCTCTGTGTGGCTGCAGGGGTCAAAGTCTCTAAAAGTGCCCTTCTCCTGTGGTGGTTGATGTAAAGCTGATGCTTGTGCTATCTGACCTGTCTCCTCTGTGTCGGTGCTAAGGCCTAAGTCACTGAAAGCGGCCTTCTGTCTGGGTGCCGGGGCCAAAGTACATGAAAGTGTCCTTCTCCTGTGCTGGGTGATATGAATGTTATACTTGTGCTGTCTGACATGTCTCCTTTGTGTAGGTGCAGGGGGCCAAAGTCACTGAAAGCGGCCTTCTCCTGTGGTGGGTGATCGAAATGCCTGATTCTCTGCTGTGGGACCTCTCTCCTCTTTCTGGGTGCAGGGGTCAAAGAAACAAAAGGTGGCCTACTCCTGTGGTGGTTGACATGATGCCTGATTCTCTGCTGTGGGACCTCTCTCCTCCGTGTGGCTGCAGGGGTCAAAGTCTCTAAAAGTGCCCTTCTCCTGTGGTGGTTGATGTAAAACTGATGCTTGTGCTATCTGACCTGTCTCCTCTGTGTCGGTGCTAAGGCCTAAGTCACTCAAAGCGGCCTTCTCCTGTGCTGGCTGATATAATTGCCTGAATCTCTGCTGTAGGACCTCTCTCCTCCGTGTGGCTGCAGGGGTCAAAGTCTCTAAAAGTGCCCTTCTCCTGTGGTGGTTGATGTAAAACTGATGCTTGTGCTATCTGACCTGTCTCCTCTGTGTCGGTGCTAAGGCCTACGTCACTGAAAGCGGCCTACTCCTGTGCTGGCTGATATAAATGCCTGAATCTCTGCTGTGGGACCTCTCTCCTCCGTGTGGCTGCAGGGGTCAAAGTCTCTAAAAGTGCCCTTCTCCTGTGTTGGTTGATGTAAAACTGATGCTTGTGCTATCTGACCTGTCTCCTCTGTGTCGGTGCTAAGGCCTAACTCACTGAAAGTGGCCTTGTCATGTGCTGGGTGATAAAAATGTGATACAAGTGCCATCTGACATGGTTGAAGCTATCAAATTAACTAAAGGTGGCCGACTCCTGTAGTGGGTGATCAGTAAAACTGATGCTTGTGCTATCTGACCTGTCTCCTCTGTCTCGTTGCTAAGGCCTAACTCACTGAAAGTGGCCTTGTCATGTGCTGGTTGATATAAATGTGATACAAGTGCCATCTGACATGGTTGCCAGGGTCCCATTAAATGATGGCCTACTCCTGTGGTGGGTGATCTAAATGCCTTATTCTCTGCTGTGAAACCTCTCTCCTCCGTCTGGGTGCAGGGGTCAAAGTCTCTCAAAGTGGCCTTCTCTTGTGCTGGGTGATGTGAAACCGATGCTTGTACCAGCTGACATGGGTGCAGGGGTCAAATTAACTAAATGGTGGCCTACTCCTGTGGTGGGTGATCTAAATGCCTGATTCTCTGCTGTGAAACCTCTCTCCTCCGTCTGGGTGCAGGGGTCAAAGTCTCTAAAAGTGGCCTTCTCTTGTGCTGGGTGATGTGAAACTGATGCTTGTGCCATCTGACATGGTTGCCGGGGTCCCATTAAATGGTGGCCTACTCCTGTGGTGGGTGATCTAAATGCCTGATTCTCTGCTGTGAAACCTTTCTCCTCCGTCTGGGTGCAGGGGTCAAAGTCTCTCAAAGTCGCCTTCTCCTGTGCTGGGTGATGTAAAACTGATGCTTGTGCCATCTGACATGGTTGCCGCGGTCCCATTAAATGGTGGCCTACTCCTGTGGTGGGTGATCTAAATGCCTGATTCTCTGCTGTGAAACCTCTCTTCTCCGTCTGGGTGCAGGGGTCAAAGTCTCTAAAAGTGGCCTTCTCTTGTGCTGGGTGATGTGAAACTGATGCTTGTGCCATCTGACATGGTTGCCGGGGTCCCATTAAATGGTGGCCTACTCCTGTGGTGGGTGATCTAAATGCCTGATTCTCTGCTGTGAAACCTCTCTCCTCTGTCTGGGTGCAGGGGTCAAAGTCTCTAAAAGTGGCCTTCTCTTGTGCTGGGTGATGTGAAACTGATGTTTGTACCAGCTGACATGGGTGCAGGGGTCAAATTAACTAAATGGTGGCCTGCTCCTGTGGTGGGTGATATGATGCTTGAATATGTGCTGTGGAGCCTCTCTCCTCTTTCTGGGTGCAGGGGTCAAAGTAACTAAAAGTGGCCTTCTCCTGTTCTGGATGGTATAAATGTAATGCTTGTGCTATCTGACATGTCTCCTCTGTCTGGGTGCTAAGGCCTAAGTCACTGAAAGTGGCCTTCTCCTGTGGTGGTTGATATGATGCCAGATTCTCTGCTGTGGGACCTCTCTCCTTTGTCTGGATGCTGGGGTCAAAATAATAGTAAGCGACCCTTTCCATTGGTGGGTGATTTGAAGCCTGATTCTGTGCTATGGGACCTAACTCCAATTAATATTGGTTAATTTTATTTTATTTTATGTTAAGTCATCATTTCCCTATCTACATTTGTTTGCAGGGGATTTACCTACATTTTGCTGCCTTTTGCAGCCCTCTAGCCCTTTCCTGGAGTCTTTTACAGCCTTTTTAGTGCCCAAAAGTTCGGGTCCCCATTGACTTCTATGGGGTTCGGGTTCGGGATAAAGTTCGGGTTGAGTTCGGATCACGAACCCGGACATTTTCCGGAAGTTCGGCCGAACCTCTCAAACCCTAACATCCAGGTGTTCGCTCATCTCTAATCGTGAGTGAAACGTGACATGCATGTGATGGTGCCAAGTGAGTGTGAACGTGACCAAACAAATATGACAAGAGTTGAATAGATTAAACTTTAGTAGTAAAGCGCTGATTAATAGGCTGGGAATAGTCTCCTATCATGTCTCCGTGTGTCTTTCAGGTCCATTTAAGTCCCTTCATTAGGTTTCTGACATCTTCCTCCCCATATCGAGTGTATCACAAGGCTAAATCCAGCATGAGTACAGATAAAACTTAAAGAAGAGAGAAGCAAAATAATCAACAGAGGTAAGTATCTATATAAACAGACACCTAGACAAACAAAGGATATTGTCATGACAATTAAAAACAATAAAAACAAATTAAAAACAAAAAATTGGCGTTAGGTGTAATATTTAGGAGGAGCTAGGAATAACATTTCAAGAAACGGACGGAAAATCACAAAAAAGGAACAAAGCTGTTTGTTTCATTTAATCCATTCAGGACCATTGTATCCAGGCAGTATATCCATCTCGTCTCTCGCTGAGCTAACAGTTTTTTCCAATTGCCTCCACGTGCTGATATAAAGATACGGTCTATACCCCTAAATCTAAACAGCGATCAGTCTGAGTTGTGTGCCTCATAGAACTGTTTAGAAATAGATAGCAATGTATCAACATTTTCTACCTCCCTTGCCGCCTCAATAGCTAAAACGTGCTCGCGTATTCTTCGTTTTAGGGGTCTCGAAGTCATACCAATATAGATCTTCTGATATGGACAAATTGCCCAATAGATCACTCCTATCATGGCACAAGTAATTGTGTGTGCGATATCATACTCTCGTGATTTAGCGGTGTTCCAAAAACAATCCGCTATGTCCACGTTTGCACAAGCAACACAATTACCACACGGTTTACACCCCCATCGGGTACCTTTTGAGCCAAATATCTGACCAATAGTTGGACCTGGATAGTGGCTCTTGACAAGTATATCGTGGAGGTTCTCGAATCCACAGGGTGTCATAGAGGGGACCACTGGCATAGGGATCACCATAGCAGCCATAGCAATGGCTATGGGGCCCTATGCCACTGGGGGCCTGAGCCGCCGGCTGAGGATTTAGGGCCGGTGCCACCCATAAGCAAGGTACGCCACTGCGTAGAGCGCACTCTTGCTGGGGGATAGAGAAGTCGCGAACATAAAAATTTCCGTCCGCGAACGGCGAACGCGAACTTCCGCAAATTTTCGCGAACGGGCGAATCCGGGCGAACCGCCATAGACTTCACTAGGCAGGCGAATTTTAAAACCCATACAAACGTAAAAACAAAGGTGCAATGGCACACTGCAGCTAGAGCTCCGTCCTGCCACTATGCTGGATGTTAGAAGAGGCATTAGTTTATATTTTGGCCAAATTATGTAAGCCACCCACCACGTCACGGTTGCCTCTATGAGTGGTCCCTTAATTCTTACCTTTTATGGGCCATATCAGCCACACAAAATCCAGGGAGTGCAGGTGCAGCATGCATGCTAGATACACTCTGCTTGTAACCCCGTCTGGTGCCTTACAGCGTTCATCAGATTAAGGGATGCAAATACCAACATGCATGCTGAGCCCACTAGTACTTCTCCTGGAACCAAATGGCTTCTGGTAAGTTCTATAAAGCAGACTCAGTTTTATACTGACTTTAAAACCAGCCTACAGGGCGGATCCACTAGTCAGGTGTGCATGACTGCATGGAGGTCACCACGCCTCCCATATATGCTACAAAGGATTAAAATGGGGATTGCAGTCAGCACAACCCAATACGCAGGTGCACGTTGCTATGGTGAAATACACATACAAACGTAAAAACAAAGGTGCAATGGCACACTGCAGCTAGAGCTCCGTCCTGCCACTATGCTGGATGTTAGAAGAGGCATTAGTTTATATTTTGGCCAAATTATGTAAGCCACCCACCACGTCACGGTTGCCTCTATGAGTGGTCCCTAACATTAATTCTTACCTTTTATGGGCCATATCAGCCACACAAAATCCAGGGGGTGCAGGTGCAGCATGCATGCCAGATACACTCTGCTTGTAACCCCGTCTGGTGCCATACAGCGTTCATCAGATCAAGGGATGCAAATACCAACATGCATGCTGAGCCCACTAGTACTTCTCCTGGAACCAAATGGCTTCTGGTAAGTTCTATAAAGCAGACTCAGTTTTATACTGACTTTAAAACCAGCCTACAGGGCGGATCCACTAGTCAGGTGTGCATGACTGCATGGAGGTCACCACGCCTCCCATATATGCTACAAAGGATTAAAATGGGGATTGCAGTCAGCACAACCCAATACGCAGGTGCACGTTGCTATGGTGAAATACACATACAAACGTAAAAACAAAGGTGCAATGGCACACTGCAGCTAGAGCTCCGTCCTGCCACTATGCTGGATGTTAGAAGAGGCATTAGTTTATATTTTGGCCAAATTATGTAAGCCACCCACCACGTCACGGTTGCCTCTATGAGTGGTCCCTAACATTAATTCTTACCTTTTATGGGCCATATCAGCCACACAAAATCCAGGGAGTGCAGGTGCAGCATGCATGCCAGATACACTCTGCTTGTAACCCCGTCTGGTGCCATACAGCGTTCATCAGATCAAGGGATGCAAATACCAACATGCATGCTGAGCCCACTAGTACTTCTCCTGGAACCAAATGGCTTCTGGTAAGTTCTATAAAGCAGACTCAGTTTTATACTGACTTTAAAACCAGCCTACAGGGCGGATCCACTAGTCAGGTGTGCATGACTGCATGGAGGTCACCACGCCTCCCATATATGCTACAAAGGATTAAAATGGGGATTGCAGTCAGCACAACCCAATACGCAGGTGCACGTTGCTATGGTGAAATACACATACAAACGTAAAAACAAAGGTGCAATGGCACACTGCAGCTAGAGCTCTGTCCTGCCACTATGCTGGATGTTAGAAGAGGCATTAGTTTATATTTTGGCCAAATTATGTAAGCCACCCACCATGTCACGGTTGCCTCTATGAGTGGTCCCTAACATTAATTCTTACCTTTTATGGGCCATATCAGCCACACAAAATCCAGGGAGTGCAGGTGCAGCATGCATGCCAGATACACTCTGCTTGTAACCCCGTCTGGTGCCATGCAGCGTTCATCAGATCAAGGGATGCAAATACCAACATGCATGCTGAGCCCACTAGTACTTCTCCTGGAACCAAATGGCTTCTGAATTTTAAAACCCACATGGACTCTTTCTGGCACAGTAGTGATGGAAAAGTTGTTTCAAGGGGACTAACACCTGGACTGTGGCATGCCGGAGGGGGATCCATGGCAAAACTCACATGGAAAATTACGTAATCGACGCAGAGTCGGGTTTAAATCCATAAAGGGCATAAATGACCTTACATTCCTAAATTGTTTGGAATAGTGTGCTTTAAAACATCCAGTGTGTGTATTCGATCAGGTATGATGTTGTATCGACCAGGTAGTGTAAGGGTTACGCCCGCTTCACAATGACAGACCTTACTGCGACCGACCAAACTCCCCGTTTAACGCACCGCAAACAACCGCAAAGAGTTATCAATAGTTGAAACACTCATGAAATTAATTTTTATTCCTCTATGTGTCAAACTTGGTGTAGTGATGACTGTGCTCGTACGCACGTTTGGGAGATTGCAGGCGATGGCGGTTTTTCAAAGCCTATGGTCGTGATGAGGTAGTTCAGTGACAGTTAAGTGACCCAGAAAACAATGATTCTGCAGTGTGGGCCCATTGTTGGCCTAGTAGGCTTTAATGATCAACTTAGATGATCACAAAGAAAATTAATGTTTTTTCTATGAAAAATTATCCAGCCGATTGCTTTTGGTCTGTTCACAATGAAGCAACGACCTTATCATCTGGGGTGTGCCAACATTGCCAACACACTCATAGAGGTGATCGCTTCATTGTGATACGCAAGGCCCTTCACCACAACAAGGTAATGATCACGAAGGGGAATTGACACATGTATGTGCCTTTTTTTTTGTTTTGTTTTTGCAGCCACAGTGCAGCACCAGAGGCCCGAAAAATTAGGCATGTACACATGCCTGAAAAATTAGGTCTATTGTTGCAGCCGCTTCTGAAGCAGCGGCCAGCAAAATTTATGTTTTGTCGGCAGAAAGTGTCCTAAAACATTTGGGCCTTGAACCCTAGTTGGTGGCGGTGAAGTCAATCAAGTCATCCGGCATGCAGAGATTAAATACAGCAGCGTGGGGACCATTTTTAGCCCAAGACATCTAATCAGGCCTTTTTTTAGTCAAATGCATCCTCCACTGTCAGTCCCTTCGGTATCCACGCCTCATTCATCTTAATAAAGGTGAGGTAATGTACACTTTTTTGACCTAGGCGACTTCTCTTGTCAGTGACAATACCTCCTGCTGTGCTGAAGGACAGGACACTTGAAGCGGGGCATGCCAGAAGTTCTATCGCAAATTGGGATAGCTCAGGCCACAGGTCAAGCCTGCACACCCAATAGTCAAGGGGTTTATCGCTCCGAGTGTCGATATCTGCAGTTAAGGCGAGGTAGTCTGCTATCTGTCGGTCGAGTCGTTCTTTGAATGTGGACCCCGAAGGGCTGTGGCGATGCGTGGGACTTAAAAAGCTCCGCATGTCCTCCATCAACAACACGTCTGTAAAGCGACCTGTCCTTGCCGGCGTGGTTGTGGTAGGAGGAGGATTACTTTCACCTCTTCCCTTGTTAGATTCCCGTTGTGCTGTGACATCACCCTTATACGCTGTATAAAGCATACTTTTTAACTTGTTTTGGAAGTGCTGCATCCTTTCCGACTTCCGGGAATTTTGTAACATCTCAGCCACTTTCTGCTTATACCTGGGGTCTAGTTGCGTGGCCACCCAGTACAGGTCGTTCTCCTTCAGCCTTTTTATACGAGGGTCCCTCAACAGGCATGACAGCATGAAAGACCCCATTTGCACAAGGTTGTATGCCGAGCTACTCATGTCCCGTTCCTCGTCCTCACTGATGTCATTGAAGGTCTGTTCTTCCCCCCAGCCACATACAACACCACAGGTCCCAGATAGGTGACAACAACGAGCACCCTGGGATGCCTGCAGTGGTTGGTTTTCCTCCTTCTCAAAGCCACATTCCTCCTCTGACTACTCTTCCTCAGACTCCTCTTCCAGCGTTGCTGCAGGTCCAGCAAGCGATGATGATAAGGCTGTTTCTGGTGGTGATGGTGACCACAACTCTTCTTCTTCACGCTCATCTACGGCCTGATCCAGCTCTTTTTGCAGGGCATGCTCCAGGAAGAAAACAAATGGGATAAGGTCGCTGATGGTGCCTTCGGTGTGACAGACTAGGCTTGTCACCTCCTCAAAAGGCGGTCGAACATTAGGTGTGTTGAATTCCAACGTGTCGGGCTGTCGCAAATCAAGCGCCTCACTGTCATGTTGTTTCACCGCTGAATATCGGAAAAGTGCTCCATGGCCGTGTAGGAATGCCTGAAATGGGCACACACCTTTCTGGCCTGTTTGAGGACATCCTGTAAGCCTGGGTACTTACACACAAAGCGTTGGTGACTCTGTGACATTGGATCCTTACGCTCAAACATTTCCTTGACAGACACCTGACTGTGGGCAGATGAGCAGGAACTGCTGAAGGTGAGAGGCGGAGTGGCGGGTGGTTGAGGGGCAAGGAGGACAGCAGTGGTTGACGTGGCTGAAGATGCTGGACCAGGAGGAGGATGGTGGCTTTGAGTTTGTGTGCTGCTTGTACTCATGTGTTGATCTCATAGGCGTTTGTGATGTTAGATCATGTGCCTTCGCAAAGCAGTTGTACCTAGGTGTGTGTTGGACTTCCCACGACTCAGTTTCTTTTGGCACAGGTTGCAAATAGCATCGCTGTTATCAGAGGCAGACACACAAAAAAAATGCCACACTGCTGAGCTTTGCAATGACGGCATTCTGGAGGTGGCAACAGCATTTGTTGATTGGCGTGCTGTCTGGCTGACCCGGGGTGCCGATACATGCTGTCTGACTGTGCCACTAGCTCCTTGAGACGACCTTCTCATGCTTCCAACTCGTCTCCTCCTCATCTCTGTCTCCCCATCTGAACTTTTCCCCTGTTCTTCTTCTCTTCGAGCGGTCACCCACGTGACATCCACGGACACATCGTCATCATCAACCAATTCACTTGTATCTGACAACTCAGCAAAGGAAGCAGCAGCGGGTACTACATGATCATCATCACACCGTACGTCCATGTGTGTTAATGCTGCCTGGCTGAGACATATCCCTGTTATCTACATTCTCTGGCAATACTGGTTGTGCATCACTCATTTCTTCCAACTGATGTATAAATAAATCCTCTGACAGATCAAATGAAGCGGCAGTGGTGCTTGTGTTGGTGCTGGCGGCGGGCGAGTGGTAACTTGAGAGGTGCCCAAAGCTGAACTGGAGGAGGATGGTGCGTCAAGGTTCCGAGCGGAAGCTGTAGAAGATTGGGTGTCCTGTGTAAGCCAGTCAACTATGTCCTCCAAATTTTTCGAGTTCAGGGTATGTGGCCTCTGAAGACTGGGCATTATTCTAGGGCCAAAGAAAATCACAGCAACACGACGGCCCACAGCGGGGTGACCTGCCTCTGCCTGTCCTTTTTTATTTTAATAGTGGTACTATGTGTGCAAGGTACTGTGCCACCCGGTATGACTGGTGGGCACTGGCAGTGGGCACACTACAGTCTGTGGAAGTGGGCCTGACACACACTGATAGGCAACTAACCTTAGATTAAAGGGTAAAAATGAAATGCCTTATTTATTGGCAAGCTACTGTGCCACTCGGTATGAGTGGTGGGCACTGGCAGTGGTCACAATACAGTCAGTGGAAGTGGGGCTGACACACACTGGCAGGCAACTAACCTTAGAATAAAGGGTAAAAATGAAATGCCTTATTTATCGGCAAGCTACTGTGCCACCCGGTATGAGTGGTGGGCACTGGCAGTGGGCACACTACAGTCAGTGGAAGTGGGCCTGACACACACTGGCAGGCAACTAACCTTAGATTAAAGGGTAAAAATGAAATGCCTTATTTATCGGCAAGCTACTGTGCCACCCGGTATGAGTGGTGGGCACTGGCAGTGGGCACACTACAGTCAGTGGAAGTGGGCCTGACACACACTGGCAGGCAACTAACCATAGATTAAAGGGTAAAAATTAAATGCCTTATTTATCGGCAATCTACTGTGCCACCCGGTATGAGTGGTGGGCACTGGCAGTGGGCACACTACAGTCAGTGGAAGTGGGCCTGACACACACTCGCAGCAGGCAGGCAACTGAAATTAGATTAAAGTGTAAAAATTAAATGCCTTTTTTTAATGCAAAGTCCTGTGCCACATGGTATGAGTGGTAGGCACTGGCAGTGGGCACACTACAGTCAGTGGAAGTGGGCCTAACACACACTGGCAGCAGGCAGGCCAGGCAACTGAAATTAGATTAAAGGGCAAAAATTAAATGCATTTTATTTATGCAAAGTCCTGTGCCACACGGTATGAGTGGTGGGCACTGGCAGTGGGCACACTACAGTCAGTGGAAGTGGGCCTGACACACACTGGCAGGCAACTAACCTTAGATTAAAGGGTAAAAATGAAATGCCTTATTTATCGGCAAGCTACTGTGCCACCCGGTATGAGTGGTGGGCACTGGCAGTGGGCACACTACAGTCAGTGGAAGTGGGCCTGACACACACTGGCAGGCAACTAACCATAGATTAAAGGGAAAAATTAAATGCCTTATTTATCGGCAATCTACTGTGCCACCCGGTATGAGTGGTGGGCACTGGCAGTGGGCACACTACAGTCAGTGGAAGTGGGCCTGACAGACACTCGCAGCAGGCAGGCAACTGAAATTAGATTAAAGTGTAAAAATTAAATGCCTTTTTTTAATGCAAAGTCCTGTGCCACACGGTATGAGTGGTGGGCACTATCAGTGGGCACACTACAGTCAGTGGAAGTGGGCCTGACACACACTGGCAGCCAACAGGGCAGGAAACTGAAATTAGATTGAAGTCTAAAAATGAAATGCCTTTTTTTTTATGCAAAGTCCTGTGCCACACGGTATGAGTGGTGGGCACTAGCAGTGGGCACACTACAGTCAGTGGAAGTGGGCCTGACACAGAGTGGCAGCAGGCAGGCAACTGAAATTATATTAAAGTGTAAAAATGAAATGCCTTTTTTAATGCAAAGTCCTGTGCCACACGGTATGAGTGGTGGGCACTGGCAGTGGGCACACTACAGTCAGTGGATGTGGGCCTGACACACACTGGCAGCAGGCAGGCAACTGAAATTAGATTAAAGTGTAAAAATGAAATGCCTTTTTTTAATGCAAAGTCCTGTGCCACACGGTATGACTGGTGGGCACTAGCAGTGGGCACACTACAGTCAAATAAAGTGGGCCTGACACACACTTGCAGCAGGCAGGCAACTTAAAAAAGATTAAAGTGTAAAAATTAAATGAATTTTATTTATGCAAAGTCCTGTGCCGCACGCTATGAGTGGTGGGCACTGGCAGTGGACACACTACAGTCAGTGCAAGTGGGCCTGACACACAGTGGCAGCAGGCAGGTCAGGCAACTGAAATTAGATTAAAGTGTAAAAATTAAATGCCTTTTTTTATGCAAAGTCCTGTGCCACACTTTATGAGTGGTGGGCACTGGCAGTGAGCACACTACAGTCAGTGGAAGTCGGCCTGACAACCAGTGGCAGCAGGCAGGCCAGGCAACTGAAATTAGATTAAAGTGTAAAAATTAAATGCTTTTTTTTATGCAAAGTCCTGTGTCACACGGTATGAGGGGTGGGCACTGGCAGTGGGCACACTACAGTCAAAGGAATTGGGCCTGACACACACTGGCAGCAGGCAGGCCAGGCAACTGAAATTAGATTAAAGTGTAAAAATTAATTGCTTTTTTTTATGCAAAGTCCTGTGCCACACAGTATGAGTGGTGGGCACTGGCAGTGGGCACACTACAGTCAGTGGAAGTGGGCCTGACACACACTGGCAGCAGGCAGGCAGCTGAAATTATATTAAAGTGTAAAAATGAAATTCCTTTTTTTATGCAAAGTCCTGTACAACACGGTATGAGTGGTGGGCACTGGCTGTGAGCACAGTACAGTCAGTGGAAGTGGGCCTGACACACAGTGGCAGCAGGCAGGCCAGGCAACTGAAATTAGATTAAAGTGTAAAAATTAAATGCTTTTTTTTTATGCAAAGTCGTGTGCCACACGGTATGAGTGGTGGGCACCTACAGTGGGCACACTACAGTCAGTGGATGTGGGCCTGACACACACCGGCAGCAGGCAGGCAACTGAAAATAGATTAAAGTGTAAAAATGAAATGCCTTTTTTTAATGCAAAGTCCTGTGCTACACGGTATGAGTGGTGGGCACTGGCAGTGGGCACACTACAGTCAGTGGAAGTGGGCGTGACACACACTGGCAGCAGGCAGGCCAGGCAACTGAAATTAGATTAAAGTGTAAAAATTAAATTCCTTTTTTTTAATGCAAAGTCCTGTGCCACACGGTATGAGTGGTTGGCACTGGCAGTGGGCACACTACAGTCAGTGGAAGTGGGCCTGACACACACTGGCAGCAGACAGGCAACTGAAAGTAGATTAAAGTGTAAAAATTAAATTTCTTTTTTTTATGCAAAGTTCTGTGCCACACGGTATGAGTGGTGGGCACTGGCAGTGGGCACACTACAGTCAGTGGAAGTGGGCCTGACACACACTGGCAGCAGGCAGGCAACTGAAATTAGATTAAAGTGTAAAAATGAAATGCATTTTTTAATGCAAAGTCCTGTGCCACACGGTATGAGTGGTGGGCACTGGCAGTGGGCACACTACAGTCAGTGGAAGTGGGCCTGACACACACTGGCATTAGGCAGGCCAGACAACTGAAATTAGATTAAAGTGTAAAAATTAAATGCCTTTTTTTATGCAAAGTCCTGTGCCACATGGTATGAGTGCTGGGCACTGGCAGTGGGCACACTACAGTCAGTGGAAGTGGGCCTGACACACACTAGCAGCAGGAAGGCCTGGCAACTGAAATTAGATTTAAGTGCAAAAATTAAATGCCTTTTTTTGTGCAAAGTCCTGTGCCACACGGTATGCGAGGTGGGCACTGGCAGTGGGCACACTACAGTCAATGGAAGTGGGCCTGACACACACTAGCAGCAGGCAGGCCAGGCAACTGAAATTAGACTAAAGTGTAAAAATTAAATGCCTTTTTTTATGCAAAGTCCTGTGCCACATGGTATGAGTGGTGGGCACTGGCAGTGGGCACACTACAGTCAGTGGAAGTGGCCCTGACACACACTGGCAGCAGGCAGGCAACTGAAATTAGATTAACGTGTAAAAATTAAGTGCCTTTTTTTATGCAAAGTCTTGTGCCACACGGTATAAGTGGTGGGCACTGGCAGTGGGCACACTACAGTCAGTGGAAGTGGGCCTGACACACACTGGCAGCAGGCAGGCCAGGCAACATAAAATTAGAATAAATTGTAAAAATTAAATGCCTTTTTTTATGCAAAGTCCTGTGCCACACGGTATGAGTGGTGGGCACTTACAGTGGGCACACTACAGTCAGTGGATGTGGGCCTGACACACACCGGCAGCAGGCAGGCAACTGAAAATAGATTAAAGTGTAAAAATGAAATGCCTTTTTTTAATGTAAAGTCCTGTGCCACACGGTATGAGTGGTGGGCACAGGCAGTGGGCACACTACAGTCAGTGGAAGTGGGCGTGACACACACTGGCAGCAGGCAGGCCAGGCAACTGAAATTAGATTAAAGTGTAAAGATTAAATGCTTTTTTTTTTTATGGAAAGTCCTGTGCCACACGGTATGAGTGGTGGGCACTGGCAGGGGGCACACTACAGTCAGTGGAAGTGGGCCTGACACACACTGGCAGCAGTCTGTCAACTGAAATTACATTAAATTGTAAAGATTAAATGCCTTTTTGTTATGCAAAGTCCTGTGCCTCACGGTATGAGTGGTGGGCACTGGCAGAGGGCACACTACAGTCAGTGGAAGTGGGCCTGACACACACTGACAGCAGGCAGGCAACTGAAAGTAGATTAAAGTGTAAAAATTAAATGCCTTTTTTTATGCAAAGTCCTGTGTCACACGGTATGAGTGGTGGGCACTGGCAGTGGGCACACTACAGTCAAAGGAATTGGGCCTGACACACACTGGCAGCAGGCAGGCCAGGCAACTGAAATTAGATTAAAGTGAAAAAATGAAATGCCTTTTTTTAATGCAAAGTCCTGTGCCATACGGTATGAGTGGTGGGCACTGGCAGTGAGCACACTACAGTCAGTGGAAGTGGGCGTGACACACAGTGGCAGCAGGCAGGCCAGGCAACTGAAATTAGATTAAAGTGTAAAAATTAATTGCTTTTTTTTATGCAAAGTCCTGTGCCACACAGTATGAGTGGTTGGGACTGGCAGTGGGCACACTACAGTCAGTGGAAGTGGGCCTGACACACACTGGCAGCAGGCAGACAGCTGAAATTATATTAAAGTGTAAAAATGAAATTCCTTTTTTTATGCAAAGTCCTGTACAACACGGTATGAGTGGTGGGCACTGGCTGTGAGCACAGTACAGTCAGTGGAAGTGGGCCTAACTTTTTTTATGCAAAGTCGTGTGCCACACGGTATGAGTGGTGGGCACCTACAGTGGGCACACTACAGTCAGTGGATGTGGGCCTGACACACACCGGCAGCAGGCAGGCAACTGAAAATAGATTAAAGTGTAAAAATGAAATGCCTTTTTTTAATGCAAAGTCCTGTGCCACACGGTATGAGTGGTGGGCACTGGCAGTGGGCACACTACAGTCAGTGGAAGTGGGCGTGACACACACTGGCAGCAGGCAGGCCAGGCAACTGAAATTAGATTAAAGTGTAAAAATTAAATTCCTTTTTTTTAATGCAAAGTCCTGTGCCACACGGTATGAGTGGTTGGCACTGGCAGTGGGCACACTACAGTCAGTGGAAGTGGGCCTGACACACACTGGCAGCAGGCAGGCAACTGAAAGTAGATTAAAGTGTAAAAATTAAATTTCTTTTTTTTATGCAAAGTTCTGTGCCACACGGTATGAGTGGTGGGCACTTACAGTGGGCAAACTACAGTCAGTGGATGTGGGCCTGACACACACTGGCAGCAGGCAGGCAACTGAAATTAGATTAAAGTGTAAAAATTAAATGCCTTTTTTTTGCAAAGTCCTGTGCCACACGGTATGAGTGGTGGGCACTGGCAGTGGGCACACTACAGTCAGTGGAAGTGGGCCTGACACACACTGGCAACAGGCAGGCAACTGTAATTAGATTAAAGTGTAAAAATGAAATGCATTTTTTAATGCAAAGTCCTGTGCCACACGGTATGAGTGGTGGGCACTGGCAGTGGGTACACTACAGTCAGTGGAAGTGGGCCTGACACACACTGGCATTAGGCAGGCCAGACAACTGAAATTAGATTAAAGTGTAAAAATGAAATGCCTTTTTTTATGCAAAGTCCTGTGCCACATGGTATGAGTGGTGGGCACTGGCAGTGGGCACACTACAGTCAGTGGAAGTGGGCCTGACACACACTGGCAGCAGGCAGGCAACTGAAATTAGATTAAAGTATAAAAATTAAATGCCTTTTTTAATTTAAAGTCCAGTGCCACACGTATGAGTGCTTGGCACTGGCAGTGGGCACACTACAGTCAGTGGAAGTGGGCCTGACACACACTAGCAGCAGGCAGGCCAGGCAACTGAAATTAGATTTAAGTGCAAAAATTAAATGCCTTTTTTTGTGCAAAGTCCTGTGCCACACGGTATGCGAGGTGGGCACTGGCAGTGGGCACACTACAGTCAATGGAAGTGGGCCTGACACACACTAGCAGCAGGCAGGCCAGGCAACTGAAATTAGACTAAAGTGTAAAAATTAAATGCCTTTTTTTATGCAAAGTCCTGTGCCACATGGTATGAGTGGTGGGCACTGGCAGTGGGCACACTACAGTCAGTGGAAGTGGGCCTGACACACACTGGCAGCAGGCAGGCCAGGCAACATAAAATTAGAATAAATTGTAAAAATTAAATGCCTTTTTTTATGCAAAGTCCTGTGCCACACGGTATGAGTGGTGGGCACTTACAGTGGGCACACTACAGTCAGTGGATGTGGGCCTGACACACACCGGCAGCAGGCAGGCAACTGAAAATAGATTAAAGTGTAAAAATGAAATGCCTTTTTTTAATGTAAAGTCCTGTGCCACACGGTATGAGTGGTGGGCACAGGCAGTGGGCACACTACAGTCAGTGGAAGTGGGCGTGACACACACTGGCAGCAGGCAGGCCAGGCAACTGAAATTAGATTAAAGTGTAAAGATTAAATGCTTTTTTTTTTATGGAAAGTCCTGTGCCACACGGTATGAGTGGTGGGCACTGGCAGTGGGCACACTACAGTCAGTGGAAGTGGGCCTGACACACACTGGCAGCAGTCAGTCAACTGAAATTACATTAAATTGTAAAGATTAAATGCCTTTTTGTTATGCAAAGTCCTGTGCCTCACGGTATGAGTGGTGGGCACTGGCAGAGGGCACACTACAGTCAGTGGAAGTGGGCCTGACACACACTGGCAGCAGCAGGCAACTGAAAGTAGATTAAAGTGTAAAAATTAAATTCCTTTTTTTATGCAAAGTTCTGTGCCTCACGGTATGAGTGGTGGGCACTTACAGTGGGCATACTACAATCAGTGGATGTGGGCCTGACACACACTGGCAGCAGGCAGGCAACTGAAATTAGATTAAAGTGTAAAAAATAAATGCCTTTTTTTAATGCAAACTCCTGTGCCACACGGTATGAGTGGTGGGCACTGGCAGTGGGCACACTGCAGTCAGTGGAAGTTAGCCTGACACACACTGGCAGCAGGCAGGGCAGGCAACTAAAATTAGATTAAAGTATAAAAATGAAATGCCTTTTTTTAATGGAAAGTCCTGTGCCACACGCTATGAGTGATCGGCACTGGCAGTGAGCACACTACAGTCAGTGGAAGTGGGCCTGACACACACTGGCAGCAGGCAGGCCAGACAACTGAAATTAGATTAAAGTGTAAAAATGAAATGCCTTTTTTAATGCAAAGTCCTGTGCCACACGGTATGAGTGGTGGGCACTGGCAGTGGGCACACTACAGTCAGTGGAAGTGGGCCTGACACACACTGGCAGCAGGCAGGTAACTGAAATTAGATTAACGTGTAAAAATTAAATGCCTTTTTTTATGCAAAGTCTTGTGCCACACGGTATGAGTGGTGGGCACTGGCAGTGGGCACACTACAGTCAGTGGAAGTGGGCCTGACACACAGTGGCAGCAGGCAGGCCAGGCAACTGAAATTAGATTAAAGTGTAAAAATTAAATGCTTTTTTTTTATGCAAAGTCCTGTGCCACATGGTATAAGTGGTGGGCACTGGCAGTGGGCACACTAGAGTCAGTGGAAGTGGGCCTGACACACACTGGCAGCAGGCAGGCCAGGCAACTGAAATTAGATTAAAGTGTAAAAATGAAATGCCTTTTTTAATTTAAAGTCCAGTGCCACACGTATGAGTGGTGGGCACTGGCAGTGGGCACACTACAGTCAGTGGAAGTGGGCGTGACACACACTGGCAGCAGGCAGGCCAGGCAACATAAAATTAGATTAAAGTGTAAAAATGAAGGGCCTTTTTTTATGCAAAGTCCTGTGCCACACCGTATGAGTGGTGGGCACTGGCAGTGGGCACACTACAGTCTGTGGGCCTGCAGCCTCTAACACACAGGCAGGCCAGGAAACTGCAATATCTATATGGAGAAAAAATAAATAAATGCAGACTAATGTAGCAGTCCTAAAAAGGGCTTTTTGGGGTGCTGTGACGCTGTCCTTACAGCAGATGAGTCTGTCGACACAGAACACTGGCCTAGCTTCCCTATGAATTCAGAATCATCAGCAGAGCAGCAGCTGCATTCTCCCTGCTCTCACTAACATGCAGCTTCAGACTAAATCTAAAATGGCTGCCGTTTTTGGTGTGGGAGGGAGGGTGCTGATTGGCTGGAATGTGTCTGCTGACTGTGAGGTACAGGGTCAAAGTTTGCTCAATGATGATGTATAGAGGGCGGACTGAACATTGCATATGTTCGCCCGCCGTAGCGAACGCGAACAAGCTATGTTCGCCTGGAAATCGCATCTCCCCGCCCAGCGCCGCCTCCTAGCTAATTTATTTGCTGCACTCGCCTCTGTGAAATTAAAGAGAAGAGCCGTAATCTCGCACAGGCGCACTGGCAGAGGCATCAAAGTGCGCATGCGCCGTCTTCCTGGCCTCTGCCAGTGCGCCTGTGCGAGATTACGGCGCTTCTCTTCAATTACACAGAGGCGAGAGTAGTGAATACATTTGCTAAAAAGCGTCTCTGGGCGGGGAGGAGATCTGTGGATAACACTGATGGGGATCTGTGGATGACACTAATGGGGGATCTGTGGATGACACTAATGAGGGATCTTTGGATGACACTGATGGGGTTCTGTGGATGACACTGATGGGGGATCTGTGGGTGACACTGATGGGAGATCTGTGGGTGACACTTAGGGGGGATCTGTGGATGACACTTAGGGGGGATCTGTGGATGACACTTAGGGGTATCTAGGGAGGGGTGTGGGGATGTTGGGGTGGGGTCCTGGAGGGGTGTTTGGGTGGAAGCTCTGGAAGGGGTGGGAGGTTCGATAGGTATGTGGGGGTGGGAGATCCGGGAGGGGGTGGCCCATATTTTTTTTTTTGCTATGGGGCCCAGTCATTTCTAGCTACGCCCCTGGAGGGGACCTGCACATTAGAGGCAGATTGTTGAGGATCTAGAGTAAGGATATCCTAATGTTTCATGAGGGCCTGTCTCACATCCTGAAAACCGTCATTAAACTCTATTATGTACCTCACCTTATCATCTCCCCTTGGCATAGCTCTTTTCCTCTGGGAGTGCAGCAAGGCTGTCCGTTTCGTCGTTTTTGCTCGCTCATATGCAGACCGGATATGTCTTTCTTTATAGCCTTGTTGTCTGAAGTGTTGTCACAACGTCTCTGATTGTTTTTCGAAGGCTTCCTCTGTTGAGCATAACCTTCTTATTCTCAAGAATTGTCCCACTGGTATATTGCTAATCAAATTTCTCGGATGTGATGAGGAGGCATGTAAAAGGGAGTTAACCGAAGTCTCCTTTCTGAACAGATCTGTTGAGATCTGTCCATCCATTTCGACCTTCAGTCGTATGTCCAAAAAATCTATTTCACTCTGGCTGATCCTAGAAGTAAGTTTTATATTGAGATCATTATTGTTAAGACTCCCTATAAACTGTCTCAAATCCCCCTCGGACCCCTGCCAGATGATCAGAATGTCATCTATATATCGTCCCCAGAAGAGGACTCTCTCGATCATGGGCTGGGGGTCCGAGAGGAAGATCCATCTCTCCCACAGCCCAAGGAATAAATTAGCATATGAGGGCGCACAAGCTGCCCCCATTGTTGTCCCCTGGGGCTGTAGGAAAAACGCACCCCTAAACGAGAAAAAGTCGTGAGACAGCAGAAATTTCAAAAGTTCCAACACAAACTTACGTTGCTCCTCATAGACATCTGATGTATTCGAAAAGAACTCCACTGCAGCCAAACCATCAGTGTGGCGTATGAATATATATAGTGACTCCACACTCACATCCCTTCTGTAGGATGGTCTCCAATTCCCCTGTAAATTTGATCAACGGATTGAACGTCAATTTCTCATAACACTCCTGCATCCTCAGTTGTCTGTATGCCTCTTTTTCATACATTGAGGTGGGCCAGATGACAATTGTACCCCCTTGATCAGCTAGTTTGAAGACCACATCCTTCGAACTTTTCAATTCTTGGATCGCCTCCCATTCAGCTTTGCTGCAATTGTCGTGGTGTCTATTTCTAGGGATCTTTTCCAACTCTCTACTAACTAATTTTACAAACAACTCAATATCAGGATAGATAGTGAGAGGAGGAAATTTAGTAGATCTCGGAATTAGAGCTGCAGGGAACTCACCTCCCGTCTGTTCTTGTTCTTCCATCAGTGTTATGAGGTCCTCTAGTGCTTGTTGTTCTGCTATGGTATTACAATTAGAATCCAATTTTCTCCAATAAAATTTCTTCAATATTAACTGTCGTGCGAATAAGTGTAGATCTTTTATTGCTGAAAAACAGTCACAATTAGCACTGGGGCAAAATAAAAGCCCCTTTCTTAAAACACAGGTCTGAATTTCAGTTAACTGATGACTAGAGTTAAGCGAACACCTGGATGTTTGGGTTCGAGAAGTTTGGCCGAACTTCCCGAAAATGTTCGGGTTCGGGATCCGAACTCGACCCGAACTTCACGTTGGGACGTTGGGGTGGCATCAGGTGGGAATGCTATGGGAGTTGATGTTCTTATCACAGCCAAAAAGGATTCATGTCTGCCTGCAGTGCCACAGGCCTCATTCACAGACTCAGGGCCATGGCACCCGCAAAGAGGAGAGCGGTCCCGTAACAGCAACACAGGCCTCAGGTCAACCTGCAATGGAAAAGGCCATTATCATTTATGTAGGCCCCTGACACCCAGACAGAGGAGAGGCCATTTGACAGTAAAAAGAGTTTAATGTCTCTCACCCAGACAACAAATGATTAAACATATAGGCCCCTGACACCCAGACAATGGGGCGGTCATGGCAGTAAAAAGAGTTTATTATCTCCCACCAAGACAACAAATGATTAAACGACATATAGGCCCCTGACACCTAAACAATGGGGCGGTCATTAGACAGTAAAAAGTGTTAAATGTCTGCCACCAAGACAGCAAGCAAGTATGTGAAATTTAGGCCCCTGACACCCAGACAATGGGGCGGTCATGACAGTAAAAAGAGTTTAATATCTCCCACCAAGACAACAAATGATTAAACAACATATAGGCCCCTGACACTCAGACAATGGGGCGGTCATTAGACAGTAAAAAGTGTTAAATGTCTGCCACCAAGACAGCAAGCAAGTACGTGAAATTTAGGCCCCTGACACCCAGACAATGGGTTGGTCATGGCAGTAAAAAGAGTTTATTATCTTCCACCAAGACAACAAATGATTAAACTACATATAGGCCCCTGACACCCAGACAATTGGGCGGTCAATAGACAGTAAAAAGTGTTAAATGTCTGCCACCAAGACAGCAAGCAAGTACGTGAAATTTAGGCCCCTGACACCTAGACAATGGGGCGGTCATGGCAGTAAAAAGAGTTTATTATCTTCCACCAAGACAACAAATGATTAAACGACATATAGGCCCCTGACACCCAGACAATGGGGCGGTCATTAGACAGTAAAAAGTGTTAAATGTCTGTCTTCTATAGCAGCAAAAGAGGCATCATGTCACCCACCAACGGAGAAGGCCACTTTTAGTTATTTAGGCCCCAGCACCCAGACAAAGGAGAGAGGTCCCAAAGCAGAGAATCAGGCTTCATGTCACCCACCAACGGAGAAGACCACTTTCAGATATTTAGGCCTCTGGCACCCAGATTAAAGAGAGGTTCATTCAACTTTGGGTTGCCCCGCAAAATAATGGTAAAATAAAAAAAAAAAAAATTCAATAAAGAAGTGCCCTGGAGTACAAGAATACAGTGGAGGAAATAATTATTTGACCCCTCACTGATTTTGTAAGTTTGTCCAATGACAAAGAAATGAAAAGTCTCAGAACAGTATCATTTCAATGGTAGGTTTATTGTAACAGTGGCAGATAGCACATCAAAAGGAAAATCGAAAAAATAACTTTAAATAAAAGATAGCAACTGATTTGCATTTCATTGAGTGAAATAAGTATTTGAACCCTCTAACAAAAAAAGACTTAATACTTGGTGGAAAAACCCTTGTTTGCAAGCACAGAGGTCAAACGTTTCTTGTAATTGATGACCAAGTTTGCGCACATTTTAGGAGGAATGTTGGTCCACTCCTCTTTGCAGATCATCTCTAAATCCCTAAGGTTTCGAGGCTGTCTCTGTGCAACTCTGAGCTTGAGCTCCCTCCATAGGTTTTCGATTGGATTAAGGTCCGGAGACTGACTAGGCCACTCCATGACCTTAATGTGCTTCTTCTTGAGCCACTCCTTTGTTGCCTTTGCTGTATGTTTTGGGTCATTGTCGTGCTGGAACACCCATCCACGACCCATTTTCAGTTTCCTGGCAGAGGGAAGGAGGTTGTCGCTCAGGATTTCACGATACATGGCTCCGTCCATTTTCCCGTTAATGCGAATAAGTTGTCCTGTGCCCTTAGCAGAAAAACACCCCCAAAGCAAAATGTTTCCACCCCCATGCTTGACGGTGGGGACGGTGTTTTGGGGGTCATAGGCAGCATTTTTCTTCCTCCAAACACAGCGAGTTGAGTTAATGCCAAAGAGCTCTATTTTGGTCTCATCAGACCACAGCACCTTCTCCCAGTCACTCTCTGAATCATTCAGGTGTTCATTGGCAAACTTCAGACGGGCCTGCACATGTGCCTTCCTGAGCAGGGGGACCTTGCGAGCCCTGCAGGATTTTAATCCATTGCGGTGTAATGTGTTTCCAATGGTTTTCTTGGTGACTGTGGTCCCTGCTAATTTGAGGTCATTAACTAACTCCTCCCGTGTAGTTCTAGGATGCTTTTTCACCTTTCTCAGAACCATTGACACCCCACGAGGTGAGATCTTGCGTGGAGCCCCAGAGCGAGGTCGATTGATGGTCATTTTGTGCTCCTTCCATTTTCGAACAATCGCACCAACAGTTGTCACCTTCTCTCCCAGCTTCTTGCTAATGGTTTTGTAGCCCATTCCAGCCTTGTGCAGGTCTACAATTTTGTCTCTGACATCCTTGGACAGCTCTTTGGTCTTTCCCATGTTGGAGAGTTTGGAGTCTGCTTGATTGATTGATTCTGTGGACAGGTGTCTTTTATACAGGTGACTAGTTAAGACAGGTGTCCTTAATGAGGGTGACTAATTGAGTAGAAGTGTCTAACCACTCTGTGGGAGCCAGAACTCTTAATGGTTGGTAGGGGTTCAAATACTTATTTCACTCAATGAAATGCAAATCAGTTGCTATCTTTTTTTTAAAGTTATTTTTTCGATTTTCCTTTTGATGTGCTATCTGCCACTGTTACAATAAACCTACCATTGAAATGATACTGTTCTGAGACTTTTCATTTCTTTGTCATTGGACAAACTTACAAAATCAGTGAGGGGTCAAATAATTATTTCCTCCACTGTATATGGTTAAGGGGAGGTAGTTATATATGTCTATTCTGCACAAGGGATGGACAGGTCCTGTGGGATCCATGCCTGGTTCATTTTTATGAACGTCAGCTTGTCCACGTTGGCTGTGAACAGGCGGCTGCGTTTCTCAGTAATGACATCACCTGCCGTGCTGAATACACGTTCAGACAAAATGCTGGCCGCCGGGCAGGCCAGCACCTCCAAGGCATAAAATGCTAACTCTGGCCACGTGGACAATTTGGAGACCCAGAAGTTTAATGGGGCCGAACCATCAGTCAGTACATGGAGGGGTGTGCAGACGTACTGTTCAACCATGTTAGTGAAATGCTGCCTCCAGCTAACACGTTTCGTATCAGGTGGTGGTGCAGTTAGCTGTGGCGTGGTGACAAAATTTTTCCACATCTCTGCCATGCTAACCCTGCCTTCAGAGGAGCTGGCCGTGACACAGCTGCGTTGGCGACCTCTTGCTCCTCCTCTGCCTTCGCCTTGGGTTTCCACCTGTTCCCCTGTGACATTTGGGAATGCTCTCAGGAGCCCATCTACCAGCGTGCGCTTGTACTCGCGCATCTTCCTATCACGCTCCAGTAAGGTGGGCACATTGTCTTTGTACCGTGGATCCAGCAGGGTGGAAACCCAGTAGTCCACACACGTGAAAATGTGGGCAACTCTGCTGTCGTTGCGCAGGCACAGCAATAACCACAGATTTAGGGGAATATCAATTGTAGGCCTAGTATTTAGGCCCTGGATGAAAGGTATCCTTTTACGGACAGATTTAAACTTGGAGATGCACAGTAGCATGTGAAAAAATATATAGGATTATGCTTTCAGCACTTGTATTTTAACACTTTGTGTAATATACCCTTTAACGGAAAGAAATACACTTAGAGATGCAAAACAGTGTGTGCAAATGTAGAGGATTATGCTGTATTTTAACACTTATTGTAATATACCCTTTAACTTAAAGAAATACACTTGGAGATGCACTCTGAGTGTAATATACCCTTTTACGGACAGATTTACACTTGGCCTGCAACAGCTGGAACACCAGATTTATGGTATTGCTATTTTGGCAATTTAATTTCACCCCAGAAAAAAATATATCCTTTGCCAGACACTATTAAACTTGGCCAGCCACTGCTGGGACACCAGATTTAGGGGATTGCTATTTTGGCTATTGAATTTCACTCCAGAACAAAATATATCCTTTGCCGGACACTATTAAGGGATTGCTATTTTGGCAATTGAATTTCACCACAGAAAAAAATCTATCCTTTGCCAGACAGAAGACAGTATTACACTTGGCCAGCCACAGCTGGGACACCAGATTTAGGGGATTGCTATTTTGGCATTGGAATTTAACCCCTCAATAAAATATAGAAATTTCTATCCTGAGTTTCTAGGGGTGACAATAAGCACAGCCAAGCCCCTGATGTAGGATATAGCAAAAACAAAACAAAAAAAAAACTAGTATTGATGGATTGATGGACTTTTTGGCAGCTTGTGCTGGTGCACCACAAGTCACAAAATGGCTGCCGATCACCCCAGAAAAAAGTGACAGAACAATGCTCTGTGCAGCCTAAAAACCAGTGAGCAATTAATTAGCAAAAGTTGAATGATTCACACTGTAGATCGATCACTTCATTAGTTGTTTTTGCTGAGTTTTCCCTGCCTAATCTCGCCCTCACAGCAGCTGCATCCTATCCCTACACTAATCAGAGCAGAGTGACGTGCTGCACTACGTGACTTCAGCTTAAATAGAGGCTGGGTCACATGCTGCACTTGGCCAATCACAGCCATGCCATTAGTAGGCATGGCTGTGATCAGGATCACCGCTATCATAAGGCAGACCAAGCGTCTGCTTTAGGGCGCACCCGGCGCCGCAGAAGGTGTGGGCGCCGCCGCGCCAAAAATTAACCCCCTTAGTTTTTTTTTGCTTTAATTATATTTAAATCAATCATTATCACCTACTGTTTTCGAGTGGCTGCAGCGCCGCTGGGCGCACACCCCGCCACCAGCCTGCGTGTGTGCCGTGCGATGCGTGCGGCCCTAAGCAGCACGGTCACATGGTCAGGACAGGAAAGCGTGACTGGCCAGTGGAGCCGCGGCGGACGGCAGCAGCAGCAGGGACTGTTTGGGGGAGGAGCTGCTGTGTGCTAGCCTGTAAAAGCTGCCTCACCTGGCCGGCCGAATACAGTACTGATTCTGAATGCAGAGCTGAGGAGTTGGGCCGACAGGAGTGGCGACTGACTGCAGAGCTGAGGACCCTATGGTAGGTAGGAGAATGATCATCCTGCTGCTGCATGCATTAATGACTGATCATTGGTTGGGAGGGGGGGCCAGATGAGTGACAATGTTGGATTCTGTGCCATGGAGGGAGGGGGATGACATGATGAGGAACAATGTTGGAGTCTGTGCCATGGAGGGGGAGGGTGACATGATGAGGGACAATGTTGGAGTCTGTGCCATGGAGGGGGCATGATGAGTGACAATGTTGGGGTCTGTGCCATGGAGGGGGTGACATGATGAGGGACAATGTTGGAGTCTGTGCCATGGAGGGGGTGTGACATGATGAGTGACAATGTTGGAGTTTGTACTATGGAAGGGGGTGTAACATGATGAGGGACAATGTTGGAGTCTGTGCCATGGAGGGGGGTGACATGATGAGGGACAATGTTGGAGTCTGTGCCATGGAGGGGGGTGACATGATGAGGGACAATGTTGGAGTCTGTGCCATGGGGGGTGACATGATGAGGGACAATGTTGATTCTGTGCCATGGAGGGGGGTGACATGATGAGGGACAATGTTGGAGTCTGTGCCATGGAGGGGGTGGTGTGACATGATGAGGGACAATGTTGGAGTCTGTGCCATGGAGGGGGTGGTGTGACATGATGAAGGACAATGTTGGAGTCTGTGCCATGGAGGGGGGGTGGTGTGACATGATGAGGGACAATGTTGGAGTCTGTGCCATGGAGGGGGGGGGGTGACATGATGAGGGACAATGTTGGATTCTGTGCCATGGAGAGGGGGGTGACATGATGAGGGACAATGTTGAATTCTGTGCCATGGAGGGGGTGGGGGTGACATGATGAGGGACAATGTCCGAGTCTGTGCCTGTCACGACTGTGACTGATCCAGACAGGTCTGGGAGGAGAAGGTTGCAGCGACTTGCTACTCGCGATAGCTTGTGAGTTTGCTCCGTGGTTCAGGGTATGTTATCCGGGTTTTGCCATGTGAACCTTTTTGTCCTGACTGGGAGTTTGTAGGCATCCTTCTCAGGTGAGTCCTGTCTGCCACTCCCAGCTACTATATTAGTTTTAGTTTCACTTGCAGTCATTGCCAGATATAGTCCTTACTTCCAGTGCTATTCTGACCTTTGAAGGAGATAGTTTGACGGTATTGCTGTGAAGCTCTTGTCTGGCGTGGACTGTCGTTATTGGGATCATCTTCTCTGCTCGTGACTGGATAAGTCTATCTCTGCTGGAGATTGTTTGTTTGTTGCTGTCTTCCCCTGTTGTTCTCCTAGACATGAGTGATGGTGACTAGTGCTCCCATCTGCCTTTCCCCAGTCTAGTCTTCTTAGGGTGAATGAGGGTTTAGGCATACTGCTCGCCGTACGGGTTCACACCCCGTCTAGGATATCAGGGCAGACAGGTGCCAGCTTAGGGTTAGTCAGGGGTGGCCGTTCTATTTCCCATCCGTAGATAAGGGTCCCCCTCCCCCTCCATCTGGTGCGACACGACTGCTGATGGGATAGCGGTCATGGTAGTATATCTGGCCTTAAAAAAAAAATTAAAAAAAAAGTGACATTTCTTCTTTTTTTTTTTTTTTTTTTTTGCTTGCTGTTTTGCTTTGTATTTTTCTGTTCCACTATGGATCCGGTTACGGTTTTGGCGAAACAATTACAGGGGTTATCCCTTGAAGTGGCAGGATTAAAAGCTACAGTACTGCAGCAGCAGCAATCCTTGGCTTCCACCGTTGCTACGGGAAACCAAGGTACTCCTGAGCCAAAAGTGGCTTTCTTTACCTTCAGAGAAGCTTGTAAATTGTTCTTCAGGTTACGCCCTAGATCCTCCGGCGGTAAGGAACAACGGGTGGGCATTGTAATTTCTCTCCTGCAAGGAGATCCGCAGGCTTGGGCTTTCTCCTTACCATCAGACTCTCCGACCTTACGATCAGTGGAGGAGTTTTTTGAAGCCCTGGGTCTCGTATATGATGACCCGGACAGGGTCTCACTGGCTGAGTCTAAGCTACGTAGACTTCGGCAAGTGAACCGGTCTGCTGAACTATATTGTTCCGAATTCCGTAGGTGGGCTACTGATACATTATGGAACGACTCGGCCGTTAGGAGTCAGTTCTGCCAGGGGTTGTCTGAAAAATTAAAAGACGCGCTGGCGGTATACGAGATCCCTGGGTCTCTTGAGGCTGCTATGTCTCTGTCCATAAGAATCGACAGACGACTCAGGGAGAGACTATTAAATTCTACTGAGGCCTCTATAGGGCAGGGATCGGTTTGTTATGATCCAGTCGAACCAATGCAAATAGGGGGCGCCACTAGACGGGTGAATCCTCCTAAGGTCCGCCGTAGGTCAGAGGTTTGTTTTCGTTGTGGGGGGAGGGGTCATTTTGTAAAGGTATGTCCCTCAGTACCCAAGAGACCACAAACAAAGGAGCCGCCGGAAAAACTAGAGTCCCCAGATTGTGCAGAGGATAACAGTCTGGGCGTATTCGTTTCCTCCATATGCATGTCTCAGTTTTTGTTGTCTGCTACCGTTGTGGCTCTGGGTTTTACTCCGGAACTGGTACGCAGAACTATTCCTGTTTTTGCCATAGACTCCTCCCCTCTTACTCAGAGAGAGTTAACTCAGATCATCCATAATATCCATCTGCAGGTAGGGGACCTCCATAAAGAGCATATCTCTTGTTATGTCCTGGACGGTCTTCCGGCTCCTATGGAATTGGGGCTTCCCTGGCTGGTGACTCTCAATCCAGTGGTGGATTGGCAGGCCGGGGAGATTGTGGAGTGGAGTGAACATTGTAAGGACAACTGCTTGAGTAGTAGGTGCTCAACACTCTCTGTAACATCTCTACCTGCCTTTCTGTCAGATTTTATGGATGTGTTCTCTGAGAAGGGTTGTCAGGGGTTACCACCTCATCGTCCATATGATTGCCCGATTAATCTATTACCTGGGGCAAAACTACCTAAAACCCAGTTATACAATCTTTCCGGCCCGGAGAGGAAGGCTATGCAAGATTATATTTCGGAGAGTTTGGCTAAGGGACACATCAGACCCTCTTCTTCACCCGCAGCTGCAGGGTTCTTTTTTGTTAAAAAGAAAGATGGGGGCCTGCGTCCTTGCCTGGATTTCCGGGAATTAAACCTGATAACTATCCGTGATCCCTATCCTCTTCCTCTCATTCCCGACCTCTTTAATCAGGTTGCTGGTGCTAAATGGTTCTCCAAAATGGATCTCAGAGGAGCCTATAACCTGGTTCGCATCAAAGAGGGGGATGAGTGGAAGACGGCTTTTAATACTAAGGAACAGGGCCGGTGCAAGAATTTTTGCCGCCCTAGGCAAGATAAAAATTGACGCCCCCCCCCCCCCCCCCATCAGATGATCTGCCCTTACGGTACTGTAGCGGCGACACGAAGCGCACGGCGTCATAGTAATCAATGACGCTGTGCGCAGTGTATGCTATATGTGTATAACAAACATATTTCACATGAAAACTTACAGTTGCTTGGCCCTTGGGGATCTCGGACACCACTTCACACTTTGGCTGGGGGATCGGTGTAGAGGTATACTGTGGGGATCGGCGGAGCTGATGATGTGTTTTATCCTAAAGAGAAAGATATCAGAATAAGGATTTGGAGAAGGATCAGAGGGATAGCAGAGCAGGGAGAGGCTGGTGCTGCTACTGGGGGTCATAACATGGGGGAGTAATAAAGCCCACCATAATACCCCCTGTAGTAATAATTCTCCTTTTAATATACAGTGCAAAAATACCCCTTGTAATACCCCAGCTCAGCTAATGTCCCCATAATGTACCAGTATGAAATACCCCTATATAGTGCCCCTAGTAAATGCCCCCATAGTGCTCCTCTCCCGCCTTCCTCCTAGTGCCCCCATAATATAATACACAGTATATAGGGTATATCCCAATTCTCCCCTCCAACATGGCAACACAGCTCGGTATTATTATTAATATAAAGGCCCTCTCTGTGCTATTATTATAATAACGGCCCCTCTGTATAAATAATAATAATACTAATACAGTGGGGGCTATTAAGATAAGAATAGTACAGAGGGGGCCATTATAATAACACATACAGAGGCGGCCTTATAACAATAATAATAGCCCGCCTTATGTGCCAGTAGTGCCCCTTATGTGCCAGTAGCCCCCTTATGTGCCAGCAAGCCCCCTTATGCGCCAGTAGCCCCCACTTATGTGCCAGCAAGCCCCCCTTATGTGCCAGTAGCTCCCCTTATGTGCCAGTAGTGCCCCTTATGTGCCAGTAGTCCCCCTTATGTGCCAGTAGCCCCTTTATGTGCCAGCAAGCCCCTTTATGTGCCAGTAGCCCCTTATGTGCCAGTAGCCCCCTTATGTGCCAGTAGCCCCCTTATGTGCCAGTAGCCCCCTTATGTGCCAGTAGTGCCCCTTATGTGCCAGTAGTCCCCCTTATGTGCCAGCAAGCCCCTTATGTGCCAGCAAGCCCCTTTATGTGCCAGTAGCCCCTTATGTGCCAGTAGCCCCTTATGTGCCAGTAGTCCCCCTTATGTGCCAGTAGCCCCTTTATGTGCCAGCAAGCCCCCTTATGTGCCAGTAGCCCCTTATGTGCCAGCAAGCCCCCTTATGTGCCAGTAGCCCCCTTATGTGCCAGCAAGCCCCTTATGTGCCAGCAAGCCCCTTATGTGCCAGCAAGCCCCTTATGTGCCAGCAAGCCCCTTATATACCAGTAGCCCCCTTATGTGCCAGTAGTCCCCTTATGCGCCAGTAGCCCCCTTATGTGCCAGCAAGCCCCTTATGTGCCAGTAGTCCCCTTATGCTCCAGTAGCCCCCTTATGTGCCAGTGACCCCCTTATGTGCCAGTAGCCCCTTATGTGCCAGTAGCCCCTTATGTGCCAGCAAGCCCCTTATATACCAGTAGCCCCCCATGTACCAGTAGCCCCCTTATGTGCCAGCAAGCCCCCTTATGTGCCAGCAAGCCCCCTTATATGCCAGTAGTCCCCTTATGCTCCAGTAGCCCAGCCTATAGGCGCCAGTGACCCCTTATGTGCCAGTAGCCCCCACATATGATTTGAGTAAAAAAAAACACAAAAAAACACAAAAACACATACTTACCTCCTTGGCAGCGATGCGATGCAGGCCTCTTCCGGCCTGTGTCCAGCGCTGTACGGCTCAGGCGGCGCGATGACGTCATCGCGCCTCCTGAACCGGCCTTCTGATAGGCTGCCTGCCAGCACTAGGCCGGCAGCCTATCAGATGAACAGGGAGGATGGGACACGCCCCGGCCCGCCTCCTCCTGCACGCTCCGCTGCCGCGACTCTGCTCTGGTGCCTGGGGCGGGAGACCGCACCGGTGTCACCCCAGGGACTGGTGTCACCCGGCACGGTCCGCCCCTCAGGCAGTGCAACATGATAGCGGGCGCGCGCCGGCCGCCCGCTACCACATACATGTTTTTTTTTTTTTCAATCGCAGGGTTCCGGCGCCCCCTGCTAAATTGCGCCCTAGGCAATTGCCTAGGTCGCCTTACAGGTGGCGCCGGCCCTGCTAAGGAAGGGCATTATGAAAATCTGGTCATTTGGTCTTACTAATGCGCCTGCGGTGTTCCAACATTTTATCAACGATATTTTTAGTCACCTTATCGGGAGATTTGTTGTGATATATCTTGATGACATCCTGGTCTATTCTCCGGATCTGGATACACATAAGATCCATGTGAGAAAAGTGCTGCACATAAGGGTCCCCCTCCCCTTCCGTCTGGTGCGACACGACTGCTGCTGGGATAGCGGTCGTGACAGTGCCATGGAGGGGGGTGTGTGTGTGACATGATGAGGGACAATGTTGGAGTCTGTGCCATGGGGGTGGGTGTGACATGATGAGGGACAATGTTGGAGTCTGTGACATGGAGGGGGGGGTGTGACATGATGAGGGACAATGTTGGATTCTGTGCCATGGATGGAGGGTGACATGATGAGGGACAATGTTGGATTCTGTGCCATGGAGGGGGGCATGATGAGTGACAATGTTGGGGTCTGTGCCATGGAGGGGGGGGGTGTGACATGATGAGGGAAAATGTTGGAGTCTGTGCCATGGAGGGGGGGCATGATGAGGGACAATTTTGGGGTCTGTGCCATGGAGGGGGGGGTTGTGACATGATGAGGGACAATTTTGGAGTCTGTGCCATGGAGGAGGTGTGATGAGGGACAATGTTGGAGTCTGTGCCATGGAGGAGGTGTGACATGATGAGGGACAATGTTGGAGTCTGTGACATGGAGGGGAGGTGTGACATGATGAGGGACAATGTTGGATTCTGTGCCATGGAGGGGGTGGGTGTGATGAGGGACAATGTTGGAGTCTGTGCCATGGAGGGGGGGGTGTAACATGATGAGGGACAATGTTGGAGTCTGTGACATGGAGGGAGGTGTGACATGATGAGGGACAATGTGGGATTCTGTGCCATGGAGGGGGTGTGATGAAGGACAATGTTGGAGTCTGTGCCATGGAGGGAGGGGAATGATGAGGGACAATGTTGGGGTCTGTGCCATGGAGGGGGTTGTGACATGATGAGGGACAATTTTGGAGTCTGTGCCATGGAGGGGTGTGTGATGAGGACAATGTTGGAGTCTGTGCCATGGAGGGGGTGGCATGATGAGTGACAATGTCGGGGTCTGTGCTATGGAGGGGGGGGGTGTGACATGATGAGGGACAATGTTGGGGTCTGTGCCATGGAGGGGGGGTTATGACATGATGAGGGACAATGTTGAAGTCTTTGCCATGGGGGGGTGACTTGGTGACTTGATGAGGGACAATGTTGGATTCTGTGCCATGGAGGGGGTTGTGACATGATGAGGGACAATTTTGGAGTCTGTGCCATGGAGGGGTGTGATGATTGACAATGTTGGAGTCTGTGCCATGGAGGCGGGGGCATGATGAGTGACAATGTTGAGGTCTGTGCTATGGAGGGGGTGACATGATGAGGGACAATGTTGGGGTCTGTGCCATTGGGGGTTGTGACATGATGAGGACAATGTTGAAGTCTTTGCCATGGAGGGGGTGACTTGGTGACTTGATGAGGGACAATGTTGGATTCTGTGCCATGGAGGGGGGGGGGGTGACATGATGAGGGACAATTTTGGAGTCTGTGCCATGGAGGGGGTGGGTGTGACATGATGAGGGACAATGTTGGAGTCTGTGCAATGGAGGGAGGGGGGGCATTATGAGTGACAATGTTGGGGTCTGAGCCATGGAGGGGGGGGGGTGTGTGACATGATGAGGGACAATGTTGGAGTCTGTGCCATGGAGGGGGGGGGTGACATGATGAGGGACAATGTTGGATTCTGTGCCATGGAGGGGTGTGACATGATGAGGGATAATGTTGGAGTCTGTACCATGGAGGGGGGCAGGGGGGACATGATGAGGGACAATGTTGGAGTCTGTACCATGGAGGGGGGGGGGCATAATGAGTGACAATGTTAGGGTTTGTGCCATGGAGGGGGGGTGGGTGTGACATGATGAGTGACAATGTTGGAGTCTGTGCCATGGAGGGGGTGTGACATGATTAGGGACAATGTTGGGGTCTGTGCCATGGAGTGGGGGGTGACATGATGAGGGACAATGTTGGAATCTGTGCCATGTAGGGGGGCATGATGAGTGACAATGTTGGGGTCTGTGCCATGGAGGGGTGTGACATGATGAGGAAAATGTTGGAGTCTGTGCCATGGAGGGGGTGATGAGGGACAATGTTGGAGTCTGTGCCATGGAGGGGCGGGGGTGACTTGATGAGGGACAATGTTGGAGTTTATGCCATGGAGGGGGGGTGTGTGTGACATGATGAGGGACAATGTTGGATTCTGTGCCATGGAGGGGGTGACATGATGATGGACAATGTTGGAGTCTGTGCCATGGAGGGAGGCATGATAAGTGACAATGTTGGGGTCTGTGCCATGGAGGAGGTGTGACATGTTGAGGGACAATGTTGGAGTCTGTGCCATGGAGGAGTGTGATGAGGGACAATGTTGGAGTCTGTGCCATGGAGGGGGTGTGATGAGGGACAATGTTGGGGTCTGTGCCATGGAGGGGGGTGACATGATGAGGGACAATGTTGGGGTCTGTGCCATGGAGGGGGTTGTGACATGATGAGGGACAATGTTGGAGTCTGTGCCATGGAGAGGGGGTGTGACATGATGAGGGACAATGTTGGATTTTGCGCCATGGGGGTGTGACATGATGAGGGACAATGTTAGAGTCTGTGCCATGGAGGGGGGGGCATGATGAGTGACAATGTTGGAGTCTGTGCCATGGAAGGGGAGTGACATGATGAGGGACAATGTTGAAGTCTGTGCCATGGAGAGGTGACATGATGAGGGACAATGTTGGATTCTGTGCCATGGAGGGGTGTGACATGATGAGGGACAATGTTAGAGTCTGTGCCATGGAGGGGGGGGCATGATGAGTGACAATGTTGGAGTCTGTGCCATGAAGGGGGGGGGCATGATGAGGGACAATGTTGGATTCTGTGGGGGGTGTGACATGATGAGGGTCAATGTTGGAGTCTGTGCCATGGAGGGGGTTGACATGATGAGGGACAATGTTGGATTCTGTGCCATAGAGGGAGGTGACATGATGAGGGACAATGTTGGAGTGGAAGTAATATTGGAAGGATCGGCACTCAAAGTGATATATCTTCAAAGTTCTCTTTTATTCGCCATTGAATGAGGTAAAACACTACACGTGTTTCGGCTGTATAAGCCTTTCTCAAGTGTGCAAACTTGAGAAAGGCTTATACAGCTGAAACATGTAGTGTTTTACCTCATTCAATGGCGAATAAAAGAGAACTTTGAAGATATATCACTTTGAGTGCCGATCCTTCCAATATTACTTCTATTTGTGAGTACACCGACTCGGGATACGGGCACCGCTCCATAGTGGAGTAGTGTGGAGTGCCGCTTGCTCTTTCTTCTACTAATGTTGGAGTGGAGTCTTTGCCATGGAGGGGTGTGACATGATGAGGGACAATGGTGGAGTCTGTGGTCTGTGCCATGGAGGGGGGGGTGCATGATGAGTGACAATGTTGGGGTCTGTGCCATGGAGGGGGGGGCATGATGAGTGACAATGTTGGAGTCTGTGCCATGGAGGGGGGGGGGGGTTGACATGATGAGGGACAATGTTGGAGTCTGTACCTTGGAGGGGGGGGGGGTGACATGATGAGGGGACAATGATTAAGGGACAATGTTGGAGTCTGTGCCATGGAAGGGAAGAAATGCCAATGTGACATAATGGGGGGTCATGATGTGACATGGAGGGGGGGGGGGAATGTGACATTGAGGGATTGACATGAAAAGGGGTGATGACATGAAATTGTGGAATTTCACCATTTGTTTCTTATGATATCGCAATCATAATATTTACATCCCTAATCGCAATTGCACTTTTTTCCCAAATCATGCAGCCACAGTTTATATGGGGGAACTGTATATATTTGGGCATTATATGGGGGCTGAGGCACTGAATATATGGGAGCACTGTATAAATTGAGCACTATATGGGGGCACAGGCACTATATGGGGGTGCTGTATATAGGAGGGCAGCCGCACATGTACACAGGTACTATATGGGGGCCCTGTATATGTTGGGCACTATATGGGGGCTGGGGGCACTGTATATATGGGGGCACAGAATATAATATATGGTGACACAGATCTAATAAATATGACTTTGCTTCAGTTCTGTTCAGGCTCGGCTGAGGACTGCAGACTGAGGAGCAACAGAGGAGAGAAGCGCGTGTGGGTCAGTGGCTGCATCGTGGTGTATGGTGAGTCACTGTCCAGCCTGCCCCCCCCCCCCCCAGAATATTTGTATTGGGGCACAGTGAGGCAGAGCTTCACAAATTTGTTATGAATGTAGGAGCAAGCAAAATAAGTTAGTGGCCAGGATGCTACATGGCAATGTGAGGTTAGATGACATCCTATGATTATTTTTTACAGTTTATTCCTCTCTCCATGTGTCTCAGTTATTAGTGTCTCTTCAAAAGATATTTTGGTTCTATCTGTTTCTAGGAAAGCTAGATGACAACCAATATGGATATCACAATCTGTTCATTCAGCTTTCCCAGACTCCTGAATGGCAGATCAGCAGCCATGCATCGTGAGGGACAATCCCAATTGGTAGTTGGCGGAATCCAGGACTGTGACGTGCCCTAAGTGCTATCGGCCATCCACAGTACCTTTTAGATGAAGGACACAGCGTTTAGACAATGTTCCCTTAATCTGTTTCAGATTATGTGAGTTGTTAAAAACAACATTAATAGCCGCTGCTCACCACGAGGTAAGTAGTCCCTTAGGTGGGACCGCAGTGCATGTCGTCACGCTGCCTACGCTCTCCTCCTAGCCTCTCATGCTTAATTGACACTATGAGTGATGGGCTTTGCATGAAGTGGAGTTCCGACACACAGAGTGTCAATCAAGATGGAGAATCTGGGAGAAGAGCGGAGGCAGCGAGACTACATGCACTGCAGCCCCACCTAAGGGACTACCTACCTTGCGGGGAGCATCAGCTATTAAAGTTGTTTTTAACAACTTACGACATCCAGAGAAGCTTATGAGCACAGCACACAAATGATCTAAAAGGTACTGGAAAGGACCAATAGCACATAAGGGACCTTATAGGTTCCCTTTAAAAACAGGCTGAGGAGATCACAGTCACCAGTACCAAATTATGGGTCGCCAAGGTGACCTGGTGCCTGACATTTGTTGTGGCCTGCAGTGATGTGTGCCCATAGCAATAGACAGTACAGTACATGCTACCATTCAGTACTGTATATTGCTATGGGTGCCTGTAAGATGGTAGCATGTACTGTATATTGTTATGGCTCATAACAGTAGTACCATCCTAGAGGTGGTCATAGCAATATATAGCATTCTACCCTCATATAGGTACCTGTAGCAATATACTACCATCCAATATGTACCTGTAGTAATATACTACCATCCGATATGTACCTGTAGCAATATACTACCGTCGTAGATGTACCTGTAGCAATATACCACTGTCCCTTTTTTCCCTGTAGCAACATACTACCGTCGTAGATGTACCTGTAGCAATATACTACCGTCGTAGATGTACATGTAGCTATATACTACCGTCGTAGATGTACCTGTAGCAATATACTACCGTCGTAGATGTACCTGTAGCAATATACCACTGTTCCTTTTTTCCCTGTAGCAACATACTACCGTCGTAGATGTACCTGTAGCAATATACTACTGTCCTATAAAGTGGGGAGAACAAGTATTTCATATACTGCTCATTTTGCAGGTCTGTAATTTTTATCATAGGTACATCAAATGGTGTCTGATGTGGCAGTCACAGATTCACAGTATATGATATATGGTAACACAGAATATAATATATGGGGCACAGTATATAACATATGGAAGAACAGTATATAATTCTAATATGGAAGGACAGTGTATAATTAATTCAATACAACACAATATAAAGCTGTGGCACTCCATATGTTGACAAATATTTTCTTTATTATGCAAAGGTTACATATAATGGGGGTCATTACAAACTACACAAGGGCAATACAAGATAACGGCCGTTTTGTGCTACAACACGCTTCTTCTGGCCTCTTTTGCTGTATAATTAGTTTATAATTGGTGTATTTAATTATCATAGTAGATATGATTTTCGCCAACACGCTATACAGTGGGGGTTAGTAAGGAGCCTGTTTATAAAAATTCCACAAATATTTTTTTATTCATATAGCTGGAAAACTACGATCAAAATGTCGAAAGTATTTAAAGAAAATAAATTATCAGGAGCAGGTTTCAGAAAAAGGCGAGCAGAAAAAGAAAAAGCTGGGAAGCAGATGTCTGGAGATTTAAAGAAGTACCTGACCTCTCACAAAACCAGAAAGGAAGATGCTCCTGTATCAGAACCAGTTTCAAATATGGAAGATGATCCAGTTCACGTAGCTATGGATGAGGAATCTATAACATCAGACCAACAGCCCATCATAGCTCAAGAGGCTGCTAATGTGGATGATGCAAGCGCGGAGAAAAGACAAGAAGAAGTAGATGATGTTCAACCTTCTACGTCATCATATATACCATCTCCTCACCTTGAAAAGACTACTGATACAGAAGGATCAAGTGCATGATGCATTGACTACTGTGGTGTCAATCACAAGAACGCGCGTACGAATGCACGTTTCCTATTTGCAAAAATGCGCTGAAATACGCGCGACAAAAACGCGCGTTTCAAGAACGCTCAGGTCTCAACCCAGGGTTATTGTAGCACTGTTTGTGTGTAGTGTTTTAAGGCAAGTATGTTTGCACTATTTTCTGCACTTTTACTCATTTTTGAAAATTTTGTTTTATAGATGTATACCTTATTTTATTAAACTGTTAATAAAACCCAGTTAACAAAAAACACAATTTAGCTTGTTTTTTATATAAAAGAAAAATAAGGTAAAGAAACATATACCGTATGCACAGGCAGGCATTCAGGCGATTGGAGTGGGGTTTGGGTGGGATGCTGGTGTTAGGGGGAGTTCTGGAAGGGGGGGGGGGGGCGCCAAAATGTAGCCTTGCTTGTGTTGGCAAAAATCCTTGCACCGGCCCTGGCTGTGATGGCTTCTTAGGGCAAGAAGTAAAACGCTAGCTGATTGGCTTCTGTGTAACCCTTCAGAAAGCAGAAAGAAATCGCCGAACAACGGACCAGAACCTGAACTTTTCTGAAAATGTTCAGGTCTGGGTCCGTGTCCCGAACACCCCAAAATTCGGTACGAACCTGAACTATACAGTTCGGGTTTGCTCATCTCTACCGATGACTAGATAAATTAATTTCCAAACAAACAAATTTCTTCCATCTCACCATTCATTGTCTCCTTGCATGGAACAGACCGGACCAGTCCTCAATATATGTAGCAAAGAAGGAAAAACGTTCCAGCAATCCGATTAAAATCTTGGTGCTTTGTTTTTCACAGCGGCAAAATTTCACATATGTGGATAATATCCATATACGTGGATAACATCCCCCTCCACCGCTCTGGTTGACATGTTTCGGGCAAGTGAGCCCTTACGTAAGGGCTCACTTGCCCGAAACATGTCAACCAGAGCGGTGGAGGGGGATGTTATCCACGTATGTGAATTTTTGCCACTGTGAAAAATAAAGTACCAAGGTTTTAATCGGATTGCTGGAACATTTTTCCTTCTTTGCTAGATAAATTAATGACCTGCAGCGTCTGATGCCTCTCATTGGGGAAATCTTGCCTCCTTTTCCGAGTCGTGGCATCTTGTCATATTTACGTTTGGTAAATCTCTTTTGTGGGAGGGATCTTGTCGGTCCAGTGTTGGAACCACTCGACTCACCTCCAATAGAGGTTGTCAAGGAGAATGAAGTTGACCTAGATTTCTGTCCGTCATTTTGTATTTTCCACTTGAAGAGCTTATCTTGGTCCGCATCTAGCTTGTCTCACTGAAATTTTTTACTCTTTCCGAGTTTAATCTGTTTTTCCCAGGAGGCAAACTGTGCATCCACCTCTTTCTTATAGGTCTCTAATTCATTTGTAGATAAACGGGCTACCACTTGGGCCTCCACTGTATTAATCTCACCTTCAAAAGACTCCCACATCTTTGAATTCAAATCCACGATTGCTTGCATTAATCCACGGGAGCAATATCACATATCATCTCCCATTTTTTTTGAAGAAATCGCTATCATCACATCCATATGAAGGGAAGGTTTGTATTCTCAACCCGCGTTGGTATCAAACCCATGGCCAAATACCTTTCCAAGGTTATTCGATTCCACCAGGTTTTTTAGAGTACCTTTCAATTCCTCAAAACACATCTAAGCCCACCCACCAAGCGACATGGTGGTCTCAGTCCAGGCGGGTACCTAGGCTAAACCTATTAATGCTGTTGCGCATTTTTTCTACAGGAGCGCAGTCCCGCACATATGGTGTGTTGCCCCTTGTTACCTCCATGTGCTTCAGCAACCGGTGGGAGGAGGGACACACACACCTATATGTACCACCTTAATCAAGGTCGCCTATTAGATGGGCGGGACACTAGTGCACATGAATCTCACCCCTGTATAGGAGCGTATTCACACATGAAGGTGCCACTCCTTCAAGACAAGTTAAACAATTCACAGAAAAAACTAGATAAAACATCCTGCGCGATATGATATTGAGTGCGCGGATGAACATGGCTGCATTTATCAAATCACAGAAAATGGTGCACTAAAATAAATGCAAACATTATGTGGAATAAGCCCTCATTCTGATAACGTCTGAGACACTTAGTCAACAGATTTTGATCAAAAATCTGTCCCTCCTCCCACTGGTTGCTGAAGCACATGGAGGTAACAAGGGGCAACACACCATATGTGCGGGACTGCGCTCCTGTAGAAAAAATGCGCAACAGCATTAATAGGTTTAGCGTAGGTACCCGCCTGGACTGAGACCACCTTGTCGCTTGGTAGGTGGGCTTAGATGTGTTTTGATCAAAATCTGTTGACTAAGTGTCTCAGACGTTATCAGAATGAGGGCTTATTTCACATAATGTTTGCATTTATTTTAGTGCACCATTTTCTGTGATTTGATAAATGCAGCCATGTTCATCCGCTCACTCAATATCATATCGCGCAGGATGTTTTATCTAGTTTTTTCTGTGAATTGTTTACCTTTCAAATCCCTCTGCCCAGGCTCCTCCCCTACTGTGACACCGGATCCAAAGACTGCCTCGACCTGAGTGAGCCAAGTCATATCTATTGCTATATAGTCCATAATGGACTTATACACAATATGTACCTCTGCAAAAACAGGCAAAACATCAACACTCCCTTAATCTCTACACCATAATTAGTTACGTGGTTGTAACGTCTAAAACACACCAAAGGAGCCATGCCAGTAATAATTATTAATATAACAAAGTTTATTATATCCAAAACATTAAAAATATTAATATATATCAATATCCATGATAACATATTAGTGGTGAAAAAAGGATCCTATATAACAGCACAACAGGAGTAACACACTCCCTAATAGTCAATAAGTATTTTATAACTAGCAAACATCCACTGAATATATTCAATTGTAGACTCACATATATCCTTGCCAGAAACTATAGTAATGGAATGTGAGTATAAGTAAGAATAGCTGAAAATAAAGGCAATTAGCTTACAGGCAAAGTATGCCCCTACAGAACCTATACCAATTACACTCTCAGGCAGCATCAGCGAGTATACAAAATTACAAAGGCCAATGCCAACCAGGGACTATCTGCAGTATATGCAGGCAGTCACTGATTACAACATATAAACAACATGTGGAAAAAAGCTAAGTAAAGTGCATAATACAGATCAAAGGGCAGTGTGTCCTGCCGAGACTCCCCAATGCCCGATGGGCTTCTTCCAGGGGGCGTATCCACAAGATTCTAGGTCCGCTCATTAAATACCCAAGCACGGCGGATATCCCTCCCTCTGTGTCAAATCGTGTCCAACATGTAAGATACTCATTAACCAGTAACCTCAATCTCCCGCGCTGCATCACAAAAATTGTGAGAGCTTCTCACATAGCACGTATGCACTGTGGGGGTTAAACAAGAGTCAGGCTCCATCCTAGAAGCGGGACCTCCCGGCAACTATAACCAAAAACAGCTAGATATCAGCGCTGTAAAGAGAAATCAAGTGAAGCGCCATCTTCAAAGTGGGATTACCGGGGTATGATGCCTTCTCAATGGACACCATCCCTCATGAATATGCATATCATACCACCCAATAACATCCTTAACAGCTACTATATGGAACTAACAGCGCTGTACCAGCCTATATCTTCACGTTAAAAATGATGTGTGTCACAATCAACAACAATTATATATATTAGATAATATATATGACTTATATAATAGATATAAAACAAATGTATCTAAAATTGTGTATAAAAAATAAATATTAAAGAAGTGAAAATGTGTAAACAGTGAAAATAAGCACCATATATTGAACTTAGCCTTTCCAACACCTTATTTGTCCTAATATCATGTCTACAATTATAAAAATTAAACTGACAAAAAATTATTATAAACCAATCAATTACTGTAAATACGGTCCTAGTTTAAAGAAGAGAGAAGCAAAATAATAATTATTAGACAGCATCAGGAGACCAAAGAGTGGCAAGGTGACATAGTGTGGAGGTGGAAGCAGCAGCAGCATCAGGAAGAGGCCACAGGGTGGCACAATGACAGAGTGTGAAGGTGGCAGCAGCATTATCATGAGGCCACACAGTGGCACAAACACAGAGTGCGGAGAAGGTCGCAGCAGCATCAGGGGGAGGCCACAGGGTGGCCCAATGACAGTGTGGAGGTGGTGGCAGCATGAGGAGGCCACAGAGTGGCACAATAACAGAGTGTGGAGGTGGCGGCAGCATCAGGGGACCACACAGTGGCATGACGAGAAGAGATTGTGGAGGCAGCAGCAGCATGAGGAGGCCACCGAGTGGCACGACGATGAGAGATTGCGGAGATGGCAGTAGCATGAGGAGGCCACAGAGTGGCACAATGACAGAGTCAGGAGGTGGCAGCATCATCAAGAGGCCAGAGAGTGGCAAAGTGAAAGAGTGTGGAGGTGGCGGCAGCAGCAGCAACATCAGCAGGAGGCCACAGAGTGGCACAATGACAGTGTGGAGGTGGCAGCAGCATCAGGTGGAGGCCACAAGGTGGCACAATGACAGTGTGGAGGTGGTGGCAGCATAAGGAGGCCACAGAGTGGCACAATAACATAATGTGGAGGTGGCGGCAGGATCAGGAGACCACACAGTGGCACGACGACGAGAGATTGTGGAGCTGACAGCAGCATGAAGAGGCCACAGAGTGGCACAACGACGAGAGATTGCGGAGGTGGCAGCAGCATGAGGCGGCCACAGAGTGGCACAATGACAGAGTCGGGAGGTGGCAGCAGCATTAGGAGGCCAGAGAGTGGCGCAGTGAAAGAGTGTGGAGGTGGTGGCAGCAGCAGCAACATCCGGAGGAGGCCACAGAGTGGCACAATGACAGAGTGCGGAGGTGGCGGCAGCAGCATCAGGGGGAGGTCACAGGGTGGCACAATGACAGTGTGGAGGTGGCAGCAGCATGAGGAGGCCACAGAGTGGCACGACAATGAGAGATTACGGAGGTGGTGGCAGAATGAGGAGGTCACAGAGTGGCATGACAACGAGAGATTGTGGAGGTGTCAGCAGCATCAGGAGATCACAGAGTGGCACGACGACGAGAGATTGCTGAGGTGGCAGCAGCATGAGAAGGCCACAGAGTGGCACGACGATGAGAGATTGTGGAGGAGGAAGCAGCATGATGAGGCCACAGAGTGGTAAGTCGACAAGAGATTGTGGAGGTGGCAGCAGCATGAGGAGGCCACAGAGTAGCAAGATTAAGGAGTGTGGAAGTGGCGGCAGCAGCAGCATCAGGAGGAGGCCCCAGGGTGGCACAATGACAGAGTGTCAAGTTGGCAGCAGCAGCATCAGGAGGCCACAGAGTGGCACAATGACAGAGACTGGAGGTGGCGGAAGCAGCATCAGGAGGAGGCCACATGGTGGCACATTGACAGAGTGTGGAAGAGGCAGCAGCAGCATCAGGAGGAGGCCACAAAGTGGCACGACTACAGAGTTTGGAGGTGGCAGCAGCATCAGGAGGAGGCCACAGAGTGGCACGACGACAGAGTGTGGAGATGGGTGGCAATAACAGTACCCGCTGACATTGGTGGGTGTAAGAAGGAGCACTTGGCATCAGATATGTGGGATCAGGAGGGTCTCAGCATCAGAATATTAGCTACGGCACGTAGCCAGAAGAAACCTGTCTTTTTTGTCAAGATTTGGGTGAGGCAGCATGGATGAGGTGGGTGGAAATTCTGGCTGATCCACGCCTGATTCATCTTGACAAAGGTCAGTCTCTCAACATTTTGGGTGGACAGGCGAATTCTTCTTGGGGCAACTATGGCCCCGGCTGCACTAAACACCAGCTCTGATGCCACACTACTGGCACGCATGACAGCTTTTGAAGGACAAATTCTGCTAGTTGCATCCACAAATCCAGTTTGGCTGCCCAGTAGTCCAGCGGATCTTCAATGTGGGCTGGCAGGGTGCTGTCCAAGTATGCCACCACCTGCTGGTTCAGGTCCTGCTTCTGGTCTAGCTGCTGCTGGCGATTACTTTCTTCACTATGCGGGTGAAGAAAGCTGCTCATCAGCGACTCTAGACTCAGGCTGCTGCTGATAGAGCTGGTATTACGCCTGCCACCCCACCCCTCCCCATCAGCCATGGCAGTGGAACGTGAGTGCAGAGGGCCCCCCAGTCGGACCTGTGAGAGGATGGAAGATGGCGCAGATAGGCAGCGGCCAAATGACTACATAGGATGTCTCTATAGTAGTTCAGTTTATCCTCCCTCTCAGCGGGTGTAAAAAGGCCCCCATTTTGGACCAGTAGCGAGGGTCCAACAAGGTGGAGAGCCAGAAGTCATCCCTCTGCCGAATGTTGACAATTCGGCTGTCACTGCCCAAGCAAGTGAGCATGCATCGGTCCATTTGTGCACTCAGAGGGACTCCCTGCCTCCATCTACACTGCATACTGCCACAGTGTGTCTGGGTACTCTGCCTCATCTTCCTCATCGCCCTGTAGCTCCTCTGGCTGCTCCTGCTCCCCCTCTCCTGTCACCTGTGTAGAAAAACCATCCGTTTCGCTACACATTGCTTGTGCTCTAATTTCCTCCTCCTCCAGTTTAGCCCCAACAGGGCTCAGGTGGTAGTGAGATCTAGGCACCAGGTCTCCAGTCCCCTGAATAGCCAGATTTACCAGCATCTGTTCCAGGACATGAAGCAGTGGAATGACATAGTTTATCCCGTAGTCCTGGCGACTGACAAATAAAGTGGCATCCCCAAAGGTCCTGAGCAAATGGCAGGTATCACGCATGAGCTGCCACTCGCTGACATCGAAGTTACACAGGGGAGTACTAATTTAAAAAAAACTAATCGTTTATGGCTTTTCTCTGTTCGTATAGTTGGTGTAACATATGGAGGGTGGAATTCCAACAGGTGGAAACGTCGCATATCAGCCTATGTTGGGGAATGCCGTTCTGCTGCTGCAGCTGGAGGGTGTGCTTGGCGGTACACGATGGGCTGAAGTGCATGCAAAGTTTCCTGGCCATTTTAGGATGTTTTGCAGATGAGTGGAAGACTTCAGGAACCACTTGACAACCAGATTGTGCGCGGCAAATATATTTTTTCTTTTTCCACTAATACATGCAAAAAAGGGCTTTAAAACAGATATCTGCACCGCTGAACGGCAAATATGTTTTTTCTTTTTCCACTAATACATGGAAAAAAGGGATTTAAAATATATAACTGCACCGCTGAGCGGCAGATATATTTTACTTTTGGCACTAATACACAACAAAAAGGGCTGTAATTTTCGTCCTTCAACACACAACGGCTAATTAGCCCTTTTTCCCACTAGTACAATCCAAAAAATGCTTTTGAACATAAAACTGCACCGCACAAGGGAAAATAAAACATAGAATTATTTCCTTGTAATAAACCCTGTTAATGCCTGTATCAAACAGCACTTAAGAACGGTTTGCTGGAATTACAGAGCTGTAAAATGGCAATTTGGATCCCCAGTCAGTGCAACAAAGTGTAATTGGATTGTTCCTATTACCCAGGCTGTCACCTCCCCTACTGAAACCTTTTTAACAGAAATACTGGTGGAATGATTCCTCCCTAACCTTTCCCTACACCTTGAGTAATCTTTCCCTGCACTTGTAAATCGTTTTTTTTCACCATAATCAAGTCTTTCCTATCACTGTCCCTAGCTCCTGCAGACATGTCTCTCCCTGCACTAAGTACGCTGGTGAATGGCAGAATCTAAGATGGCCGCAACTATTTATAGGGCTGTGACATCACATGGCTGGCTGGCTGCTGATTGGCTGCATGCATGTCAGTATGGATGATACCGCCTTCCTAGAGTTCCTTGCCCCATGTCCTCACACATGTAGCAGCCATTTTAGGAAAAATGCGATTACCACGAAGCGCGAGGAAATTCGCATTCGGTGCGAATCGAATTTTTCTGAAATTCGAATCGAATTCCACTTTGTCAGCCTCAATTTGCTTATCTCTACCCCACAACTTATGTCCGATTGGAGATATACCGAAAGGAGTACTGTGCGAATGTACCTGGGTACTGATATATTAACCCCTGGATGACTGACATTCGGATCCCCAAGGTATACAAAAATAGGGTGGTAATCGCAGTCTGGACCTGATCTGGCCAGTCCTGCACCCCCTGTTGGAGCAATGTACACCCAGTGTAACCACACTGGGAACAACAATCTCAGAGTGGTTCACTCTGCATGACTAGAGAGTTGTCTCCCTAGATGCGCTCTACACGTTTCATCAGGATTTCCCTGAATCATCAGGAGCCTATGGAGCACTAATAGATAGAATGAAGATGTGAACATACAGGCAAAAAGGGTGACCACTGCTGATGGTGTGTGGACATCACCCACTGTAGAGATACTGCGGATACACCTAAACTAACTGTAAAAGTGCCGCTGATACACCTAGCTATAGTAGTGCTCCACTAGTTGGTATGCTGAGCTCGAGCGTCCAGCACTGGTATGGCCGTGGCCTGCGTGGCTCCATGTGCCCCTAAAAAAAGAAAAGCCCCTCCCGTCACAGCGCCCTCTATTGGTTTCATAGTCTTATGACAAGACTATTCGCTGGTGTGAGATCATCTCACAACAATGAATAGTCTTGTCATAAGACTATGCAACCAATAGAGGGCGCTGTTTATAACTCAAGAACAGCGCCCTCTATTGGTTGCATAGTCTTATGACAAGACTATTCTCTGTTGTGAGATCGTGAAAACTCAGATCCGATGGTATATTCTAACCCCAAAGCGTTCCCATGGTGATGGGGATGCTTCTTGCACACGGCAAGGGGCACTGCCTGGAGCGGGCTGAAATCCTAGGGAGCCCGGACAGATAAGAACTGTTTTTTTGGCAACCAGACACCCTAAGCAGGGAGGAATCGTGTGTTCTGTTCACTTCAGATGGATAATGAAAAATGACATATTTTCTAAAAACGAACATATAGCAATATATTGCTATATATTCATTTTTTTAATATTTTCGAATATATGACGACTATTCTACAAAATATTCGTCAAATATCACAAATTCGAATATAGCCCCTGCTGCTTATCACTATTGAGGATGTGTCTCACTTCCTGATATGCTCAAAGGCAATGATCCAAGGAGTGTTATTTTTGTTCGATCTATCCCTTGGATTCAGCAAGTCATTCTGCACAAGGAGTGGTGATATGCGGCGTGGAGAACCTTAGTTGGGTAACCCCCTCTTTTAAAGGGCTTCTGTCACCCCCTTAACCCATTTTTCACTAGCTGACATTAGCTATTTGCTAATGTCAGCTGAGTCGAAATATATATTTATTACCTTGTCCGAAGTTGTAAATTACGTTAAAAAGCCACTTTTATAATATGCAAATGATCTTCGCTACCAGCAAGTTGGGCGTTTACTTGCTGGTAGCCGCCGCATCTGGATTAGTTATGCACGCCCCCTTCCTCGTTTGATAGACAGGGCCAGCGCTTTCTCCTCCTCGCACTGGCCCTGTGTCTGAAGATGAAATCCCGTGCCTGCGCCGTACCGCTCAGTAGTCGGCGCAGGCGCTCTGAGTGAAGGACGCGAGCTTTGCCGCTCCGTCCTCAGTGCGCCTGCGCCGATTAGGTCACCGCTACACCCGCTTCCCTTCCGGGTGTAGCTGTGACGTAATCGGCGCAGGCGCACTGAGGACGGAGCGGCAAAGCTCGCGTCCTTCACTCAGAGCGCCTGCGCCGACTACTGAGCGGTACGGCGCAGGCGCGGGATTTCATCTTCAGACAGGGCCAGTGCGAGGAGGAGAAAGCGCTGGCCCTGTCTATCAAACGAGGAAGGGGGCGTGCATAACTAATCTAGATGCGGCGGCTACCAGCAAGTATACGCCCAACTTGCTGGTAGCGAAGATGATTTGAATATTATAAAAGTGGCTTTTTAACGTAATTTACAACTTCGGACAAGGTAATAAATATATATTTCGACTCAGCTGACATTAGCAAATAGCTAATGTCAGCTAGTGAAAAATGGGTTAAGGGGGGTGACAGAAGCCCTTTAAATCTATTCTCAAGGTCTTTAGCGGCCGAATGGTATTTGTCTAGCCCCTGCCGCTCATCACTATTGAGGATGTGTCTCACTCCCTCATATGCACGGTCATAGGCAATGATCCAAGGAGTGTTATCTTTGTGTGATCTATCCCTTGGATTCAGCAAGTCATTTCTACACATGGAAACCCGCACATAGGATGGTAAGGTCTTGACGAAGGGTCTCAGAATGGAATCTATGTAGGTCCCCAGATTTTTTGTTAGGCTGCCCGTCTCAGACACTATAGGCCTTCCTTTAAGGGGGTAATGCCCTTATGGACTTTAGGAAGGCAATAGAAACAGGCCATGATAGGATGATGAGGTAGAAGGAAATCATATTCAGTCCTGCTGATCAGTTTCTGCTGTAAGGCTCCACTGAAAGATTCTTCAGTTCCCTGATGTATCCCATCATGGGATTGGAACTGAGAACTACGTAGCAATTCCTGTTGTCTAAGATATTGGTACAGAGTTTTTTGTAGTCATTGGTATCCAGGGTGACAATTTTGCCTCCCTTGTCTGAGGGCTTGATGACGACCCTCCCACAGATCTGCTAAGAGTTTGACATCTGACATCAATTCCTAATGCTGACGCCTCCTGTTGATCATGAGTGGCAAAAAACTTTTCCCACTTACATTTTCTGAAAAATAAATGCAGATCCTTGACCCACCCAAACAGATCAAACTTGTGGGTTGGCACATATGAGAGACCTTTGGCAAGCATAGTATTCTCAGCTTGGGATAGAGGTCTGTGAGAAAGGTTTATAACTTGTGGGTCGTCAGAAGTCTCTCTATTATCGTGTGGGGTTAATTTCTGTTTCTTTGGTTTCGTAATAGGTAGTCTTGTATCGGAGGGGGTTGCCTATAAAATTCCCACTTCTTGGGGAACCCCGTGAACGACCCCATTGGGAGGTTTATCTCCCCCTGGACTGGAACTGACGCAATGTTGTACTATTTGCGTCTACCTGGAGGGCTCCCTCTCCTTCTGAGGAGGATGGCTCAGTGTCATTTCTACCGACATACTGGGTTCGTATTGGCGCTACTGAATTTTATTCTTACCAAAAATGTCTTTATTTTTGATCAGAGAATCTACCACCAGCTCAACGAAGTGGCAATGGGGAGTCCTTGTGCCCCCAGTTTTGCCAATCTCTACCTGGGCTGGTGGAAGCGGTGTGTGGTTTTCAGCAACACCTGTAGCGAGTGGGCTCCATCCATTCTATTATGGCTCAGTTTTATCAACAACATTTTTATTGTCTGGAAGGGTGATGAAGCTCAGTTTTTTGGCAGCTCTAAATATCAATGAGCTTGGTCTTTATTTCACAACAGAAATCCACAAGGAATGGATCACCTTCCTGGACCTTACAATCCAGAAGGAGCAGGACGGTTAGCTGAGTACAAACATTTTTCCTAAGCCCACGGCCACAAACACACTTCCACACTGGCAAAGCTGGCATCCTCATGCCCTTAGAAGAGGTATACTAAAGGGCCAATATTTGAGGGTCCAGCGGAACTCTACTGATCTAGACAAAGACCTTGAGAATAGATTTAAAAGACGGGGTTACCCGACTAAGGTTCTCCACGCCGCATATCACCACTCCTTGTGTAGCAGCAGAAATGACTTGCTGAATCCAAGGGATAGATCGCACAAGGATTGCCATCTAGGACTGCATATGAGGAAGTGATTGGGTGGATAAGTCCCCAGTGATCACTTATCGGCGTGGACGGAACCTCAAAGATAAGTTAGTCCACAGTTTCTTTGAAACGCCTAATATGGAGACGTGGCTAACCAATACCCTGAAGAGTACATATAGATGCCGGAATTGTATTGCCTGTGACTTTATTCTACAAGGCAATCAATTCAGTAGCTCAGAGACAGAAAAAATGTGTACCATCCGTTTGGCATGTTTGATCTTATCTACCTCAGATCTGTCTGGTTCTGTCTATTTCTTACCACTTATGTTATTCTGTGGGCGGCTCTTCCTATCATTACTTTCCAGCATTGGCTGATGTATTGCTAGAGCTCATCATATACATGCCTAGGATCAGATATGTGACCTTCTGGTCAGGGGCATCTGGCAGTTTCTACTTGTAGATTTTGTCCCCCCTGATTACCCATAGATTAGCTCCCCTGTGGGAGTAGCATGTACCCTGTTAAAACAGACAGGCCGGGTGCAAGACTACTTAGTGGGGTGGTCAATGGGGACATTGCTCCCTCTGGTTTGCAATTTGGTCTATAGTGGGTAACAACATGCTCATACGGCACCTAGTTCATTGCAGATCACATCTGACTCCGCTTTTGCTTGACATCCTTCATGTAGTTTCATTATCTTTATTACTACAATGTTATTTATATATACACTGGTGCAGGGACCTTGATAATATCCTCATTTAAACTGTTTTTGTTCTGTTTGCCCATGTGTCCCCACTCCCCCGCTATGTGCCACCTTCTTCCCCATTCTTTACATTACCTAGTCGGAACCTATACACCAAGCATGACACTAGTACAGGGGGTGGTCCCCCCTGATCATTGAGCGCCCTGTGATAGGCTTCACTCTGTTGTGATGGGAAGGGCTTATCTTTTTTGAGGTGCACGTGGAACCGCGTGCGCCATGGCTACACCAGTACCGGACTCGCGGCCTCAGTGTACTGGCTAGGGCAGCGCTACTGCAGCTAGGTGTATGAACAGCACTTTTACAGTTAGTTTGGTGTATCAGCAGTACCTCTACAGTAGGTGATGTCCAAACACCATCAGCGGTGGTCATCCTTTTTGTCTGTATGTTCACATCTTCATTCTATCTATTAGTGCTCCATAGGTCCCTGATGAGTTAGGGAAATCCTGATGAAACATGTAGAGACCACCTAGGGAGCCAACTCTTTTGTAATGCAGAGTAAACCACTCTGAAATTGTTGTTCCCAGTGTGGTTACACTGGGTGTACATTGCTCCAACAAGGAGTGCAGGACTGGCCAGATCAGGTCCAGACTGTGTTTACCACCTTATTTTTGTATACCTTCGGGGATTCGAATGTCAGTCATCCAGGGGTTAATATTTCAGTACCCAGGTACATTCACACAGTACTCCTTTGGGTATATCTCCAATCAGAGATAAGGTGTGGGGGGATACTTACCTTGACCTCTCCACACCTGACTGTAATTCCACCAAGCAATATGCCTGTGATAGAAGGTATGTGATAGGGAAACAAGCCCCACAAGTGTTTTTTTAACTATTATCTAAATAAAGTGTTTATTATTTTCATTTTAGTACTATTAAAATATTTTAAAAAACCTATCCCACACGTCTAATAGTGTAATTAAAAAAAAATTTTAATGGCCATTTCGACGATTTTTCATCACATTACTTCCCCAAAAAATGTAATAAAAAGTGATCAAGAAGTCATACACCCCAAAATAGTATTAGCAAAAACTATAGACAAAAAAAGAGCCCATAGACCTAACTATAAAAAAGTTATCAGGGTCAAAATAAAGTATTTATCATTTTCGTTTTAGTATCCTTTTTCAGGCAGTAAGTTTTAGTTTACAAGTGGATACATAACGCATTTATTCACAATTTTTCAGTGGCTTTAAAATATTTTAATAGTAGAAGCATTTTTTGCACTTTGCGATGTTTATTTTTATTTTGGGGAAAAGGGGTAATCTGAATTGTTATATTTTTTTTCAAAAAAAATTTTTACTTTTTTTTTTACTTTTTGTTGGGTCCCCAATTGGACATCATGGTCATATTGCAATTTGTATAGAATAATGGAATTTGCTAAATTTTTCTATACGGAAATCACTATATTACAGTTGAGTGCTGGCACCTCCTGGTCTGAACTGTAATATACAAGTAATAAGCCTGGAAGCCTAGTACATGCTCAGACTCATTAATGAAAAGGAATGTCTTCCCCAATCTCTGCCTGGGGGAGAAGTACTTTACCTGGAACCACACCCACGGAGTTTAGCCCTCTGAGACGCCGTGGTCACATTTGACCACAGCATCTGAGAGCTTAGATGTCCGTGGTCGGCATTATTGCTGATCATGGACATTAGCTGCAGGTGTCTGCTGTATGAACCACCAGAACACCAAGTTCACAACCATAACTAGGCTGACCAATTGTCTTCAAATAATGCACTGTAACCGTAACCAAATTAGCATCTGTAAAGAATTTCAATGAGTCCATTTCCTCTAATTCTGATTACTGTAAGCCATGGCCATTAAATCTAATATATAAAGCAGAGTGTATGTATGTGTGTATGTCTGCTGAAGGAATCCGCACCATTGCTTTTACAATCATGAAATTTGGCACACAGGTACATGAGGTGTCCAGGAATTTTTTAGATCGGGTCTCAGCTCTCTAGCTCGTACCGTTCCTGAGATATTCCCAAAAAATACAGGCGGGTGGAGCATGAGTACAGCCTGTACTGTACTAGTGGGGTGGGAGCAGCAGTAATTTACAAGGCACAGATTACATACTGAGGATGGATCACAGCAGGGGCGGAGGCGGAGCTTATCAGCAGAAGACAGCAAAGCAGATGAAGAAGCCAGGAGTTGTATTATGATCAGGTGACCAGTCATGTGAGGGGGCGGAGCTTAGCAGTGTGTGGCTCGGAGCTGGGCTGTGAGGGAAGGAAGTGGTGAATAACTGGTTTCAGACAGACTTGTGGTTCTCCCCTTGCTGAGCCTTATAGTTCTCTGCCCTTATACTCCTTCCTAGTGCTGTCCTCAGGTAATCAATAATAAGAGCCTGGCTGGACATGATGAGCCTTGTACTTCTCTCAGAGAACTACAAGCCTCAGCATGTCCAGCATGTCATTACTGATTGCCAGAGGACAGTATTGGTGGACAGTATAGCAAAGAACTACAAGGCTCAGCATGCCCAGCCTGTCATTGGTTACCAGAGGACAGTACTGGTGGATAGTATAGCAGAGAAGTTCTTTGCTATGCTATCCACCAGTACTGTCCTCTGGTAATCAGTAATGACAGACTGGACATGCTGAGCTTTGTAGTTCTCTACCATACTCTCTGCCAGTACAATCATGTGGTAATCAATAACAACAGGCTGGACATACTGAGCTTTGTAGTTCTCTTCCATACTCTCTCCCAGTACAGTCCTGTGGTAATCAATAATGACAGGCTGGAAATGCTGAGCCTTTTAGTTCTCTGCCATACTCTCCCTCAGTACAGTCCTGTGGTAATCAATAATGACAGGCTGGACATGCTGAGCCTTTAGTTTTCTTCCATACTCTCTCCCAGTACAGTCCTGTAGTAATCAATAATGACAGGCAGGAGCTGTGTGTGCAGACAACCAAGTGCAAGTACTAAATTAATCTGATTCTGCTTGTGCAAATATGAGACTGCTGGACTGCTGATAGTAGTCTGCTGCAGTCTGCCCTGCTGTGCTCCAAATTTAAATATCATCATATTGATGTTTATTGGGCATTGGGGGCACTAGGGCAGGCAGCAGCATAATACTATCAGCATTCATATTGAATTTTATTTTCATGTCTGTTTCTCGTTAGAGGGTGTACAGTAAAAACAGAATACAGAGTAGACCTGAGCAATTAAAACACTGGGTAGATAAAAAAAAAAAAGTAGGGGCATAAGGATTGATATCACTTCCAGACCGGGCCATTTGTCCCCTTCCTGGCAAGGCCTAATTTTGCAAATCTGACATATGTCACTTATGTGGTAATAACTTTGGAACGCTTTTACTTATCCAAGCCATTCAGAGATAGTTTTCTCATGACACATTGTACTTCATGTTCATGATAGATTTGAGTCAATATGTTTTACCTTTATTTATAAAAAAAAAAAAAAAAAATTAACAAAAATTTGAAAAAATTCACTGTTTTCTAAATTTGAATCTTTCTGCTTTTAAAACAGAAAGTGATACCTCATAAAATATTTATTACTTAACATTCCCCATATGTCTACTTTATGTTGGCATCATTTTGTAAATGTCATTTTATTTTTTTTAAGACGTTAGAAGGCTTAGAATTTTAGAAGCAATTCTTAAAATTTTTAAGAAAATTTCCAAAACCCAGTTTTTAAGGACCAATTCAGTTCTGAAGTCACTTTGTGGGGCATACACAGTGGAAACCCCCGATAAATGACCCCATTGTAGAAACTACACCGCTCAAGTTACTCAAAACTGATTTTACAAACTTTCTTAACCCTTTAGGTGTTCCACAAGAATTAAAGGAAAATGGAGATGAAATTTCTAAATTTCACTTTTTGGCAGATTTTCCATTTGAATCCATTTTTTTCTTTAACATATCAAGGGTTAACAGCCAAACAAAACTTAATATTTATTACCCTGATTCTGCGGTTTACAGAAACACCCCACATGTGGTCGTAAACTGATATGAGGGCACATTGCAGGGCGCAGAAGAAAAGGAGCGCCATATGGTTTTTGGAAGGCAGATTTTGCTGAACTGGGTATTAGATGCTGAACTGGTTATTAGATGCCATGTCCCATTTGAAGCACCCCAGATGCACCCTTACAGTAGAAACTCCGAAAAATAAAATAGGGGATAAGGTGACAGTTTTATTGGTACTATTTTGCGGTACATGTGATTTTTGATTGCTTTATATTACATTTTTTGTGAGGCAAGGTAGCCCAAAAAATTGCTGTTTTGGCACTGTGTTTATTTTTAACAACATTCATCTGATCATGTGCTATTTTTATAGAGCAGGTTGTTACGGACGCAATGATACCAAATATGTCTACTTTCTTTGCCTACATGCACACGGCAGTGGTTTTTTGCGGCCTCCGTTTCCGTGTTTTAGTGTCTCCATAGTCTGAGAGTCATAGCTTTTTTATTTTTTGACTGTTTGTGTTAGTTAGGGTCCCATTTTTGCGGGATGAGGTGACAGTACTATTTTAGGGGGCATGCGCCTTTTTGATCGCTTGGTGTTGCACTTTATGTGACATTAGGTGACAAAAAATGTTTTTTTGGCACTGTTTTTATTTTAATTATGGTGTTCACGTGAGGGGTTAGGTCATATGATATTTTTCTAGAGCTGGTTGTTACAGACACGGCGATACCTAATATGTATACTTTTTTTATTTATTTCAACACAATAATAGCATTTTTGAAACAAAAAATTGTGTTTTAATGTCTCTATATTCTGAGAGCTATAGTTTTAATTTTTTAAACGATTTTATTATGTAGGGGCTCATTTTTTGCGGGATGTGGTGATGGTTTTATTGGTATCATTTTGTAGGACATACGCCTTTTTGATCACTTGGTGTTGCACTTTTTGTAATGTGAGGTGACAAAAATAGCTTTTTTTTTTTACATAGTTTTTTCTTTTTTTATGGTGTTTTTCGGACGGGGAAGATCATGTGATATATTTATAGAGCCAGCCATCACGAACACGGCAATACCAAATATGTGCATTTTATTTACATTTTTTTCTATTTTTAACATTTTTAATTACTTAATTGGGGATTTATTTATTTTTTACATGTGAAACTGTTTTAATTTTTTTTTATCAAACACTTTCTTTTTTCTATTTTTTAATTTATCATTTTACACATTGCGTCCCTCATAAGGTCATACAAGACCTCTGGGGGACATTTAACTTCACTTTTTTTTTTTACTATTGATTTCTCCTGTAAATGGGGCTGACATAGTTGCCCCAGTTACAGGGGAAATACAGCCCCCAGACAAGCTGTACAGAAGAATACAATGCTGTACAGCCTCAGTGCAGGGCTGATCGAGGTCTATGGATGACCCGACTGCTCCTGCACTCCCTGGCATTGGCGGTCACATGACCACCGGGCTGGGACAGGAAGTACACAGCGATCTAGAAGGCAGGGACACCTGGGAACTGTCCCTACCTTTGCTCTGGGTTTCCCTGCTGTCACTGACAGTGGGCCCCCCTCGGCAGCTGTACGATTAGCGTGCAACTGCCATCTCTAAATAGACATTTTAGAACGTCCATTTAGATATAAATAACCCCTCATAGGATGTTTATAGCCTATGGGCGGTTGGGAATGGTTAACATATATCCGCTCAGTAGCATGTTCTGTCTATTGTATTTGGCTACATCTATAACACATGCAGCTTCATTGCCACGTGTGTTGTGCAAAATGCCACAAGGGGTCCACTGAGGCTTTATTACTCAAGGGCCCACATGAACCCGGAGCCAACCCTCCAGCCAATGGAAGCTTGCAGGCCCTTAGTCTCCAAATACACACAGTTTTCCGCCAAGTTTCCATAACAACCCAGCCATTTTTCTTCACTGCTGTAGGTCAGCTTTAAATGGGCAGGGCGCTGTTGATGACACTGTTAAGGGAGCGGAGTGCTGTGGAAAAATAACTTTCTGTCAGCTGCAGGGGTGGGAGGGAGTGTGACTTTCTACCTGCAGCTCACGCTCAGACAGCACAATGCTGCTATCTGAGAGTGAGCTGTTCAAAAGGACATCCCTGTGTCCGTCCAGGCCCTGAGCCGGAGGGCACAGTTAAGGGGACGGTCTGTTAAAGGGGTGGGCCACTGTGGAGGTCACTGTTAAAGGGGCAAACCGCTGAGGAGGTCACTGTTAAGGGGGTGGGATGCTGTGGAGGTCACTGTTAAAGGGGAAGGCACTGTGGAGGTCTCTGTTAAGGCGGCAGGGAACGGTGGAGGTCACAGTTAAGGGGATGGTCTGCTATGGAGGTCAGTGTTAATGGACGGGGTGCTGTAGAGGTCACTGTTAAGGGGGCAGGTTATTGTGGAAATCGCTGTTAACGAGACGAGGTACTGTGGAGGTCAATAATAAAGGGGTGGCCGCCATGGAGGTCATTGTTAAAGGAGAGGGCACTGTGGCTGTTACTGTTAAGGGGCAGGCCGCTGTGGAGGTCACTGTTATAGGGACAGGCACTGTTAAGGGAGGAGGGGACTGCGGAGGCCACTATTAAAGGGGCAGTGGGGTACTGTGAGGTCACTGTTAAGGCAGCGCGGTACTGTGAGGTTACTGTTAAGGGAGGTGAATACAGTGGAGGTCACTGTTAAGAGAGTGAGGTACTGTGGCAGTCATTGTTAAAGGGGCAGTCGCTGTAGAGGTCTCTGTTAAGGGGGCCGGGAATGGTGGAGGTCAGTTAAGGTCAGTTTTTATTTTCCCTCGCCCATCCCCTTGGTCTGATACAATGTCAAGTGTAACTGTATTTACTTTCATCGTTGCCGTCACAAACTGTGGTTATTGCTTGACCGCAACTGACTGCAATTACCTCCTGACTGGTTGTGACAGAACACCAATGATTGCTAATGCGCTGGGCGCCATTTTACAAGATTCATCCGAATTGAACCAGAAAAGATTTGGGTTTGATTCGGTGCCCCCAAAAAATCGGAGATTCATAGCGAATCTCCAAATCTGCGAATTGTTCGCTCATCTCTACTTAGGACCATAACCCTACCAGTCTACCATATAGAAGGTTTTCTTTACATTTACAATATTCAGGATCTCATTATAATTCTCCACACCAATAGAAGTAGGAGAGGGATAAATCAGATGGAGTAGTGGTTAAACACAACTTGCTTGATGAGGGAGACATCACAAGAATTCGGAATGTGTAAAGAGGAAGGGAGATTCAATTTGTAACAGACTGGATTCAATTGGCTCAAAACCTCAAAAGAATCAATGAGTGTGCCAACTTGTACGCATGTACCTTAAGTCTGATGTTCTAGGGGAGAGCCAAACTTTGTCCCCAGGAGAAAACTAAGAAGGATTTATGGGCCTGTGATCAGCAGAATTCTGTAAGGGTACTTTCACATTTGCGGCATAGCTATCTGGCAGGCAGTTCCACCATGCCGCAAGTACCCGTGCACTGCCGAGCTGCCGCTCCGTCCCCATTCACTATAATGGGGCAGGGGGCGGAGCTACGATGCAGCAAGGCAGTGCACTGCGAGAAATCGCCGGACTAAAAGTACTGCGGTGCACTTATAGTGAATCCGGACGGAGCGGCAGCACGGCAGTGCACGGGTATTTGTGGCATGGCGGATCCGGCAGGCTGTTTACCCGCCGGAACAGCTTGCCGGATAGCTATGCCGCAAATGTGAAAGTACCCTTAGGCTGGGTTCAGACTTGAGCGTATTTGATACGCTCGTTTTACGCGTGTTTTTGTCGCGCGTATTACAGCGCGTTTTTGGAAATAGGAAACACGCGTCGTACGTGCGTTTGTGTGATTGACCACTGTGGCATCAATCACAATACGCGCGACAAAACGCCCCAAAGAAGCTCCTGTACTTCTTTGGGCGTAGGGCGTTTTACAGCGCGTTCGTACGCGCTGTAAAATGCTCAAGTCTGAACCCAGCCTGAGGCTGCATTCACACGAGCGTGATTTCCGCGCGGGTGCAATGCGTGATGTGAACGCATTGCACCCGCACTGAATCCTGACCCATTCATTTCTATGGGGCTGTGTACATGAGCGTTTTTTTTCACGCATCACTTCTGCAACGCGTGTAAATCGCAGCATGCTCTATATTCTGCGTTTTTCACGCATCCGCAGCCCCATAGAAGTGAATGGGGCTGCGTTAAAAACGCATTGCATCTGCAAGCAAGTGCGGGTGCGTTGCGTTTTTCACTGATGGTTGCTAGGAGATGTTGTTTGTAAACCTTCAGTTTTTATCACGCGTGAAAAACGCATCAAAACGCATTGCACCCGCGCGGAAAAAACTGAACAACTGAACGCAATCGCAGGCAAAACTGAATGGCTTTGCCTGTGAAAACGCTCAGTTTTCACTGAACGCATCCGCAACGCATCCGGACACGCTCGTGTGAACCCAGCCTTACAGAATTCTGCTCACAATAATTCTGCTGATCACAGGCCCATAACTCCCAACAGGGAACCTTTTAAGGGTACTTTCACACTTGCGTTGATGCGGATCCGTCTGTTTCTTTGCACAGACGGATCCGCACCTATAATGCAAACGTTTGTATCCATTCAGAACGGAGCCGTTTGCATTAGGTTTAAAGAAAAATGACAAAGTCCAAAACGGATCCGTTTTGAATTACATTGAGGCTGGGAACACACCTAGGCGTTTCTGAATCGCGCGTTTTTGGATGCGCATTTTTGTAACTAAGAAACGCGCATCATACGCGCGATTCAGTGATTCACCCCTATTTTAGCATGGCCCATAGGCGCGTTAAAACGCCCCAAAGAAGCTCATGCTGAAGCGACAACGTTTGGCGTTTTTCAGCGCGTTCAAAACTGTAAAACGCCCAAATGTGAAACATGCCCGTAAGGAAGCATGGCTTTCCACCTGTTGTGCGTTTTACAGCGCGTTTGAATGCGCTGAAAAACGCTTAGGTGTGTACCTAGGGTGAAAGTCAATGAGGAACGGATCCGTTTTCAAATGCACCATATTGTGTCATTGAAAACGGATCCGTCCCCATTGACTTACATTGTAAAAGAAAACGGAGCCGTTAGGCTCCGCCTCTTCAGACGGACACCAAAATGCTGCATGCTTCGTTTTGGTGTCCGCCTCCAAAACGGAATAGAGGCGGAACGGAGCCTAACTGATGCATTCTGAACGGATCCTTATTCATTCAGAATGCATTGGGGCTTAACTGATCCGTTTTGGACCGTTTGTGAAAGCCCTGAAACGGATCTCACAAACCGAATCCAAAACGCTAGTGTGAAAGTACCCTTACCCTAGGTACACACCTAAGCGTTTTACAGCGCGTTCAAACGCGCTGTAAAACGCACAACATGTGAAAAGCCATGCTTCCCTATGGGCATGGTTCACATTTGGGCGTTTTACAGCGCGTTTGAACGCGCTGAAAAACGCCAAACGCTGTCGCTTCAGCATGAGCTTCTTTGGGGTGTTTTAATGCGCCTATGGGCCATGCTGAAATAGGGGTGAATCACTGAATCGCGTGTATGAGTTGCGAAAAGTTGCAAAAACGCGCATCCAAAAACGCACGTCATACGCGCGATTCAGAAACACTTAGGTGTGTTCCCAGCCTTAGGGTGCCTTCACATGCTGCAGATTTTGTGGCAGAAAAATCCACCACTGAAAATCAGTTCCAATCACCTGGGAATTGCATAAATCCATGTGCTTTCCATCCCATTCAAATAAATGGAACTAATTTTCAGTCGCGGAATTTTCTGCCATAAAATCTGCCATGTGTGAAGGCACCCCTAGTCTTTTCCCAGATCTGGAAGTAATTATTGACAGTGGATTTGGCTGTCAGAGCTCAAGAAGATAGTAAAAGAAGGTAACACCGCACACTCAGGTTATCATGCAAATAAAAGTTCTTTTATTGTGACAAGTCCTCCAATAGGTAAATAGGCATTAACCCGTTAAGGTCACGGCCATATTTCACCTTTTTTTTTTTTTTAAATGACCGTCTGAATCTGAGGGTCATGGGGTATTTTTATAGAGCAGATTATTACGGATGCAGCGATACATAATTTGTCTACTTTTTAAAAAAGTGGTTTAACACTATATTATCCTATTTGAAACAAACTAAAAATATGTAACTATACAGAGTCTAAGAGTCAGTTTTTTTTTAGTTTTTACCTGATTGTCTTAGGTAGGGGCTCATTTTTTGCTGTATAAGAGGACTGTTTTAATTGCACTATTTTGGTGTGCATATAACTTTTTGATCGATTGCTATTACGCATTTGATATGTAAGGGGACAAAAAAAATCTTTTTAAAAAATTTTTTTTTACCGTGTGAATCTGAGAGGTTAGGTCATGGGGTATTTATATAGAGCAGATTATTACGGATGCGGCGATACATGATTTGTCTACTTTTTAAAAAATTTTTTAGGTTTAACACTATATTATCCTATTTGAAACAAACTAAAAAAATTTAACTATCTACACAGTCTGAGAGTCAGTTTTTTTTTTAGTTTTTACCCAATTGTCTTAGGACTTGTGTGGGCTGTCCTGCTATGCATATGGACCCCAACCATCTATGTTTGCATCCAGAGTCTGGTCACATATAGTTTCTATGTCAGAGAAAAGTAGAGTGGAACATCGTATCAAAGCAAGAACTGGTGTTAGGCCCCTTGCAGACGAGTGTTCCTCACGCAGCGAGTCCGCAACGGAGCTCCCGGCCTGACCTCTCAGCACTGCCAGGGATCACATAGCATTATATTGATTTATGATGCTATGTAACCCTTACAGTTCTGGAATGTATTGGATAACACTGACAGCATTATGCCAGTGTTATCCAATACATTCCAGAACTGTAAGGGTTACATAGCATTATAAATCAATATAATGCTATGTGAATCCCGTCAGTGCAGGAAGGTCGGGCCGGGAGCTCCGTTGCGGACTCGCTGCGTGAGGAACGCTCGTCTGCAAGGGGCCTTAATGGTGCGCTGTAAGCCCATCTCTGGGAACTACATATGTTGTTTGAATGGAAGTTTGATCACTGTGTGGCACTCCAGAAAAGACTAGTTTAAATGTGACGGGGCTATGAATGCTGTGACTTTCTTCATTGTCATTCGTGGGAGCAATAAAACACTTAGATGTTTGCAACTCAGATAAACTATAATGAAGAGAGACACATGTTTTGGAGTTGGGAGAAGGGGACCCCATTCTCCTAATAGGTGGGAGTCATGGAGGTAAAACTCCCACCTATCAGATATTCATGGCATATACTTTTGAAATTCCAGTGTAGTTATTAATTGCTGCAAACATATGACATGGTTGCTAATGTGTTCCTGCACCATGCTGTACATTTATGCATATGTAGTGTACAGGAGTTGTAATACCCGTCACTACAGAAGGGTCACTTGGATGCTGTCGTTCCTCTCATTTATGGGGAGGCTGGTATAAGTCCTATTCATAAAATTCAATGTAATGTAAGGCTATGTGATTCCCTGTTGCTGTGTTATTGCTATATTCAGGCCTGCTAGGGATTTCATTCCAGCTCTAGTCACTAGAGGGAGCTAGGGAGCCCTAGTTTATATAAGGCCCAGGCAGGGAAGGGAAATTCAGTTCAGTCTACTCCAGGCCATGAGCCTGTGAAGTCTACACCAGGCCCTGGGCCTGGGAAGGAGTGCAGACCCTGGAGTCTGTGAAGGCCACATGTCACGGGCCTAGGCAAGTCAGCAGAAGTCAAGCTGAGGCAATCCCTAGAGCAAGAGGTACTGTAATGTCAGAGGAGGTACGCAGCAAACTGGAGATTCAAGGATATAAGCCAGAAGTAGGGCATTGGGGCCTTGAAGTATAATTGCCAGTCAGGACAAGCCAGGAAGAAAGTAAGGTTCACCTGCAATTCAAAGTCCTGTTATTTAACCCTCTGTTTACCTTGCTGGATATAAGCCTGCTGTAACTGAGACTGTACAAAAGCCTATTGTCTGCAACAAGAACTGTTTTAAGAGAGTGCCTTCTGTATTACCACTGTTTCAGTAAAGTTTGGAATTCTGTTTCAAGATACAAGTCTGCACCTCTATTATTCCTACTATAAATACGGTGTGCCACCGTTTACTGGCACTGGCGTCACAAAACATCAGGGACTTAGCCATAGGCACGTTAAACTACAACACCAAGGGCACCTCACATTGCACCTGGCTGTGTCCCTTCAGAACCCAGAGAGTGCCCCAGAGGAACAGTGTGCCGGCCTCTCCATCACTGGCATTCCCCAGGTTAGTGCCACACATTGCTCTGACTTGGGGATGCTACACATAGTAATGTCACCAGCTCAAAAGCTGTGCCAGCACCATTAGCAGTGATGGTTACCATCTTGCAACAACACCCATGATCAATACGAACTGCATCATCTAATTGGTTTACAAAGGGAGGGGGCTCCCTCGGTACCACAATGAGCCCCCTTTGACGTGCTTGCAGGGTTCTGATGTTGGCAATGGCAACTAGAGACCTAACGACAGCCTATTTGGAGTTATGATTTGATTCCTGCCATTTGCTCCGGGGCAGAAGAAATCAGGCTCCACAGGTGGCCCTGCTTCAAAGCACCGCCATGTGTTTACATTTCACACCCCACTCAGCCACACTGGTAGCTCAGCTTCTCTGGCAGAATGCATCTTGGTGGGGGGCTGAGCTGGTCAACAACAAAGAAAATTCTGCAGACATCATGGAAACTATTGCATAAATAAACCGTTTACGGCAGACGTTCCCCTGGTCTTCTTTTGTGTGCGGGGTGCAGGGAAGGAGAGATACGGGGAAATCCTAGTAGGAACCAAATAATGGTGCCTTGTTTGGTCTCGAATTTTACCCAGAACCCAGGCGAATCTGTTGTTACTAGAACCATCTCCCTAGGATCTTCCGGGGATGGAGCTATGAGACATAAAGGGCTTTGTGGATTTTTGGCTACCAGGACCAGGAAGGGGGAGTGGAATCCTCCCAGGGGAAGGGAGGGGTGTGACCGACTGGGAGTTAAATGCCAATGCAGGGACACTGGAGGTTGTGTGGGTCACTCTCCCTCACTCCCTTGCCTCCCTTTGCCCGTGTAGACAGGGGGTGTCTGTGTAAACTGTCTAAAACTGACCTTACGTACTGCCAAGGGGGCATAATGTCACGTCTTGGTAACCAGTGACGAAACCGTAGTGCGTGATCCCGACATAGTGTGATGTCAGGTGGGGCTGCGAGGTGCGGTATCGTCACAATCATCACGTTACTTATCCTGCATGGTGAACATGAAAAAAACCCTGATGTTTTTGGTCACCTCACCATCCAAAAATGGAGTAAAATGTACCAAATGGTAACAGTGACAGCTTGTCGTGTAAGAAAAAGCCATCACACACCTGCCACAGTTGAAAAATAAAAAGTTTATGGGTCTTTAAATATGGTAGCACACAAAACAAGAGATTTTATGATGCAAAAGTAGTAAATATAAAAAATGATATAAATTTGGTATCCTAAGAATTCTATCAATCCCACAGAATTAAGTAATCATGTTATTTACCCAGCACGGTGACCCCCATAAAAATAAAAAACACTGACAGAATTGCTATTATTTGACTACCTCAAATCTCAAAATGTCATAGCTATACCAAAATAGCACTAATGGAAACAACTGTTTGTCCCGCAAAAAACAAATCCTCATACAGCTTGGTTTAACTGAAAAATAAAAAATTATCGTTCCTCCTAGAATATGATAACATAATATATATTTATGATTTTATATCATTTTATGATTCTAGTGATTTTATAGTATAAAAGTAGTAGGACATAAAAATACTATATAACTTGGGTATTGTCATATTCATATTAACCAGCAACTATCATTTTATTTATCCCACACAGTGAACCCAATGAAAAATAAAAATAAAAAATAAAAACACTGACGGAATTGCTATTATTTCTTCACATAATTTCCCCAAAAATTGGAAAAATTATCTAAAATCCATTTGTACCCCAAAACCAATAAAAGGTAATGCTCTTCCCGCAAAAAACAAGCCCTCAAATACCTCCACTTATCAAAAATTAAATATATTATGGGACTTAAAATATGGCAAAACAAAAGATAATTTCTAAGAAAAAAGGGGGGAATTTATCAAGCCCTTCCCGATAGAATTTTGGTTAGGGGCTGACAACTTTATGTGGTCACTTGCACAAAATTCAGCAACTTTTTGAGGACTGCACCTTCCAGCGCCACCAACAGTTTTGGAGTGACAATTTGGTCACTCTTGCGACACATTTACGAAGTGCAAATTTTTAATATGTTGCAAAAAAGTTGCAACTTCAAGCCAGGCTTCCCCCAGGCGTACTTTTACTGAAATAATCACATCTACATTGTACCTGTGACTGCACCAAATTTATTATTACTTTGAACCATTTTCCTAAATTTGGCGCAGGTGCACATAGCACCACCAGTCTAAAACCTCTACTGAAATACAACTATAATGATAAATTACCCCAATGTGATTTTATGGTGCAAAAGTACTAAAGGATTAAAATACCTATAAATTTGAAAATGAAAATGTCATCTATGCCATATAAAAAATCCTATAAAAAATAAGAATAAGGCCTCTTGCACACGAACGTATTTTTTTTTTCAGTGTTTTGCTGTCCGTTTATAACGGATCCGTTTATCCATTTTTTGCTTCCGTTTTGTTTCCGTTTCGGTTCCGTTGTTCCGTTCCGTTTTTCCGTTTGGCATATACAGTATACAGTAATAACATAGAAAAAATTGGGCTGGTCTTAAACTTTTCAATAGATGTTTCCTGAAAAAACGGAACGGATACGGAAGACATACGGATGCACTTCAGTATGCTTTCCGTTTTTTTTGCAGACCCATCGACTTGAATGGAGCCACTGAACGTGATTTGCGGACAAGAATAGGACATGGTCTATATTTAAACGAAACAGAAAAAACGGAAAAACGGAAACGGAAGGCATACGGAGACACTTCAGTATTTTTTGCAGACCCATTGAAGTGAATGGTTCAGTATACTGTCAGTATACTGAACTGAAAAAACTGCCAGTAAACGGTCCGCAAAATACTGTCGTGTGCAAGGGGCCTAACGCTCTAATTGCCTTCTTTGACCACTTTGCCTCCTAGAAAATGGAATAAAAATTGATCAAAAAGTTACATTTATCCCAAAATGGTAAAATTAAAAAGTACAGATCGTACTGCAAATAAAAACCTCACAAAGTTCAGTTCACAAAAAAAGAAAAGTTTTGGCTCCAAAAGCAAAATGGTACACCTTCCCTTCTAATTTTTTTTCAACACAAAAGTCCTTAAAACTACCCTCTTGTTTTTTTTAAATTGCATGCGATTTTATTGCATTTTTTAGCTTTTTTTTCTAAACAGCTGTCATCCACGCCATTTAGAGAAAACTGTCACCAAAAACTGACATGCTTATGCTGTGTGTTTTTCTGGATGGAACATCTGGCAGTGATGCCACATGAAAATCAGCCCATTTTGGAGCGGATTTCCTCCTGGACTTGCCATGTGTGCAAATAACATCAAGGTGAGATGCACATCATGATTACCCTTTTAACATTACAACTTTATTTTCGGTTTTAGGCACCAAAAATTTGATTAGTGCTATTTAGTGCTAAAAAATGTAATTTAATTTAAGTGCTATTGATATTGTTAAAGTGTTTTCTCGTCTGCCTCCCAAACACAATTGGGAAGATTTATCAAACTGGTTTAACTAGAACTGACTTAGTTGCCCATAGCAACCAATCAGATTTCAGCTTTCATTTTCTAAAGGAGCTCTGAAAAATGAAAGGGGGAATCTGATTGGTTGCAAAGGCCAACTAAGCCAGTTCTACTATATACCAATTTGATCAATCTCAGCCAACATGCTTTGCTCTGTAATGTTTCACAGAGATTACCCTTGAGCAATGCTTGATAAAAATTACAGTTCAAAGCAACATGAGAACCCCTTTAATGTTGTAAATAGAATATTTATTTTGGCTTGAAACACTGAGCTAAGTAATGCCGAGGATAATTTGACACAGGGCAAATTTCATGCAGAAATTTATAAGACTGAAAATCCATTTTATTTGTCTGAATGGGTTTTTCTGGCCTTACTGAAAAAAAAGCAGAGGGAGAACAGTGCTCATTGGTGGGATCATTTTGACAGATAGTTTAATCTGCTGGTGAAAAAGGCTCACCTGGATGGGTTACGCTGGTGGAAAGAGGTAGCTGGTGCAGCCAAGTTTCTTCCCTCAAGAAACAGCGTGCCAGGCAGAACATGTAGAAGAAAATTCAGGTGAGCAGCAGCACAAACAAGAAAGTCCAGACTTGAAGGTTAGTTTATAGCTTTTATTTATTCATTCATAGTTTCCATGGTGTTTCAGGACCAGAATGGTCCCTTCTTTAGATCAAGAAATATAATACAAAAAGGTACACGTGCACAGTTTAAATAGCCATTTTTTTGTGGAAATCCCAGCCCCCAAGGGAGATGGAATATGCAAATAAGAGCAAGTGAATAAAGTGAATAATTAGTATACATAGTGTGACACAGTGAGAGGTTTGGTGGTAAAAAAACAGGTATTCTCCTCTCAGCCTGTGCTGCTGGGTTGATTGCAGCCAGGTGAGGGCAAATACTGGACCGGATTTTAGGTGCCGGTCCGGGTTTTTTTGGGTTAATACCGAGCTGCCTTTAAAAAACAGCTGGGTTTATGCAAAGCTCTCTCTCTCTGTGTTTGGGATCTGAGCCCTGTGCCGGGCTGAAAAGCTGAGACCTGTGTGTCAGGAGAGCAGGCCATTTAAAGACGGTCAGTGGACTTTTTGTGTTGCCGAGCATTCAGCCAGGTGTGAACTGACACCTAGGATTTGAGGTGATTTAACCTGGAAACTGCTGGTGTTCCGTGGAGCTCTCAGGGCTGGAAGCAAGAGCTTGCAAAGAGGCGTGCAGTCTGCCTGGAAGCCTGAGGTTGGACTTTCCTGCGGCTGGGCTGACAGCCAGGTGTGAACACGCACCTAAACCACACAGGTGAATTTGATTCAGTCTTGGACTTTTGTTTTGCCTCAAGTTTTTGCTGTGTGTGAAGTAACACTAAGTGACTGTTTTGAGTTTTGTTTGTGCAAGTGTGAAATAAAACACTGTTTGCTGCACTACCTGGACTCTCTTTGCCTCTATACTGCACCCGCACCGCTGTCTACCAGAGCAACCCCCCCACATTTGGCGTTGGATGCGGGCAATTGCAGTGAGGCTGGCGGGAAGCCAAAACTTTTTGTAGCATTTTTTTTTCTTTTGGGCACTGTTGTATGTCCTGGATTAAGCCTGCCAAGCTGCAACCACCAACACAGGACAAGATGGAGGAGATGATAAAGCAGCTTGTCCAGGCCAACTTAAACCAACAGCAGGCCATCGCACAACAGCAAAAGAGACATGAAGAAGCCTTACTTGTCCAACAGCAGGCCATCGCACAACAGCAAAAAAGACATGAAGAGGCCGTCGCACAACTGCTAGAGGCTAATCAGCGACAGCAGGACACGAACCAGCGGCTGCTGCAACACGTAATGGTTCTAGAAAAGTCAGGGATGCCTCAGGGAGTGCATGATGCCCGGAAAGCAGTCCGCACGGCCGTTCCCAAGATGACACCGACAGATGATGTTGAAACCTACTTGGCGATGTTCGAAAAGGTGGCCGTGAGAGAGAGACTACCCGAGACCAGTGGGCAGAGGTCATCGCTCCGTTTCTGGCGTCAGGACCCCAACAGGTTTACTTTGATTTACCGGACGACCAAGCAGCAGACTACTCTGTGGTCAAGGGTGAGATCCTGGCGAGACTGGGGGTGAATGTGTTGGTCAGGGCCCAGCGGGTACATCAGTGGGAGTTTAACCCAGCTGAGCCAGCACGACCCCAGTATTACAATTTGCTAAAACTCTTACAAAAATGGCTACCGCCTGACGTACTTAGTCCCACTGCTATGCTGGATCGTATTGTATCTGACAAATTCTGGAGGGCATTGCCACTACCCCTCCAGCGCTGGGTTGGCCAGACATCTCCTACTAGTGCCCTGGAGATGGTGGACCTGGTCGAACGTTATGGGGCTACTGAGGAACTTAAGGGGGGACTCTGGGGAAGGGAGTAATAAAACCCAGAAAATCCCCTCCCCAGACCCTGCGGCCTGAGCTGAGAAAGACCGCACGGGATGTGCCCTTTGGGGATCAGGACTCTATAATCTGCTGGCGGTGCCAGGAGCCTGGCCATGTACGGGCCAACTGTCCCCTCCTGGGTGAGCCCATGGATGTGAACTTTGGGTATCGACAGTCATTGTATGCCAGAAGGGTCGATGTGTCAGAGGTTAACCATGATGAACATTTGTGTCGGGTGGAGGTGGGAGACACTCCAGTGGCAGTGCTGCTGGATTCGGGGAGTCAGGTGACCCTGGTGAGGGCTTCCCTGGTGCGACCCACAGAGTTTACAGGCCGGAGAGTCGGGGTTTTCAGCATTCATGGAGATTTAATAGAATACCCCACTGCTCTGTTGTCTGTAAGCACGTCTGTCTGCAGGCAGGTCCATGAGGTGGCTGTAACCACGAGTATGCCCTATGATGTGATAATAGGAAGAGACTTTCCATTGTTCCCAGCCCTGTGGCCGGCCATTGTACATACAGTTCCCAGACAGGTAGGAAAACTTCCAGTAGTGAGGCCTAGCCCAGGTGAGGTGTTAGAACCCCAGAAACCCAAGGCAGAGGGACCCACAGTAGGTCTGCTGGGTGAGGGGAAGACAGTCCCCCTAAATAGGGTAGGTAGAAAACATAGGAAGGTGGCTCAGCAAGGCCAAAGCCGGACCTGCAATCGAGTGTCTGGGGTCCGTAGCCAAAGGGACCCGGTTTTGGTTGTTGGGCCACCTGTGAACAGTAAGGACAGCGCTAGGGGGAAGGGGACCTATAAAATTGCACAGAAAGTTGGAGACCCAAATTACAAGGTACACCAGCCAGGACTGCAAAAGCCGGAGCCGGTCTACCATGTAAATTTACGGAAACCTTGGAAGGTTAGAGAGACTTGTATTGAGAACAACCCGCGGCCGGTTTATCTAGGGAAAGAGATTCCGGTCCCTCTGTCTGCTAACAGGGAAGCGGCTGCCACAGATAAAATTACTGGCAGCCTTTCCACTGAACAGACTCAGAGAGCCAAGGAGTTTGTTAGTCGGAACACAGAGGTGTTCTGTGAATGCCCTTCCATAACTCACCGTGATATTGTCACTGAGCCTCAGGCAAAAGTCTGGTTAAAGCGGTACCAGGTGCCTGTGGCTCGGCGACAAGCCATCTCTGAAGAGTGATATGGGGTTGGCCGCAGCCTGTCCCCATCTGGACAAAGAAGGAAAGTCCTGGGTCACCAGAGGGTTCGGGTGACTTCAGAACTTTAGATTTTCAGTGGAACACAGAGCAGGGCAGTTACAGGGAAATGCGAGTGCCCGGTTCTGGGTATATTGTCTGGCGTGTGTTCACCCCCTCAGGGTTGAACAAAGGGGGGGGGGGGGTATGTGACACAGTGAGAGGTTTGGTGGTAAAAAAACAGGAATTTTCCTCTCAGCCTGTGCTGCTGGGTTGATTGCAGCCAGGTGAGGGCAAATACTGGACAGGATTTTAGGTGCCGGTCCGGGTTTTTTTGGGTTAATACCGAGCTGCATTTAAAAAACAGCTGGGTTTATGCAAAGCTCTCTCTCTCTGTGTTTGGGATCTGAGCCCTGTGCTGGGCTGAAAAGCTGAGACCTGTGTGTCAGGAGAGCAGGCCATTTAAAGACGGTCAGTGGACTTTTTGTGTTGCCGAGCATTCAGCCAGGTGTGAACTGACACCTAGGATTTGAGGTGATTTAACCTGGAAACTGCTGGTGTTCCGTGGAGCTCTCAGGGCTGGAAGCAAGAGCTTGCAAAGAGGCGTGCAGTCTGCCTGGAAGCCTGAGGTTGGACTTTCCTGCGGCTGGGCTGACAGCCAGGTGTGAACACGCACCTAAACCACACAGGTGAATTTGATTCAGTCTTGGACTTTTGTTTTGCCTCAAGTTTTTGCTGTGTGTGAAGTAACACTAAGTGACTGTTTTGAGTTTTGTTTGTGCAAGTGTGAAATAAAACACTGTTTGCTGCACTACCTGGACTCTCTTTGCCTCTATACTGCACCCGCACCGCTTTCTACCAGAGCAACCCCCCCACAATAGGTAGAGCAAATTTAAAAATTGATAGAAAGAAACATAAAAATGATGAAACAATTGGACCCTCTCATAATACAAGCTAGAATTGTTAAACATATTTACAGGGGGTTATTGTATTGTTAGTGCCTTATACTAAGTAGTACTCACTAGAGATGTCGAGTATCTAGAACCAGACACTAGATGTCAATGGAATCCTGTGTGAGTAAAACATGTAAATAAAAATAATTAGTACCGAGCAAAGTTACTATACAACAGTTTCTGCATCCTCATTAAGACCGTAAGGAGTAATAGAACCAAGTTTGTACATCCAGAATATTTCTCTGTTTGAGCACTTCAAAACGATTGTACGTGTGCAGTGGTACATGATCAATCAATCAACTCTAATACTAAAGGACTCATTTTTGTGGACCAGCATACAATGTTTTGATAGCCCCTTTTTATACTCTACCTCTGCTTGTTAATTATATTATGAAGCGTTTTATTGTGCATCCAATATATTGACTGTGCAAGATAAATCACATATTCCGTCTTACAACTAAGGTAAAATTTGAAGGGCAATGTTGTGCCATAGGTGGATGAGGTAAAACTGTTGGTTTTATGCATGATGATCTGGCAACACAGGCATCTCGTTGTACCGCAGCAAAAACTACCCAGACTGTTTTATTTGGAAGTGGATTACCATTTGTCTGTCTGAGGCGGCTGGAGGCAAGAATGCTCTTGATGGTAGGGGCTCTTTTGAAGGTTATGGTTGGATTTTTTTGGGGCGACTTAGCAAGGTAAGGATCTTTTAGGAAGATGTGCCTATGTTAGGCAAGAATAGAGTAAACTTTTTTTGTGGTAGATGGTGGTTATAACATTACTTTTGGATGCGTCTGAGTCCTCCTTGTCCCCCCATGGACGGACTTCCAGACACTGGTCCTGATTTAGAGCCTGGCAGCGGGTTAATGCATTCTCAACTATTTTTTTTGGGGTACCCCTTTTCCAGAATCCTTTGTTCTATTTTTTTGGATTGTGATGAAAAGGTTGTGTGCAATTTTTTCAAATGTATTGAAACTGGCTGTATGGTGGTGTTTAGTGTTGAGCAAACAGTTCGAGCATAGTTCGGGTTCGTACCGAATTTTGGGGTGTTTGGGACACGGACCCGGACCCAAACATTTTCAAAAAAGTTCGGGTTCGGGTCCGTTGTTCAGCGATTTCTTCCCGCTTTCTGAAGGGCTGCACAGTAGCCAATCAGCTAGCGTTTTACTTCTTGCCCTAAGAAGCCATCACAGCCATGCCTACTAATGGCATGGCTGTGATTAGCCAAGTGCAGCATGTGACCCAGCCTTTATTGAAGCTGGAGTCACGTAGCGCCGCACGTCACACTGCTCTGATTAGTGTAGGGAGAGGACGCAGCTTCTGTGAGGGCGAGATTAGGCACGGAAAAGTCAGCAAAAGCACCTAATGAAGTGATCAATCTAGGCTGCACAGAGCGTTTTTCTGTCACTTTTTTCTGGGGTGATCGGCGGCCATTTTGTGACTTGTGGTGCACCAGCACATGCTGCCACCAAGTCCATCAATCCATCAATACTAGTTTTTTTTTTTTGCTACATCCTACATCGGGGCTTGGCTGTGCTTATTGTCACCCCTAGAAACTCAGGATAGAAATTTCTATATTTTATTAAGGGGTTAAATACAATTGCCCAAATACCAATCCCCTAAATCTGGTGTTCCAGCTGTGGCTAGCCAAGTGTAATGCTGTCTGGCAAAGGATAGATTATTTTCTGTGGTGAAAGTCAATTGCCAAAATAGCAATCCCCTAAATCTGGTGTCCCAGCAGTGGCTGGCAAAGTATAATAGTGTCCGGCAAAGGATATATTTTGTTCTGGGGTGAAATTCAATAGCCAAAATAGCAATACCGTAAATCAGTGGTTTCAGCTGTGGCTGGCCAAGTTTAATAGTGTCCGGCAAAGGATATATTTTTTTCTGGGGTGAAATTCAGTTGCCAAAATAGAAATACAGTAAATCTGGTGTTCCAGCTGTGACTGGACAAGTTTAATAGTATCCGTCATAGTATAGATTTCGTTCTGTGGTGAAATTCACTTGCCAATATAGCAATACCCTGAATCTGGTGTTCCAGCTGTTGCAGGCCAAGTGTTAATCTGTCCTTAAAAGGGTATATTACACTCAAGGTGTATATACAAGTGCTGAGAGCGTCATCCTCAATAACTTCACACGCTACCGTGCATCTCCTATTGTATTTCTGTCCATTAAAGGGTATATTAAACAAAATGTTAAAATACAATTGCTGAAGGCATAATCATACATATTTTTTCACACGCTACTGTGCATCTCCAAGTGTAAATTTGTCCATAAAAGGATACCTTTCATCCAGGGCCTAAATACTAGGCCTACAATTGATATTCCCCTAAATCATTGTTTACTGCTGTGCCTGGATTAGTGTAATACGGTACTTAAATAAATAGGCAGATAGTGTTAGGTGCCTGAAAAAAAAGGCCTGAATTTGAAATCAATACATTGGACCAAATATTTTTTTTCTTATTGTGGTGCTTGGTGAACGGTAACAATGAGGAAAACATCTAGTAAGGACGCGGACGCGGTCGTGGTGGTGTTAGTGGACCCTCTGGTGCTGGGAGAGGACGTGGCCATTCTGCCACAACCACACGTCCTAGTGAACAAACTACCTCAGGTTTCAGTACCCTCCAGAATTTACAGCCATATATAGTGGGGCCCAATGCCATTCTCAGGATGGTAAGGCCTGAGCAGGTACAGGCGCTAGTCAATTGGGTGGCCGACAGTGGATCAAGCACATTCACAACAGTATCTCCCACCCAGTCTTCTGCAGAAAGCGCACAGGTGGCGCCTGAAAACCAAGCCCATCAGTCTGTCACATCACCCTAATGCATATCAGGGAAACTGTCTGAGCCTCAAGTTATGCAGCAGTCTCTTATGCTGTTTGAAGACTCTGCTGGCAGGGTTTCCCAAGGGAATCCACCTAGCCCTTCCCCAGCAGTGGAAGACATAGAATGCACTGATGCACAACCACTTATGTTTCCTGATGATGAGGACATGGGGATACCACCTCATCGGAGTCCGCACTTCTCTGATGATGACGAAACACAGGTGCCAACTGCTGCGTCTTTTTGCAGTGTGCAGACCAAACAGGAGGTGAGGGACGAAGACGATGCGGGGGACGATGAGGTCCTAGACCCCACATGGAATGAAGATCGTGCCACTGACTTTCATAGTTCAGAGGAAGAGGCAGTGGTGAGACCGAGCCAACAGCGTAGCAAAAGAGGGAGCAGGGGGCAAAAGCAGAACAGCCGCCGCCAAGAGAGTTCGCCTGCTACTGGCCACCGCCACCAGGGACCGAGCACCCCAAAGGCTGCTTCAAGGAGTTCCATGGCGTGGCACTTCTTCAAACAATGTGCTAACGACAAGACCCGAGTGGTTTGCCCGCTGTGCCATCAGAGCCTGAAGCGAGGCATTAACGTTCTGAACCTTAGCAAAACCTGCATGACCAGGCATCTACATGCAAAGCATGAACTGCAGTGGAGTAAACACCTTAAAAGCAAGGAACTCACTCTGGCTCCCCCTGCTCCCTCTTCTGCTGCTGCCTCGGCCTCTTCCTCCACCTCGGGAGGAATGTTGGCACCTGCCGCCCACCAAACAGAGGATGTGCCACAGACACCACCACCTGCGTCACCAAGCATCTCCACCATGTCACACGGCAGCGTTTAGCCCTCCATCTGACCAACCTTGGAGAGAAAGCATAAATTCCCACCTAGCCACCCTCGAGCCCTGGGCCTGAATGCCAGCATTTCTAAACTCCTGGCCTTTGAAATGCTGTCATTCAGGCTGGTGGACACAGACAGCTTCAAACAGCTGATGGCGATGGCTGTCTCACAGTATGTTGTTCCCAGCCGCCACTACTTCTCCAAGACAGCCGTGCCTTCCCTGCAAAACCAAGTATCCGATAAAATCAAGTGTGCACTGCGCAAAGCCATCTGTGGCAAGGTCCACCTAACCACAGATACGTGGACCAGTAAGCACGGCCAGGGACGCTATATCTCCCTAATTGCACACTGGGTAAATGTAGTGGCGGCTGGGCCCCAGGTGGAGAGTTCCTTGCCGCACGTCCTTCTGCCGCCAAGGATCGCAGGTCATCATTCTTTGCTTCCTCCTCCTCTGCTTCCACCAGCTCATCCAGTCAACCACACACCTTCACCACCAACATCAGCACAGCCCGCGGTAAATGTCAGCAGGCCATTATGAAACTCATATGTTTGGGGGACAGGCCCCACACCGCGCAGGAGTTGTGGCGGGGTATTGAACAACAGACCGACGAGTGGTTTCTGCCGGTGGGCCTCAAGCCCCGCCTGGTGGTGTGTGATAATGGGCGAAATCTTTTCGCAGCTCTGGGACTAGCCGGTTTGATGCACATCCCTTGCCTGACGCATGTGCGGAATTTGGTGGTGCAGAAGTTCATTCACAACTACCCCGACATGTCAGAGCTGCTGCATAAAGTGCGGGCCGTCTGTGCGCGCTTCCGGCGTTCACATCCTGCCGCCGCTCGCCTGTCTGCACTACAGCGGAACTTCGGCCTTCCCACTCACTGCCTCATATGCGATGTGCCCACCAGGTGAAACTCCACCTTGCACATGCTGGAGAGACTGTGCGAGCAGCAGCAGCCATAGTGGAGTTTCAGCTGCAGCACACACGCGTCAGTCGCACTGCGGAACAGCACTACTTCACCACCAATGATTGGGCCTCCATGCGAGACCTGTGTGCCCTGTTGCGCTGTTTTGAGTACTCCACCAATATGGCCAGTGGCGATGACACCGTTATCAGCATTACAATACCACTTCTATGTCTCCTTGAGAAAATGTTTAGGGCGATGATGGAAGAGGAGGTGGTCCAGGAGGAGGAGGAGGACGAGGGGTCATTTTTAGCACTTTCAGGCCAGTCTGTTAGAAGTGGCTCAGAGGGAGGTTTTTTGCAACAGCAGAGGCCAGGTACAAATGTGGCCAGCCAGGGCCCACTACTGGAGGATGAGGAGGATGAGGAGGAGGTGAAGGAGGATGAGGATGAAGCAGATTCACAGCGGGGAGGCACCCGACACAGCTCAGACCCATCACTGGTGCGTGGCTGGGGGGATACGGAGGACGATGACGATACGCCTCCCACAGAGAACAGCTTGTCCTTACCTCTGGGGAGCCTGGCACACATGAGCGACTACATGCTGCAGTGCCTGCGCAACGACAGCAGAGTTGCCCACATTTTCACATGTGCGGACTACAGGGTTGCCACCCTGCTGGATCCCCGGTACAAAGACAATGTGCCCACCTTACTGGAGCGTGATAGGCAGATGCGCGAGAACAAGCGCACGCTGGTAGACTGAGAGTATTCCCAAATGTCACAGGGGAACAGGTGGAAGCCCAAGTCGAAGGCAGAGGAGGAGCAAAAGGGCGCCAATGCAGCTGTGTCACGGCCAGCTCCTCTGAGGACAGGGTTAGCATGGCAGAAATGTGAAAAAGTTTGTCTCCACGCCACATCTAACTGCACCACCACCTGATACGGAACGTGTTAGCTGGAGGCAGCATTTCACTAACATGATTGAACAGTACGTCTGCACACCCCTCCACGTACTGACTGATGGTTCGGCCCCATTCAACTTCTGGGTCTCCAAATTGTCCACGTGGTCAGAGTTAGCATTTTATGCCTTGGAGGTGCTGGCCTGCCCGGCGACCAGCGTTTTGTCTGAACGTGTATTCAGCACGGCAGGGGGCGTCATTACTGAAAAAAGCAACCGCCTGTCCACAGCCAACGTGGACAAGCTGACGTTCATAAAAATGAACCAGGTATGGATCCCACAGGACCTGTCCCTCCCTTGTGCAGAATAGACATTTATAACTGCCTCCCCCTCAACCATGTATTCTTGAACTCCGGAGCACTTCTTTATTGAATCCTCATTTTTTTAACTTTACCATGATCTTGCGGTGCAACCCAAAGTTGAATGAACCTCTCCTCAATCTGGGCGCCAAGGCCTAAATAACTGAAAGTGGCCTTTTACAATGGTGGGCGACATGAAGCCTGAACCTCTGCCATGCGACATCTCTCCTCTGTCTGGGTGCCGTGGGCTAAATATCTGGAAGTGGCCTTCTCCAGTGGTGGGTGATATGACTCCTTATTCCTTGCTCTGGGACCTCTCTCCTCTGTCTGGGTGCTGGGGACTAAATAACTGAAAGTGGCCTTCTCCAGTGGTGGGTGATATAATGCCTTATTCCTTGCTGTGGGACCTCTCTCCTCTGTCTGGGTGCTGGGGCCTAAATAACTCAAAGTAGCCTTCTCCAGTGGTGGGTGATATGACGTCTTATTCCTTGCTGTGGGACCTCTCTCCTCTGTCTGGGTGCTGGGGCCTAAATAATTCAAAATGGCCTTCTCCAGTGGTGGGTGATATGATGCCTTATTCCTTGCTGTGGGACCTCTCTCCTCTGTCTGGGTGCTGGGGCCTAAATAATTCAAAATGGCCTTCTCCAGTGGTGGGTGATAAGATGCCTTATTCCTTGATTTGGGACCTCTTTCCTCTGTCTGGGTGCTGGGGCCTACATAACTGAAAGTGGCCTTCTCCAGTGGTGGGTGATATGACGCCTTATTCCTTGCTGTGGGACCTCTCTCCTCTGCTTGGGTGCTGTGGCCTAAATAACTGAAAGTGGCCCTCTCCAGTGGTGGGTGATATGACGCCTTATTCCTTGCTGTGGAACCTCTCTCCTCTGCCTGGGTGCTGTGGGCTAAATAACTGAAAGTGGCCTTCTCTAGTGGTGGGTGATATGACACCTTGTTCCTTGCTGTGGGACCTCTCTCCTCTGCCTGGGTGCTGTGGCCTAAATAACTGACAGTGGCCCTCTCCAGTGGTGGGTGATATGACGCCTTATTCCTTGCTGTGGGACCCCTCTCCTCTGTCTGGGTACTGGGGCCTAAATAACTAAAAGTGGCCTTCTCCAGTGGTGGGTGATATGACGCCTTATTCCTTGCTGTGGGACCTCTCTCCTCTGCCTGGGTGCTGTGGCCTAAATAACTGAAAGTGGCCCTCTCCAGTGGTGGGTGATATGACACCTTATTCCTTGCTGTGGGACCCCTGTCCTCTGTCTGGGTGCTGTGGCCTAAATAACTGAAATTGGCTTCTCCAGTGGTGGGTGATATGACGCCTTATTCCTTGCTTTGGGACCTCTCTCCTCTGTTTGGGTGCTGGGGCCTAAATAACTGAAAATTGCCTTCTCCAGTGGTGGGTGATATGACGCCTTATTCCTTGCTGTGGGACCTCTCTCCTCTGTCTGGGTGCTGTTGCCTAAATAACTGAAAGTGGCCTTCTCTAGTGGTGGATGATATGACGCCTTGTTCCTTGCTGTGGGACCTCTCTCCTCTGCCTGAGTGCTGTGGCCTAAATAACTGAAAGTGGCCCTCTCCAGTGTTGGGTGATATGACACCTTATTCCTTGCTTTGGGACCCCTCTCCTCTCTCTCGGTACTGGGGCCTAAATAACTGAAAGTGGCCTTCTCCAGTGGTGGTTAATATGATGGCTTATTCCTTGCTGTGGGATCTCTCTCCTCTGTCTGGGTGCTGTGGCCTAAATAACTGAAAGTGGCCCTCCCCAGTGGTGGGTGATATGACGCCTTATTCCTTGCTGTGGGACCTCTCTCCTCTGTCTGGGTGCTGTCGCCAAAATAACTGAAATTGGCTTCTCCAGTGGTGGGTGATATGACGCCTTATTCCTTGCTGTGGGACCTCTCTCCTCTGTCTGGGTGCTGTTGCCTAAATAACTGAAAGTGGCCTTCTCCGGTGGTGGGTGATATGATGCCTTATTCCTTGCTGTGGGACCTCTCTCCTCTGTCTGGGTGCTGGGGCCTAAATAACTCAAAATGGCCTTCTCCAGTGGTGGGTGATATGATGCCTTATTCCTTGCTTTGGGACCTCTCTCCTCTGTCTGGGTGCTGGGGCCTACATAACTGAAGGTGGCCTTCTCCAGTGGTGGGTGATATGATGCCTTATTCCTTGCTGTGGGACCTCTCTCCTCTGCCTGGGTGCTGTGGCCTAAATAACTGAAAGTGGCGTTCTCTAGTGGTGGGTGATATGACGCCTTATTCCTTGCTGTGGGACCTCTCTCCTCTGCCTGGGTGCTGTGGCCTAAATAACTGAAAGTGGCCCTCTCCAGTGGTGGGTGATATGACGCCTTATTCCTTGCTGTGGGACCCCTCTCCTCTGTCTGGGTTCTGGGGCCTAAATAACTGAAAGTTGCCTTCTCCAGTGGTGGTTGATATGACGCCTTATTCCTTGCTGTGGGATCTCTCTCCTCTGTCTGGGTGCTGGGGCCTAAATAACTGAAAGTGGCCTTCTCCAGTGGTGGGTGATATGACGCCTTATTCCTTGCTGTGGGACCTCTCTCCTCTGTCTGGGTGCTGGGGCCTAAATAACTGAAAGTGGCCTTCTCCAGTGGTGGGTGATATGACGCTTTTTTCATTGCTGTGGGACCTCTCTTCTCTGTCTGGGTGCTGGGGCCGAAACAACTGAAAGTGGCTTTCTCCAGTGGTGGGTGATATGACGCATGATTCCTTGCTGTGGGACCTTTCTCCTCTGTCTGGGTGCTGGGGCCTAAATAACTGAAAGTGGCCTTCTCCAGTGATGCGTGATATGATGCCTTATTCCTTGCTGTGGGACCTCTCTCCTCTGTCTGGGTGCTGTGGCCTAAATAACTGAAAGTGGCATTCTCCAGTGGTGGGTGATATGACGCCTTATTCCTTGCTTTGGGACCTCTCTCCTCTGTCTGGGTGCTGTGGCCTAAATAACTGAAAGTGGCCCTCTCCAGTGGTGGGTGATATGATGCCTTATTCCTTGCTGTGGGACCCCTGTCCTCTGTCTGGGTGCTGGGGCCTAAATAACTGAAAGTGGCCTTCCCCAGTGGTGGGTGATATGACACCTGATTCTCTGCTATGGGACCTCTCTCCAATGGATATTGGTTAATTTTTATTTATTTTATTTTAATTTAATTCATTTCCCTATCCACATTTGTTTGCAGTGCATTTACCTACATTTTGCTGCCTTTTGCAGCCCTCTAGCCCTTTCCAGGACTATTTTACAGCCTTTTTAGTGCCCAAAAGTTTGGGTTTCCATTGACTTCAATGGGGTTCGGGTTCGGGATGAAGTTCGGGTCGAGTTCGGATCCCGAACCCGAACATTTTCGGGAAGTTTAGCCGAACTTCTCGAACCCGAACATCCAGGTGTTCGCTCAACTCTAGTGGTATTATTCAACCATTTTCTGTAATGATTACTGTTATAGTGAAGTAAGCTGTTACTGTCAACAAGTTTAAAATGAGTTGATGTGATGAATTAGCTATCATTTTGGGTGATATTGATGTCTAAAAAAGCGATTGATGAGTACAGTGACCCAATCTGAGTATCTACCGTTAATAACCACCCTCTGTTTTCTGTCACTCAGCCAGTTACTTACCCACATACAGACATTTTCTCCCAGTCCGAGCATCCTCATTTTATATACTAACCTTTTATGAGGTACAGTCTCAAATGCTTTGGAGAAGTCCAGATATACGACAGCCATTGATTCGCCGCTGTCAAGTCTAGAACTTACCTCCTCATAGAAACTGATTAAATTCGTTTGGCATGACCGATCCCTCATGAAGCCATGCTGATATTGCGTTATTTGCTTATTTTCATTGAGATACTCCAAAATAGAATCTCTTAGAAACCCTTCAAACAGTTTACCAACAATAGATGTTACACTTACCGGCCTATAATTTCCAGGCTCTGTTTTTGGACCCTTTTTGAATATTGGCATCACATTTGCTATGCGCCAATCCTGTGGAACATTCTCTGTCAGTATAGAGTCCGTAAATATCAGAAATAAAGGTCTGGCCATGACATCACTTAATGCCCTTAGGATACGGGGGTGTATGCCATCCGGTCCTGGCGATTTGTCTATTTTAATCTTTTTAAGTCGCTGTTGTACTTCTTCCTGGGTCAGACAGGGCACTTTTAATGGGGAATTTACTTTTACATTCTGCATTTCATCTGACAGTTTATTTTCCTCAGTGAATATAGTGGAGAAAAAAAATATTTAATAGTTTTGCTTTATCCTTGTCGCTCTCTAGAACACCCCCCCTCATTGCTATGTAGAGGGCCACCTCCTTCAGATTTATATTTTTTACTATTTATATAATTGAAGAACATTTTAGGGTTAGTTTTACTCTCTTTGGCAATTAATCTCTCGGTCTCTAGTTTGGCAAATTTTATTAGTTTTTTACATATTCTATTTTTTTTCCTTATGCTGTTCAAAATTATTCAACCCCCAATGCTGTAAAGGGTTTTAGGGAATTTAGTGTACATTTGTAATTGTGTTCAGAATGAAATCTTACAAGGGCTTTTTAACCACTTCAGCCCCCCTAGCTTAAACACCCTTAATGACCAGGCCACTTTTTACAATTCTGCACTACACTACTTTCACCCTTTATTGCTCCATCATGCAACTTACCACCCAAATGAATTTTACCTCCTTTTCTTCTCACTAATAGAGCTTTCATTTGGTGGTATTTCATTGTTGCTGACATTTTTACTTTTTTTGCAATTAATAAAAATTTAACGACATTTTTGCAAAAAAATGACATTTTTCACTTTCTGTTGTAAAATTTTTCAAAAAAAACTACATTTCTATATAAATTTTTTTCTCTAAATTTATTGTTCTACATGTCTTTGATAAAAAAAAAATCCAATAAGTGTATATTTATTGGTTTGGGTAAAAGTTATAGCGTTTACAAACTATGGTGCAAAAAAGTGAATTTCGGCATTTTGAAGCAGCTCTGACTTTCTGAGCGCCTGTCATGTTTGTTTAGGTGCTAGAATGCCAGGAAAGTATAAATACCCCCCAAATCACACCATTTTAGATAGAAGACACCCCAAAGTATTCACGGAGGGGCATGGTGAGTTCATGTATCATTTCATTTTTTTTCACAAGTTAGCGGAAAATGACACTTTCTGAGGAAAAAAAAATATATAGTAAAGTTTCCATTTCTGCTAACTTCTGGCAAAAAAAAAAATCTCAGACGGGCTCACTATGCCCCTCTGTGAATACCTTGGGGTGTCTACTTTCCGAAATGGGGTCATTTGTGGGGTGTGTTTACTGTTCTGGCATTTTGGGCGGGGCTAAATTGTGAGCAGCCATGTAAAAGCTAAAGGTACTCGTTGGAATTTGGGCCCTTTGTGCACCCAGGCTGCAAAAAGTGTCACTCATGTGGTATCGCCGTACTCAGGAGAAGTAGGGCAATGTGTTTTGGGGTGTATTTTTACATATACCCATGTTGGGTGAGATAAATATCTCTGTAAACTGACAACTTTGTATAAAAAAAATTAAAAAGTTGTCATTTACAGAGATACTTCTCACACAAAGTATGGGTATATATAAAAATACACCCCAAAACACATTGCGCTACTTCTCCTGAGTACGGCGATACCACATGTGTGGAACTTTTTTGCAGCCTGGGTGCGCAAAGGGGCCCTAATTCCAATGAGTACCTTTAGGATTTCACAGGGCATTTTTACGCATTTGGATTCCAGACTTCTTCTCACGCTTTAGGGGCCCCTAAAATGCTAGGGCAGTATAAATACCCCACATATGACCCCATTTTAGAAAGAAGACACCCCAAGGTATTCCGTAAGGGGTATGGTGAGTTCATGTAAAATTTTATTTTTTGTCACAAGTTAGTGGAATATAAGTAACTTGGGCCAAAAAAAAAAATTTCTGTGAACTCGCCATGCCACTCACAGAATACCTTGGGGTGTCTTCTTTCCACAATGGGGTCACTTGTGGGGTATTTATACTGCCCTGGCATTTTAGGGAACCTAAAGCGTAAGAATCCAAATGCGTAACAATGCCCTGTGAAATCCTAAAGGTACTCATTGGTTTTAGGGCCCCTTTGCGCATCTTGGCTGCAAAAAAGTGTCACACATGTGGTATCGCCGTACTCAGGAGAAGTAGGGCAATGTGTTTTGGGGTGTATTTTTATATATTCCCATGCTGGGTGAGAGAAATATCTCTGTAAATGACAACTTTTTAAATTTTTTTATTCAAAGTTGTCAATTTACAGAGATATTTCTCTCACCCAGCATGGGTATATGTAAAAATACACCCCTAAACACATTGCCCTACTTCTCCTGAGTACGGCGATACCACATGAGTGACACTTTTGCAGCCAAGATGCGCAAAGGAGCCAAATTCAATGAGTAACTTTAGGAGGGCATTTTTACGCATTTTTCTTCTCGCTTTAGGGCCCCTAAAATGCCAGGGCAGTATAAATACCCCACATGTGACCCCATTTTGGAAAGAAGACAGCCCAAGGTATTCCATGAGGGGCATGGCGAGTTGATAGAAAAAAATTTTTTGGGCACAAGTTAGTGGAAATTGATTTTTTTATAGTTTTTTTCTCACAAAGTCTCCCTTTCCGCTAACTTTTGACAAAAAGTTTAATTTTTCATGGACTCATTATGCCCCTCAGCGAATACCTTGGGGTGTCTTCTTTCCAAAATGGGGTCACATGTGGGGTATTTCTACTGCCCTGGCATTTTAGGGGCCCTAAAGCGTGAGAAGAAAAATGCGTAAAAATGCCCTCCTAAAAGTTACTCATTGGAATTTGGGCCCCTTTGCGCATCTTGGCTGCAAAAAAGTGTCACTCATGTGGTATCGCCGTACTCAGGACAAGTAGGGCAATGTGTTTTGGGGTGTATTTTTACATATACCCATGCTGGGTGAAAGAAATATCTCTGTAAATTGACAACTTTGAATAAAAAAATTTAAAAAGTTGTCATTTACAGAGATATTTCTCTCACCCAGCATGGGAATATAAAAATACACCCCAAACACATTGCCCTACTTCTCCTGAGTACCGCGATACCACATGTGTGCACTTTTTGCAGCCAAGATGCAAAGAGCCCTAATTCAATGAGTACCTTTAGGATTTCACAGGGCATTTTTACGCATTTGGATTCTGACGCTTTAGGGCCCCTAAAATGCCAGGGCAGTATAAATACCCACAAGTGACCCCATTGTGGAAGAAGACACCTCAAGGTATTCCGTGAGGGCATGGCGAGTTCACAGAAAAAAAAATTTGGCACAAGTTAGCGGAAATTGATTTTTATTTTTATTTTTACAAAGTCTCATATTCCACTAACTTGTGACAAAAATAAAATTTTACATGAACTCGCCATACCCCTCACGGAATACCTTGGGGTGTCTTCTTTCTAAAATGGGGTCACATGTGGGGTGTTTGTACTGCCCTGGCATTTTAGGGGTCTCCGCAATCATTACACGTATGGCCAGCATGAGGAGTTTCTGCGATTCTCCTTATATTGAGCATACGGGTAATGAGATTTTTTTTTTCCGTTCAGCCGCTGGGCTGAAAAAAAAAAAAAATGAACGGCACAGATTTTTTCATTCGCATCAATCAATGTGGATGAAAAAATCTCTGCCAAAATCAGTGACTGCGGTGCGGTGGGCTGGGCGCTAGCTACTTGTTAGGTAGGAATTACGGATCCGCGCTTCCGGGTCTGCACTTCCGTTCCGCAAAAATATAGAACATGTCCTATTCTTGTCCGCAATTGCGGACAAGAAAAAGCATTTTCTATATAGTTCTGGCAATGTGCGGATCTGCAAAATGCGGAAAGCACATTGCCGGTGTCCGTGTTTTGAGGATCTGTGGATCCGCAGATCCGCGGATCTGTGAATCCACGGATCCGCAAAACACATATGGACGTCTGAATGGAGCCTTACAAGGGGTGGGATCAATGACAGGGGGGTGATCAGGGGGTCTAGATGGGGTGATCAAGGGGTTAATAGGTGAGGGGGGGGGGGTGAGGGGGGGTTAGTGTAGTGTTTGGTGCAACTTTACATAGTTACCTGGTCCTCTGGTGGTCGATCCCAGCAAATGGGACCACCAGAGGACCAGGTAGCAGGTATATCAGACGCTGTTCACAAAACAGCGTCTGATATACTTGTTTGATGCGATTTACATCGCATCTACAGCCTGCCAGCGATGGATCATCGCTGGCAGGCTGTAGTTAAACTCCTGAGACGCGCGCTACTGTGAACGCGAGTGCGCGCGTTCACAGGAAATCTCGCGTCTCGCGAGATGACGCACATCTGCGGCGCCCCAGAACAGCCCGACCACCGCGAGAACGCAGTTGTGCGTTAGGCGGTCGGGAAGTGGTTAAAGAACCAAATGCAACTAAAATGACATCAATTGTTTTTGTAATACAGTATTAAATGTTTTTTTTGTGATTTCTTCATTGACACAATTATTCAACCCCTTAAAGACTACCACTCTTAAGAACAGAGGTTCATTCAAGTGTTTTCGATCAGGTATTGAAAACACCTCTGGATGTCAAGGAGCAGCAATCAAGCATAATAAGCCCCAATTAGGCAGATGTAAAATGACGGTGATACTCAGCTCCTTCTAGACATTTACTGGTGTGTTTACAAACATGGTGAAGTCAAGAGAATGGTCCAGGAAGACAAGAGAAGAGGTGATTTCTCTTCACAGGAAGGGCAATGGCTATAAGAAGATTGAAAAGATGTTAAACATACCAAAAGACACCATGGGAAGCATCATTCACAAATTCAAGGCAAAGGGCACTGTTGAAACGCTACCTGGTCGTGGCAGAAAGAAGATGCTGACTTCGACTGCTGTGTGCTACCTGAAGCGCAAAGTGGAGAAAAGTCCCCGTGTGACTGCTGAGGAACTGAAAAAAGATTTGTCAGATGCGGGTACTGAAGTTTCAGCTCAGACAAGGCGCACACTGCGTAATGAAGGCCTCCATGCCAGAACTCCCAGGCGCACCCCCTTGCTGTCACCAAAGAATAAGAAGATTCGACTGCAGTATGCCAAAAGTCATGTGGACAAACCACAAAAGTTTTGGGATAGTGTTCTGTGGACTGATGAAACAAAATTAGAACTGTTTGGGCCCATGGATCAATGCTATGTTTGGAGGAGGAAGAACAAGGCCTATGAAGAAAAGAACACCTTGCCTACTGTGAAGCATGGCGGGGAGTCAATCATGCTTTGGGGCTGTTTTGCTTCTACAGGTACAGGGAAGCTTCAGCGTGTGCAAGGTACCATGAATTCTCTTCAGTACCAGGAGATATTGGATGAAAATGTGATGAGGCTTGGGAGACGTTGGACCTTTCAACAGGACAATAATCCCAAACATACCTCCAAGTCCACTAGAGCATGGTTGCAGATTAAAGGCTGGAACATTTTGAAGTGGCCATCGCAGTCACCAGACTTAAGTCCGATTGAGCATCTCTGGTGGGACTTAAAGAAAGCAGTTGCAGCGTGCAAGCCTAAGAATGTGACTGAACTGGAGGCTTTTGCCCATGAAGAATGGGCAAAGATACCCATAGATCGCTGCAAGACACTTGTATCAAGCTATGCTTCACGTTTAAAAGCTGTTATAATAACTGGAAAAGGATGTTGTACTAAGTACTAAGATTGAATGTCACTTGGGGGTTGAATAAAACTGATAATGATGTGATCACAGAAAAGACATTTGTGGTTATTTCATTATAAATGTTGTTATAGTTGTCTGACTTACAAGTGCCTCTTTGATTTAATTGTAAACAAGATGACTGAAATGATCAAAATCAATGTCAAACTGGCCAAAACACTCATTTTCAGTGGCGGTTGAATAACTTTTAACACACCTGTAGTTTATCAGTGCTTCCTGGCTCCCCTCCTGTTTTAGTGATTTATATGCTTTCTTTTTGTCATTTATTGCTTTCTTTACGGTTCCATTTATCCACATTGGTTTCTTATTGTTCCTTAGCCTTTTATTCCTATAAGGTATGTACCTCTCACAATTAGATGTTACAATGCTCTTAAAAATCTCCCATTTTATGGTTGTATTTTTATTTTTGAGGACTTTGTCCCAGTTAGTTAGGCCTATGGCCTCTCTTTGAAGCTTTTTTGAAGTTTGGTATTTTTGTTTCTCCCTTTAGAAACTCTCGTTTGAAGGATAATTGGAAGGTTATTACTTTATGGTCACTATTTCCCAGGTGTCCCCCAACCTGCACATCTGTTGTTCTATCAGGTCTATTGGTTAATACTAAGTCCAGTATGGCCGTCCCTCTAGTTGGGACCTGAAGCAGTTGGGAAAGGTAATTGTCTTTGGCTATTGCCAAGAACCTGTTTCCTTTTTGGGATGTACAGCTTTCAGTTTCCCAGTCTATATCTGGGTAGTTGAATTCCCCCATAATAACGACTTCATTATGATTTGCCGCCTCGTCTATCTCATTTAGTAATAGATTTTCTGTGGACTCTGGTATATTAGGTGGTTTATAATAAACTCCTATTAGTAATTTATTATTGTTTTTTTGCTCCATGTATTTCTTCCCACAGTGACTCCGCATGTTCATGTCCCTCAGAGATGTATTCTCGAGTTACAGGATTTAGACACGACTTCACATAGAGGCAGACCCCTCCACCTCTACGGTTTTGACGATCCTTTCTAAACAGATTGTAACCTTTTATATTAACTGCCCAGTCATAGCTATCATCCAGCCATGTCTCAGTTATTCCCACTATGTCATAGTCCTCCTCACACATCACTAATTCCAGTTCACCAGTCTTGTTAGTCAGGCTTCTGGCATTAGTATACATACATTTGACAGGTTTATGTGTATTTTTTACCATACATCTTTCATTCTGAGCTGTTCTAGTCCCCCCTTCCATTCCTCCCCCAGTCACACTACCTCGCCCCAGGTCTCTATCTGCACTATCTTCCCCTCCTATAATGTAATTACCCTCCCCCCCCAGTCCCTAGTTTAAACACTCTTCCAACCTTCCAGCCATCTTCTCCCCCAACACAGCTGCCCCTTCCCCATTGAGGTGCAGCCCGTCCCTACGATAGAGCCTGTAGCCGACAGAGAAGTCGGCCCAGTTCTCCAGGAACCCGAACTCCTCCTTCCTACACCAGTTCTTGAGCCACTTGTTAACCTCCCAAATCTCCCGCTGCCTTTCTTGTGTGGCTCGTGGTACAGGCAATGTCAATGTCAAGCTGATAAACACACAGGAAACAACTGGCTCTGCATCTGGGGACAGAACAACCCTGTTCCCTCTTTTGCTGTGCTGGTGGCTCTGTGTGACCACCGCCTCTCCCTCTGCATAGGTAACAGGAAGGTAAAATTCTAAAAATCATCTTTTACATTGTTGGGTGACATTTTGCCAGTTTTGCCATATACGAACCACTGCTCTGCATAGGTGACAGGAACATAAATTTGTATAAATCGCCTGTTACATTATTGGGTGACATTAACCCAGTTTTGCCGTATAAAAACCCCTCCTCTGCATAGGTGATAGGGAGGTATATTTCTAAAAATCATCTGTTACATTGGTGGGTGACATTTTGCCAGTTTTGCCGTATACATACCCCTGCCCTATATATGTGACAGGGATGTAGATTTCTAAAAATCATTTGTTACATTGGTTGGTGACATTTTGCAAGTCTGATCTTCTGAACTTGTTTTCAGCAGTGGTTTCACTGCTGTCTTGGCAGTGTCACCGCCGGTTCTGGGAGACGGTCGGTCAGAGGTTCCTCCCTGTCTTGTGTATGACGTTCTTTGTTTTGGTTTCACTTTGCTCAGTTCCTTTCTCTCCCTCAGCTGCCTCTTATCTTGATTAATTAGTTTGCTTTATATTCCCTCCCTTACTGCTTCTCCGTGCAGTTTATATTACTTCCTGGATGAAGTGTGTGCTGCTGGAGGCTGCAGTTGTTTTGCTCTAAGATAAGTGGATTCCGTTTACTTTGTGTTTTGTTTGCTGGCTTGATTCTAGGTGACCCTGACTCCCTCCGTATTCTGTGCAGGGAGCCGGTGGCCGTTCCCCTCACTACTATAGGGAATTCAGGTGTCCCTCAGTTATAGGTACGAGGGCATGTATTTGTCTACCACCGGGACTTGTACATGTGCACAGTAATTTGGGAGAGTTCTTAGGGATTTATAGGGCCCTCCTATGTTTTCCTTAGTTTGGGATCAAACCAGTCTGTCGTTATTTATTAGTTCCTGCTAACTGTACTCCATCCTTCACATTATAAACCGCCATAACCGTCTCAAGCATGGATCCGGTTTCAGCCTTGATTGACCGCATGCAAGGTCTTTCTCTGGAGGTAGCAGATCTACGTGAAACTGTTTCTCAGCTTCAGGTGACCGGTTCTGCTGGTGTTCATGGGGTTTGTCACGAGCCTAAAATCTCTCTTCCGGATACGTTTTCCGGTGGTAGTGAGAATTTGGTTTGTTTTAGAGAGGCTTGCAAACTCCATTTTCGCTTACGTCCCCATTCCTCTGGTGATGAGGAGCAGAGGGTGGGGATCATCATCTCGCTGCTCAGGGATAATGCTCAGTCTTGGGCCGCCTTTTCGCTGCTGGCGGGAGCACGCTCCCTACGATCGGTAGATGAATTTTTTATAGCCCTGGGTCAGATATATGATGATCCAGATCGTATTGCTCTGGCTGAATCTAAACTGTGTCTTTTATGCCAGGGTAAACAGTCCGCTGAGATATATTGTTCTGAATTTCGGAGATGGGCAGCTGATACTGGTTGGAATGACGCTGCACTCCGAAGTCAATTTTGTCATGGTCTTTCTGAGAGAATAAAAGATGCATTTGCTTTTCATGAGAGACCAGTGTCGTTAAAGACTGCCATGTCTCTAGCTGTTCGTATTGACAGGCACCTTAGAGAGAGAAAGGAGACAACTCTTTCATGTCATATTCAGTCCAAGGACAGTGGGGCTGTCTCATTCAGTGCGCAGGGGTCTCAGTCTGTCTCAATCCCCTCTGAGGAGGAGGCCATGCAGCTAGGTTTAGTTGCCTCTGATACTAGAGGATTCAGCCCTCAGAGGAGGGTATGTTTCTGTTGTGGAGGTATTAACCATTTAGCTAATCTTTGCCCTTCTAGGAGGTTCATGGGGTTTTCTGAGGGTAATAAAAAGAAAAGGGAAAAGAAACCCTCTAAAAACTTTCCATTTGCTACAATTCGCAAGGTTAATGCGGAAATTGAAGATTTGCCGTTTGCTTGTAGTTCCCGTTTTCTCCTACCTGCCAGGGTGGCGCTAGACAGCAAGAACATTCTTTGTGAGATTTTTGTAGATAGTGGAGCAGCTGTCAATCTCATTGATAGTCAATTTGCTACAACACATGGTTTCCAGGTGTGCACTTTGGAAAAAGCTATACCTGTTTTTGCTATCTATTCCGCTCCACTTTCTCAAAAATCGTTAAAGGGCATAGTTCACAATATCCGTTTGACTGTGGGTGACACTCATGTTGAGGATGTGTCATGTGTTGTCTTAAGCGGATTACCTACTCCTCTAGTGTTGGGGCTACCCTGGCTCACTAAACATAACCCCACCATTGATTGGCAAGCAAGGCAAATAAATGGTTGGAGTGAGTTTTGCAGAGAGAATTGCCTCACGGCAACTCTCGCAGAGGTTTCTACCAAGACTGTACCTTCTTTTTTCTCTGAATTTTCTGATGTGTTTTCCGAGAGTGGTGTCCAGGAGTTGCCCCCTCACCGAGAGTATGATTGGCCAATTAATCTCATTCCAGGCTCCAAGCTGCCTAAATCACGATTATACAATCTCTCTCAGCCTGAGAGAGACGCCATGCGTACTTATATCTCTGAGAGCCTGATAAAGGGACATATCAGACCCTCGAAGTCACCTGTTGCCGCTGGTTTTTTCTTTGTTAAAAAAAAAGATGGTTCTTAAAGACCTTTTCTGGATTTCAGGGAGCTTAACTGTATCACGATTGGTGACGCCTATCCGCTTCCTCTGATCCCGGATTTGTTTAACCAGATTGTGGGGGCTAAAGTTGTTTCTAAGTTGGATTTAAGAGGGGCATACAACCTTGTCAGGGTCAGGAAGGGGGACGAATGGAAGACGGCCTTCAATACCCCGGAGGGTCATTTTGAGAACTTGGTTTGATGAATGCTCCGGCCATCTTCCAACATTTTGTGAACAGCATTTTCTATCATTTAGTGGGGAAATTTGTACTGGTGTATCTAGATGACATTTTGATTTTTTCTCCTGATTTCAAGACTCATCGGTACGACCTATGTCAGGTCCTGCTGATTTTGCGGGAGAATAAATTGTACGCTAAACTGGAAAAATGTGTGTTTGCGGTTCCAGAGATTCAATTTCTTGGTTTTCTTCTCTCCGCTTCTGGTTTTCAAATGGACCCGGAGAAGGTCCGCGCCGTACTTGATTGGGAGCTTGCTGAAAATCAGAAGGTGCTGATGCGGTTTTTGGGTTTTGCTAATTATTACAGAAAGTTCATTTTGAATTATTCCTCTGTTGTTAAGCCACTCCCTGATATGACTAAAAAGGGGGTGGATTTTTCCTCATGGTCGGAAGAGGAGCTTTTGAGGAATGGCGTCATTGGTTGGAAGGAGCCAGACACCCAATTACCGTGTTTACCGACCATAAGAATCTGGCCTATTTGGAATTAGCCAAGCATCTGAACCCGAAACAGGCCAGATGGTCCTTGTTCTTTTCTAGGTTTAATTTTGTTGTTACGTTCTGCCCTGGGGTTAGAAATGTGAAGGCGGATGCCCTGTCACGTTGTTTTCTGGGAGGGGGGAACTTTGAGGACCCAGGTCCCATTTTGGCTGATGGGGTGGTTGTCTCTGCTCTTTATCCTGATTTGGAGGCAGAGGTTCAGGCAGCCCAGGCAGAGGCACCTGATCTTTGTCCTCCTGGGAGGTTATTTGTGCCGCTCGCTTTGCGACACAAAGTTTTTAAGGAGCACCATGACAGTGTTCTTGCTGGGCACCCGGGGAGTAGAGCCACAGTGGATCTCATTGCTCGCAGATTCTGGTGGCCAGCTCTTCGTAAGACGGTTGAGGTGTTTGTGACAGCCTGCGAGACCTGCGCTCGTGCCAAGGTCCCATAACTTCCCGTCCTTGGACGCATCTGTCCATGGACTTCATTACGGACTCGCTCCTCGCTCCTCGGGGAAGACTGTGATTCTGGTGGTAGTGGAGCGTTTTAGCAAAATAGTGCATTTTATTCCTTTCCTGGGTTACCCAATGCTAAGACGCTGGCGCAAGCGTTTGTTGATAATATTGTTAAATTACATGGCATTCCTTCTGACATCGTTTCTGATAGGGGCATGTAATTTGTTTCCAGATTCTGGAAAGCCTTCTGTTCTCGCTTGGGGGTTCGGTTGTCGTTTTCTTTTGCTTTTCATCCGCAGTCGAATGGTCAGACCGAACGCGTCAATCAGAATCTGGAGACATATCTGCGCTGTTTTTTTGCAGAGAATCAGGAGAATTGGTGTTCTTTTTTGACCCTTGCTGAGTTTGCTTTAAATAACCGTCGTCAGGACTCCTCTGATAAGTCACAATTTTTTGGTGCATATGGGTTTCATCCGCAGTTTGGGACATTCTCTGGAGAGGGGTCTTCTGGTTTACCTGATGAGGAGAGATTTTCCTCGTCCTTGGGGGTACCTCAGGGGTCAGTATTGGGCCCTATTCTCTTCAATATATTTATTAATGATCTTGTAGAAGGCCTGCACAGTAAAATATCTATTTTTGCAGATGACACTAAACTGTGTAAAGTAATTAACACTGAAGAGGACAGTTTTCTGCTGCAGAGGGATCTGGATAGATTTTAGGCTTGGGCAGAGAAATGGCATATGAGGTTTAACACTGACAAATGTAAAGTTATGCACATGGGAAGGAATAATGCAAGTCACCCGTACATATTAAATGGTAAAACACTCGGTGACACTGACATGGAAAAGGATCTAGAAATTTTAATAAACAGCAAATTAGGCTGCAAAAACCAGTGTCAGGCAGCTACTGCCAAGGCCAATAAGATAATGGGTTGCATCAAAAGGGGCATAGATGCCCGTGATGAGAACATGGTCCTACCACTTTACAAATCACTAGTCAGACCACACATGGAGTACTGTGTACAGTTCTGGGCTCCTGTGAACAAGGCAGACATAGCAGAGCTGGAGAGGGTTCAGAGGAGGGTAACTAAAGTAATAACTGGAATGGGGCAACTACAGTACCCTGAAAGGTTATCAAAATTAGGGTTATTCACTTTAGAAAAAAGATGACTGAGGGGAGATCTAATAACTATGTATAAATATATCAGGGGTCAGTACAGAGATCTGTCCCATCATCTATTTATCCCCAGGACTGTGACTGTGACGAGGGGACATCCTCTGCGTCTGGAGGAAAGAAGGTTTGTACACAAACATAGAAAAGGATTCTTCACTGTAAGAGCAGTGAGACTATGGAACTCTCTGCCTGAGGAGGTGGTGATGGTGAGTACAATAAAGGAATTCAAGAGGAGACTGGATATATTTCTGGAGTGTAATAATATTACAGGCTATAGCTACTAGAGAGGGGTCGTTGATCCAGGGAGTTATTCTGATTGCCTGATTGGAGTCGGGAATTAATTTTTTCCCATTAATTCAGGAAAATTGGCTTCTACCTCACAATTTTTTTTTGCCTTCCTTTGGATCAACTTGTAGGAAACAGGCCGAACTGGATGGACAAATGTCTTTTTTCGGTCTCAATTACTATGTTACTATGTTACATTGCATTTAACTGTGTTGTAATTCATTTGCATTTATTGTATGGTAACAGCACCATCTATTGATCAGTTCATGTTTTTCTTCCAACCTGTTTTCCTATGCATTATGGGAGTCCCAGGGCATTGTGGGTAGTTCCTGTTTCTTTCTCTTCTTGTGCTGGGATGGCAAGCAGCCACCATCTTATGTCTCAGGTGCCACACTCTCTCACTGGTTTCCTGCCCCATCATCTGTTATTCTGCCTGTTTCCTAGCATAGTCGGTAAGGGCATTATCTATGTGCTATTTACTGAAGTTTACTACATGTTACTTGTATTGATAACTCACTATCACTGTATTATCTCATGTACTGGATGTATAGCAGATTATTCTATGTCTTATGCCATATACCATGGATATTTATGTTCTAAAATACTACTGTTTTATTCTGTAGTTTCACCTTTCCTGTCAATCTACTATCAATAAAGAGAAAGTTAAAGCAGTACAGTTTTCTCTTCTTATCAACTGAGAACTGCTGAGAACAAGCTCAGTGAATAACTGCCAAGACAGCAGTGAAACCACTGCTGAGAACAAGTTCAGAAGATCAGACTTGACAGAGCCCGCCATTATCCACACAGAGCCTGCATGCAAATATCGCAGCAGCCTCCTAACAGTCGCACCGAATATCAGACTATCCGGAGCCTGCCATTATCCACGCAGAGCCTACATACGGATATCGCAGCAGTCTCCTAACAGTCACAACAAGTCTAATAGTCGAGCATCTTCAGTCAAGACAAGGTCTCAGATAAGTGGCTCTAACAGGACATCGATCAGAGAAGCTGCAGCCATTGCCCGCGCAAGAGCAGAAGCTGCAAAGGCAAAATCCAGCTTCACAGAATAAGAGATGCAGATAAAGCTAGAGAAAGCGCAGCTTGAAGCAACTCTAGAAAAACTCGCCACTGATAAAGAGACAGCAGCTGCCATAGCGGAAGCAAAATATCTAGAAGCCACGGAACGTCTAGAAATTGAGAGTCATCGGAGCATCATCGATCCAGGACTTGAATTCCAAGATCCACAACAGCTAACCTTACAATACATCTATCAACATTCCAAGTCAGACGACGCCCCAGACCCACCGCTTAATACAAAAACGTTTGTTGACAAGCCAAACCAACATGCCTTTTCGGATCATCAGAAAGTCAACTATCAGTCTCCTTGCAGCAAACTAGAGAAAACACATCAGAGTGAAACCGGCTACCAACTTCTCTCTAGAACAGGAAATCAGATATCCGCCCCTACTAAGAGAGATGCCCTTCGCTTCGGAACAGTGTTACACAGACCGAATTAAACCAGAGACTTCCAACAGGTATGGCCGTACACCACACAATTACTCTGACAACACAACACCAGCCGATTCCAGCGCCAATCAAGCCACAATGGACTTTGCCAGGTTCCTTGCTAGACGTGAGCTGGTCACCAAGGGACTTGTAAAGTTCAGCGACCGGGCTGAGAACTATCGAGCTTGGGGAACTTCCTTCCAAAATGCCACCAGAGACTTAGGTCTGTCATGTAGTGTGGAACTCGATCTCCTGGTAAAATGGCTGGGAAGTGAGTCCGCCGAACACGCTAAAAGGATTAGAGACATCAATGTAAATTATCCAGACATTGGTCTAAAAAGGGTCTGGGATAGAGTTGATGAGGTTTATGGCGCATCAGAGGTCATAGAAAGCGCCTTATTTAAGAGAATTGAGGACTTTCCTAAAATAGCGAACAGGAGCTATTCAAAGCTTAGAGAGTTAAGTGACTTATTAATGGAGCTGAGTGTAGCAAAGGCAGAAGGGGATCTGGTGGGATTGACATTCCTTGACACTGCTAGAGGTGTGAATCCCATAGTTCAGAAGCTCCCATACAACCTGCAAGAGAAGTGGGTCATGTATGGTTCTCGGTATAAACAGACTTACAGTGTACCTTTTCCTCCATTTAATGTGTTTGTAGATTTTGTCTCTGAACAAGCAAAAATCAGAAATGATCCTAGCTTTGATTTCATGATGTCATGTGCCACCACCTCAGTCAGTAAACCTCGTAGGGCAGCTGTGGAGGTCCACAAAATTAACGTTTCTTCCACAGGTTTAGTCCATAAAGAGTTCAGCTCCTATCAAGGAAGAGACAAACCCAAGGACTCTAGCAGACAGTGTCCCTTACACAGGAAGCCTTATTCCCTACTAAAGTGCAGAACCTTCAGAGAAAAGTCAATGGAAGACCGCAAGACTTTCCTCAAGGAGAACAACATCTGTTTTAAATGCTGCTATTCAACTTCGCACTTCGCCAGGGACTGTGAGGTTAGTGCAAAGTGTGCCGAATGTGATAGCACCGATCATAACACAGCTCTACACCCTGGGCCACCACCGTGGACTTCACCCAAAACCCAAGAGCATAGCGGGGAGCTAAAGGTCACAAATACCGACACTTGGGCAGTAACTTCTAAATGTAAAGAGGTTTGCAGAGACCTCAGAGGAGGCAGATCCTGCTCTAAAATCTCCCTAGTGAGGGTTTATCCAGCAGATGACCAAGGCAAAGCCATCAAAGTGTATGCAATTCTAGACGATCAAAGTAACAAGTCGTTAGCGAAGTCTGCCTTCTTTGATAGCTTCGACATCAGAGGACCCGGTGCCCCCTACTCTCTAAGAACTTGTGCTGGTACTGTGGAAACAGCCGGAAGGAGGGCAATCGGCTACATAGTTGAGTCCAGCGATGGTCAAGTGCGTCTGCCTTTACCAACTATACTGGAATGTAACCAGATTCCTGACAACTGGTCTGAGATACCCAGGCCAGAAGTAGCAGCGCATCAGCCTCACCTGAAGCGTATAAGACACCTGATCCCGAACCTTGATCCTGAAGCTCAGATAGTCTTACTCCTTGGGAGGGATATCCTACAGGTCCACAAGGTTAGACAGCATATCAATGGGCCTCACAATGCTCCATACGCCCAGAGACTTGACCTAGGATGGGTAATTGTAGGAGAAGTCTGTTTGGGAGGTGTACACAAACCGACAACTGTCAACAGCATGCTTACCAGTACACTTGAGAATGGACGTCCATCTCTTCTCCAACCATGCGAAAATCACTTCTTCATCAAGGAACTGCCTCAAAGCACTTTATCAACGGGTGCCCTTGCAGGTCCTGCCTATGATGACTTCATTGAAGATGGCAATCAAGACCACCTGGGATCTACAGTCTTTCGCAAGACTAAAGAGGACAATCGTATAGCGATGTCATTCGAAGATAAACTGTTCCTGGATATAATGGAGCAGGGAATGGTGCAGGATGAAACAAGTAGCTGGGTTGCACCTCTACCCTTTAAGCCTTTAAAGACAACGCTTACCCAACAATAGAGAGCAAGTTTTCAAACGATTTGTCTCTCTCAGGCACAACCTACGAAGCAAACCTGAGATGAGAGATCACTTCTTTACCTTTATGGAAAAGATATTCCGGAACGGTCATGCAGAGCTAGCACCTGTACTTCGAGACTCGGAAGAGTGCTGGTACCTACTGATGTTTGGGGTGTATCACCCGAAGAAGCCGGGTCAGATCAGAGTGGTGTTTGACTCAAGCGCCAAGTATGAAGGCGTATCTTTCAACGACGTTTTGCTGTCAGGCCTGGATCTAAACAACAAGCTCATAGGAGTGCTTCTCTGTTTTCGCAGAGACTCCATTACATTCATGGCCAATATCCAACAGATGTTCCATTGCTTCCTAGTTAAGGAAAAACATAGAAATTTCTTGAGATTCTTGTGGTTCAAGGACAACGATCCCTCTAAAGATGTTACGGAGTATCATATGAAAGTTCACATCTTTGGCAATAGTCCTTCTCCTGCAGTCGCAATCTATGGCTTAAGACGCGCAGCTCAGAAAGTAGAAGAAAGGTACGAAGCGGATGTCAGACTCTTTGTAGAGAAGGACTTCTATGTGGATGACTGTCTGAAATCAATGCCCTCAGATGAGACTGCAATCAGTCTTCTTAAAAGAACCCAGGAGATGCTCTCTCTGTCTAACCTGAGGCTACACAAGATCGCTTCTAACAGCCAGAAATTGATGGAAGCCTTTCCTTCTCAGGACCATTCAGAAGACTTGAAGGATTTAGACCTAGGCTTTGACTCACCTCCGATGCAACTGAGCCTTGGACTGCTATGGGACATAAAAGCTGATACTTTCACTTTCCAGGTTAGCAGACAAGAAAAACCCTTTACTCGCAGAGGAGTACTGTCGGCCATAAGCAGTTTATATGACCCACTGGGATTTGCAGCTCCTATACTCATAGAAGGTAAAGCTATGTTAAGAGACTTCACCAGAGAAGGGTCGAACTGGGACACTCCCCTTCCCATGAAGGAAAGGACCACGTGGATGGCCTGGAAGAATTCCCTTACAGCCTTATCTGATCTTCACATAGCTCGTCCATACTTTTCTGTACCAACTACCAAGGTTGAGACACAAAAACTTTGTGTTTTCTGCGATGCTTCAGTCAAAGCAATTGCGGCTGTAGCTTACTTGAAGACGTTAGATACCAGCGGACAATGCCATGTAGGGTTCGTCATGAGTAAAGCGAAACTAACGCCACTCCAGGAACACACAATACCACGCCTTGAACTATGTGCCGCGGTGTTAGCGGTGGAGTTAGCCGAACTCATTGCTGCAGAAATAGACCTGGAGATTAGTTCTATACTGATAGCAAGATAGTGCTTGGATATATCTGTAATGAAGCTAGACGCTTCTATGTCTACGTCAACAACAGAGTGCTAAGGATCAGAAGATCCACTTCTCCTGAACAATGGAAATATGTACCTACTCATCTCAACCCTGCGGACCAAGCAACCAGATCTGTCGCTGCTGACCGTCTCAAGGATACGATTTGGTTTACGGGCCCAACCTTTTTGTACAAGCCGACGCCCAACACAGCAGAAACTGCCATGTTTGAACTAGTAGACCCACATACTGATGTTGAGATACGTCGTCAGGTATCTGTGCTACATACGGAGACTCTAGACCACCACCTAAAATCCCACAGATTCAGTAAGTTCTCTACATGGAGCTCTCTTATCCGTGCCATCACTTGCCTGACTCACATTGCTCAGTCATACAAAGCAACCTCAACGGTAGATAAAAATATCTGCAGAGGTTGGCATCATTGTAAACATGTCTACACAGCTCTCGTTCTAGAGTGGTCAATAAATGTAATCATCCAAGCTGTACAGCATGAAACCTATACAACAGAAATCAACTGTGTAGTCAGCCAAAGACCCGTGCCCAAAGGTAGTGTTTTAAGGAAACTTGACCCAATGATTGATGAAGCTGGGCTCTTAAGAGTAGGTGGACGCCTTATGGAAGCCAATGTAGGTCTGGCAGAGAAACATCCTGTGATAGTTCCTGGACAGCATCATATAGCCACTCTGCTTGTGCAACAGTACCATGAACAGACAAAGCACCAAGGTCGGCTGTTCACTGAAGAAGCTCTAAGAGCAGCTGGACTGTGGATAGTTGGTGCTAAAAGATGTGTATGCAGATTCATATTTAAATGTGTTACCTGTCGGAAACTTCGTAGTATGTCACAGACACCGAAGATGGCAAACCTCCGACGGACCGACTACGGGAGGTTCCAGAGTGGATCCATACTAGGGTATGGATCCACCCTTCACCAATGTTGGCCTAGACGTGTTTGGTCCTTGGCCTGTGGTTGTCCGTCAAACCAGGGGAGGCTGTGCGCACGGGAAACGTTGGGCGATTATATTCACCTGTCTGTCTATCAGAGCTGTCCATATTGAAGTAATTGAATCTATGGATACTTCCTGTTTCATTAATGCTTTCCGACGTTTCATTGTCATTGGAGGAGCTGTCAAACACATTCATTCTGACCGAGGAACAAACTTCGTCGGAGCAGCGAGAGAACTACAGCTCTCTTCCAACTTGGATGTTAACAACATAGAAAGATACCTCAGTGAACGAGGATGCACTTGGACCTTCAACCCACCACACTCTTCACACATGGGAGGTGCTTGGGAGAGGATGATCGGCATCGCACGGAGAATCCTTGACTCAATCTTCTTACAAGAAGGATCTTCAAAGCTGACTCATGAAAGTCTGACTACCTTCATGGCGGAAGTATCGGCTATTATAAATGCCAGACCACTAACTCCGATTTCTAGCGATCCTGATGACCCAACTGTTTTCACACCCGCCACCCTGCTTACCCAAAAGACTGAAAATATTTGTGCTCCACCTGGAGAATTTAATTCCAAAGATCTTTACAGGAATCGATGGAGACATGTACAGAGTCTTTCAAACTCATTCTGGGACAAGTGGAAAAAGCAATACATTCCCACTCCAACCGAGGAAAAAGTGGCAAACCAGCAAGCCTAACCTCCAGGCTGGCGATGTAGTCCTAATGAAAGACTGCCAGTCACGAAGAAATGAGTGGCCATTAGGTCTTGTGACTAGGACATTTCCAAGTAAGGATGGTATAATACGCAAAGTAGAATTGAAAATACTAAAATGATTACTGGGTGGCCACCCTGCTGGATCCACGTTACAAGGACAACGTGCCGTCCTTAATTCCCTCACTGGAGCGTGATCGGAAGATGCGTGAGTATAAGCGCACGCTGGTAGACACGCTGTTGATGGCATTGCCACCTGACACTGGGGCCTCAGTGGAAGCAAAAGGTGACGGCAGAGGAGGAGGAAGAGGTCGCCAATGCAGCCAGGGCACCGCCAGCACCTCAGAAAACAGGGTTAGCATTGCCGAAATGTGGAAAAGCTTTGTTACCAAGCCCCACAACCAGCACCACCAGCTGATATGTCTTAGCAGGAAGCAGCATTTCAGCAACATGGTGGAGCAGTATGTGTGCACACGCCTACATAAGCTTGCCCTTTATGCCTTGGAGGTGCTGGCCTGCCCTGCAGCCAGTGTATTGTCTGAACGTGTATTTAGCACGGCAGGAGGCGTTATCACAGACAAGTGCAGCCGCCTGTCCAATGCTAATGTGGACAAACTCACGTTCATTAAAATGAACCAGGCATGGATCCCATGGGGCTTGTTTGTAACTTGTGCAGAATAGACATTTATACCGGTCTCAACCATCCATTCTTGTACTCAAGTGCACTTATTCTTTGTTTTATTTTTTTATATGTTCTAATATTTTGGAGGCTACCCCAATTAAAAAAAACAAAAACAAAAAAAAAACAGTGTTGGCTACCTCCTCCACCTCCACCCTCACTTCCACCTACACCGCTACTGTCACCGCCTCTTCAACCTCCTACTCCACATCCACCTCCTCCTACTAGTTCAAGATTGTTATTTTTAATTTTTATTTATATTATTTTAAGTTATTTCCCTATCCACATTTGTTTGCAGAGCACTTGCCATGCTCTTAAGCACATTTTTCTGCCTTTTGCAGCTCTCTAGCCAGTTCCATTACATTTTTAGAGCCATATTAGTGCCCAAAAGTTCCGGTCCCCATTGACTTCAATGGGGTTCGGGGTCAAGTTCGGGTCCCAAACTCGAACTTTTTTTGCGAAGTTCGGCCGAACCTGGCAAACCCAAACTTCCAGGTGTTTGCTCAACTCTATCAATGACCCATCTCTAGTAGCTATAGACTGTAATATTATTACACTCCAAAAATACATCCAGGCCCCTCTTGAACTCTTTTAGGCTACTTTCACACTTGCGTTTTTGCTGGATCCGGCAGGGTCCAGCAAAGTCTCTTCCATTACAGATAATACAACCATTTGCATCTGTTTGAACGGATCTGGTTGTATTATCTTTAACATATTTTTAACATTTCGAAAACTGATCCGTTTTGTACTCAATTGAAAGTCAAAGGGGGATGGATCCGTTTTCTATTGTGGCAGAGAAAACGGATCCATCCCTATTGACTTGCATTAGGGGTCATGACGGTCTGAGAAAGGAACAGAATGCATTTTGGAGCACCGTTTACTTCAGTTGTTTTGTCCCCATTGACAATGAATGGGGACAAAACTGAAGCATTTTTTCCCGGTATTGAGCCCCTATGACGGATCTCAATACTGGAAAACTTTAACGCTTGTGTGAAAGTACCCTTAGTGAATTCACCATCACCACCTCCTCAGGCAGAGAGTTCCATAGTCTCACTGCTCTTACCGTAAAAAATCCTCTTCTATGTTTGTGTGTAATCCTTCTTTCCTCCAGACGCAGAGGATGTCCCCTCGTCACAGTCACAGTCCTGGGGATAAATAGTGATCTAATAGTTAACAGTGATGGGTATAAATCGACATACAAAGTATAGATTTCATCTTCTCTGCATATCTTCAAGTCCCCCCTGCACTGGGAATGCCTATAACACCTGCAAGCACCAGTTTCAGACTACCACATTTCTTGATACAGTTTTTTTTTACATTCATACTGTACAGTATTGGAACTGTTAAAAGCACAGATCACAGGCTTAACTAAAGCAAGCCAATGTCATGATTCATTTCCAGTGTAATTTGTTTCCAGACTGTAGCCATGCTCATGAATCTGACGCGATATCTTTATTTGATGACAATGAGAGGAAAATCCCTGTGATAATAGATCTGTTCCCACTAGAGGTTTGTACAAAGAATAGACCCCACACAATGCAGAACACATGGTGAACTGATCTGCCTCTGCAGGCAGAAAGGGGCCTCATCTGCTTTTTGTGCACTTTATTAGCCTATAGTTGTGCAGGGTATATATTGGCTTGCTGTTAGAAAATTATTTTGACTTGTAGACCAGCAAACCAGATAAAATGGGGAAGGTAAGATGCATTTGAGATAATATTATTTGACCATATGCAAATTATATAATATTTCTCATTTATATGTCATGAAATAAATGCCATATATAGCTAAAGGACTTCAGATGTAAACCAGTACTCTACAATATCCCAATCTGAATCTGTAGTTTTTGATTAACGTCCATTTCAATGAAGTGTATTTGCAATCCATGTATGCCCTGTATTTTCTGTACCGGAATCCGTGTATGTCATCCAGATGAACTAAAATTATGAAAGTACGCATCCTTATTTCACAGTTTTTAAAACAATACAAAAGAATAAATACACATGAAAATACAGATGAAATACTAATCAGAAATCCGGATACAGTACGAAGCAAAATAGTGATGGAAGGAAAATGTGTGTAAATTCTGATGGATTACTGAAGCAATGCTGATGACATACGGATGGTATATCATCTAGAATCTGTGTTACGGAGCCAGAATATGGATAAGAGGCCAAAATGGGATATATACAAGAGCTGTTCACAACTATTGCTCTAAGCAAAAATTTTTTGAATCAAAATTGTATATGATGTAGAAATGTCAGATTGGATAGAAGAAGAACATAGGAAGACACTTTTATTTTTGATTTTGAAAACAATGTGTGAAAACTCTACCATTTCTTTAAACATTAAGTGCCATTTCAACTATTTCATGTGTACAGGAAGTGATACAAGTATTTTAATTCATATACTTTATTAGGTAATTTTGTTGACTTTTATTTAACCAGGCTATGAAGAGTTCCTTTAGCAATGCGCTAACTGAGGTGCTAAGAAACACCATCTTTACCATGTACTGTACATAGTGAAAATGGCTCCACAGCCTGCCTCTACTCTCCCTGCCAGCTGCATACATATATTTGTCCCTATTTACTGTTAGGCTACTTTCACATCTGCATTTTTAATTTATATTTTGAGATCTGTCAGAGGATCTCAAAACCTGAATTAAAAGGTTTCGGTCCATTTAATACATCCTGATGGCTCAATTTTGGCCAGATCCGGATGTATTAAATCAAACTGAACAAACCTGATCAGGCATGAAAATCATTTTGTAACAAAAAAAACTGATCAGGCTCCATTGACTTAGGCTACTTTCACATTAGCGGCAGCCTTCTCCACCAGGCTGTTCCGGCGGTTGAACAGCCTGCTGGATCAGTGCTGCCTCTAGTGCACGCGCTGCTGCTGGAGGTCTGCTCCCCGGCCACCTCTTGGCATGTTTGCAGTGCTGCAGCCGAACCTGCGGCTCGCCCCCATTATAGTGAACGGGGCCGGAGCGGACCGTGCACTAGCGGCAGCACAGATCCGGCAGTTGAGAAGGCTGCTGCTAATGTGAAAGTAACCTTTAATTTTCATGCCTGATCAGGTTTGTTCAGTTTTGCAAATCGGAGACAAAAACGCTGCTTGCACCGGTTTTGTCTTCAGTCCCAAAATGCAACCGAAATGAACTGATGCATACTTATGCATCCTGATCAGTTTTGTCCCGGTTGACAATGAATGAATGAATCCTCTGCTAGATCTCAAAACCTGAATTAAAGACGCAGATGTGAAAGTAGCCTAAAAGGCTACTTTCACACTTGTGTTGTTGTTTTCTGGTGTTGGGGATGGAAAATTGTGCTGTCCGCATCCGCATTTCCGGTCCGCGGCCCCGAACTTCCGGTCCATGGCTCTGCAAAAAAATAGAACATGTCCTATTCTTGTCCACAGCTGCGGACAAGAATAGGCATTTCTATTGGGGTGCCGGCCAGGTGTTTTGCACAAAACACTTCGGACGTGTGAATAGACCCTATTACTGTTTCTCTCTCTCTTCCTGACTTTTAGTGCTAATATCTCATCTCTCCTGTATCTACCTGCTGCCTCACTAAATAACTAGCCACTGGAACACACAGGGGAGATTAAAGAGAGCCAGGCTATCAGCATTACATACAGAGGGGATGATTTCTGAATGTAAATGCAACGTTAGTATATAAATAGGCCTTAGGGTTATGCTGTCTACATTTTACACAGGAGTAGCAAATCTACCCTGTAGTGACAGTGAGGCTGCTTTCATACAGTGTTTGGTCAACGATTTCCATAAGTGAATATTAGGCGTAGTTCACAAGTCACCGTTTGAATATGTTACAACCAAAAAAAAAAAAAGAGAGACATGGTTTGAGATGCGCTTGGTGTTTTTTTTCCCAGTAAGCTGCACCTCTAATTTGGCCACACACCCAATCCTAGTTAGTTTATTTTGTATATCCACTCAGTAATACTACTCCTTTGTGATACACTGTAATAGTATCCACCTACAGTGTGCCTCTTTTGTCCCCTTCAGATTAATGATGCCCTTTTAGTTCCCACTTCACAGTAGTTATACCCCCTCACAGTAAGAGTGCCCTCTTAGTGTTTACTTTACAGAAAGAATGCCCCCTTGGTGCCTCACAGTAGTTATGCCTGCTTACTACCACCACCTAGTAATTATGTCTTCTTAGTGCCAGAGTAAGAAGGCCAGCCCATCCCCGTGCCTGCCCACACAATGCCCACTTTTTTATACCTAGAGTGACCAGCCAAAAGTCACAGATTGCAGCTGTGCCACTATGAGAAGGGATGCGGGTGCCTGGGAGCGAGTTAAGTACAACCTCTGTGAGGGGCTCGGGCATATGGGGGACATTATAGAACTTGGATAACCCCTTTAAAAACAGCATATAAAACATGTGCATGTGGCTGTACCCTAAAATAGTGAAGAAATGGCTCTGGAGTTTATTTTGATAGTAATCAGCAAAAAAGAAAAACAACAACTATGTTTATGCAGAATTCTACTTTTCTGTAGAGTATAATAATTCTGTATAATAATTCACTTTGTATTCTTGCCAGATCATCTTCTATGAAGACAGGAACTTCCAAGGACGCTCTTATGAGTGTAATTCTGATAGCTCCAACCTACTCTCTCTTTTCAATCATTGTGGCTCAATCCGTGTTGAACACGGTAACTGGATGATCTACGAGTTTCCTAATTTCAGGGGATGTCAGTTTTTCTTGAAGAGAGGCGAATATCCTGATTTTAACCAATACCTGGGCTTTGGAGATACCATCAGATCCTGCAGAATTATTCCCCAGGTACTTTCTTGTAATTCCAGATAAAGAAAACTAAGTCAACCGAACTTGTGACACTGCCTCTTATAATGATATTGTAGTGCTAGTCCCAGGTTTTTTGGTTTTGGTATTTAGCTAGGGGGTTGGAGAAAAATACTTTTTCATATCCACAAATAATGAAGTTTTTACATTATTTTTGTATCACAAACTTCTTTTAAATTCAAGGGGTGCTTCCACAGTTTTATAAGTGTTTTTCTGGGTGGCATATTAGTCACACATTGTTTTACATTTTTTTTTCTGGATATTTTCCCCTCTAGAGAACATGTTGTAAACATCCTACACCCACAGCATGCTGCAATTAAAAAAAAAAGCAATCGGACAAGAAAATGCCAGGAAACTGTCTTAACCATCTCCGGACCGCCTCACGCAGAATCGCGTGATCTCAGTGGCAGGGTTATTCCTCGTTGACGCATCAGCGCGTCATCTCGCGAGAGGCGAGATTTACTGTTAACGCGCACGCTCACAGGATCGCAGGAGGAAGTTTAACTACAGCCTGCCAGCGCTGATCATGTGCTGGCAGGCTGTAGATGTTAAAAAAACGGCACCTGAATCGCATATCAGACGATGTTATGCTCCGCAAATGCTGATGCTGAGAGCACATAGTAATACATGTAATGATTGCGAAGACCCTCAAATGCCAGGGCAGTACAAACACCTCACATGTGACCCAATTTTGGAAAGAAGACACCCCAAGGTATTCGCTGAGGGGCATATTGAGTCCATGAAAGATTGAACTTTTTGTCACAAGTTAGCGGAAAGGGAGACTTTGTGAGAAAAAAAAAGTCAGTTTCCGCTAACTTGTGCCGAAAAAAAAAATCTTCTATGAACTCGCCATGCCCCTCACTGAATACCTCGGGGTGTCTTCTTTCCAAAATGATTGACAACTTGACAACTTTGTATAAATTTTTTTTTAAAGTTGTCATTTACAGAGTTATTTCTCACACACAGCATGGGCATATGTAAAAATACACCCCAGAACACATTGCCCTACTTCTCCTGAGTACGGCGATACCACATGAGTGACACTTTTTTGCAGGCTAGGTGCGTAAAGGGGCCCCAATTCCAATGAGTACCTTTTAGCAGGGTATTTTTACGCATTTGGATTCTAGACTTCTTCTCACGCTTTAGGGCCCCTTAAATGCCAGGGCAGTATAAATACCCCACATGTGACCCTATTTTGGAAAGAAGACACCCCAAGGTATTCTGTGAGGGGCATGGCGAGTTCATAGAAGATTTTTTTTTTGGCACAAGTTAGCGGAACTTGACTTTTTTTTTTTTTCTTACAAAGTCTCACATTCGACTAACTTGTGACAAAAAATAAAATTTGACATCAACTCACCATACCCCTCACGGAATACCTTGGGGTGTCTTCTTTCTAAAATGGGGTCATTTGTGGGGTATTTATACTGCCCTGGCATTTTAGGGGCCCCTAATGCGTGAGAAGTAGTTTGGAATCCAAATGCGTAAAAATGCCCTGTGAAATCCTAAAGGTACTCATTGGAATTTGAGCCCCTTTGCCCATCTTGGCTGCAAAAAAGTGTATCGCGGTACTCTGGAGAAGTAGGGCAATGTGTTTTGGGTTGTATTTTTACATATACCCATGCTGGGTGTGAGAAATATCTCTGTAATTGACAACTTTTTAAATTCTTTTATACAAAGTTGTCAATTTACAGAGATATTTCTCTCACCCAGCATGGGTATATGTAAAAATACACCCCAAAACACATTGCCCTACTTCTTCTGAGTACGGCGATACCACATGTGTGCCACTTCTCTGCAGCCTAGGTGCGTAAAGGGGTGTAAAGTCCAACGAGTACCTTTAGGCTTTACAGGGTTGCTTACAATTTAGCCCCGCCCAAAATGCCAGAACAGTAAATACACCCCACAAATGACCCCATTTCGGAAAGTTGACACCCCAGGGTATTCACTAAGGGGCATAGTGAGTCCGTGGGAGATTTTTTTTTTTTGCCAGACGTTAGCAGAAATGGAAACTTTATTATTATTTTTTTTCTTTAGAAAGTGTCATTTTCCGCTAACTTGTGAAAAAAAATTAAATCATACATGAACTCATCATGCCCCTCCGCGAATACTTTGGGGTGTCTTCTTTCTAAAATGGTGTCATTTGGGGGGTATTTATACTATCCTGGCATTCTAGCACCTGAAGAAACATGACAGGTGCTCAGAAAGTCAGAGCTGCTTCAAAATGCGGAAATTCACTTTTTTGCAGTAAAATGTCAAAGTAAAAATGTCAGCAACAATGAAATACCACCAAATGAAATCTCTATTAGTGAGAAGAAAAGGGGGTAAAATTATTTGGGTGGTAAGTTGTATGACCGAGCATAAAACTGTGAAAGTAGTGTAGTGCAGAATTGTAAAAAGTGATCTGGTCATTAAGGGTGTTTAAGCTAGGGGGGCTGAGGTGGTTAAAGGCCATGTACACCATCAGCTATTTTTTTTTTCCGTTTTACTCATTTTGGGCTAAAAGTAAATTTTTCAATTGGTTTTTATTAAAAAGATTCAGCTATTCTGTCACAAATGGTTAACTGTTTGTCTAGCTGAGTGCATCCTACTTTCACCTTGTGCTGGTTATCTAATAACCCTTATCTCTAAATTACTTAAAGGTCATAAACACTTATTTAAGCCACATTCTTATCGGTAAGATAAAGATTGAGCTATAATGAGTGTTTATAATGTGCTGTAAAGCTGTCCATGCTAATTAGTTTATTGTTGACTAATATGGCCGGATTTTGGCTATTTTGTCCAATCATTATTTCAAAATTATACGTGAATGACCATTTGCAATGGCAGTGGGCAGACTATTACCATAAATGTGATGTCAGGCTGGATTATGTTGGCTGTGGTTGGATGAAAATACAAGGTAATAGCATGGTCATCTGCAGCTCACTTTATTGTTACTATAGTGCAGAAAAATTTGTGCCATGTATAGTTTCCGTGAAAATACCAGTACCCAAAAATAGTACCCCGTGCAATAAGCATTGGCACAGACATAGTACTCCCCCCAAAAAATTGTTACAGTATGCCGAGTGTCCCTGACCCAGCAGTAATTCCCAGTAAATGCCCTGAAAAATAAGTGTGCAAAGTAGACACCCATCAACATTAATAGTTCTCTCCTACAGTACCCCAATGCCATCAACAGTACTATTGCCAGGGTGCCCCATAGTAATTGTTGTGCCCCATAGTAATTGTGTCTCCAAAGGTGCTACTAATACTACTACTCCCCCAGAGTGTATTGGCATCATCAGAACGTGGAAGCATTAGATTTGTGTCGTTCTCATGCCCTCCTGTCTCCTGACCCAGCTTGCCCATGATTTTATCGATTTTTATCTCTCTGATTTTAGTGACTTGTGAACTACTGGTATTGTTTGTTTAAATCTTTGTATTGAGTAGGTAACAAAGCCACATGTCTTTTTAGCTATGATAATATGTGATAATATGTAGGGGTTTTCTGAGATTGTTATATTGATGGCCCATTCTAAGAATAGTATGTGATTGTTGGGAGTCTGATATCCGGCACCCCTGCTGATCAGCTGTTTGAGTAGGACGTGGCATTTAATAGCGGCCAAGCACAGTGCTGTCCATTGGATAGCGGCTGTGCTTGGTATCGCCGCAGCTCAGCCTGCAGCTCAGCCCCTATGTTATGTGACCGTTGAACGTGACGTCACATGGCCTAGGAAGAGGCCATGATGCTCATTGGAATGCTGTGGCCTCTTCAAACAGCTGATCAGCAGGGGTGCCCTCACCAATCACATATTGCCATATTCTGAGGATAGGCCGTCAATATGAATATCTCAGAAATTATATTGTTCTGGGGAGAAATTGAATATTTTCTTTTTTGTATTCCACTAGCAAACATCATGCAAGCTTAGAGTTTATGAGAAGGAAGAGTTCAAAGGCCAAATGATGGAATTCACAGAAGATTGTCCACAAGTTTATGAGAAATTCCGCTACCATGACATCCACTCCTGTAATGTCCTTGAAGGCCATTGGATATTTTATGATGAGCCTAACTATAAGGGTCGTCAGTATTACCTGAAGCCAGGAGAATACAGGAGATGCAGTGACTGGGGTGCAGTAAACAGTAGGGTTGGCTCTTTTAGAAGAGCCACAGACTTTCAATAACACACTGAAGAATGCATTGTTGTAAATTTTCTGCTAATAAAATATACTATCTAAGAACTAAATTTGTGTCACAAAAATTAATATGTCATTAAACTACAGTAAGTTATACAATATTTGTAAAGGACACTATTACTGAATATTATTTTGGTTTACTTATTTTTGGAGCATTTGTTTGCAGGATTTTTCACTACCTTTTTATACTTAGTTGACCAGATGTTACCCCTTCCTGACATCTGCTATATATGTACAGCACAGTAGGCAAGGAGCTTTCTGAGCTGTGCCTGATCAATCACAGCAGGGTCTATCTGTGACTGACTGCTAGGCCTCTGCTGTAACTGCCAGTCAATAAATACATGGGGACATAGTTTTCAAATTGGGGTCACTTATTGGGGATTTCCACTCTACAAGTACCTGAGGGTCTCTGCAAATGGGATGTAGCACCTGAAAACCATTTAAGCAAAACTGAGCTTCTTCCCTTCTGAGTCCTGCCATGTGTCCATACAAAAGTTTACACCCACATTTCTGGCATTTATGAACCCAGTAAAACCTGCCTAACAATTTAAGTAGTATGGTGTGAGTCGCAGATGACACAAGTTTGGCACAGCATATTGGGCACTAAATTGCTGTATCTATGGAAAACTTAAGTAGGGTACTGGTGCTCCATAAAGAGTCCAGCTCTGTATGCAGGCTTCCCGAAAATGCTCCATGGTATGCAGACTTATTGGCAATGCCTCAAATTCATAGTGGAAAGAGAGCTATTTGGTTAACGACACCTTGTGGAAGCGGCTCCCTATGAGTCAAAATCTGACTTTTTAACAAGCCTTTGGACATGACAACGGAAAGTAGCCTAGTCAAATATCCATCCTTAAACAGCTGTTGCAGGGTACTTGTTCCTCATCAGTACAAAAACAGTTGGATTTTGACTCATAGGGAGCTTTTTTAAGATGGTTCTGATACCTCTTTTACATATTGTTTTCCCTTGGAGCATTACCAATAAGTTTCCATTCCATTGAGCACTTCCAGTAAGTCTCCATACTAGGCTGCTGTCTTTAGGGTCAGCCAGTATCATATCCTATCTAAGGCATGTCACTCAGCCAGCCAGAATCCTACTGATGAGGGAAACACAGCCTGAAACAACTGTCTACAGGTGGATATTTGGCTTGGCTATTTTCCCTTGTCATGTCCCAAGGCTTGTGGAAAACTTGCAAATTTCATTTTGCACAGTCCCATGCTCATTAATTTCTGTTAAATACCTGTGGTGTCAAAATGCTTACTCCACCTTTGATAAATACCTTGAGGGGCAGTTTCTAAATTGGGGTCACTTATAGGGGTTTTCCACTGTAAAGGTACCTCTGGGTCTCTGCAAACGCAGTGTAGTACCCGAAAACTATTCCAGGCAAATTGAATTTCTTCCCTTCTAAGCCCTGTCATGTGCCCATACAACAGTTTACAAACACATTTATGGTATTTTCGTACCCAGTAGAACCTGACTAATAAATTAAGGGGAATGGTGTGAGTCTCCGATGGCTAACGCTGGGCATGGCACATTAGGTACTGAAATGCCATATATGTTGAAAAATTGCAATTTCACTTTGCATAGTCCGCTGCTCATTAATTTCAAAATGTTTACGCCACAACTTAATCAGTACCTTGAGGGGCATAGTTTTCAAAATGGGATCAATTCTCAGGGGGTCCATTTATTATTTCACCCCAGTTGTCATTACAATCTTAAATCACCACATTGGGCCTCAAATGCGCATGGTGCTCTTTTAATTCTGAGCCCTGTAGTATTAGGGTCACAGGCAGGGTTTTTCTAAAATCAGGAACCGCAGCATAATAATAAAGCCTTGTGTTCACACTAGCATACTGTGGACACAACATATTGGCCACTGAAATGGCAAACCTGTACTTTGGATTGATTATTTCAAAACATCCGTGGGGTCAAAATTCCCCCTAACTCCGTGAGGAGTGTGGTTTTTAAAATAGGGTTATTACTTGGGGGTTTCTTTTTTTATTTCACTTCAGAGCCTCTCCAGTTGTCATCCAGAGCTGTAAAAATCACAAAATTTGGCCTCTAATGCACATGGTGCTCATTCTCTTCTGAACCCTGCAGTGTTCCCAAACAGCAGTTTATGACCACATACGGGATATTATTGTACTCAGGAGAAATTATGTATCCAAAATGGAATGGGACATGAACCAATCACCGGACACGGTCCTAATATCGTAATGAACTCCAAAAACAGGCAATCCGGATTTATCAATAATACATTTTTATTAAACATATAGTTCATACATAAAAACATCACAAAGTATTTAAAACAAGTTAGGTGGTGCAAGCTACATACCGGGCCATGTAATGCCTAAATAAGTGAGGAGTGACAGCTATATATATAATGAATATCATAAGAGGTTAAACTACCAGGAGCAGCGTAAACGAACAGTAAAGATTGGTCAATGGCAGATCAATAGCAGCAACTATCAATAAAGTGCACAGTGCATAATGAAGTATAGATCCATCCCATCACATGAAAGACCCCACATACACTCCTGGTATATAACGTATTTACCTTACTAATATCAGGTGTCCGTGTCACTTAGTCACCCCTCAGTCCCGACGCGCATTTCGCTTCTTAATGCTTCACCTGGGGAACGCTAGCAATATAGTGAGCTCCTTGTCTCTTTATATCCTACCTAATCCTGGGTAATGGATGCATCACGTCCCGTTTGCGTTCTCAATGGTCGCGTGAATCACGTCATTGCGCATAATTTGCATCATTACGTCATTTTCACGTGACCATGTCCTCCACATCATCCATTCAGGCGGAGCCCACGATCGCGTGATCGCGAATCTGTGTCACGTAAGCGAGAACGGTGTGTATGTTGCGCAGTGGTATCAATCACACTGTGCGAACATGCGTGCGCCCAGCCATGCGACGACATATACGCATCACAAGGTGGGGAGGGAAAGCATGCATGTTCGCAACAGAACCATCCTGAACGTCATGTTGACAACGGTGTCCCCTGAACCACAATAAAGTGCATAATAGTCCTCGTCCTAACTACCAATCAAACTATAATAAGTACATGATTATGCATAAATAAGATAAAAAGAATAAGTTAATCCTGAAAAAGAGTAATTAAATACTTAAAAAAGTGCCAAAACAAGTGATAAAGTGCAAGTGCCAGTGATCACGCGTGAAAATTGTGACATAAAAATAATTCACATGCTACAACCGTTTGATGTATATATACCATAAAGTGTGGGATCAAATAGTGTGTCCCGTGCATAGTTCCAATTATATGATTACATAGTTGTACAATTATGATTACTACAAATATAACGTGTAAACATAAGAAAAAACAGTAGCGTAAAAATGAAACAAACAATAAGATGGTGAGTAGATTGATGACCGTTCCAGATAGATCATCAAAACAAGTGCACTGTCGGTAAAGTATTCACTCTAGTCAGATAGGTTATGACTCAGGATGGTGTGGTCTATGAAGAAAAGGGGGAGACGAAGCAATGAGCAATCTCACAGAATACATATTCATTAAAATTACAAACAAACAAACAAATGTCAATTAAAACAAGAGCCACATATCCTGTATGTGCTTTACACCAGAGCAATAGAGTAGTCAAGCCCAACATGGATTGAGCCTACCATGGAGCAAGTGTCATACCAGTTAAATAAATGAGGCAAAGCTCAGTCCTTCATTCAGTCTCTGAGGGACCACAGTGTTCAATGTAAATATCCATCGTGCCTCTAGTTGTGCCAAGAGGCGTTTCCAATCTCCTCCCGTTAAGCCAAAGTGTACTTCTGAACCCTGCAGTGTGCTCATACAGCAGTTTATGATCATATATGGGGTGTTGAAGGATAAAAACAGGATGAAGCACTGCTGATTACCACAAGGTTGATCGCTGTAGAGACCTTTAGTTGTTGACAATAGAACAACATGTTTCAGGGACAAGGTTCACAGACAACAAAACTACCACAAGATAAGTTTAAAAAGAGTATTTGGCGGCAAAACAGAAGTGGCAGGGAGGTTAGTGCCCAGCTCCTCACTGGATGTGGGTAAACTGATATCACAGTACTCATTTAAAATAAGCAACTAGAAGGAGGCAAACATAAAAAATACATACCATGATTGACAATAAAATATTCCGTACACTGTATAACATCTGCCAGAAAACTTTTTTTTTCAACTCATTGATTAGTGATTAGATTTCAACTCACTGATTAGTGAATCTCCACTCTGTAATAATTTAACAAGAGCTATTCTAGCAAGCACAATAATAGAGTATGCCACCAGGGGGCAGTATGTAATCCAAGAGAAAAATTTTATACTAAAGTAAAGTAAAGCCTCATTCACACGTCAGTGTTTTGGTCAGTGATTTCCGTCAGTAATTTTGAGCCAAAACCAGGATTGGAGCCTCCACACACATGAGGTATAAGGGAAAGATCTGCACCTGTTCTGTGTTGAATGAGGCAGTACTGAACATGATGTTTTCCAAATACATAAACCATTGTAGTCATTTAAAATAGCTGGGTTAAAAATGTTGAATAATATACTGTATTAGAAACCTGTTTATCTCAAATCTCATATATACTATTCACAAAAATTAATATTTGGCTTGTGGGTGAAATTTCAGGATGAACCTAGAAAACACTCTAACCTTTACAGATGAACTTAATGTGATCTTTTTTAAACTTTTGCATGACTAACAGTTTTTATTATTTCAGTACTTTTTACATAACATTTGCTGTTCTCTAACAAGGAGCAATGGCAAAATTCACGACAGATGCTTGATCCATGAATCGCCCAATAAATTGTCTGGCTCAATTAGTATTTATCATAAATCTCTTTTTATTGAATTTATAAATATAGATACTCATTTTCAAGAATATAAACATGAGGCCACTCGCAGGTGGCGTAAACAGTGTAAGTAGCATACGATTGGCAATCTTACATAGATGTCATTTCTTGCAAGTACAACAGCACCACCTTTATTGCATATACATGCCCAATTGATATTTCAGGAATATAAGCATATTACAGTAATGAGGTACATATTCTCCTCAAAAGTATTAATCGCATGAGGTAGGAATATCCATCCTACACTACTCATAGTCAAACAAAATGAAAATGAACCCTTAGAGTTAAAACCATACAACACAGCCAAACATGAGAGAAAGGAAGGGGAACGTAGAAAGCACATGACCGGCAGGGAGGGGGCAAAGGATTAGTTAACACACTAGATTGATCTTGGTAGCTTGTGTTCTGATAGTTTCTGATCAGCCGTGTGTAACAGCGTATCCCTCTAACAGAAACCGGTTAAACCCTGGAGGTGTGTAAGAGATCTTTAAGAGGATCACAGGGACCTCTTCATACTTCATTATAGAACCTAATGCAGGCCACGAAACATTTTCCATGGCGACCGTATCTTGGTATATTTATTGTGTTTGCGTTCTACCCAGGCTGTGAGTTCCTCCAGCCTACAAATTTGGTCAACTCTATTTAACCATTCCTGCTGTGAAGAAGGATCTGGACTCATCCAGTGCAGAGGGATTAGCAATTTGGCTGCCAGAATGAGGAAGGTGGGTAGCTCGAACTTGCTGGGGCGGAAATGATTGGAGTCCAGCCATAATAAAATCAGGTTGGGTGACAGAATCACTGTCTTGTTACATACTCTTTGAATCTGATCCTCCACCACAGACCAGAAGGGCCGAATCTTATCGCAGAACCACCAAATATGAGACATCGTCCCAGCCTCCTTTCCACATCTCCAGCAAGTGTCGCTATCTATTATCCCTCTCTCATACAGGACGGCGGGGGTTCTGTACCACCTAGACAGAGTTTTATATGAATTTTCCTGAATTTTAATACACCGTGAGAAGCCATGCGATCTAGAAAGTATTTGAGAAATTTCGGGGGCAGAGAAGGTAACATTAAGTTCCATTTCCCATTCCTTTATTTACGACACACATGAATCTTCCTCTCCCTGTATTAAAGTCTGATAAAGTTTAGATATAGCCTTAGGCGTAGGTCTAGGAGACAATAGTGCAGACTTAAAAGCTGTACTCACTCTATGTCCCGGAAACATGGTAATGGCTTTTTGACATATTCGATACAGATATGATCAGTGGGCGGTAATTCAGCTCGTATATTTTAGATAATTTAGGTGGCACTTTTATACCTAAATAGGTTATTGAAGTAGACTGCCAAGTAAACGGGGTTGAGGCTTCCAACATTGACGCCTCCTCAGGTTCCAATGTAATGTTGAGGACCTCTGATTTCCCTAAGTTTATTTTAAAATTAGATAATCGGCCAATTTGTTAAAGAGGTGTAATAGATGTGGAAAGGCCACAGCCGGATTGGTAAGAAGTATTAAAAGATCATCAGCATATGCAGCAGCCGTGTGTGTTCCTGATGGAGCCCTCAGACCCTGTATATGTTGATGTTGTCTCACCGCCTGTATTAACATTTCCATACACATTACAAACAAACTCGTGTTACAAGGGACATCCCTGTCGGGTTCCATTAGCTATGCTGAAGGAGGGGGAAAGCGAATTATTAACCTTATGAATATGATAAAAACCGCGCCAATCTGTTGCTAATACTATCAGAATGATACCAATATTCCTACCTTATTCACTGAATCTGTGTATGTGCAGGCGGTATTTTTCTGACTGTCTTGTAGTACACTTTTCCCCGATGTCTTCTCTATACTTCTGATGTGTGTTGGGCTAGAGCGCTGCTAGCTCAGGCAAGTTCCCTGTATTCCTCCGCTCACGCCCCGGCCGGTGGAGTGGCGGTGCAGGTGAATTCTAATGTTCGCGCGCACTAGGAGATGGCTGTGTGACGTCACTTGCTGCAGGCTACGATGTGCTGCAGTGCCCAAAAAACCTCCAACGCGTTTCGGATAGAAACCGCTATCCTTCCTCAGGGAGTCTGACTAGGCTGCTGTTGGCCCTCTTTTAAATGCGCTCTGAACACTAGTCTGAGTTAACCCTTTCACTTCTTCCAGGGATCTCAGCCCTCCCAGCTCAAGTACAGCGCTTTTGTCATCAATCAAATGCATAGAGTTCTATCTCTGAGTTTAACCCATAGGGTAACAGTGTATTTAGGGTGAAGATCCATTTAGTTTCTCTTTTGGACATAAGCTTAATAAAGTCTCCACCCCGTTTGTCTTCCTTCACTTTTTCAATTCCACAAAATCTGGAACCTGCAAATTTACCATTGTGTTTATGCCTATAGTGTCTTGAAAGTGGGTGTCCCTCATATTTTTATTTATATTATACACATGTTCCCCAATTATTTTTTTCAGTTGCCTTTTGTCCTCCCCACATAGATTTTATTACAGGGGCAGGTTATTGTATAGATGACTACACTGCTGTTACATGTTGTTACATCTTTCATGTTAAATATCTGGCTACCTTCCGTATTCTTAAATTCCTTTATTTTTCCTTTATTTTTAGTGGCTCTACACCCTACACACATATTACATGGGTGAAAATAGCCACTATGCCCCATAGATGTTATAATTGTGCCTATTGTGTTTTCTTTTTCCACTTCTAGACAACTGTTGGTACATGCCACCATGTTTCCCAGGTTTTTAGCTTTGCTAAAAATAAACCTGGGTTGAGGTGGAATCAGATCTCCTATTACCTTGTCGTCTTTAAGGGCATTCCAATGTTTTTTTTACAATTTTTTTAAATATAGGTATTTGACTATTATATGGAATAATAATTGGAGGAATATTGTCATCTACTATAGTTGTTTTTATTTCTCCACTGTTCTTATCCTCTAATAGTGCCAGTCTCTCTATCTGATCTACCTCTGCCCGTTGTTTGATTAGATGGTTAATGTCATAGCCCTTGTACTCAATTTTTTTTTCTAGAGATTATCTGCCTCTTTTTCATATTCGGATGTTTCTGTACAGTTTCTTTTTAGGCGCAATAGTTGGCTTCTAGGGATATTTTCTAACCAACGGGGGAGGTGGCAGCTACTCATAGTTATATAACTATTTGCATCCGTGGGTTTGTTATAAGTCTTAGTTTTTAACCGCTTCAGCCCCCCTAGCTTAAACACCCTTAATGACCAGGCCACTTTTTACAATTCCGCACTACACTACTTTACCCGTTTATTGCTCTGTCATGCAACTTACCACCCAAATGAATTTTACCTCCTTTTCTTCTCACTAATAGAGCTTTCATTTGGTGGTATTTCATTGTTGCTGACATTTTTACTTTTTTTGCCATTAATACAAATTTAACGACATTGGTGAGTTCATGTATCATTTCATTTTTTTTCACAAGTTAGCGGAACATGACACTTTCTGAGAAAAAAAAAAAAAAGTTTCAATTTCTGATAACTTCTGGCAAAAAAAAAAAAAAGTGAATACCTCGGGGTGTCTACTTTCTGAAATGGGGTCATTTGTGGGGTGTGTTTACTGCTCTGGCATTTTGGGCGGGGCTAAATTGTGAGCAGCCATGTAAAAGCTAAAGGTACTCGTTGGAATTTGGGCCCCTTTGCGCACCCAGGCTGCAAAAAAGTGTCACACACGTGGTATCGCCGTACTCAGGAGAAGTAGGGCAATGTGTTTGGGGGTGTATTTTTACATATACCCATGTTGGGTGAGAGAAATATCTCTGTAAATTGTCAACTTTGTATAAAAATTTTTAAAAGTTGTCATTTACAGAGATATTTTTCACACAAAGTATGGGTATATATAAAAATACACCGCAAAACACAAAAACACATTGCCCTACTTCTCCTGAGTACGGTGATACCATATGTGCCACTTTTGCAGCCTGGAGTGAAGGCCCTAAACCAATGAGTACCTTTAGATTTCACAGGGCATTTTTACGCATTTGGATTCCAGACTTCTTCTCACGCTTTAGGGGCCCCTAAAATGCCAGGACAGTATAAATACCCCACATGTGACCCCATTTTGGAAAGAAGACACCTCAAGGTATTCCGTGAGGGGTATGGTGAGTTCATGTAAAATTTTATTTTTTGTCACAAGTTAGTGGAATATGAGACTTTGTAAAAAAAAAAATAAAAAAAAAAAATATCAATTTCCGCTAACTTGTGCCAAAAAATAAAAATTCTGTGGACTCGCCATTCCCCTCACGGAATACCTCGGGGTGTCTTTTTTCCAAAATGGGGTCACATGTGGGGTATTTATACTCACCTGGCATTTTAGGGGCCCCTAAAGCGTGAGAATCCAAATGCATAAAAATGGCCTGTGAAATCCTAAAGGTACTCATTGGTTTTAGGGCCCCTTTGCGCACCCAGGCTGCAAAAAAGTGTCACTCATGTGGTATCGCCGTACTCAGGAGAAGTAGGGCAATGTGTTTTGGGGTGTATTTTTACATATACCCATGCTGCGTGTGAGAAATATCGCTGTAAACGACAACAATTTACATTTTTTTATTCAAAGTTGTCAATTTACAGAGATATTTCTCTCACCCAGCATGGGTCACAAAATGGCGTCACATGTGGGATATTTATACTGCCCTGGCATTTTAGGGGCCCTAAAGCGTGAGAAGAAAAATGCGTAAAAATGCCCTCCTAAAAGGTACTCATTAGAATTTGGGCCCCTTTGCGCATCTTGGCTGCAAAAAAGTGTCACTCATGTGGTATCACGGTACTCAGGAGAAGTAGGGAAATGTGTTTTCGGGTGTTTTTTTACATATACCCATGCTGGGTGAGAGAAATATCTCTGTAAATTGACAACTTTGAATAAAAAAATTTAAACAGTTGTCGTTTACAGCGATATTTCTCACACACAGTATGGGTATATGTAAAAGTACACCCCAAAACACATTGCCCTACTTCTCCTGAGTACGGCGATACCACATGAGTGACACTTTTTTGCAGCCAAGATGCGCAAAGGGGCCCTAAAACCAATGAGTACCTTTAGGATTTCACAGGCCATTTTTACGCATTTGGATTCTCACGCTTTAGGACCCCTAAAATGCCAGGGCAGTATAAAAACCCCACAAGTGACCCTATTGTAGAAATAAGACACCCCAAGGTATTCTGTTAGGGGCATGGCGAGTTCACAGAAAAAAAAAATAATTTGGCACAAGTTAGCTGAAATTGATTTTTTTTTTTTTTTTTACAGTCTCATATTCCACTAACTTGTGACAAAAAATAAAATTTTACATGAACTCACCATACCCCTCACGGAATATCTTGGGGCGTCTTCTTTCTAAAATGGGGTCACATGTGGGGTATTTATACTGTCCTGGCATTTGAGGGTCTCCGCAATCATTACACGTATGGCCAGCATTAGGAGTATCTGCGATTCCCCTTATATTCAGCATACGGGTAATGAGATATTTTTTTTTCCGTTCAGCCTCTGCGCTGAAAAAAAAAAAAAAAATGGACGGCACAGATTTTTTCATTCGCATCGATCAATGTGGATGAAAAAATCTCTGCCAAAATCAGTGACTGCGGTGCGGTGGGCTGGGCGCTAGCTACCTAACTAACTGGCGGTGATAGGGGACCCTTATGCCCCATTCACACGTCCGAAAATCTGTTTGCGGAACGGAATTGTGGACCCATTCATTTCTATGGGGACAGACTTTGTCCCGCTCGGATCCGGAATTACGGATCCGCGCTTCCGGGTCTGCACTTCCGTTCCGCAAAAATATAGAACATGTCCTATTCTTGTCCGCAATTGCGGACAAGAAAAAGCATTTTCTATATAGTTCTGGCAATGTGCGGATCTGCAAAATGCGGAAAGCACATTGCCGGTGTCCGTGTTTTGAGGATCTGCGGATCAGATCCGCGGATCCGTGAATCCAAGGATCCGCAAAACACATATGGACGTCTGAATGGAGCCTTACAAGGGGTGTGATCAATGACAGGGGGTGATCAGGGGGTCTAGATGGGGTGATCAAGGGTTAATAGGTGAGGGGGGGTGGGGGGGGTTAGTGTAGTGTTTGGTGCAACTTTACTGTGTTACCTGGTCCTCTGGTGGTCGATCCCAGCAAATGGGAGCACCAGAGGACCAGGTAGCAGCTATATCAGACGCTGTTCACAAAACAGCGTCTGATATAGCTGTTTGATGCGATTTAATTCGCATCTACAGCCTGCCAGCGATGATGCTGGCAGGCTGTAGCTGAACTGCCGAGACGCGCTTCTCTCGGCTCTCACGAGATGACGCGCCGATGCGTCATCTCAGAGCTACAGGACCGCCCGCAGGACGCATCCCTGCGTTAGGCGGTCCTGTAGCGGTTAACTGGTCCTCCTCAATATATATTGTCAGGTCCAAAAAATTAATCACATTTCTACTATATGTCAGTGAGAATTCTAAATAAAAATCATTTTTATTAATCTCCTCTAAAAACACTTTTAATGATTCCTCCCCTCCCTCCCATATAAAAATCACATCGTCAATAAAACGCCGCCAGAGGACGAGGCCCGCCCGGAGCCCGCCATTTGGGTGGATAAATTGATGTTCCCACCACCCGACGTATAAATTAGCGAACCCCGGTGCGAACCTCGTCCCCATCGCGGTACCCCACGTTTGGAGGTAAAATTCTTTATTGTATATAACATAATTTTTAGTATGGATAAACATGATACAATCTCCTAAAAATTCAATCTGTTCTTCTGGCATTTTTGACTCTTTATTTAAAAAATATTTAACTGCCTCACATCCTTTCTTATTTTCGATTATTGTATACAATGATTTAACATCTAGGGTTCCCATTATATAGTTCTTTTTCCATTCCACTTCTTTTAAAATCTGGAGGGTATGTTTCGTATCTTTAAGATAAGTGGGTAGCATTTTCACATATGGCTGCAATTGTTGGTCCACATATTTAGACAAAAAGCTGGTTAGACAGTCTATGCCAGACACAATAGGCCTGCCTGGTGGATTTTGTATCTGTTTGTGTACTTTAGGATTGTGATAGAATGCTGCAATTTTAGGATTGTCTATATTTATAAATGCTGCTTCTTTCTTATTTAACATCCCCCTTTCTTTCCCTCCTTTTATAAGTGCCTTTAGTTCTTCTTTATAGGTTTTTGAGGGGTCTGATTTTAGTTTCCTATATGTCCTATTGTCTGACAATATCTTCTCTGCTTCTTTATGGTAATCTTCTCTGTTTAAAATGACTATTCCACCCCCCTTATCCGCGGCGGGCCTCGTCCTCTGGCGGCGTTTTATCGACGATGTGATTTTTATATGGGAGGGAGGGGAGGAATCATTAAAAGTGTTTTTAGAGGAGATTAATAAAAATGATTTTTATTTAGAATTCTCACTGACATATAGTAGAAATGTGATTAATTTTTTGGACCTGACAATATACATTGAGGAGGACCAGTTAAAAACTAAGACTTATAACAAACCCACGGATGCAAATAGTTATATAACTATGAGTAGCTGCCACCTCCCCCGTTGGTTAGAAAATATCCCTAGAAGCCAACTATTGCGCCTAAAAAGAAACTGTACAGAAACATCCGAATATGAAAAAGAGGCAGATAATCTCCAGAAAAAAAATTTGAGTACAAGGGCTATGACATTAACCATCTAATCAAACAACGGGCAGAGGTAGATCAGATAGAGAGACAGGCACTATTAGAGGATAAGAACAGTGGAGAAATAAAAACAACTATAGTAGATGACAATATTCCTCCAATTATTATTCTGTATAATAGTCAAATACCTATATTTAAAAAAATTGTAAAAAAACATTGGAATGCCCTTAAAGACGACAAGGTAATAGGAGATCTGATTCCACCTCAACCCAGGTTTATTTTTAGCAAAGCTAAAAACCTGGGAAACATGGTGGCATGTACCAACAGTTGTCTAGAAGTGGAAAAAGAAAACACAATAGGCACAATTATAACATCTATGGGGCATAGTGGCTATTTTCACCCATGTAATATGTGTGTAGGGTGTAGAGCCACTAAAAATAAAGGAAAAATAAAGGAATTTAAGAATACGGAAGGTAGCCAGATATTTAACATGAAAGATGTAACAACATGTAACAGCAGTGTAGTCATCTATACAATAACCTGCCCCTGTAATAAAATCTATGTGGGGAGGACAAAAAGGCAACTGAAAAAAATAATTGGGGAACATGTGTATAATATAAATAAAAAATATGAGGGACACCCACTTTCAAGACACTATAGGCATAAACACAATGGTAAATTTGCAGGTTCCAGATTTTGTGGAATTGAAAAAGTGAAGGAAGACAAACGGGGTGGAGACTTTATTAAGCTTATGTCCAAAAGAGAAACTAAATGGATCTTCACCCTAAATACACTGTTACCCTATGGGTTAAACTCAGAGATAGAACTCTATGCATTTGATTGATGACAAAAGCGCTGTACTTGAGCTGGGAGGGCTGAGATCCCTGGAAGAAGTGAAAGGGTTAACTCAGACTAGTGTTCAGAGCGCATTTAAAAGAGGGCCAACAGCAGCCTAGTCAGACTCCCTGAGGAAGGATAGCGGTTTCTATCCGAAACGCGTTGGAGGTTTTTTGGGCACTGCAGCACATCGTAGCCTGCAGCAAGTGATGTCACACAGCCATCTCCTAGTGCGCGCGAACATTAGAATTCACCTGCACCGCTACGCCACAGGCCGGGGTGTGAGCGGAGGAATACAGGGAACTTGCCTGAGCCAGCAGCGCTCTAGCCCAGCACACATCGAAAGTATAGAGAAGACATCGGGGAAAAGTGTACTACAAGACAGTCAGAAAAATACCGCCTGCACATACACAGATTCAGTGAATAAGGTAGGAATATTGGTATCATTCTGATAGTATTAGCAACGGATTGGCACGGTTTTTATCATATTCATTTGTTTGTTTTATTTGCACAGCGGGGGGTGCGGTCCGTTGTATTACCGCAGCCGCCACTTTTTCAAAAAAAGGAGGGGGGAGAAGCGCCACTGTAACGTTCTCAGAATTATTAACCTTGACTCTAGCTGAGGGAGAGGATTATAATGAGAATATTGCAGATATAAAAGGAGGAGGGAACCCAAATCGAAGCAAGGCCTCCCCCATAAACACTCAATCAATTCTATCGAATGCCTTCCTGGCATCTGTGCCGGGAAGGACCATAGGAACTTGACCTCGCGTAGTGTATAGCATTAAGGACCCTGTTGGCGTTATCCTTGCCCTCCCTGGAAGGCACAAATCCCGTCTGTTCTGCACAAATAAGCGAGGGGAGTAATGTTTGAATCCTACCCGCCAATATCTTTGCCCATAGCTTCACTTCGCAGTTCAATAATGAAATGGGATGGTAGCTAAAGCAAAGTTTCGTATCCTTACCCTCCTTTGGCAGGATAGCAATGTGAGCCTCCAGTCTAGGTAGTCTCTCTCCTCTCTGCAAGGCATGACATAAGGTCTCAAAGTGAGGCAACAGGATGCTATGAAACTTTTTAGAGTAACTGATGGGCAGTCTGTCAGGTCCCTGACTCTTCCCTACTGGAGTAGATGCTAGTGCACGTTGAATTTCAGATGAAGTAATGGGTTCTATTAGTTTCAACACATCCTGTTGTGAGGGTACACATGACACATGAATTTGGGCATATGGACCTCAAAGTAGGGAAGACATTAACTTTCCCCCTCTATCACGATGCGCATATATGCGTTGCTGTGCATACATAAGGTTTTTAGCAAATTTAGTTGCTAGAAGATCCTTAAGCTGACCTCGCAAAATAGATAATTCTGAGAGCTGCGTTACCACCAATGAGCGCTTATGCATCTTTTCCCCAACTCCCCAATTTTGCATAACAAAGAGTCAATCTCCTTAGTCCTCTTCTTTTTCACTGCCGATCCCAAGGCAATTAATTCTCCCCTTATGTAGGCTTTATGTGTTTCCCATATTATCGGAAATGATACGCCTGGGGTAATGTTATTATTGAAAAAATGACTAAGCTTACCGCTTAGTGCCTCCCTGGCATCTTCGTCTTGAATAAGCATTTCATTAAGCCTCCATGTCCACGCTCACTTGCAACCAGCAGGGAGCCTTAAGGTAATGCAGATAGGGGCGTGATCAGAGATGGAGATTGACTGTATGTCAGCTGCTCTTACTTCTGTCAAGTGAGTCTGTGAAATAAAAAGGTAATCAATACGTTGATAAGAGTGATGTGCATGTGAAAAAAAGGTATACTCTTTAGCAGTGGGGTTGTGCATTCTTCAAACATCCACTAAGTGGAAACTTTCTAAAGCCTCCTTTAGACTACTCAGCCCTGAAAAGGAGATAGCAGAATGGGAAGAGGATGAGTCTAATAGGGGGTTAAGTGTCATATTTAAATCTCCTCCTAACACTATTCCTTCTGCAAATAATCGCAATTGTTGAATGGATCTAATGAGCCAGCGTATTTGGCCCTGATTTGGTGCATATACATTTGCTAAGGTGATAGCTAGTGATAGCTAGTCCAGCTTCCCCTTCACAAATATAAATCTACCGGCTGGGTCACACTGAGTTTGGGAATGCACAAACGCCAGACCCTTTTTAAGAGCCACTCTAACTCCCCAAGATGCGTGGACTCCATTACAACTATGAAACCACGTGCCAAACACTAAATCCCACAAAATCCCGAAATGACAGTATTCTAAGTGACATTCCTGCAGGAACAGTATAGAAGGGGATTTTTTCCGCAACAAAGTAAACACCTGCGATCTCTTCTGAGGTATATTAAACCACTTAACATTGAAGGAGTAGATAGAGTACTAATTCATGTCACACAGTTAACAACTCTCAAGCTCTGATCATAAGCATAAACTCCCGCGCCTCCCCAGTACTCTCTCTCATAGATAAAACAACACAAACAATACAAACGACAACATACAATTGTCAGAAGAGCAACCGATTGTTTGATGGACCTAAGCTGGACTAACCCAGAGCCCCAAGAGAGGGGATCCAGAGTAATCAACAGCTCATCCAAATCAGAGTCATCAACCATACACCCACATAAAAGGGTGGGGGGAGAGGGTGATGAACAGAACATCAGGATTAACCCTGCGTCACACAACGGCAGCCAAGTCTGGCCAACCTGGCTACCTATCTGGTAAATAACTGCCTAAGAGTGAAAGAGACACTTAAGATAACAGACACTTAAGATAACATCAAACAGATACAAACAGGAAAAATGGCGTGCGGGTTATAAACCTGCACTTAGAAGTAAGAGCACTTCAGAACACCATCTGGTAGTAGTTCAACTAGAAACAGGCGATGCAAGAGAAACCAGATAGATCCAAATGGCAGCAATTATTAGCACCGGTCCCTACGACCACAGTCCCCTAGCTTGTTCAGCTGGCGAGTGACCTGGTATGGGCTCTCTTCATACGATGAGGAGATCTTCTCTCTCCCGCTGTTTTCCATGGACTTGCTGGAGCTGGGAGTTGTGGCAGTCCATCTTCTGTCAGGATATGCTGCCAGAATGAAACTGTTACAGGGGGAACTTCAAGCTTGGCCCAGGCAGCCTGCAAATCCTCCAGTGTACGTATTATCACTTGCTTATTTTTTTTCAGAATCACTAGCCCAAAAGGGAAGAGCCAATGGTAAAGCAGCCCATGCACTTTTACCTGCTCCAGCAGAGGTTTCATGGCTCTCCTTCTAGCAAGGGTGGTTGGGGATAGATCCTGATATACTTGTATAGCAGCCGAGTTCACTCAAATCTCCCCTTTTTCCAGCACTTGACGGAGTGCAAAATTTACCAGCTTGCAAATTACATCTCGCGGGGGGTCCGAGGGACCAGGCTTAGGGCGAAGGGCCCTGTGAATGTGTTCAATCAATATGGAGTCAGCCCTCTCTTTCCCCAACACTTCTGTGAAAATAGAGCCAGCCACAGCATTAAGGTCCTCTGCTCCTTGTATTTCAGGTATGCCTTTAAATCGCAAATTATTTCTACGATTGCGGTTTTCTAAGTCCTCAAGTTGGTTAAAGGACTCATTTATTTGGCGCTGCTGCTCCATGAACTTGGACCGTACTGCTGCGCTGAAGGTCAGAAGAGGAGCCGTTTGCTCCTCTAGCATGGCCACACGGCCTCCCAAATGACACAGGTCCCCTTTAATGTCCTGCAATTCTTTTAGCAGGGGCTATAAAGCCAGGGTGATAGTTTGTTTCAGAAAGGCTCTGGTAATGGGTTCAGAGCCTCTTACCCCTCCCACAAGGCTGTCAGCATCTGAATCCTCAGCTGCTTCCGAGTCCAGCATGTCCGCCTCAGGCGCCATCTTGGGAGGTGGATTGCCGGCTGCGATCCGGCTGCATGTCTGCCGGTGTTCGATCTCCTGAGAAATTTCTCCATTTCGGTCTGCTGTTTTGCCTGCCTGGGTGTTCCCAGAGTCTCCCTGGTTCTCTCTCGGCCAGTCTTGCCCATGATAGGCACTTTGATGATTGCTTAAAAGCCAGAAAAGGTGCCATGTGAGGGAGGAGCTCCGGACTATGCTTCCTCCTCCATGCGCTCACAGGCTCCACCCCTCAATTAGTATTTATACAGTCCTCCTCATCCTGCTGTTCACATTTGGACATCATGAGACCAAGACAACACCTAACAATTGATCAACAGTACCTCGCCATTGCAAGGCTTCAAGCAGGATGTTCTCAGACGGAAGTGGCCACTGAGCTTAGAGTGCCACAGAGTGTCATCAACAGGTTGCAACAGAGATAAAGAGAGACTGGAAGAGTACAGAGAGACTGAAAGAGTCATGGAAAAGCATAGTACCACACTGATGACTGCTTCATTGTGAACAATATCCTGCAGAGCCAGATGATGAATGCCACACAACTCCAAGCACCTTTATGGGAGCTGAGAGGCACCCAAGTGTCACATCAGACCATTCGAAACCATTTACATCAAGTCTGCATGCTAGATAACCTGCAAGGGTACCTGACCACAGGTGGCATTGTCTTGCATGGGCCAGGGAGCATGTACGCTGGACAAGGGACCAGTGGGCCTCAGTGCTGTTCACTGATGAAAGTCGATTCACGCTGAACAGAAATGATGGCCACCAACGATGTTGGAGACATCAAGTACAGAGCTATGCATCAGCCACTGTTGTCGCCAGGCGAGCCTTTGGTGGTGGTGGTGGTTTTACAGTGTGGGCAGGTTTGTCTAATCAATACAGAACTGTCCTACACATTGTGAATTTGAGTTGAGAAAGATGGACCGCCAGGCGTAAAAGACCACATCAATTGTTATGCGATCAATGGATTCTTTTTATTGCGAAAAACAACGCATTTCAGAGATATAATTCTCACATATTAGGGCAGGAAACCTAACACGGACAGAATGCCTGGCACCATTAAAACAGGTAACTAATAATGAAAACAACGAGTATATGTTCCACTTCTTAACAACCTACAACAGTAACTATAGAGCAATACAGGAAATCCTAGAAAAACACTGGTAACTGTGTCCTCAAAAAATACTGTGTCCTCAAAAAATTTATTCCATCTAGACACTGACCTTCAGAAGAGAAAAAACTCTGAAAAATATCCTAACACTGAGCAAATTAAAGTGGAATTGCCATTTCACAACGAAAAAATTAAATTCCTAACACATGTGATGCTGAAGGGCAGATATTCATGAAGCTGCATTTTTCAGTTAATTTTACCTTTCTGGTGTATGTATTCAGCCCTATTTCTCTGTGACTCTCTTTCAGCATCTTCCTAAGATGGACTCTGCTGCACTTCCTGTGGCGATCTTTGCCCTGTCCTTGAGGCCATCCTGTATTTCCCTCACTTCCAATAAGCCCTTGCTCTCCTCACATGAACCAGCAGACAAGCAGGGCCAATAAGAATGCAGATAACCTCCCCACTACCCCAGAGCAGTGTGTATCCTCTCACATACAGCTAATCAGAGACAGACAAAACCAATCAGAATGCAGATAACCTCCCCCACTACCCCAGAACAGTATGTATTCTCTCATATACAGTTAACCAGAGACAGACAAGACCAATCAGAATGCAGATAACTTCCCCCACTACCCCAGAGCAGTGTGTGTCCTCTCACATACAGCTAACCAGAGACAGACAAGACCAATCAGAATGCAGATAACTTCTAGTGATGAGCGAGCATGCTCGGCCGAGTACCGGTTTGGCTCGAGCATCGCTATGCTCGGCCGATGGCGGTACTTGGCCGACTACTACGTGTGCTCAAGCGAAATGCTTGAGTCTCCTCCCTGCACGTTTGGCGCCTCCTAAGCAGCCAATCAACATGCAGGTAAGTAATGCCCTTCAGTGTAATACCGTAGCCATATTAGCTACTGGCATTACACTGATTGGCTGGCTGGAATGCGTCATCGGGTGCTATATAGGGTGTGTATCCAGGCTCGGACTGGCCCACAGGGGAACAGGGGAATCTCCCGGTAGGCCCCTGAGAAAGGTGGGCCCCCTGCCCACCAGCACAGCATCTCAAATAACCTATATCAATATAAAAAACTGGGTAGGCTATTCAGTTTATTATTATAGACGCATCAGAAGTAGTGTTGAGTGCGAATATTCAAATAGAGAATTTTTTTAGCGAATATCGGCACTTCGCTTATTCACGAATATTGCGAATATAGTGCTATATATTCGCTATTTCGAACATTCGTTTCTTTTTTTTTTTTTTTTATATTTTTTTCTTTCCCACTTCCCAAAAGTAGTTCTACATAATACATTCGTCATCTTCTTCTACCAAGCCAACCATAGTAAACCAGGTCTAAGTTGAAATCGCAATGCGATTAATTCAAGTTATATTAATCGCCTTGCGATTTCAATTTAGACCTGGTTTCTATGGTTGGATTAATAGAATTAGCGAATATGACGAATGTATTTGTCATATTCCTCAAAATTCTCCATCTTCGTATTAGCTACCTATTCGTCAACTTCGCTAATTCTAGCAATCAAATAGGAGGGTTGACTATAGAGACAGCTGTGTTTAATTATATAATTTTTTTTTATTTTTAAATAAATAGAATAATTATAATACTTGATAATTATTATAATTATTCTATTTATAAAAAAAAAGCAAAGTAATATAATCGCATAGCGAATTAAACACAGCTGTCTCTAGAGTCAACCTTCCTATTTGATTGCTAGAATTAGCAAAGTTGACGAATAGGTAGCTAAAACGAAGATGGAGAATACTTCGTTATCTTCGTTTTGAGGAATATGACGAATACATTCGTCATCTTCGCTAATTCTAGATATCAAACCAATAGGAAAGTAGCCTTAAGTTACAATAGCAATACGCGATTATTTAAATCGCATATTAATCGCGATAACTAGAATAATGACAAATAGTCGATTTCGACGAATATGAAACGAATATTCCATCGAATATTCGCGAATTTCCTCGAAATCGAATATGGCACCTGCCGCTCATCACTAATCAGAAGGTTAAGATGGCCTCTAGGAATAGAGGCTAGCCAGTATCGTCTCTTCACTGGGACCCACCTTTTGAAGTTGTTGCAGAGACCCCCATAATCAATCATCTTGTAGTGTCTTGCTGCTGTTTGCCTCTGTTTGGGTAGGTAATATTTACATGTCGCTGTACAGTGGGCCCCCAGAGTGAATTTTACTGGTGGGCCCCAGGCATTCCAGTCCGACACTGTGTGTATCCTCTCACATTCAGCTAACCAGAGACAGACAAGACCAATTAGAATTCAGAAAACCTCCCCCACTACCCCAGAGCAGTGTGTATCCTCTCACATACAGCTAATCAGAGACAGACAGGACCAATCAGAATGCAGATAAACTCCCCCACTACCCCAGAGCAGTATGTATTCTCTCATGTACAGTTAACCAGAGACAGACAAGACCAATCAGAATGCAGATAACTTCCCCCACTACCCCAGAGCAGTATGTGTCCTCTCACATACAGCTAACCAGAGACAGACAAGACCAATCAGAATTCAGATAACTTCTAGTGATGAGCGAGCATGCTCGGCCGAGTACCAGTTCGGCTCGAGCATCGCTATGCTCAGCCGATGGCTGTACTCGGCCAACTACTACGTGTGCTCAAGCAAAATGCTTGAGTCTCCTCCCAGCACATTTGGCGCCTCCTAAGCAGCCAATCAACATGCAGGTAAGTAATGCCCTTCAGTGTAATGCCGTAGCCATGTTAGCTACTGGCATTACACTGATTGGCTGGCTGGAATGCGTCATTGGGTGCTGTATAGCACTCGATGACACGTGTTCGGCTCAGTCAGCGTCAGGGAGAGCAGAGCATAGGCAGGGAAATATAGTGTGTGAAGCGAAATTTAACAGATTTTATTAGAAACAAGATTTGCAAAGACCCAAAAGTCCTTTTAAGGACTACAGTGTGTGTGTGTTTGAGAGCAGCAATATATTTTTAGTACCTGCACTCAATTGATCAGTCTCAGGGACAACTGTGCTGAGGAAGAGACACAGTGCAGGAAGAAAAATCGCTGTTTTAACAACTACCTAAAGCTTTTAATGCAACCAATAATCCTTTTAAGGGCTAGTGTGTGTTTGACAGCAGAAATATATTTTTCCTTAATACCTATTAGTGACATATAATGTACATCATCCGCAGACTGTGTATTTTTGCGTAAATTCAACTAATAAGCGCCACATTTATTGTCAATAGTGTGGCGTTTAATTCACATCTGTGACATATACAGTCCTCCATCCGCAAAATCTATATTTTGCGGAAATTGAAATAATTTGTGCCACATCTGTGTGTGCGTTTATTCCACATCCGTAACATATAGTGTACTCCATCCGCAATCTCTGGTTTTTGAGGAAATTGAAATAATTTGTGCTACATCTGTGTGTGCGTTTAATCCACATCCCTGACATATACTGTATTCCACCCACAAACTAAGTTTTTTGGGGAAATTGAAATAATTTGTACCATATCTTTGTGTGCGTTTAATCCACATCCGTGATAGATACTGTACGCCATCTGCAAACTATCTTTTTGGGGGAAATTGAAATAATTTGGGCCACAGCTGTGTGTGCGTTTAATCCACATCCGTGACATTGGTGGGCATTTATTGTTATGGCCTGTGGGTGGGTGGCTGGGTATTTGCGCTTACGTTCAAAGGCCTGGGTTAAGGACATCTGTACATGGGCTTATTTGCTGTTGCCCACCTTCTCCCTTTTGCCATCCCACAGCCTCCTCCAGCCTGTTGCGGTGCTGTGGACCCCTCCCCCTCTGTACTGCTGTCCTCGCTTGGCTTGCCACCTTCCCAGGTTGGGTCAGTGATGTCATCCTCCACCACCCCCTCTTCCACTTCCTCACTTGGGTCATCCTTCTGCCTTGTGTTGTTGACCTAACAAGACCCTCACTTATTGACAACTGTGTCTTATCCGCATCATCCACCTCAAGAAACACTAATTGCCATTCCCCACCGTCATGTTTTTCTGACTGTGGATGCTGAAGAGTTTGAGAATCAGTGCACAAGATCTCCTCATGTCCCTCTTCAGGGCGGGTCTGCTCACCTGCAGGCCCTCACCTACAATATTTTAGAGGGTCAGCTCACCTGCAGGCCCTCATCTACAATATTTTAGCAGGATGCCCTTACCCCTAATGTTTTAGAGGGTCAACAGCAGGATCTTGCTCCTAATGTTTTGGAGGGTCACCAGCAGGCCATCAATGATAATTTTTCAAGGGTGTGTATGATGCCCTCTTTTATGTGTAACAAATTGGGTTGGCCGAACCCGAACATTTACGAAAAAGTTTGGGTTTGGGTTCAGTGTTCGGAGATTTCTATAGCTCATTTTGAAAGCCTGCAAAGCAGCCAATCAACAAGCATCATACTACTTGCCCCAAGAGGCCATCACATCCATGCCTACTATTGGCATGGCTGTGATTGGCAAAGTGCAGCATGTGACCCAGCCTCTATTTAAGCTGTAGTCAAGTAGTGCCGCACTCACTCTGCTCTGATTAGTGTACGGATAGGATGCAGCTGCTGTGAGGGCGAGATTAGGCAGGGAAAACTCAGCAAAAACACCTAATGAAGTGATCGATCTAAAGCTGTGAATCATTCAACTTCTGCTAGTTAATTGCTCACTGGTTTTTAGGCTGCACAGAGCGTTTTTCTGTCACTTTTTTCTGGGGTGATCGGTGGCCATTTTGGGTCTTGTGGTGCACCAGCACAAGCTGCCAGCAAGTCCATCAATCCATCAATAGTATATATTTTTTTTTTTGCTATATCCTACATCAGGGGCTTGGCTGTGCTTATTGTCCCCCCTAGAAACCCAGGATAGAAATTTCTATATTTTATTGACGGGTGAAATTCAATTGCAATAGCAATACCGTAAATCAGTGGTTTTAGCTGTGGCTGGCCAAGTTTAATAGTGTCTGGCAAAGGATAGATTTTTTTCTGGGGTGAAATTCAATAGCCAAAATAGCAATACCGTAAATCAGTGGTTTCAGCTGTGGCTGCCCAAGTTTAATAGTGTCTGGCAAAGGATAGATTTTTTTCTGGGGTGAAATTCAATTGCCAAAATAGCAATAATGTAAATCTGGTGTTCCAGCTGTGGCTGGCCAAGTTTAATAGTGTCCGGCAAAGGATATATTTTGTTCTGGGGTGAAATTTATTTGCAAAAAAAGCAATCCCCTAAATCTGGTGTCCCAGCAGTGGCTGGCCAAGTTTAATAGTGTCTGGCAAAGGATATATTTTTTTCTGGGGTGAAATTCAATTGCCAAAATAGCAATACCGTAAATCAGTGGTTTCAGCTGTGGCTGGCCAAGTTTAATAGTGTCCGGCAAAGGATAGATGTTTTTTCTGGGGTGAAAGTCAATTGCCAAAATAGCAATACCATAAATCTGAGGTTCCAGCTGTGGCTGGCCAAGTTTAACCCCTTAAGAACACGGCCCTATTTCATCTTAAGGACCAGGCCATTTTTTCAAAATTTGACCAGTGTCACTTTATGTGGTGATAACTTTAAAACGATTTTACTTACCCAGGCTGTTCTGAGAGTGTTTTCTCGTCACATATTGTACTTCATGACACTGCTAAAATGGGGTCAAAAAAGTAGATTTTTTTGCATAAAAAAATACAAAATTTACCAAAAATTTTGAAAAATTAGCAAATTTTAAAGTTTCAGTTTCTCTACTTCTCTAATACACAGTAATACCCTCAAAAATAGTTATTACTTTACATTCTCCATATGTCTGCTTCATGGTTCGATCATTTTGGGAATGCCATTTTATTTTTTCGGGATGTTACATAGCTTAGAAGTTTAGAAGCACATTTAGAAATTTTTCATAAATTTGACAAATCCCACTTTTTATGGACCAGTCCAGATCTGAAGTCACTTTGTGAGGCTTACATAATACAAACCACCCAAAAATGACCACATTTTAGAAACTACACCCCTCAAGGTATTCAAAACTGATTTTACAAACTTTGTTAACCCTTTAGGTGTTCCACAAGAGTTCATGGAAAATGTATAAGAAATTTGTATTATAATCAATTTTTTCCAGTAATAAAGTAAGGGTTAACTGCCAAACAAAACTCAATATGGGTTGCCCTGATTCTCTAGTTTACAGAAACACCCCATATGTGGTCCTAAACTACTGTTTGGCCAAACGGGAGGACATAGAAGGAGGGGAACGCCATATGTGTTTTGAATGGCAGATTTTGCTGGACTGTTTTTTTTTTTTACACCATGTCCTATTGCAAGCCCCCCTGATGCACCCTAGCATGGAAATTCCAAAAAAGTGACTCCATCTAAGAAAGTACACCCCTCAAGGTATTCAAAGCTGGGTTTACAGATGTTGTTAACCCTTTAGGTGTTCCACAAGAGTTCATGGAAGATGGAGAAACAATTTTAGAATTTAAATTTTTGGGAAAATTTTCCATTTTACACCATTTTTTCCAGTAATAAAGTAGGGGTTAACTGCCAAACAAAACTCAATATGGGTTTCCCTGATTCTCTAGTTTACAGAAACACTCCATATGTGGTCCTAAACTACTGTTTGGCCAAACGGGAGGACATAGAAGGAGGGGAACGCCAGATGGGTTTTGAATGGCAGATTTTGCAGGACTGTTTTTTTTTTACACTATGTCCTATTTAAAGCCCCCCTAATGCACCCAAGAATAGAAATTCCAATAAAGTGACTCCATCTAAGAAAGTACACCCCTCAAGGTATTCAAAACTATTCAAGCTAACAAAAAATTTAAATTCTGAAATTGTTTCTACATTCGCCATTAAGTTTTGTGGAACACCTAAAGGGTTAACAAAGTTTGTAAAGTAATTTTTAAATACCTTGAGGGGTGTAGTTTCTTAGAAGGGGTCACTTTTTTGGAGTTTCTAGTCTAGGCTACATCAGGGGGGCTTCTAATGGGACATAGTGTAAATAAACCAGTTCATCAAAATCTGCCTTCCAGAAACCATAAGGCGTTCCCTTTGTTCTATGCCCTGCCGTGTGGCTATATAGCCATTACCAACCACATATGGGGTGTTTCTGCAAACTACAGAATTAGGGAAAAAAATATTTAGTTTTGTTTGACTGTTAACCCTTGCTTTATTACCGGAAAATATGGATTAAAACTGAATTTTTGCCCAAAATTTTGTGTTTTTGGACCGTTTTTTTTTAACGCTGTTCATCCGAGGGGTTGGGTCAAATGTTATTTTTATAGGGAAGATTATTACGGACGTGCCAATACCTAACATGTCAACTTTTTTTGATTTATTTAGATTTTACACTATATTATCATTTTAGGAACAAAAAATAAATAATTTTACTATCTCCATAGCCTTGGAGCTACAGTTGTTTTTTTTGTTGGGCAACTATCTAATGTAGAGGCTCATTTTTTGCAGGATGAGATGGCGGTTTTATTGGCACTATTTGGGGGTGCATATGACTTTTTGATCGCTCGCTATTACACTTTTTGTAGTGTAGGTGACATAATTGGCTTTTTTTAACATGTTTTTTATTTTTTATTTTTAACGGCGTTCATCCGAGGGGTTGGGTCAAATGTAATTTTTATAGGGCAGATTATGACGGACGCGCCAATACCTAATATTTTTTTGATTTATTTAGATTTTACACTATATTATCATTTTAGGAACAAAAAATAAATAATTTTACTATCTCCATAGCCTGGGAGCTACAGCTTTAATTTTTTTGGGCGACTATCTAATGTAGGGGCTCAATTTTTGCGGGATGAGATGGCGGTTTTATTGGCACTATTTGTGGGGGCATATGACTTTTTGATCGCTCGCTATTACACTTTTTGTGTTGTTAGGTGACAATAGAAATGGCTATTTTGACATAGTTTTTATTTTATTTTTTTGAAGTCGTTTATCCGAGGGGCTAGTTTATGGGGTATTTTTATACAGCAGATTTTTACGGACGCAGCGATGCCCAATATGTATGGCTCTCAGACACTAAAACAGGCATCCTCAAACTGCGGCCCTCCAGATGTTGTAAAACTACAATTCCCACCATGCCCTGCTGATAGCTGTAGCTGGGCATGCTGGGAATTGTAGTTTTACAACATCTGGAAGGCCGCAGTTTGAGGATGCCTGCGCTAAAACTTATATCATTTTTGGAAAAAAAATTGTTTCCGTGTCTCCAAAGTCTGAGAGACATAGTTTTTTTTTATATATTTTCTAGGGGACTGTCGGGAATTATAAAAATTTAGTACTCCATGGAAGTGTGATACTCCCTGAAGCAATCGATAACGCAGAGGCTCGGATGATAGGGGCACGTGTCACATTGAGTGGTGGTGTCCTTCCGTATCCCCCTCCTGTGACACACTGCATCTTTTTTGGGTTTGTCCCTTCTTTCCAGTATGGGGGACCACACCTGGAAAATGTTGGCCAGGGACGATCCGGGCCCCTCCAATTCCCGAGGTACTCCGACCTGCTCTTTCCCGGTCTGAAAAAATCAGGTCCTTGAGGACTGCCTCATAGAATTGGAGGAACGTCCCTGTGCTGCCAGCGCTTCTGGATAGTACAAAAGCGTTGTACATGGCAACCTGCACCATGTAGACCTCAACCTTTTTGTACCATGCCCGGGTTTTCCGCATGGCATTATATGGTTGGAGGACTTGATTAGATAGATAAACTCCACCCATATACCGATTGTAGTCGACGATACAATCGGGCTTGAGGACCATTGCCGTGGTAACCTCGCACAGTGACGGGGGTGGTGCTGTTACCGTGGATTGTGGACAGCATAAGGACCTCCCTCTTGTCCTTATACCTGACCAGCAACAGGTTTTCACTGGTAAGGGCACGGGTCTCACCCCTGGGGATAGGTACCTGGAGGGGGTGGGTAGAGAGGCTGCGATGATTTTTCCGCACGGTACCACAAGCGAACGTGGATCTGGTGTAGAGGGCCTGATACATGGGAATACTAGTGTAAAAGTTAAACACGTACAAGTGGTAACTCTTATCTAGTAGTGGGTACATAAGGTCCCACACAAGTTTCCCGCTAACACCCAGAGTGGGGGGACATTCTGGGGGTTCAATATGGGAATCTCGCCCCTCGTACACACGAAACTTGTAAGTGTACCCTGAGGTACTCTCCCAAATTTTGTACATTTTCACGCCATACCTCGCTCGCTTAGAAGGAATGTATTGGTGGAAACTGAGTCTCCCCTTGAAAGCAATGAGAGACTCATCAACCGCGACCTCCCTTCCAGGTACGTAGGCCTGCGCAAATTTGGCCCCAGAATGATCGATGACCGGCCGTATCTTATACAGACGGTCATAGGCAGGATCACTGCATAATGCAGGCATTTCCGGATGGCCTCAAACCTTGAGCGTGTCATGGCCATACTGTACAGTGGGGTCTGGTAGAGGACATCCCCACTCCAGTATTGCCTGACGCTCGGTTTTTGCAGTAGACCCATATGCAGCACGAGGCCCCAAAACATCCTCATCTCGGCTGCACTGACCGGGGTCCAGCCACCGGGTCTAGCCAAAAAGGAGCCCTGGTGCTCCTTGGGCGTACAGGTTCGTCTGCTCCACCATCAGATTTTATTTCAGTCAACCCCACTGTGTGAATCTGGATTCCAGGATTGCCAACAAAATTTGGAATCGCAGGCTCATAGTCCACTGCGGGACACCAGCTAAGTTCACCGGTAGGGGGCTCTGGTGCGCTTATTTGGTGGGCCGGGAAACCACAGCCACAGGATCCCTAGCATGTGGGGCCCCTGGCTCCGCCTCGCCTTGGGGGCTCATCATCATCAGATGATGATGAGGAGGATGCAGATGAAAGGAGGAACGTGGGGTCATCCTCATCCTCACTGGGGCTCTCGGAGTCAGAGAGCATATGGGCGTATGCCTCATCCACCGAGAATGTCTGACGGGCCATGGTTATGTGTGTGTGCATGTGTATGTGCGTGTGTGTAAAACTTTATTGTATGTGCGTGTGTATGGGGGCACGGGTGTTTGCGTACTCTAAAAAGAATAAAAATTGACAAGTGTAAAAAAAAAAAAAAGTTCTAACACGACGCTGATCAGCGGTGGGGCGAGCTATGCGCAAACAGTGGCCGGACAGTAAGAGTGCCGGCCACAGTAAGCGCATGCAAAATGAAAGGAACCACCAAAAAATGGGAGGGGGGCAAGTAGCAGCACCCCTGGGTGGGTCTAGGGTCTCAAAGCTAAGTGCTGTGGACCCCAACCACCAGATTTGGGTGCTGCACACAAACAGTTACATTTTATTTTATTTTTTTCCCTAAAATATTCTGTCCCTTCTATCCCTGCCTAGATCGCGCCTCTCCCTCACTGACCCTGACTTACCTTGAGGGTGATGGGTGCAGATTGGTGATGGGGGGGTCATGACGTCCTCACAGCAGCAGCAGGAGCAGGAAGAGGAGGGGAGAGAGGGGCGCCAGGAGTTTGAATCTCCAGCCTCTCTCTCCGCACGAATCAGCACCTTGGAGAGCATTAGGGCGGCGAATCAGCACCAAGGACAGCACCGTCGCCCCCCGATGCACAACCAAGTATCCGATAAAATTAAGTGCGCACTGCACAACGCCATCTGTGGCAAGGTCCACCTAACCACAGATACGAGGACCAGTAAGCACAGCCAGGGACGCTATATCTCCCTAACTGCACAGTGGGTAAATGTAGTGGCGGCTGGGTGGAGGCATTCTTTGCCTCCTGTTGCCTCCTCCTCCTACTCGTATTCCTCCTCCTCTTCTTCCATCTGCTAATCCAGTCAGCCACATACCTTCACCACCAACTTCAGCACAGCCCGGGGTAAACGTCAGCAGGCCATTCTGAAACTTATATGTTTGGGGGACAGGCCCCACACTGCGCAGGAGTTGTGGCAGGGTATAGAACAACAGACCGACGAGAGGTAGTGTGCGATAATGGGCAGAATCTCGTCTTAGCTCTGGGGCTAGCCGGTTTGACGCAGAATTTGGTGGTGCAGAAGTTCATTCACAACTACCTCGACATGTCAGAGCTGCTGCATAAAGTGCGGGCCATCTGTGCGCGCTTCCGGCGTTCACATCCTGCCGCTGCTCGCCTGTCTGCGCTACAGCGTAACTTCGGCCTTCCCGTTCACCACCTCATATGCGACGTGCCCACCAGGTGGAACTCCACCTTGCACATGCTGGAGAGACTGTGCAAGCAGGCCATAGTGGAGTTTCAGCTGCAGCACGCATGGGTGAGTCGCACTGCGGAACAGCACCACTTCACCACCAATGACTGGGCCTCCATGAGAGACCTGTGTGCCCTGTTGCACCGTTTCGAGTACTCCACCAACATGGCCAGTGGCGATGACAGCGTTATCAGCGTTACAATACTTCTATGTCTCCTTGAGAAAACACTTAGGGCGATGATGGAAGAGGAGGTGGCCCAGGAGGAGGAGGAGGAGGAAGAGGGGTAATTTTTAGCACTTTCAGGCCAGTCTCTTCTAAGTGGCTCAGAGGGAGTTTTTTTGCAAAAGCAGAGGCCAGGTACAAATGTGGCCAGCCAGGGCCCACTACTGGAGGACGAGGAGGACGAGAATGAGGAGGAGGTGGAGGAAGATGAGGATGAAGCATTTTCACAGCGGGGTGGCACCCAAAACAGCTCGGGCCCATCACTGGTGCGTGGCTGGGGGGAAACGGAGGACGATGACGATACGCCTCCCACAGAGGACAGCTTGTCCTTACCTCTGGGCAGCCTGGCACACATGAGCAACTACATGCTGCAGTGCCTGCGCGACGACAGCAGAGTTGCCTACTTTTTAACGTGTGCGGACTACTGGGTTGCCACCCTGCTGGATCCCCGGTACAAAGACAATGTGCCCACCTTAATTCCTGCACTGGAGTGTGATAGGAAGATGTGCGAGTACAAGCGCACGCTGATAGACGTGCTCCTGAGAGCATTCCCAAATGTCACAGGGGAACAAGTGGAAGCCCAAGGTGAAGGCAGAGGAGGAGCAAGAGGTCGCCAACGCAGCTGTGTCACGGCCAGCTCCTCTGAAGGCAGGGTTAGCATGGCAGAGATGTGGAAAAATGTTGTCACCACGCCACAGCTAACTGCACCACAACCTGATATGGAACGTGTTAGCAGGAGGCAGCATTTCACTAACATGGTGGAAAAGTATGTGTGCACACCCCTCCATGTACTGAATGATGGTTCGGCCCCATTCAACTTCTGGGTCTCCAAATTGTCTACGTGGCCAGAGCTAGCCTTTTATGCCTTGGAGGTGCTGGCCTGCCCGGCGGCCAGCGTTTTGTCTGAACGTATATTCAGCATGACAGGTAGCGTCATTACTGACAAACGCAGCCGTCTGTCCACTGCCAATGTGGACAAGCTGACGTTCATAAAAATGAACCAGGCATGGATCCCACAGGACCTGTCCATCCCTTGTGCAGAATAGACAATTAAAACTACCTCCCCTTAACCATATATTCTTGTACTCCAGGGCACTTCTTTATTGAATCCTCTTTTTTTTTATTTTACCATTATTTAGCTGGGCAACCCAAAGTTGAATGACCCTCTCCTCTGTCTGGGTGCCAGGGGCCTAAATATCTGACAGTGCCCTTCTCCATTGGTGGGCGACATTAAGCCTGATTCTCTGCTATGGGACCTCTCTCCTCTGTCTGGGTACTGGGGCCTAAATAACTAAAAGTGGCCTTCTCCGTTGGTAGGTGACATGAAGCCTGAATTTCTGCTATGGGACCTCTCTCCTCTGTCTGGGTGCTGGGGCCTAAATAACTAAAAGTGGCCTTCTCCATTGGTGGGTGACATGATGCCTCTTTTGCTGCTATGGGGCTTCTCTCCCCTGTCTTGGTGTCAGGGGCCTAACTTTCACGTACTTGCTTGCTGCCTTGGTGGCAGACATTTAACTCTTTTTACTGCAAAATGACCTCCCCGTTGTCTGGGTGTCAGGGGCTTAAATTTTGTTTAATTGCTTGCTGTCTTGGTGGCAGACTTTTAACTGTTTTTGCTGTCTAATGACCGCCCCATTGTGTGGGTTTCAGGTGCTTTAATATCACCTACTTGCTTGCTGTCTTGGTGGCAGACATTTAACTCTTTTTAATGTCTAATGACCGCCCCATTGTGTGGGTGTCAGGGGCCTAAATTTCACATACTTGCTTGTTGTCTTGGTGGCAGACATTTAACTCTTTTTACTGTCTAATGACCGCCCTATTGTCTGGGTGTCAGGGGCCTAAATTTCGTTTAATTGCTTGCTGTCTTGGGGGTAGACATTTAACTCTTTTTACTGTCTAATGACCATTCCCATTGTCTGGGTGTCAGGGGCCTAAATTTCGTTTAATTGCTTGCTGTCTTGGTGGCAGACATTTAACTCTTTTTATACTGTCTATAGACCGCCCCATTGTCTGGGTGTCAGGGGCCTAAATTTCACATACTTGCTTGCTGTCTTGGTGGCAGACATTTAACTGTTTTCACTGTCTAATGACCGCCCAATTGTCTGGATGTCAGGGGCCTATATTTCGTTTAATTGCTTGCTGTCTTGGTGGCAGACATTTAACTCTTTTTGCTGTCTAATGATCACCCCATTGCGTGGGTGTCAGGGGCCTAAATTTCACGTACTTGCTTGCTGTCTTGGTGGCATACATTTAACTCTTTTTACTATCTAATGACCGCCCCATTGTCTGGGTGTCAGGGGCCTAAATTTCGTTTAATTGATTGCTGTCTTGGTGGCAGACATTTAACTCTTTTTACTGTCTAATGACTGCCCCATTGTGTGGGTGTAAGTGGCCTATAATTTGTTTAATTGCTTGCTGTCTTGGTGGGAGACATTAAACTCATTTTACTGTCAAATAACCTCTCCTCTGTCTGGGTGTCAGGGGCCTACATAAATGATAATGGCCTGTTCCATTGCAGGTTGACCTGAGGCCTGTGTTGCTGTTAGGCCTCTTTCACACTTGCGTTCTGAGGATCCGGCAGGCACTTCCGTCCCACCGGATCCGTCAGAACGCAAGTTGCCTGAAAGCATTAAAAGACTGATCAGAATCCTGATCAGTCTTCGAAATGTTTTGAGGTTACTATGGCAGCCAGGACGCTATTAAAGTCCTGGTTGCCATAGTAGTAGTGGGGAGCGGGGGAGCGGTATACTTACAGTCCATGCCGCTCCCCACTACACTTTACCATGGCAGCCGGGACTTTAGCGTCCTGGCTGCCATGGTAACCATTCAGAAAAAGCTAAACGTCGGATCCGGCGATGCGCCGAAACGACGTTTAGCTTAAGGCCGGATCCGGATTAATGTCTTTCAATGGGCATTAATTCCGGATCCGGCCTTGCGGTAAGTGTTCAGGATTTTTGGCCGGAGCAAAAAGCACAGCATGCTGCGGTATTTTCTCCGGCCAAAAAACGTTCCGGTCCTCAACTGAAGATATCCTGATGCATCCTGAACGGATTTCTCTCCATTCAGAATGCATTAGGATAATCCTGATCAGGATTTTTCCGGGATAGAGACCCGACGACGGATCTCTATGCTGGAAAACAAAAACGCTAGTGTAAAAGAGCCCTTACGGGACCGCTCTCCTCTTTGTGGGTGCCATGGCCCTGAGTCTGTGAATGAGGCCTGTGGCACTGCACGCAGACATAAATCCTTTTTGGCTGTGATGAGAACTTCAACTCCCATAGCATTCCCACCTGACGCCACCCCAAACTCCTATTCCACCTCCTCCTCCTGCAAGTTTCCAATTGATATTGGTTAATTTTTATTTATTTTATTTTAATTAATTTCACTATCCACATTTGTTTGCAGGGGAGTTACCTACATTTTGCTGCCTTTTGCAGCCCTCTAGCCCTTTCCTGGGCTTTTTTACAGCCTTTTTAGTGCCCAAAAGTTCGGGTCCCAATTACTTCGCCCGAACTTCTCGAACCCGAACATCCAGGTGTTCGCTCAACTCTAGTAACAAAGGGTGTATTGCAGTGCTGGTTCATTGTAATTTTTTGCAGCCCTTTCACTTAGTGCATAGGCCTTATGAGTGTATGAGTCCCACTACTTGATCAATTATACCACAATGTGAATGAGGCCCTCTTTTATGTGATATACAGGCTGTCTCGGAGTGCCTCTTGCTTGTACTCTTTTGCAGCACTTGCACTTTATATACAATTGAATATACAAGAAAGAATGTTTATTAACAATTTTTCCTGTGAAATTTATTTTTTTGGGGGTGTTTTGTGTGTATTTTTGTCCGTCTGTAAAAGTGGCATACAACTTGGACACCATGGTTCCCAGCAGTGACTTGGGAGTCCAAGATGCATCCAGACATTGTCCCCATGCTGTTCCCGATCCATTTCGGTGGTGTTTCTGTCACTTTCTGGCCTTTTCCAATGGACTGGAGGACTGGATCAGGCTTCACTAACATACTGTCTTTAGACACGGGTTTTTCGTTGTTGATGCAGTCTCTTTCCCTAGCGAATGTCTCCCGTTGCATGAAACAAATGATTAGATTTTTCGAGTGTTCTAGCTCACTTACTGTGTATCCATTCTTACAATGGTGCCAGCCTTTGCAGTTACTTTCCATAACAGATGGGGCATGTTTGAAAGAATGGGCTATGTGTGCTAAGCAGGTGATAGCTCGCACAAATGACTTCCAGGTGGAAAACCTGATGAAACAGTGGCTACCAAGCTGATTGCATGAATTTACTGTAAGTAGCACAGACACCTGAGGGGGGATTTCTTTATCAGAATATGCATCTAACAGCTCATATGAGTCACAGACAGAAGAATGCTCTGAGTTGTTATAGAAAAGCGGGACCTGTGAACCAGACTGTGTCCTTAACCACCTCAGCCCCCCTAGCTTAAACACCCTTAATGACCAGACCACTTTTTTTACAATTCTGCACTACACTACTTTCATGGTTTATTGCTCGGTCATGCAACTTATCACCCAAATTAATTTTGCCTACTTTTCTTCTCACTAAGAGAGCTTTCATTTGATGGTATTTTATTGTTGCTGACATTTTTACTTTTTTTGATATTAATAAAAAATTATTGAAATTTTTGCAAAAAAAATGTCATTTTTCGCTTTCTGTTGTTAAATTGTTCCAAAAAAACCTACATTTGAATATAAATTTTTCTCTAAATTTATTGTTCTACATGTTTTTGATTAAATAAAAATGCAATAAGTGTATATTTATTGGTTTGGGTAAAAGTTATAGCGTTTACAAACTATGGTGCAAAAAAGTGAATTTCCGCATTTTGAAGCAGCTCTGACTTTCCGAGCACCTGTCATGTTTCTTCAGGTGCTAGAATGCCAGGATAGTATAAATACCCCCCAAATGACACCATTTTAGAAAGAAGACACCCCAAAGTATTCGCGGAGGGGCATGGTAAGTTCATGTATGATTTCTTTTTTTTCACAAGTTAGCGGAAAATGACACTTCCTGAGGAAAAAAATAATAATAATAAAGTTTCCATTTGTGCTAACTTCTGGCAAAAAAATAAAAAATCTCCCAAGGACTCAATATGCCCCTCAGTGAATACCTTGGGGTGTCTACTTTCCGAAATGGGGTCATTTGTATTTACTGTTCTGGCATTTTGGGGCTAAATTGTGAGCAACCCTGTAAAATCTAAAGGTACTCGTTGGACTTTACGCCCCTTTACGCACCCAGGCTGCAAAAAAGTGTCACACATGTGGTATCGCCGTACTCAGAAGAAGTAGGGCAATGTGTTTTGGGGTGTATTTTTACATATACCCATGCTGGGTGAGAGAAATATCTCTGTAAATTGACAACTTTGTATAAAAATATTTAAAATGTTGTCATTTACAGAGATATTACTCTCACCCAGCATGGGTATATGTAAAAATACACCCCAAAACACATTGCCCTACTTCTCCTGAGTACGGTGATACCACATGTGTGACACTTTTTTGCAGCCTGGGTGCGCAAAGGGGCCCAAATTCCAAAGAGTATCTTTAGGATTTCACAGGGCATTTTTGCGCATTTGGATTCCAGACTTCTTCTCACGCATTAGGGGCCCCTAAAATGCCAGGGCAGTATAAATACCCCACAAGTGACCCCATTTTAGAAAGAAGACACCCCAAAAAATCTTCCATAAACTCATCATACCACTCACGGAATACCTTGGGGTGTCTTCTTTCTAAAATGGGGTCACATGCAATCATTACATGTATGGCCAGCATTAGGAGTTTCTGCTATTCTCCTTATATTGAGCATACGGATAATGAGATTTTTTTTTTCCGTTCAGCCTCTGGGCTGAAAAAAAAAAAAATGAACGGCACAGATTTCTTCATTGGCATCAATCAATATGGATGAAAAAATCTCTGCCAAAAAATATGGAAAAAAAAAAAAGAGAGGGGAAAGGACATAGGAGTGCTTGCGAAGTAAGGTCCCATTCACATGTCTGCAAAAATGTCTGCATCTATTCTGCAATTCTGCGGAATAGATGCGGACCCATTCAGTGTGAATGGGGCTGGCGGTGATTCGGAGAGCACACTATGTTCTCTCCGCATCAGCATTTGCGGAGCTGTGGCCATGAACTTCCGGGTTTCGGCCCCGAAACATCCGGCCGCAGCTCCGCAAAAGATAGAGCCTGTCCTATTCTTGTCCGCAATTGCGGACAAGAAAAGGCATTTTCTATATAGTTCTGGCAATGTGCGGATCCGCATAAAAGCACATTGCCAGTGTCCGTGTTTTGCGGATCAGCGGATCCGTGGATCCGCAAAACACATACCGACGTCTGATTGAGCCTTAAAGGGGGGTGATTAGTGACGGGGGGGGGTGACAGGGGGTGATCAGGGGGGTGACATGGGGTGATCAGGGGTTAATCAGGGGTTAATCGGGGGTTAATCAGGGTTTAATCAGTGACGGGGGGGGGGGGGAGTGGTGTGGTGATTGGTGCACTTACTTTAGCTGCCTGTGTCCTCTGGTGGTCCCAAGCAAAAGGGACCCCCAGAAGAGCAGGCAGCAGGCATATCAGACGCTGTTTACAAAACAGCGTCTGATATGCAATTTTTTCTGACATCTACAGCCTGCCAGCGCATGATCCTCTGGACGCGACACGCGTTCACAGGAAATCTCGCCTCTCGCGAGATGACGCACCAGCGCGTCAATGAGGAATAACCGGCCACCTGCAGGACGCATCCCTGCGTCACGCGGTCGGGTAGTGGTTAAGATGACTGGCAGCAACTGACCTGGTTGCTAAGTCTGCTGGATTATGGTTAGTAGGTACAAAGTGCCCTTGTTTTAGGAAAGTGGACCTCCTGATTCTTAACACTCGGTTGTTAACGTAGACGTAAAAATGCCTAGTTTGGTTGTAAATGTAGCCCAGGACCACTTTACTGTCTGTATAAAACTCGGTGTCTTGAATCTCATGGTTTATCTCTGATGTAATTAATTCAGCTAGTTCAATGGCTAGTACGTGTTCGAGAAGTGGAGTTTCGCTTTGCCCATGACAAACCCTGTGTGGCATTGACCTTTGTTGTCTACTGTTTTAAGATAAGCTACAGGGGCAATTGCTTTGACAGACGTGTCAGAGAATACGTTACGTCTTTGTGTTTTTACTTCTGTGAATGGCACAGGAGCGTAAGAACGTGGAACATGGAGGCTAGATAAAGTCTTTAGCGAGTTTCCATATGTTCCTTTTTTTAGGGGAAAGTGAGTCATCCCAATCCAATGTCTCCTGAGTTAAGTCTCTAATAGAGATGAGCGAACACCTGGATGTTCGGGTTCGAGAAGTTCGGCCGAACTTCCCGAAAATGTTCGGGTTCGGGATCCGAACTCGACCCGAACTTTATCCCGAACCCGAACCCCATTGAAGTCAATGGGGACTCGAACTTTTAGGCACTAAAAAGGCTGTAAAATAGTCCAGGAACGGGCTAGAGGGCTGCCAAAGGCAGCAAAATGTAGGTAAATCCCCTGCAAACAAATGTGGATAGGGAAATTAATTAAAATAAAATAAAATAAATAAAATTTAACCAATATCAATTGGAGAGAGGTCCCACTGCAAGGAATCATGCGTCATATCACTCAACACTGTAGAAGGCCACTTTCAGTTATTTCGGCCCCAGCACCAAGACAGAGGAGAGAGGTCCCACAGCAAGGAATCATGCGTCATATCAACCACCACCAGAGAAGGCCACTCTCAGTTATTTCGGCCTGCACCCAGACAGAGGAGAGAGGTCCCACAGCAAGGAATCATGCGTCATATCAACAACCACCGGAGAAGGCCACTCTCAGTTATTTCGACCTGCACCCAGACCGAGGAGAGAGGTCCCACAGCAAGGAATCATGCGTCATATCAACCACCACCGGAGAAGGCCACTCTCAGTTATTTCGGCCAGCACCCAGACCGAGGAGAGAGGTCCCACAGCAAGGAATCATGCGTCATATCACCCACCACTGGAGAAGGCCACTTTCAGTTATTTCGGCCCAGCACCCAGACCGAGGATACAGGTCCCACAGCAAGGAATCATGCGTCATATCACCCACCACCGGAGAAGGCCACTCTCAGTTATTTTGGCCAGCACCCAGACCGAGAGAGAGGTCCCACAGCAAGGAATCATGCGTCATATCACCCACCACTGGAGAAGGCCACTTTCAGTTATTTCGAACGGCACCCAGACCGAGGATACAGGTCCCACAGCAAGAAATCATGCGTCATATCACCCACCACTGGAGAAGGCCACTTTCAGTTATTTCGGCACAGCACCCAGACTGAGGATACAGGTTCCACAGCAAGAAATCATGCGTCATATCACCCACCACTAGAGAAGGCCACTTTCAGTGATTTCGGCCCCAGCACCCAGATAGAGGAGAGAGGTCCCACAGCAAGGAATCATGCGTCATATCACCCACCACTGGAGAAGGCCACTTTCAGTTATTTCGGCACAGCACCCAGACCGAGGATACAGGTCCCACAGCAAGGAATCATTCGTCATATCACCCACCACTGGAAAAGGCCACTTTCAATTATTTCGGCACAGCACCCAGACCGAGGATACAGGTCCCACAGCAAGGAATCATGCGTCATATCACCCAACACTGGAGAAGGCCACTTTCAGTTATTTCGGCACGGCACCCAGACAGAGGATACAGGTCCCACAGCAAGGAATCATGCGTCATATCACCCACCACTGGAGAAGGCCACTTTCAGTTATTTCGGCACAGCACCCAGACCGAGGATACAGGTTCCACAGCAAGAAATCATGCGTCATATCACCCACCACTAGAGAAGGCCACTTTCAGTGATTTCGGCCCCAGCACCCAGATAGAGGAGAGAGGTCCCACAGCAAGGAATCATGCGTCATATCACCCACCACTGGGGAAGGCCACTTTCAGTATTTCGGCACAGCACCCAGACCGAGGATACAGGTCCCACAGCAAGGAATCATTCGTCATATCACCCAACACTGGAAAAGGCCACTTTCAATTATTTCAGCACAGCACCCAGACCGAGGATACAGGTCCCACAGCAAGGAATCATGCGTCATATCACCTACCACTGGAGAAGGCCACTTTCAGTTATTTCGGCACAGCACCCAGACCGAGGATACAGGTTCCACAGCAAGGAATCATGCGTCATATCACCCACCACTGGAGAAGGCCACTTTCAGTGATTTCGGCCCCAGCACCCAGATAGAGGAGAGAGGTCCCACAGCAAGGAATCATGCGTCATATCACCCACCACTGGAGAAGGCCACTTTCAGTTATTTCGGCACAGCACCCAGACCGAGGATACAGGTCCCACAGCAAGGAATCATTCGTCATATCACCCACCACTGGAAAAGGCCACTTTCAATTATTTCGGCACAGCACCCAGACCGAGGATACAGGTCCCACAGCAAGGAATCATGCGTCATATCACCCAACACTGGAGAAGGCCACTTTCAGTTATTTCGGCACGGCACCCAGACAGAGGATACAGGTCCCACAGCAAGGAATCATGCGTCATATCACCCACCACTGGAGAAGGCCACTTTCAGTATTTCGGCACAGCACCCAGACCGAGGATACAGGTCCCACAGCAAGGAATCATTCGTCATATCACCCACCACTGGAAAAGGCCACTTTCAATTATTTCAGCACAGCACCCAGACCGAGGATACAGGTTCCACAGCAAGGAATCATGCGTCATATCACCCACCACTGGAGAAGCCCACTTTCAGTGATTTCGGCCCCAGCACCCAGATAGAGGAGAGAGGTCCCACAGCAAGGAATCATGCGTCATATCACCCACCACTGGAGAAGGCCATTTTCAGTTATTTAGGACCCAGCACCCAGTCAGAGGATACAGGTCCCACAGCAAGGAATCATGCATCATATCACCCACCACTGGAGAAGGCCACTTTCAGTTATTTCCGCCCCAGCACCCAGATAGAGGAGAGAGGTCCCACAGCAAGGAATCATGCGTCATATCACCCACCACTGGAGAAGGCCATTTTCAGTTATTTAGGCCCCAGCACCCAGTCAGAGGAGAGAGGTCCCACAGCAAGGAATCATGTGTCATATCAACCACCACCGGAGAAGGCCACTCTCAGTTATTTCGGCCCAGCACCCAGACAGAGGAGAGAGGTCCCACAGCAAGGAATCATGCGTCATATCAACCACCACTGGAGAAGGCCACTTTCAGTTATTTAGGCCCAGCACCCAGACAGAGGAGAGAGGTCCCACAGCAAGGAATCATGCGTCATATCACCTACCACTGGAGAAGGCCATTTTCAGTTATTTAGGCCCCAGCACCCAGTCAGAGGAGAGAGGTCCCACAGCAAGGAATCATGCGTCATATCAACCACCACCGGAGAAGGCCACTCTCAGTTATTTCAGCCCAGCACCCAGACAGAGGAGAGAGGTCCCACAGCATGGAATCATGCGTCATATCAACCACCACCGGAGAAGGCCACTCTCAGTTATTTCAGCCCAGCACCCAGACAGAGGACACAGGTCCCACAGCAAGGAATCATGCGTCATATCACCCACCAATGGAGAAGGCCACTTTCAGTTATTTTGGCACAGCACCCAGACCTAGGATACAGGTTCCACAGCAAGGAATCATGCGTCATATCACCCACCACTGGAGAAGGCCACGTTCAGTTATTTCGGCCCCAGCACCCAGATAGAGGAGAGAGGTCCCACAGCAAGGAATCATGCGTCATATCACCCACCACTGGAGAAGGCCATTTTCAGTTATTTTGGCCCCAGCACCCAGTCAGAGGAGAGAGGTCCCACAGCAAGGAATCATGTGTCATATCAACCACCACCGGAGAAGGCCACTCTCAGTTATTTCAGCCCAGCACCCAGACAGAGGAGAGAGGTCCCACAGCAAGGAATCATGCGTCATATCAACCACCACTGGAGAAGGCCACTTTCAGTTATTTAGGCCCAGCACCCAGACAGAGGAGAGAGGTCCCACAGCAAGGAATCATGCGTCATATCACCTACCACTGGAGAAGGCCATTTTCAGTTATTTAGGCCCCAGCACCCAGTCAGAGGAGAGAGGTCCCACAGCAAGGAATCATGCGTCATATCAACCACCACCGGAGAAGGCCACTCTCAGTTATTTCGACCCCACCACCCAGACACCACCACCCAGACAGAGGAGAGGTTCATTCAACTTTGGGTTGCACCGCAAGATCATGGTAAAGTTAAAAAAATGAGGATTCAATAAAGAAGTGCCCCGGAGTACAAGAATACATGGTTGAGGGGAGGCAGTTATAAATGTCTATTCTGCACAAGGGAGGCACAGGTCCTGTGGGATCCATGCCTGGTTAATTTTTATGAACGTCAGCTTGTCCACGTTGGCTGTGGACAGGCGGCTGCGTTTGTCAGTAATGACGCCCCCTGCCGTGCTTAATACACGTTCAGACAAAACTTTTCCACATTTCTGCCACGCTAACCCTGCCCTCAGAGGAGCTGGCCGTGACACAGCTGCGTTGGCGACCTCTTGCTCCTCCTCTGCCTTCGCCTTGGGCTTCCACCTGTTTCCCTGTGACATTTGGGAATGCTCCCAGGAGCGCCTCTACCAGCGTGCGCTTGTACTAGCACATCTTCCTATCACGCTCCAGTGCAGGAAGTAAGGTGGGCACATTGTCTTTGTACCGGGGATCCAGCAGGGTGGCAACCCAGTAGTCCGCACACGTTAAAAGTAGGCAACTCTGCTGTCGTTGAGCAGGCACTGCAGCATGTAGTTGCTCATGTGTGCCAGGCTCCCCAGAGGTAAGGACAAGCTGTCCTCTGTGGGAGGTGTATCGTCATCGTCCTCCGTATCCCCCCAGCCACGCACCGGTGATGGGCCTTAGCTGTGTTGGGTGCCACCCCGCTGTGAACCTGTTTCATCCTCATCCTCCTCCACCTCCTCCTCATCCTCCTCGTCCTCCAGTAGTGGGCCCTGGCTGGCCACATTTGTACCTGGCCTTTGCTGTTGCAAAAAACTCCCTCTGAGCCACTTCTAACAGACTGGCCTGAAAGTACTAAAAATGACCCCTCATCCTCCTCCTCCTCCTCCTGGGCCACCTCCTCTTCCATCATCTCCCTAAGCGTTTTCTCAAGGAGACATAGAAGTGATATTGTAACGCTGATAATGGTGTCATCGCCACTGGCCATGTTGGTGGAGTACTCGAAACAGCGCAACAGGGCACACAGGTCTCGCATGGAGGCCCAATCATTGGTGGTGAAGTGGTGCTGTTCCACAGTGCGACTGACGCGTACATGCTGCAGCTGAAAATCCACTATGGCCTGCTGCTGCTCGCACAGTCTCTCCAGCATGTGCAAGGTGGAGTTCCACCTGGTGGGCACGTTGCATATGAGGCGGTGAGCGGGAAGGCCGAGTTCCGCTGTAGCGCAGACAGGCGAGCAGCGGCAGGATGTGAACGCCGGACGCGCACAGACTGCCCTCACTTTATGCAGCAGCTCTGACATGTTGGGGTAGTTGTGAATGAACTTCTGCACCACCAAATTCAGCACATGCGGCAGGCAAGGGATGTGCGTCAAACCGGCTAGTCCCAGAGCTGCGGCGAGATTTCGCCCATTATCGCACACCACCAGGCGGGGCTTGAGGCCCACCGGCAGAAACCACTCGTCGGTCTGTTGTTCAATACCCCGCCACAACTCCTGCGCGGTGTGGGGCCTGTCCCCCAAACATATGAGTTTCAGAATGGCCTGCTGAAGTTTACCCGGGCTGTGCTGAAGTTGGTGGTGAAGGTGTGTGGCTGACTGGATGAGCTGGTGGAAGCAGAGGAGGAGGAAGCCGAGTAGGAGGAGGCTACAGGAGGCAAAGAATGATGCCCTGCGATCCTTGGCGGCGGAAGGACGTGCGCCAAGGGACTCCACTACATTTACCCAGTGTACAGTTAGGGAGATATAGCGTCCCTGGCCGTGCTTACTGGTCCACGTATCTGTGGTTAGGTGGACCTTGCCACAGATGGCGTTGCGCAGTGCACACTTGATTTTATCGGATACTTGGTTGTGCAGGGAAGGCACGGCTGTCTTGGAGAAGTAGTGGCGGCTAGGAACAACATACTGTGGGACAGCCACAAGGAATCATGCGTCATATCACCCACCACCGGAGAAGGCCACTCTCAGTTATTTTGGCCAGCACCCAGACCGAGGAGAGGTCCCACAGCAAGGAATCATGCGTCATATCACCCACCACTGGAGAAGGCCACTTTCAGTTATTTCGGAACGGCACCCAGACCGAGGATACAGGTCCCACAGCAAGAAATCATGCGTCATATCACCCACCACTGGAGAAGGCCACTTTCAGTTATTTCGGCACAGCACCCAGACTGAGGATACAGGTTCCACAGCAAGAAATCATGCGTCATATCACCCACCACTAGAGAAGGCCACTTTCAGTGATTTCGGCCCCAGCACCCAGATAGAGGAGAGAGGTCCCACAGCAAGGAATCATGCGTCATATCACCCACCACTGGAGAAGGCCACTTTCAGTTATTTCGGCACAGCACCCAGACCGAGGATACAGGTCCCACAGCAAGGAATCATTCGTCATATCACCCACCACTGGAAAAGGCCACTTTCAATTATTTCGGCACAGCACCCAGACCGAGGATACAGGTCCCACAGCAAGGAATCATGCGTCATATCACCCAACACTGGAGAAGGCCACTTTCAGTTATTTCGCACGGCACCCAGACAGAGGATACAGGTCCCACAGCAAGGAATCATGCGTCATATCACCCACCACTGAGAAGGCCACTTTCAGTTATTTCGGCACAGCACCCAGACCGAGGATACAGGTTCCACAGCAAGAAATCATGCGTCATATCACCCACCACTAGAGAAGGCCACTTTCAGTGATTTCGGCCCCAGCACCCAGATAGAGGAGAGAGGTCCCACAGCAAGGAATCATGCGTCATATCACCCACCACTGGGGAAGGCCACTTTCAGTATTTCGGCACAGCACCCAGACCGAGGATACAGGTCCCACAGCAAGGAATCATTCGTCATATCACCCAACACTGGAAAAGGCCACTTTCAATTATTTCAGCACAGCACCCAGACCGAGGATACAGGTCCCACAGCAAGGAATCATGCGTCATATCACCTACCACTGGAGAAGGCCACTTTCAGTTATTTCGGCACAGCACCCAGACCGAGGATACAGGTTCCACAGCAAGGAATCATGCGTCATATCACCCACCACTGGAGAAGGCCACTTTCAGTGATTTCGGCCCCAGCACCCAGATAGAGGAGAGAGGTCCCACAGCAAGGAATCATGCGTCATATCACCCACCACTGGAGAAGGCCACTTTCAGTTATTTCGGCACAGCACCCAGACCGAGGATACAGGTCCCACAGCAAGGAATCATTCGTCATATCACCCACCACTGGAAAAGGCCACTTTCAATTATTTCGGCACAGCACCCAGACCGAGGATACAGGTCCCACAGCAAGGAATCATGCGTCATATCACCCAACACTGGAGAAGGCCACTTTCAGTTATTTCGGCACGGCACCCAGACAGAGGATACAGGTCCCACAGCAAGGAATCATGCGTCATATCACCCACCACTGGAGAAGGCCACTTTCAGTATTTCGGCACAGCACCCAGACCGAGGATACAGGTCCCACAGCAAGGAATCATTCGTCATATCACCCACCACTGGAAAAGGCCACTTTCAATTATTTCAGCACAGCACCCAGACCGAGGATACAGGTTCCACAGCAAGGAATCATGCGTCATATCACCCACCACTGGAGAAGCCCACTTTCAGTGATTTCGGCCCCAGCACCCAGATAGAGGAGAGAGGTCCCACAGCAAGGAATCATGCGTCATATCACCCACCACTGGAGAAGGCCATTTTCAGTTATTTAGGACCCAGCACCCAGTCAGAGGATACAGGTCCCACAGCAAGGAATCATGCATCATATCACCCACCACTGGAGAAGGCCACTTTCAGTTATTTCCGCCCAGCACCCAGATAGAGGAGAGAGGTCCCACAGCAAGGAATCATGCGTCATATCACCCACCACTGGAGAAGGCCATTTTCAGTTATTTAGGCCCCAGCACCCAGTCAGAGGAGAGAGGTCCCACAGCAAGGGAATCATGTGTCATATCAACCACCACCGGAGAAGGCCACTCTCAGTTATTTCGGCCCAGCACCCAGACAGAGGAGAGAGGTCCCACAGCAAGGAATCATGCGTCATATCAACCACCACTGGAGAAGGCCACTTTCAGTTATTTAGGCCCAGCACCCAGACAGAGGAGAGAGGTCCCACAGCAAGGAATCATGCGTCATATCACCTACCACTGGAGAAGGCCATTTTCAGTTATTTAGGCCCCAGCACCCAGTCAGAGGAGAGAGGTCCCACAGCAAGGAATCATGCGTCATATCAACCACCACCGGAGAAGGCCACTCTCAGTTATTTCAGCCCAGCACCCAGACAGAGGAGAGAGGTCCCACAGCATGGAATCATGCGTCATATCAACCACCACCGGAGAAGGCCACTCTCAGTTATTTCAGCCCAGCACCCAGACAGAGGACACAGGTCCCACAGCAAGGAATCATGCGTCATATCACCCACCAATGGAGAAGGCCACTTTCAGTTATTTTGGCACAGCACCCAGACCTAGGATACAGGTTCCACAGCAAGGAATCATGCGTCATATCACCCACCACTGGAGAAGGCCACGTTCAGTTATTTCGGCCCCAGCACCCAGATAGAGGAGAGAGGTCCCACAGCAAGGAATCATGCGTCATATCACCCACCACTGGAGAAGGCCATTTTCAGTTATTTTGGCCCCAGCACCCAGTCAGAGGAGAGAGGTCCCACAGCAAGGAATCATGTGTCATATCAACCACCACCGGAGAAGGCCACTCTCAGTTATTTCAGCCCAGCACCCAGACAGAGGAGAGAGGTCCCACAGCAAGGAATCATGCGTCATATCAACCACCACTGGAGAAGGCCACTTTCAGTTATTTAGGCCCAGCACCCAGACAGAGGAGAGAGGTCCCACAGCAAGGAATCATGCGTCATATCACCTACCACTGGAGAAGGCCATTTTCAGTTATTTAGGCCCCAGCACCCAGTCAGAGGAGAGAGGTCCCACAGCAAGGAATCATGCGTCATATCAACCACCACCGGAGAAGGCCACTCTCAGTTATTTCGACCCCACCACCCAGACACCACCACCCAGACAGAGGAGAGGTTCATTCAACTTTGGGTTGCACCGCAAGATCATGGTAAAGTTAAAAAAATGAGGATTCAATAAAGAAGTGCCCCGGAGTACAAGAATACATGGTTGAGGGGAGGCAGTTATAAATGTCTATTCTGCACAAGGGAGGCACAGGTCCTGTGGGATCCATGCCTGGTTAATTTTTATGAACGTCAGCTTGTCCACGTTGGCTGTGGACAGGCGGCTGCGTTTGTCAGTAATGACGCCCCCTGCCGTGCTTAATACACGTTCAGACAAAACTTTTCCACATTTCTGCCACGCTAACCCTGCCCTCAGAGGAGCTGGCCGTGACACAGCTGCGTTGGCGACCTCTTGCTCCTCCTCTGCCTTCGCCTTGGGCTTCCACCTGTTTCCCTGTGACATTTGGGAATGCTCCCAGGAGCGCCTCTACCAGCGTGCGCTTGTACTAGCACATCTTCCTATCACGCTCCAGTGCAGGAAGTAAGGTGGGCACATTGTCTTTGTACCGGGATCCAGCAGGGTGGCAACCCAGTAGTCCGCACACGTTAAAAGTAGGCAACTCTGCTGTCGTTGAGCAGGCACTGCAGCATGTAGTTGCTCATGTGTGCCAGGCTCCCCAGAGGTAAGGACAAGCTGTCCTCTGTGGGAGGTGTATCGTCATCGTCCTCCGTATCCCCCCAGCCACGCACCGGTGATGGGCCTTAGCTGTGTTGGGTGCCACCCCGCTGTGAACCTGTTTCATCCTCATCCTCCTCCACCTCCTCCTCATCCTCCTCGTCCTCCAGTAGTGGGCCCTGGCTGGCCACATTTGTACCTGGCCTTTGCTGTTGCAAAAACTCCCTCTGAGCCACTTCTAACAGACTGGCCTGAAAGTACTAAAAATGACCCCTCATCCTCCTCCTCCTCCTCCTGGGCCACCTCCTCTTCCATCATCTCCCTAAGCGTTTTCTCAAGGAGACATAGAAGTGATATTGTAACGCTGATAATGGTGTCATCGCCACTGGCCATGTTGGTGGAGTACTCGAAACAGCGCAACAGGGCACACAGGTCTCGCATGGAGGCCCAATCATTGGTGGTGAAGTGGTGCTGTTCCACAGTGCGACTGACGCGTACATGCTGCAGCTGAAAATCCACTATGGCCTGCTGCTGCTCGCACAGTCTCTCCAGCATGTGCAAGGTGGAGTTCCACCTGGTGGGCACGTTGCATATGAGGCGGTGAGCGGGAAGGCCGAGTTCCGCTGTAGCGCAGACAGGCGAGCAGCGGCAGGATGTGAACGCCGGAAGCGCGCACAGACTGCCCTCACTTTATGCAGCAGCTCTGACATGTTGGGGTAGTTGTGAATGAACTTCTGCACCACCAAATTCAGCACATGCGGCAGGCAAGGGATGTGCGTCAAACCGGCTAGTCCCAGAGCTGCGACGAGATTTCGCCCATTATCGCACACCACCAGGCGGGGCTTGAGGCCCACCGGCAGAAACCACTCGTCGGTCTGTTGTTCAATACCCCGCCACAACTCCTGCGCGGTGTGGGGCCTGTCCCCCAAACATATGAGTTTCAGAATGGCCTGCTGAAGTTTACCCCGGGCTGTGCTGAAGTTGGTGGTGAAGGTGTGTGGCTGACTGGATGAGCTGGTGGAAGCAGAGGAGGAGGAAGCCGAGTAGGAGGCTACAGGAGGCAAAGAATGATGCCCTGCGATCCTTGGCGGCGGAAGGACGTGCGCCAAGGGACTCCACTACATTTACCCAGTGTACAGTTAGGGAGATATAGCGTCCCTGGCCGTGCTTACTGGTCCACGTATCTGTGGTTAGGTGGACCTTGCCACAGATGGCGTTGCGCAGTGCACACTTGATTTTATCGGATACTTGGTTGTGCAGGGAAGGCACGGCTGTCTTGGAGAAGTAGTGGCGGCTAGGAACAACATACTGTGGGACAGCCATGGACATCATGTTTGAAGCTGTCTGTGTCCACCAGCCTGAATGACAGCATTTCAAAGGCCAGGAGTTTAGAAATGCTGGCATTCAGGCCCAGGGCTCGAGGGTGGCTAGGTGGGACATGGTGGAGATGCTTGGTGACGCAGGTGGTGTTGTCGGTGGCACATCCTCTGTTTGGTGGGCGGCAGGTGCCAACATTCCTCCCGAGGCGGAGGAAGAGGCCGAGGCAGCAGCAGAAGAGGGAGCAGGGGGAGCCAGAGTGAGTTCCTTGATTTTAAGGTGTTTACTCCACTGGAGTTCATGCTTTGCATGTAGATGCCTGGTCATGCAGGTTGTGCTAAGGTTCAGAACGTTAATGCCTCGCTTCAGGATCTGATGGCACAGCGTGCAAACCACTCGGGTCTTGTCGTCAGCACATTGTTTAAAGAAGTGCTATGCCAGGGAACTCCTTAAAGCTGCCTTTGGGGTGCTCGGTCCCTGGTGGCGGTGGCCAGTAGCAGGCGAACTCTCTTGGCGGCGGATGGTCTGCTTTTGCCCCCTGCTCCCTCTTTTGCTACGCTGTTGGCTCGGTCTCACCACTGCCTCTTCCTCTGAACTATGAAAGTCAGTGGCACTACCTTCATTCCATGTGGGGTCTAGGACCTCATCGTCCCCTGCATCGTCTTCCACACAGTCTTCCTCCCTGACCTCCTGTTCGGTCTGCACACTGCAGAAAGACGCAGCAGTTGGCACCTGTGTTTCGTCATCATCAGAGATGTGCGGACTCCGATGAGGTGGTATTCCCATGTCCTCATCATCAGGAAACATCAGTGGTTGTGCATCAGTGCATTCTATGTCTTCCACCACTGGGGAAGGGCTAGGTGGATTTCCTTGGGAAACCCTGCCAGCAGAGTTTTCAAACAGCATAAGAGACTGCTGCATAACTTGAGGCTCTGACAGTTTCCCTGATATGCATGGGGGTGATGTGACAGACTGATGGGCTTGGTTTTCAGGTGCCACCTGTGCGCTTTCTGCAGAAGACTGGGTGGGAGATAATATTGTGAACATGCTGGATCCACTGTCGGCCACCCAATTGACTAGCGCCTGTACCTGCTCAGGCCTTACCATCCTTAGAACGGCATTGGGCCCCACCAAATATCGCTATAAATTCTGGCGGGTACTGGAACCTGAGGTAGTTGGTTCACTAGGACGTGTGGCTGTGGCAGAATGGCCACGTCCTCTCCCAGCACCAGAGGGTACACTTATACCACCACGACCGCGTCAGCGTCCCTTACTAGATGTTTTCCTCATTGTTACCGTTCACCAAGCACCACAATAAGGAAAAAAATATTTGGCCCAATGTATTGATTTCAAATTTAGGCCTTTTTTTACAGGCACCTAACACTATCTGCCTATTTGTTTATGTAGCGTAATACACTAATCCAGGCACAGCAGTAACCACTGATTTAGGGGAATATCTCTTTTAGGGCTAGTATTTAGGCCCTGGATGAAAGGTATCCTTTTATGGACAGATTTACACTTGGCCTGCAACAGCTGGGACAAAAGATTCAGGGTATTGCTATTTTGGCAATTGAATTTCACCCCAGAGCAAAATATATGTTTTGACGGACACTATGAAATCTGGCCTGCAACTGCTGGGACACCAGAATCAGGGTATTGCTATTTTGCCAGATTAATTTCACCCCAGAACAAAATATGTGTTTTGGCAGACACTATGAAATCTGGCCTGTAACTGCTGGGACACCAGAATCAGAGTATTGCTATTTTGGCAATTGAATGTCACCCCAGAACAAATTATATGTTTTGGCGGACACTATGAAATCTGGCCTGCAACTGCTAGGACACCAGAATCAGGGTATTGCTATTTTGCCAGATTAATTTCACCCCAGAACAAAATATATGTTTTAGCGGACACTATGAAATCTGGCCTGCAACTGCTGGGACACCAGATTCAGGGTATTGCTATTTTGCAAAATTAATTTCACCCCTGAACAAAATATGTGTTTTGGCAGACACTATGAATCCTGGCCTGCAACAGCTGGGACACAAGATTCAGGGTATTGCTATTTTGGCAATTGAATTTCACCCCAGAACAAAATATATGTTTTGACGGACACTATGAAATCTGGCCTGCAACTGCTGGGACACCAGATTCAGGGTATTGCTATTTTGCCAGATTAATTTCACCCCAGAACAAAATATATGTTTTGGCAGACACTATGAAATCTGGCCTGCAACTGCTGGGACACCAGAATCAGGGTATTGCTATTTTGCCAGATTAATTTCACCCCAGAGCAAAATATATGTTTTAGCGGACACTATGAAATCTGGCCTGCAACTGCTGGGACACCAGATTCAGGGTATTGCTATTTTGCCAGATTAATTTCACCCCAGAACAAAATATATGTTTCAGCAGACACTATAAAATTTGGCCTGCAACTGCTGGGACACCAGAATCAGGGTATTGCTATTTTGTCAGATTAATTTCACCCCAGAACAAAATATGTGCTTTGGCAGACACTATGAAATCTGGCCTGCAACTGCTGGGACACCAGAATCAGGGTATTGCTATTTTGCCAGATTAATTTCACCCCAGAACAAAATATATGTTTTAGCGGACACTATGAAATCTGGCTTGCAACTGCTGGGACACCAGATTCAGGGTATTGCTATTTTGCAAAATTAATTTCACCCCAGAACAAAATATGTGTTTTGGCAGACACTATGAAATCTGGCCTGCAACTGCTGGGACACCAGATTCAAGGTATTGCTATTTTGCCAGATTAATTTCACCCCAGAACAAAATATATGTTTTAGCGGACACTATGAAATCTGGCCTGCAACTGCTGGGACACCAGATTCAGGGTATTGCTATTTTGCCAGATTAATTTCACCCCAGAACAAAATATATGTTTTAGCGGACACTATGAAATCTGGCCTGCAACTGCTGGGACAGCAGATTCAGGGTATTGCTATTTTGCCAGATTAATTTCACCCCAGAACAAAATATATGTTTTGGCGGACACTATTCTATTTTGCCAGCCACAGCTGAAACCACTGATTTATGGTATTGCTATTTTAGGAATTGAATTTCACCCCAGAACAAAATATATGTTTTAGCGGACACTATGAAATCTGGCCTACAACTGCTGGGACACCAGAATCAGGGTATTGCTATTTTGCCAGATTAATTTCACCCCAGAACAAAATATGTGTTTTGGCAGACACTATGAAATCTGGCCTGCAACTGCTGGGAAACCAGATTCAGGGTATTGCTATTTTGCTAAATTAATTTCACCCCAGAACAAAATATGTGTTTTGGCAGACACTATGAAATCTGGCCTGCAACTGCTGGGACACCAGATTCAGGGTATTGCTATTTTGCCAGATTAATTTCACCCCATAACAAAATATATGTTTCAGCAGACACTATGAAATCTGGCCTGCAACTGCTGGGACACCAGATTCAGGGTATTGCTATTTTGCCAGATTAATTTAACCCCAGAACAAAATATATGTTTCAGCAGATACTATGAAATCTGGCCTGCAACTGCTGGGACACCAGAATCAGGGTATTGTTATTTTGCCAGATTAATTTCACCCCAGAACAAAATATATGTTTTAGTGGACACTATGAAATCTGGCCTGCAACTGCTGGGACAGCAGATTCAGGGTATTGCTATTTTGCAAAATTAATTTCACCCCAGAACAAAATATGTGTTTTGGCAGACAATATGAAATCTGGCCTGCAACTGCTGGGACACCAGAATCAGGGTATTGCTATTTTGCCAGATTAATTTCACCCCAGAACAAAATATGTGTTTTGGCAGAAACTATGAAATCTGGCCTGCAACTGCTGGGACACCAGAATCAGGGTATTGCTATTTTGCCAGATTAATTTCACCCCAGAACAAAATATGTATTTTGGCAGACACAATGAAATCTGGCCTGCAACTGCTGGGACACCAGATTCAGGGTATTGCTATTTTGTCAGATTAATTTCACCCCAGAACAAAATATATGTTTTAGCGGACACTATGAAATCTGGCCTGCAACTGCTGGGACACCAGAATCAGGGTATTGCTATTTTGCCAGATTAATTTCACCCCAGAACAAAATATATGTTTTGGCGGACAGTATTCTATTTTGCCAGCCACAGCTGAAGCCACTGATTTATGGTATTGCTATTTTAGGAATTGAATTTCACCCCAGAACAAAATATATGTTTTAGCGAACACTATGAAATTTGGCCTACAACTGCTGGGACACCAGAATCAGGGTATTGCTATTTTGCCAGATTAATTTCACCCCAGAACAAAATATGTGTTTTGGAAGACACTATGAAATCTGGCCTGCAACTGCTGGGACACCAGAATCAGGGTATTGCTATTTTGCCAGATTAATTTCACCCCAGAACAAAATATGTGTTTTGGAAGACACTATGAAATCTGGCCTGCAACTGCTGGGACACCAGATTCATGGTATTGCTATTTTGCAAAATTAATTTCACCCCAGAACAAATTATATGTTTTGGCGGACACTATGAAATCTGGCCTGCAACTGCTGGGACACCAGAATCAGGGTATTGCTACTGTATTTTGCCAGATTAATTTCACCCCAGAACAAAATATATGTTTCAGCAGACACTATGAAATCTGGCCTGCAACTGCTGGTACACCAGAATCAGGGTATTGCTATTTTGCCAGATTAATTTCACCCCAGAACAAAATATGTGTTTTGGCAGACACTATGAAATCTGGCCTGCAACTGCTGGGACACCAGAATCAGGGTATTGCTATTTTGCCAGATTAATTTCACCCCAGAACAAAATATATGTTTTGGCAGACACTATTCTATTTTGCCAGCCACAGCTGAAACTACTGATTTATGTTATTGCTATTTTGGCAATTGAATTTCACCCCAGAAAATCATCTATCCTTTGCCAGACAGCAGACAGTATTATACTTGTCTAGCCAAAGCTGGAACACCAGATTTAGGGGATTGGTATTTGGGCAATTGTATTTAACCCCTAATAAAATATAGAAATTGCTATCCTGAGTTTCTTGGGGTGACAATTAGCACAGCCACGCCCCTAATGTAGGATATAGCAAAAAATAACTAGTATTGATGGATTGATGGACTTGGTGGCAGCTTCTTCTGGTGCACCACAAGTCACAAAATGGCCGCCGATCAACCCAGAAAATAAGTGACAGAAAAACGCTCTGTGCAGCCTAAAATCCAGCGAGCTAGTAACTAGCAGAAGTTCAATGATTCTCAGCTGTAGATTGATCCGTTTATTAGGTGCTGTCGCTGACTTTAACCTGCCTAATCTCGCCCTGACAGAAGCTGCGTCCTCTCCCTACACTAATCAGAGCAGTGTGACGTGCGGCGCTACGTGACTCCAGCTTAAATAAAGGCTGGGTCACATGCTGCACATGGCCAATCACAGCCATGCCATTAGTAGGCATGGCTGTGATGGGGTCTTAGGGCAAGAAGTAAAACGCTAGCTGATTGGCTGCTGTGCAGCACTTCAGAAAGCGGGAAGAAATCGACGAACAACTGACCCGAACCCAAACTTTTTTGAAAATGTCCGGGTTCGGGTACGGGTCCCGGACACCCTAAAATTCGGTACGAACCCGAACGATGCTCGAACTGTTCGCTCAACACTAGTCTCTAATTAGTGTTTTACCCTGGATTGTGATGGGGCCGTGAACCCTAAGGGATCATAAAGACTGTTTATGGCAGACAGGACATCTCTACGGGTAAAGGGCTTCTCTTTCTCGCTGACTTGGAAGGTAAACTTGTCAGATTTTAGATCCCAGAGGAGACCGAGGCTATGTTGTATATGAAGGGAGTCAGTCCCTAAGTCAAAGCTCTGCAGGTCATTTGAGTGGTCTTGAGAGTGAAATGCTTCTATCAGCTGCTTACTATTGGAGGCTATTTTGTGGAGTCTCAGGTTAGAGCATGCAAGCATTTCTTGAGCTCTCTTAAGATATATTATTGCATCCTCATCAGTGGATAGTGATTTTAAACAGTCATCTAAATAAAAGTCTCTTTCTACGCATTGTCTGACGTCTGACCCATATCCTATTTCACCTTCCTGAGCTGAGTGTCTGAGACCATAAATTGCAACTGCAGGGGAGGGACTGTTACCAAAGATATGTACCCGCATGCGGTACTCCGCAATATTTTTGTGGGGTCATTGTCGATAAACCAAAGAAATCTTATAAAAGTTTCTGTGTTCCTCTTTAACGAGAAAACAATGAAACATCTGCTGGATGTCCACCATGAAGGCAACAGAGTCTTTACGAAAACGAAGCAGTACTCCTAGGAGTCTGTTGTTATGATCTGGTCCTGAGAGCAGGACGTCGTTTAAGGAGACGCCTTCATATTTGGTGCTAGAGACAAACATTACTCTAATTTGGCCTGGTTTCTTTGGGTGTTAAATCCCAAATATGGGTAAATGCCAACATTCCTCTGTGTTTTTAAGGGCGGGGGCTACCTCAGCATGACCGTTCTCAAATATTATCCTCATGAAAGTAAAGAAGCGGTCTCTCATTTCTGGCTTCTTGTGGAAGTTATGTCTTAGAGAGACAAAAGGTCTGTAGACTTGCTCTCTGTTGTTAGGCAAACGTTGCCTTTGAGGTCTGAAGGGAAGGGATGCAACCTAACTATTTGTCTCATCCTTAGTGATTTCCCTTTGCATGGTCTCTAAAAACAATCTGTCTTCATGGGACATTGCTACCTGATTGTCCTCCTTGGTCCTTTGAAACACTGAGCAACCTAGATGGTCTTTGTCACTGTGACAAGCTATGTTGTGGTTAAAAGAGCCTATAAAAGAACAAGGTAGGTGAGTACTATGTGGCAATTCCTTTATGAGGAAGTTGTTTTGGCATGGTTGGAAGATGTACCCTTTCTAATGTGCTTGTAAGCATGCTATTAATGGAAGTTTGGACCATCCTAGGTCATGTATTTGGGCATAAGGAGCATGGTGTGGTCCATTAATATGTTCTCTGGTTTTATGGACTTGTAAGATATCTCTTCCAAGGAGTAAGATTATCTGAGCGTTAGGATCGAGTTCTGGCAAGAGATGGCCTATTCGCTCCAAATGGAGGTGATGCATATCTACATCTGGTATAGGGATCTCATGTCTATTATCAGGGATCTGGTTGCATTCAGTGATAGTTGATAAGGAAAGACATATCTTACCATTTATGGACTCAATCAGGTAGCCACTAGCTCTCCTCGCCGCTGTTTCTACAGTGCACAAGTCTTTAGAGAACAAGAAGTGCTGGGCCCTTTATTGTTGAAAATGTCAAAGAAAGCAGATTTGGCTAGGGACACATTACTTTGGTCATCTAGGATGGTGTAAACATTGATGGCTTTATCTCTGCAGCCCTTTTGGGTATACTTTTGCTAGGCAGATTTTTTAGCAGGACCTGCCACCTATGAGTCCCTTGCAGACCTCAGTGCATTGTGAAGTAACTGCTGGTGGGTTAGCTTCAGAGTTGCTTTCCTCCCCGCCATGCTCTCTGGCACTGTTACTCTGTGATAAGGTCCATGGGAAAGGCCCAGGATGTAGGGCCATGTTGTGATCTGTGTTGTTGCATTCTGTGCATTTTACACTAACCTGACAGTCCTTGGAAATATGTGATGTTGATGAGCAGCCCTTGTAGCGAATGCAGTTCTCCTTGAGGAAGGCTTTGCGATCTCCTATGGACATTTCTCTAAAGGCTCTGCACTTCAGAAGAGGGTGTGGCTTCTTGTGCAGAGGGCACTGCTTATCAGGATCTTTGACTGTTTTGAGGCTAGAGGAGCTGTAATACCTGTAAGAATCTGCAGGAGAAATGTTAGTTTTGTGCACTGCCACTGATCCTTTGTGAGGTCTGTGGTCAGAGGGAGTGAAACAAGGCTGTGATAGATCAAAGCTAGGGTCCTTACGAATGTTAGCCTCTAGCCTTACAAAGTCAACAAACACACTGAAGGGAGGAAATGGAACATTGTAGGTATGTTTGTCCCTTGTCCCATGGGAGACCCATTTCTCCTGCAGGTTGTGGGAAAGCTTTAATACGATAGGCTCGACACCTCTGGCCGTGTCTAGGAAAGCAAGCCCTGGTAAATCTCCCTCGACTTTGGCAACCTGTAATTCCATCAGTAGATCCCTTAGATCCCTAAGTTTCTGAAAACCTTTGTTAGCTATTTTAGGGAATTCGTCAATTCTTTTAAACAACGCATCCTCTATTACCTCTGAAGAGCCATAACATTCATCAAGTCTGTCCCAGATCATTTTTAGACCAGTCTCAGGGTAATTTATATTAATGTCTCTGATTCTCTTGGCATGTTCCACAGAGTCTTTTCCAGGCCGATCAACAAGGAAGTTTATCTCCTCACTACATGACAGACCCAAGTCTCTTGTAATGTTATAAAAGGAGGACCGCCATGCTCTATAGTTTTCAGGGCGATCACTGAACTTCACCAGACCTTTTGGAACTAGCTCTCATCTAGTAAAGAACCTGGCGAAGTCTGTTGTGGCTTGGTTACAACTAGGGTTGGTTGGAGGTGTTGTAGTCATGATGAGAGTGTGGTGTGCGATCATAGCTGTCTGGAGTCTCTGATTTACGCCAGTTCATGTCATACCGTCTTGTGGGATAAGGTGGCTCTGCAAGCTCGACTGGAAGCTGGCTTCCTTGGTGTGCAGGAAAGTTAGCTCTAGCTTTGTCATGTGGCTCTGTGCACTCTTGTTTGCAGGACTGGGTTCTGGGCGTGACTCTTTCTGAGTCGATTTCTGGGCTTAGCACACTGCTGTGACTTTCAGTTTCTCGGGTATTCTATTGCTTCCAAGAACTGTGCTTCAGCTATGGCGGCTGCCGTTTCCTTCTCTACGGCGAGTTTTTCTAGCTTTGCATCTAAAAGGACTTTTTGCATTTCTAGTGAAGCCTGTTGCTTTGCTTTCTCAGCCTCTAACTGTGACTTTTCTTCTTTCATCTTCATTTCTTGTTTAGCAAAGGCTGCTTTGAACTTTGCAGCTTCTGCCTTTGCGTGGGCAATGGCAGCTGCGTTGCTAACGGAAGAAAACTTGGAGGAACCATCCTTCTCTGATCTTGTCTTGTAGCTCGATACTGTGCTTCGCGACAAGGGGCGGAACTTGGCCACGGAGCAAGACACACATGCTTGTGTGAGCTCTGCTGTAGACACGGTGCAGACAAGCTAAATCAGCACGCTTACAGAGGAGAAAATGGGGAAAATCGGACGGGACAACTCCAGAGACACGGACCACGGGGAACAAACCTGGTCCATGGTGAGATGAAGAAATTCTTTAAGAAAAGTGCTCAGAGGCCCTGCGCTGAATCCAAGATGGCGCTGGATAGAAAAGCGACGGCACATGATGACCAAGCAGATTCGGACGGAGGTAGAGAAAGTGAAGCAGAATCCCTGCAAAATGGGGAAAACCTCCCGGTCTCTATATCTTTCATAAGAGAAGCCCTAGGGGTGGCGTTAGCCCCATTAAAACAAGACCTGCAAGATATTAAGAGTGACCAGAAACAACTGAGGGAGAGAGTGGAGGTGCTAGAGGCTAGTCATGAAGGGTCAGTTACTTTAAATACCGCTGTATCCCATAGTTTTAAGGAGGGAAAAGTCCATATAAACCACTTGTATAACCTGGTCGAGGACTAAGATAATCGGGGACGGAGACACAATCTCCATATCAAGGGCATTCCAGAGACTTTATTGTCAGATTCTATCATGCCAGCGCTAAAAGAACTGTTCCAGAAGTTACTAGGCCCCGACGCCGCAGATGACCTTACTATGGATCGTGTTCATAGAGCGCTTCATCCGCCTCCTAAACCACAAGAGCCTCCACGGGACATAATCTGTAAACTGGTCAGCTTTAGCACCAAAGAAAAATTGCTTAAAGCGGCTCGAGAAAAACATCCAATCGCCTCTTTTGGAACCACAGTTTCTCTTTTCCAAGATCTGTCTCCAATGACATTACAAAAGAGAAGGGGGCTCAAACCTCTTCTGGGAATTTTACAACAGAAATCCATCACCTACCGATGGCTCCATCCGTTTGGACTTCTGATCAATAATCCGGGGCGCAAGTTAGTGGTCAGATCCCCCTCTGACCTACTCCAGGTCTATGACACCTTAGAAATTGACCCGCTAGACATCCCAGACTGGAACATTGTGAAAAACGTATCTACCAGCCATACCCGCATTTGAACCCTGGACTCTGAGTGCTGCCTCCAGACCTCAGTGCTTGAGGAGGAAAATGCTGAAGATGACCCCGAGGAGGATTGCCTTGGATCCAGAATGACCTCCTCCAAGATGACCACTTGGAGGATCCTCCTTCCCTGGATCACACGTAGATCTTCACCTGAAGCTCCTGCATGACCCAGGGACAACTTCCAAGCCACAGAGTCGCTCTCGCCAGTTGCAGTCATAGTAGCTATTTAGATAAACTTTATCTTACTTTGCTACATCTCAATAAGTTTTGCCATCATTCTCATATATCTCATCTCTAACTGATTGTATCTCTCAACTATGTGCTTACTTTTCCTCCCCCCCTCCTCCTCTCCATATGTACGACATACCCCCCACCCCTTTTCCTCCCCCACCCTGCCTTTCTCTCTTAATTTTTTTTTTCTATCTCCGAATCCTCCTCCCCCCTTTTCCATCTTGTCTCCCATACCTATTTGATTAAAAAAAAAAAAAACAACTATACATTGCTCTATATTATGAATCTTACTGTGACCAACCAGTCTTACGTACATCTGGCGACCTAACCTGTCCCCTTCACTTGGAAAACAACTACTAACCTGCGCTTACTATTTCCCTTTTCTATATCTACTTTTCATTTGCTCGTTGGCACCGTTCTGCCTCTTTTGTTGTCCATTTTTCTACCCCCACATCTCCACCCTCGTAGGGCAGAAACCTTTATTTCTCTAAGTACATATCTTTAAGAATACTGTATTTAGAAATGGTTACCATTTTATATACTGATGTTTGGAATGATTTCTCAATTTGTCCTCCCACCTTGCCATCCCTTTTCCCCCTCTTATCCCTACAGCATACCGTGTATACCAAGCAAGCCTGGAATTTTAGAGGTGATCCTCAGACAGCTCCCCAAACCTATGTCTAACTGGCGGCTGAACAAAACTTTGCTCGATTCTCCAGTCCATGCTAAAAAGATTACAGAACTGCTTGAGGAATACTACTCAACACTACCCCGGATGTGACATATGGGTCAATTTGGGAAGCACACAAAACGGTAGTTAGGAGCCATTTAATAGGACTAGGATCCGATATTAAAAAGCAAAGAGAACAACATATACTAGATCTTTCTAGACAAATCCAGAAACTTGTAAATATTCATAAGAAATAAATATCCGAAAAGATCCTAGGACCACTCTCGTCGCTAAGATCTACTCTCAAAAAACTATTTTTATCCGCTAAATATAAATATTACTGTGCTTCGCGACATGGTGTTGGTGAAGACACTTAACTGCGTGGAGCCTACTGTACTGTGGAATGCAGATCTCTGTGCTTAAAGAGCGGTCACGGTATGTAATCAAATGTGTCTAAATTGCTTGAAGCAGCTATCCCCTTGTAGCACTGGACTGTATAGAATTCAATGTGGTGTTCGTTTGCAGATATTTGCGTGGACTGTAACAGACTTCTATGTAGTCAGATGTGTCCCTCTTGCTAGAAGTCGTCGTTTACTGTCGTGTTCTCACAACATGTACCCCTGGGGATCTATATGCAGTTTAAAAGGCAGATATCACCCTTCTACTAGTTAATAAGTTGTGACTTGTATCTGTAATCTGTGGCTTTATTAACCGGCAGTAGATAAGGTAAATTATAAGAAAAAGGAACATACAAAGAACTGTATATACAGCATACATGAACACAAAGCTTATAAGAAATCATTAATTAATCCCTTACCGGCGATGCTTGAGTAAAGGGACACACAATGTGCAGCTGCTCCTTCCATGACTTGAGGGAAAATGGCAGAAGGTCCCTGTCTCTTTCCCACCAAGCCCTACGAGCAGGAAGTTGCGTAACCTAATTAATATTTATAGCTTATAACAAGGCAACAATGCACTTACAGCCAAAGGCAGTCCGGCAGTCCGCGCCTCCGCACTGGTTTCCCGATTACTGGCACAAGCATCGGGGTATCCTGTGTGCAGGCGTTGGCCCATACAGCGATACAACTGCAAGCGCTGCATCGGAGGGCTGTTCAGAGAGGACTGCCGGATCCTCGGCGCAGGCGCGGGATTTGGCTACTTGAGGAGGAGGACAAGCAGAAAACACTGGGCGGGCCGTATGTGTAAAAGGGGGCGTGGACAGTTAGGAAGATGAGCGCGCGGCCTGGGCACCGGCCGTTGTGACGCCGCCCCTGGGCACCTTCAGCTGTGATTGACAGCTGCAATAAAACAGATTTTATGAAGATAGGTAAGCGGTACAGCAATGGGGTAAGAGGCTTTTTAATGGGGGGGCAATTTAGCACAAGAAGATGTGAGTGATGAAAAATGGGGTTTGGGGGTGAAAGACTCCATTTGAGGGTCACCGCAATCATTACATGTATGGCCAGCATTTGGAGTTTCTGCTATTCTCCTTATATGGAGCATACAGGTAATGAGATTTTTTTTCCGTTCAGCCTCTGGGCTGAAAGAAAAAATGAACGGCACAGATTTCCTCGATGTGGATGAAAAAATCTCTGCCAAAAAATATGCAAGAAAAAAAAGAGGGGCCTGGCGATTGCCAGGACATAGGGGCTCCGCCCAAACATCCATACCCACTCAGCTCCTATGTCCTGGCAAACGTGATTTCTCCATTTACATCGATCAATCGATCGGTGTGGAGGAAGACATCTTTGCCAGATTTTTTGATACAAAGTGTTTGCCAAAGCATATGAACTCCAACACCTCTCCTCAGCTCACATGCCAGGGCAAACGTACCTGTCCTGCAGAGGAGAAATCTCGTCTTGCAGCGCCGCATACACTGACTTCACGTGTCTTCTGATAGCAGCAATGCTTCTCTCAGAATTCACATCAGTGCTGCGGCGTTTTCGTCGGTTGGTCTGTTGGTCTGTTGGTATACCTGGAAAATAAAGGATGGTTATGGGGGGGAAAAAAAAAAAAGAAGAAAAAACAGGCAGCAGGCACATGACTTGAACATTGCAAACTTTATAAAACCAGAACATTTTAAAACTTTTATAAAACATGAACATAAAAACCTGAATTAACTCAAGATTTTTTTTTTTCTTGCTACCTGTTTAATTTTTTTTTTTTTTGTTTTCCATGTCACTCTTTATTTTCCTAGCAGAAACCTCTCCTTTCCCATGGGACAATGTGTAAAGTGTAAATCACACAGAGATGGTGCGAAGTACATTATACGCGTTATTCCAAGTGAAAGGAGAGGTTTCTACCGTTTCACACTTCTGCTGTAGCACACCAGCACCGTCCCTATGTGTTAGGGTCTCTCAAAACCTAGTGTCCTGAGAGACCCTAGAGCCTGAGTGGAAAAAAAAACTACCTGTGTAGTGCTGTCCCTATGTCCCTAAGTGTACCTGAGTGTGGTACTTCCGGAAACACTCTCCAAGGCATAGGGCAGGGTGGTCAGGACAGTCAGGACAGAAATAACGGGTGTCACGCCTTATTCCACTCCTGCTACAGACACGACATTTTTTCGGGTGGCGGTTGGTTTGAGGTACCCGGCACAACGCTGGGAAGTGCCGCTCGTGTAGACGGCTAACTACACTGGTGGATGGGGCCACGGAACCTCCTGGGTACAGGAGGTTCTCGACGATCTCTTCCTGGAATTTTAGGAAAGATCCAGTTCTCCCAGCCTTACTGTAGAGAACGTAACTATTATATAGAGCCAATTGAATCAGAAAAACAGAGACTTTTTTATACCAGCGTCTGGTCTTTCGGGAAACCAAATAAGGGGCCAACATCTGGTCGTTGAAGTCCACCCCTCCCATGTGGAGGTTATAGTCGTGGACTGAGAGGGGCTTTTCAACGACACTGGTTGCCCGTTCAATTTGTACTATCGTGTCTGCGTGAATGGAGGAGAGCATGTAAACGTCACGCTTGTCTCTCCATTTCACCGCGAGCAGTTCATCGTTACACAGTGCAGCCCTCTGCCCCCTTGCAAGTCTGGTGGTAATGAGCCGTTGGGGGTAGCCCCGGCGACTAGGTCGCACGGTGCCACGGCAGCCAATCTGTTCTAGGAACAAATGCTTGAAGAGGGGCACACTTGTGTAAAAGTTGTCCACATAAAGATGGTACCCCTTGCCAAATAAGGGTGACACCAAGTCCCAGACTATCTTCCCACTGCTCCCCAGGTAGTCAGGGCAACCGACCGGCTCCAGGGTCTGATCTTTTCCCTCATAGATCCAAAATTTGTGCGTATAGCCTGTGGCCCTTTCACAGAGCTTATACAATTTGACCCCATACCGGGCGCGCTTGCTCGGGATGTACTGCTTGAAGCCAAGGCGCCCGGTAAAATGTACAAGGGACTCGTCTACGCAGATGTTTTGTGCAGGGGTATACAAATCTGCAAATTTGGTGTTAGTGGTCTATGAGGGGCCGAATTTTGTGGAGCCGGTCAAAAGCTGGGTGGCCTCTGGGACGGGAGGTGGTGTTGTCACTAAAGTGCATGAAACGCAGGATGGTCTCAAAGCGTGTCCTGGACATGGCAGCAGAGTACATGGGCATGTGATGAATTGGGTTCGTGGACCAATATGACCGCAATTCATGTTTTTTGGTTATGCCCATGCTGAGGAGAAGGCCCAGAAAAGTTCTAAATTCGGAAACTTGGACTGGTTTTCACCGGAAAGGCTGGGCATAAGAGCTTCCCGGGTTGGCGGTGATAAATTGAGTGGCATATCTGTTTGTTTCTGCCACAACTATGTCAAAGAGCTCCGCAGTAAAAAACAGCTCAAAAACCCCCAGCGCCGATCCGATCTGAGCTGGTTCCACCCGAACTCCTGACTGGGCGGTGAAAGGGGGAACTACTGGTGCGGCTGAAGTTGGGGGCTGCCAATCAGGATTTGCCAGCACCTCAGGGACTCTAAGGGCTCTACGGGCCTGTTGTCTTTGCGGTGGCTGCGACGGGGAAACTATTGCACGTGCCACCGTACCAGCTTCAACTGCCCTTCTGGTGCTCGCCACTTCACCATGTTCTACGGCAGTGCTGGTAGAAGGTCCAGGACGGGCTGCGCTGCTGGTGTATGCCTCACCACGTAATACGGCAGCGCCAGCCCCACTCTGCTGCCCTTGAAACTGATCCTGCGCAACCTGTGGTCTAGCGACACAGGGCCGGGTACGCCTGGTTCTATCAGGGACCTCCACCTCCTCGTCAGAACTTTGGGTCAGACTGCCACTGCTTTCTACAGGTTGGTATTCTGACCCGCTGGATTCGTCAGGTGAGGGTTCCCACTCCTCATCCGACTGGGTCAGAATCCTGTAGGCCTCTTCAGAGGAATACCCCTTGTTTGACATTTGGGCGTCTAAATTTAGGGGGTATTCCCTGAGACTACCCAAGAAAAAAAGCAAGCCTGTCTTACAATTGAGAGGGTAGCGAAGTACAGAAGCCGCTGCGATTGATAAAAAAGATCAAAACTGATTTTTTTATCGCCGCAGCGCTTGTGAAGGGATTGTGCAGTTATTACAAAAAAAAAATTTTTTTTGTCACTGCGGCGGGGTGGGCGTGGGTGAACGCAGGTGTGGGCAACCGATCAGGCCTGATCGGGCAAATACTGCGTTTGGGGTGGAGGGCGAACTAAGGTGACACTAGTACTATTGTATATCTGACCGTGATCAGTTCTGATCACTTACAGATACTATAAAAGTACAAACGCTGATTAGCGCTACGCTAATCAGCGAACGAGTGACTGCGGTGCGGTGGGCTTGGCGCTAACACTATCTACCTACCAAAGGGGACTAAACTAAGCTAAACCTAACAGTCAATCTTAGTGGAAAAAAAAAGTGACAGTTTACACTGATCACTTTTTCCCTTTCACTGGATGATTGACAGGTGCTGAAAGGGGTGATCAAGGGGTTAATTTGGGTGATGGGGGCTGATCAGGGGGCTAATGTGTGGTGCTTGTGTGTACTCACAGTAAGGTGTGTCTCTCCTGGGTCCAACCGACGAAAAGGACCCAGGAGAGAGCACAGAAGCCATTTAATCCATCATATTTGCAAATATGATGGGTTAAATGGCTCCTGATTCGTTTTTTTGAATGACATCAGCCCGCCAGCGATGCCGATTGGCTGGCAGGCTGATGACAAAGTTCTTCTGAATTTACTGCGATGCGCGATTTGCGCATGCGCGGGCACATATACGCGAAATCTCACGCATCGCGAGAGGACGCGTATATGCGTCCACTCAGAAGATCCCGGCCGCCCGCAGGACGCAATCCTGCGTACGGCGGTCCGGGACTGGTTAATGGGGGGGCAATTTAGCACAAGAAGATGTGAGTGATGAAAAATGGGGTTTGGGGGTGAAAGACTCCCTTTAAGCAAACAACTGAGCAAGGAATAAAGGGGCAGGATGCAGAAGCATATTTAGTTGTAGTGGCTTTATTAGGGATACTTTTTACTTCCCTAGAGCTAACTATCCATACAAGCAGGGTAGAGCAGACTGCCAGACTGTACAGTAAAGTGTAAAGTATTTGTAATAACTGATGGGTCACATGATCGTCTAACAGGTCCTTTGCCCTGCAAATAATACACCATTCAGGCAAAGATACATTGTTTTGTAAGTGATATCATGTGATTTTGGCAAAGTATTAGTGTCTCTTGGTGTTCAATTAGCTATATGTGTATGGATATGTATCTGTTTAATAGAATATACAGATCAGGTAGTGGGTGTATGTAGGTTTTAGCAGTTCAGAATATTTATGTGTGCCACTGTCATCATCATCTTCTACTATGTAACTGGGGGAAATTGCACACTGACCTGAGTATTCGGCAAGGAGCCTGGCTGTTCAATATTTTGCTTTACTGCTCTTATTCTATGTATACTAAAGGTAGTCTTAGGCCTTTTATTCAAATACAGGTAGTATTACATATTGTGGCACAAAGGGTAGCATTATGTCCACTGTTGGACATACAGCTAACTGTACTATACAGGGAACTATAACTGTGTTCTCTCCTGTCAGTATTGGTAGAATTATACATACGGGGGCCAGTATTGAAAGTATAGGAAGACTTATAGTAACAGAATCAACTACAGTAATTATCTTAGCCTTAAACTATTTTATTATTTTAAAATAGATTTTTATGTCACTGTATTTTTAAAGTTGATACTTTTTCTTTCGTTGCAGATGAATACTAGTGATGAGCGTGCATGCTCGGCTGAATATCTGTTTGGCTCGAGCATCGCTATACTTGGCACATGGAGGTACTTGGCCGAGTACTGCATGTGCTTGAGCTAAATGCTCGAGTCTCTGTCCGCATGTTTTGCGGGTTTTAAGCTCTACCTGAGGCTTGCATTACTAAGTGGCTGCTTTTATAAGTGGAGTTCTAGAAAAGGAGCAAGGAACAAAGAATCATTAGATCTTCCTTGTATATAGTTGGCTTGATTCTAGCTAGTCTTCCTACTACTGTAATGGGACCACAGTAAGTAACAATCTTATCACTGCTCTATATTGTATCTTTATTTTTTTTCTCTTTTCCTGCGTAATCCCCATTTAGTATGACTTCCATTATTGACAACGCCGTCCAGTGCACATCTTGTCTGATGTATGCAGTCCTGGAACAGCCGTTCGAGGGTGTATATGTTTGTTCAAAATGTGAGCAAATTACCCATTTGGAATCGCACATCGAGTCTCTAAACAGGCGAGTTGCAACACTGAAAGTAACTGACAATTTGGAAAAAAGTTTGCTGCTCACTGAGCAAGCACTCTATGGAGCAGATAAAGGGGAGAGTGACAGTGAGGGGGCTGAGGAGAGTGAGGTAGTTAGCTGGGTAACAGTAAGAAAGCAGGGTAGAGGGAAGAATGCCAGGGAGGCTAGCCCTGATCTGACAAAACCCCAACAAGTTTGCACGGTTGGCAGATGAGGGGGATGTCAGTTCAGGGATGGCACTGCTGCAGCCGGACACTTCCTCTGCCAGTCAGGGGAATGTCAGCTCCAGTAAGCAGCGGACCAGGAGAGCAGGGCAGGCCAGACAGGTGTTGGTAGTGGGAGACTCTATTATTAGGGGAACAGATAGGGCGATCTGTGACAAAGATCGTGATCGCCGAACATTGCGGATCGGGTTGACAGGTTATTAGGAGGGTCTGGAGAAAATCCAGCGGTCATGGTCCATATAGGAACTAATGACAAAGTTAGAGGAAGGTGGAGAGTCCTTAAAAATGATTTCAGGGATTTAGGTAAAAAGCTTAGGCAAGGACCTCAAAAGTAGTATTTTCTGAAATACTGCCTGTACCACGAGCCACACAAGAAAGGCAGCGGGAGATTAGGTAGGTTAACAAGTGGCTCAGGAACTGGTGTAGGAAGGAGGAGTTTGGGTTCCTGGAGAACTGGGCCGACTTCTCTGTCGGCTACAGGCTCTATCGTAGGGACGGGCTGCAACTCAATGGGGAAGGGGCAGCTGTGTTGGGGAGAAAGATGGCTAGGAGGTTGGAGGAGTATTTAAACTAGGGACTGGGGGGGAGGGTAATTACATTATAGAAGGGGAAGATAGTGCAGATAGAGACCAGGGGTTAGGTAGTGTGACTGGGGGAGGAATGGAAGGGGGGACTAGAACAGTTCAGAATGAAAGGTGTAGGGTAAAAAATGCACATAAACCTCTCAAATGTATGTATACAAATGCCAGAAGCCTGACTAACAAGACTGGTGAACTGGAATTAGTGATGTGTGAGGAGGACTATGACATAGTGGGAATAACTGAGACATGGCTGGATGATAGCTATGACTGGGCAGTTAATATAAAAGGTTACAATTTGTTTAGAAAGGATCGTCAAAACCGGAGAGGTGGAGGGGTCTGCCTCTATGTGAAGTCCTGTCTAAAGCCCACAATTCGAGAATACATCTGTGAGGGAAATGAACATGTGGAGTCACTGTGGGTAGAAATACATGGAGCAAAAAACAATAATAAATTACTAATAGGAGTTTATTATAAACCACCTAATATACCAGAGTCCACAGAAAATCTATTACTAAACGAGATAGACGAGGCGGAAAATCATAATGAAGTCATTGTTATGGGGGACTTCAACAACCCAGATATAGACTGGGTAACTGAAAGCTGTACATCCCATAAAGGAAACAGGTTCTTGGCAATAGCCAAAGACAATTTCCTTTCCCAACTGGTTCAGGACCCCACTAGAGGGACGGCCATACTGGACTTAGTATTAACCAATAGACCTGACAGAACAACAGATGTGCAGGTTGGGGGACCCCGAGGAAATAGTGACCATAAAGTAATAACCTTCCAATTATCCTTCAAACGAGAGTTTCTAAAGGGAGGAACAAAAATACCAAAATTCAAAAAAGCACAATTTAGCCAACTAAGCGAGGCCATAGGCCTAACTAACTGGGAAAAAGTCATCAAAAATAAAAATACAACCACAAAATGTGAGATTTTTAAAAGCATTGTAACATCTAATTGTGACAGGTACATACCTTATAAGAATAAAAAGCTAAGAAACAATAAAAAACCAATGAGGATAAATAGAACCGTAAAGAAAGCAATAAATTAAATATTTGTCCCCCACTATATTCACTGAGGAAAATAAACTGCAGAATGCAGAATGTAAAAGTAAATTCCCCATTAAAAGTGCCCTGTCTGACCCAAGAAGAAGTACAACAGCCACTTAAAAAGATTAAAATAGACAAATCGCCAGGACCGGATGGCATACACCCCCGTATGCTAAGCGAATTAAGTGATGTCATAGCCAGACGTTTATTTCTGATATTTACGGACTCTATACTGACAGGGAATGTTCCACAGGACTGGCGCATAGCAAATGTGGTGCCAATATTCAAAAAGGGTCCAAAAACAGAGCCTGGAAATTTTAGGCCGGTAAGTTTAACATCTATTGTTGGTAATCTGTTTGAAGAGATGCTATCTTGGAGTATCTCAATGAAAATAAGCAAATAACGCCATATCTGCATGGCTTCATGAGGTCATGCCAAACAAATGTAATCAGTTTCTATGAGGAGGTAAGTTCTAGACTTGATAGCGGCGAATCAATGGATGTCGTATATCTCGACTTTTCCAAAGCATTTAACACTGTACCTCATAAAAGGTTAGTATATAAAATGAGGATGCTCGGACTGTGAGAAAATGTCTGTAAGTGGGTAAGTAATAGTGTTGAGCGCGAATATTCGAAAAGCGAATTTTTTTAGCGAATATCGGCACTTCGCTAATTCGCGAATATTTCGAATATAGCGCTATAAATTCGCTATTTCGAATATTCGTTCTTTTTTTTTTTTTTTTTAGTTATATTTTTTTCTTTCCTACTTCCCAAAAGTAGTTCTTACCTGTCCTGAGGATTCCTGGCTTCCTGGCTGCTCTAGTCAGTGCCCGTTGCCGCTTCTGCCGACTTCCGTGCTCATGTGGAGCGTCCCCATCCATGGGAGAATCTCCATATACTAAAATGTACTGTCGGATTTGAGGAATTACGTTGAAATCGCAATGCGATTAATTCAAGTTATATTAATCGCATTGCGATTACAACTTAGCACTGCTATCTTACATAGGCTAGAATTAACGAATATGGAATATAGCTATGCACTAGCAGTGCTAAGTTGAAATCGCAATGCTGAATACTTTAAGTTAAATTAATCGCATTGCGATTTCAACTTAGCACTGCTGCTATATTCCATATTCGTTAACTTCGTTAATTCTAGCAAGCTGACCCATTATAAACCCAGCTCTAAGTTGAAATCGCAATGCGATTAATATAACTTGAATTAATCGCATTGCGATTTCAACGTAATTCCTCAAATCCGACAGTACATTTTAGTATATGGAGACGTTCCCATGGTGATGGGGACGCTCCATGAGCACAGAAGTTATGGTTGGCTTGGTAGAATTAGCGAATAGCGAATATGACGAATGTATTCGTCATATTCCTCAAAACGAAGATAACGAAGTATTCTACATCTTCGTTTTAGCTACCTATTCGTCAACTTCGCTAATTCTAGCAATCAAATAGGAAGGTTGACTTACCAGACAGCTGTGTTAAATTCGGTATGCGATTTTTTTTTTTTAATAAATAGAATACTTATAATAATTTTATCAAGTAATATAATTATTGTATTAAAAAAATAATATATGCAATTTAACACAGCTGTCTCTATAGTCAGTCAACCTTCCTATTTGATTGCTAGAATTAGCGGTTGACGAATAGGTAGCTAAAACGAAGATGTAGAATACTTCGTTATCTTCGTTTTGAGGAATATGACGAATACATTCGTCATATTCGTCATCCTCGCTAATTCTAGATATGAAACCAATAGGAAAGTAGCCTTAAGTACAAATCGCAATATGCGATTATGTAAATCGCATGTTAATCGCGATAACTAGAAAAAATGACGAATATTCGATTTCGACGAATATGAAACGAATATTCATTCGAATATTCGCGAATTTCGTCGAAATCGAATATGGCACCTGCCGCTCATCACTAGTAAGTAACTGGCTGAATGACAGAAAACAGAGGGTGGTTATTAACGGTACACAACCAGATTGGGTCACTGTCACTAGTGGGGTACCTCAGGGGTCAGTATTGGGCCCTATTCTCTTCAATATATTTATTAATGATCTTGTAGAAGGCTTGCACAGTAAAATATCAATTTTTGCAGATGACACTAAACTGTGTAAAGTAATTAACACTGAAGAGAACAGTGTTTTGCTACAGAGGGATCTGGATAGATTGGAGGCTTGGGCAGAGAAGTGGCGGTGAGATTTAACACTGACAAATGTAAAGTTATGCACATGGGAAGTAATAATGCAAATCACCCATACATACTAAATGGTAAAACACTCGGTAACACTGACAGGGAAAAGGATCTAGGAATTTTAATAAACAGCAAACTAACCTGTAAAAACCAGTGTCAGGCAGCTACTGCCAAGGCCAATAAAATAATGGGTTGCATCAAAAGGGGCATAGATGCTTGTAATGAGAACATAGTCCTACCACTTTACAAATCACTAGTCAGACCACATATGGAGTACTGTGTACAGTTCTGGGCTCCTGTGAACAAGGCAGACATAGCAGAGCTGGAGAGGGTTCAGAGGAGGGCAACTAAAGTAATAACTGGAATGGGGCAACTACAGTACCCTGAAAGGTTATCAAAATTAGGGTTATTCACTTTAGAAAAAAGACGACTGAGGGGAGATCTAATAACTATGTATAAATATATCAGGGGTCAGTACAGAGATCTCTCCCATCATCTATTTATCCCCATGACTGTGACTGTGACAAGGGGACATCCTCTGCGTCTGGAGGAAAGAAGGTTTGTACACAAACATAGAAAAGGATTCTTCACTGTAAGAGCAGTGAGACTATGGAACTCTCTGCCTGAGGAGGTGGTGATGGTGAGTACAATAATGGAATTCAAGAGGGGACTGGATGTATTTCTGGAGTGTAATAATATTACAGGCTACAGCTACTAGAGAGGGGTCGTTGATCCAGGGAGTTATTCTGATTGCCTGATTGGAGTCGGGAAGGAATTTTTCCCATTAATTCAGGAAAATTGGCTTCTACCTCACAATTTTTTTTTGCCTTCCTCTGGATCAACTTGTAGGAAACAGGCCGAACTGGATGGACAAATGTCTTTTTTCGGTCTTATATACTGTGTTACTGTGTAATAAAGGTGCAGGTAAGTACTGCCCTCACTGTAATGCCAGTAGCCATGTTGGCTGCTGGCATTACAGCGATTGGCTGGCCAGAACGCGTCATCAGGTGCTATATAGCACCCGATGACGCATGTTCGGCTCAGACATAGACAGGGAGAGCCGTGCGTAGGAAGGGAAAGACAGAGTATGGAGCGATTTTCATAGTTTTTATTCAGAGAAAGCTTTCTTTAATAATCTGGGCTACATCTAGTGTCAATAATCTGTGGTGTTCTGTAACCAACACTGTAGATCATCTGCAAACAGTTTCTGTATTACAAAGTCCAATAATCTGGGCCAAATCTAGTGTCCATAATCTGTGGTGTTCTGTAAATGATTCTGTAGAACATCTGCAAACAGTTTCTGAATTACAAATTCCAATAATCTGGACCACATCTAGTGTCCATAATTTGTGGTTTTCTTTAACCAATACTATATAACATCTGCTAAAAATTTCTGTGTTACAAATTCCAATAATCTGGGCCACAGCTAGTGTCCATAATCTGTGGTGTTCTGTAACCAATACTGTAGAACATCTGCAAACAGTTTCTGTATTTAAAATTCCAATGATCTGGGCCATATCTAGTGTCCGTAATCTGTGATGTTCTTTAACCAATACTGTATAACATCTACAAACAGTTTCTGTTTTACAAATTCCAATAATCTGGGCCACATCTAGTGTCCCTAATCTGTAGTGTTCTGTAACCAATACTGTAGAACATCTGCAAACAGTTTCTGTATTTAAAATTCCAATAATCTGGGCCAAATCTAGTGTCCATAATCTGTGGTGTTCTGTAAATGATTCTGTAGAACATCTGCAAACAGTTTCTGAATTACAAATTCCAATAATCTGGGCCACATCTAGTGTCCATAATTTGTGGTGTTCTGTAACCAATACTGTAGAACATCTGCAAACAGTTTCTGTATTTAAAATTCCAATAATCTGGGCCATATCTAGTGTCCATTATCTGTGGTGTTCTTTAACCAATTCTGTAGAACATCTGCAAACAGTTTCTGAATTACAAATAACAATAATCTGGGCCACATCTAGTGTCCATAATCTGTGGTGTTCTTTAACCAATAGAGTAGAACATCTGCAAACAGTTTCTGAATTACAAATAACAATAATCTGGACCACATCTAGTGTCCATAATCTGTAGTGTTCTTTAGCCAATACTGTATAAGATCTGCAAACAGTTTCTGTATTACAAATTCCAATAATCTTGGCCTAATATAGTGTCCATATTCTATGGGTTTCTGTGACATATACTGTCCTGCATCCGAAAACTGTGTCTTTAGCGGACAGTAAAACAATCTGAGCCACACCTAGTGACAAAACCATTAATATGAAGAAGGCGTGCAATAAGGGACGGGGAAGTAGGCGTGATGCTGATGGTGCATGCAGAGGCCGTGGCCCTGAGTGCAATGAAACTGTGCCTGCTGCCAATGCACTAGAAAAAAAATAAATCCACCGTACCCTGCTTCATGTCCAACTTAGCTGGGCGGCGCAGAACAACACTGTCCAAGTCGGACCAGTGCAACCAGTTGGTCGGTAGTGGTGAGCGTGAATATTCAAATAGCGAATATTAATTGCAAATATCACAACTTCGATAATTCACGAATATTACGAATATAATGCTATATGTTCGTTATCTCGAATATTCGTCATTTTTTCCCACCTGAACACATAATTCCTCCCTGCTTCTTGCTTGTGGGCCAATGAGTTATTGGCCCACAAGCAAGTTCAGCAGGGAGGAATCATGAATTCAGATGGAGAAAAAAAGTGAATATTCTAAAAAATGAATATGTAGCACTATATCGAATATATTCGTTTTTTAGAATATTCTTTTTTCTTTTTCAATCTCTACGCTTGCTTCACTTCTACATACTTCTCCCCTACAAGCAGTGAGATTGTGAAAACTCAGATCCGATGGTATATTCTAACCCCCAGGCGTTCCCATGGTGACGGAGGCGCTTGTCGGAGAGGAGTATGCGAATATTATTCAATTGCAGCTCATCACTATATGAAGTTCACAAGCTCCACAATAAAGTGTCAGAGGTGCCCAGAAGGGCATCATTCAAAAGGTACCCAGGAACGCCCTCCCTACAGAGCCCAAATACACCTCTCTCTCCTCTCATACACTACGCCCCCAGCCTTGCTGTTGCTGTCACACCCCCCCCCCCACCATCCCATCCCCTCCCGGCTATGTCGCTAGTATCCGATAACCCCGCCTACCTTTTCCCTTCAGCTTCACCAACAGGCACAGGACTGAACAGTGCCGGCGCCTGCGCTCTTCCAGCATCAACTGTTTCTCTGGGCATGCTCCGTGCCCAGTGACGTTTTTAGTTCATGCCCAGTGAAACAGTTGAGGCCGATGCCCTTAATTAAACTGGAAGAGCGCAGGCGCCGGCACTGTTCAGTCCTGTGCCTGTTGGTGAAGCTGAAGGGAAAAGGTAGGCAGGGTTATCGGCTACTCGATGTGGATTGCTTCACCTATATATACCCACCACTTGTATATGTTCTTTGCTTCGAAAAGGCTCTAGCACTGAGCCAAAACGTTGCACCGTACGGGTGAATAAAGGAGTTTTCACTCTTTATCGGAGTGCTGTTCATTTTCTAGACTATATATATATATATATATATATATATATATATATATATCTTCAACTATATGTGACTTGAACTAAAACAGTTCATTGGAGATGACACAGTAGTATGACAGTATCAATTTATCTCCCCATACTGAACAAAGGTAGCTTGAAACTGCAGGTACAAGAACCCAATTCAGTATGTGTCCTACACACAAAATATAGTTGATATAATAAGCCAGCTGCACTCCGATGTAATCAAAACATGATCGTGGTTTATTCACCCAGTGTCAAATAGCAGCGACATTTCAACCACTTGTTTCGGTCTTTCTCAAGCTATACAGACATGTGTTACAACAGTGGTATATAAAGGTGGGGCAATTAATTACAATAAATCATCCAATTATCATAAAAAAGTCACAATTCTTAAAAAAATGCATCAATAATCAATATAATCTAACATCTATGTGCAATAATATGCGCAAAAATAAAGTGTGAGTGCCTAGTGTAAAGTACAGTGTGCATAATACAGTGTATCTACCAATATAATTGATAATTAAGTATTTCCATGTGTTACCAATATGATGTGCTAATTAAAAACTTAAACTAAACTAAAGGAAGCAACAATACTATTAAAAATCTATAGTTTATTATGTAATGTTAATAACAAAAATGCCCCACAAGACTAACTCCATATATATCAGACGCCTAAAGACACCACAAGAGGTCAGTAGGGACCGGGACTAACCCTGGCCAGTGACTCAGAAGTCCCTAATCCGCCCCTACTTGGCCTAAAAACCCCTACTCAAAAAATCACAGGGTCCAAAAAGCCCCGCAAGGGGTGGCCGTGTGCCGGAACCTCACCCTGGTCAGCTGACCCTAGTCTAGATAGGGGTCGAGGTCCGGTCCCATACAAAATACATATGCCAGGTGTACATAGATCCCCACCATATATATGGTACAAAAAAGGGGGGGCAATGAAGACAGGCAAACACATAGAAGTTTTGGTGCAGCAAAAGCGTTCCAACGAGTTTCTTCAAATAAGGGCACCTACAATCAGGCAAGGCCCATGAGTCATCAAGGAACGCTGGGCCAGTATACATATAATGTGCAGAGATGCCAGAATCAAGTTATACTTAGACCGTGAGTTCACGTCAAATCCGAGCTACGGCGTATGGCTGCGGCTTTAAGAGGAAACCAGGACCTGTAACAGTAGAGTAAAGTATCCCTTGAGCACACTAGGTCCTGGGCCGATAAATCAAATTGCCACCATACAGATAGTAAAAAAAAAAAGACAAGGGTGCTCCATGTCCACCAGTGTTAAAGTAAAACATGTATACACTTACATATAAAGCAGGTCGGCCAAAGTATATGACCTCAGACCGCACATCGGTATGGCGTCTCGTCCCTGTGCACGTCTCCCTAACCATGAGGGAGATCACCCTCTATTTAAAGGTACTAGAAGGAGAATATTACCGGGTCAAATTTCGCGCCCAGCCACAACGTCACAGGTCGCGTCACCTAGGAGATAGTGCGCAGGCGCAGTTCACCTCCGAACATGCTGGGAGCCGGAGAGTACAGCCGATGTAACGGCGCATGCGTACAGGTCACGGCTCCATGTGGACGTCATAGAGGGCGTCCACTCAGAGCAGTGTGGGCGGAAGTGCTGAGGTCTGACTCCTGCAACACACTAGCGGTGTCCAGTGTGATAGGTAAGAAACCCACATAGAGTGACACATGGGCGGACACAGGGGCGTCTCATCCAAAAATAGGAGTCCCATCTGGACATCCCATTCACCATGTGAATCACATCCATATTAATAAATGGGCTATGTGGCAGAGGAGCGGACATATTAAGTATACCGCTGCTACTCTGCAGCCCACATAAAGACAAATAAAGGGCAGTCAAGCAGCCCTATAGGACATTTAGGGCGGAATCTCCAAGTGCAACAGAAAGGACCTGAGATCACTTGTCGGTCACAATACCTGGGACAGGAAGCCTTCCCAGGCAGTACACCTATATCAAAGTCAAGAACAAAAAACCGCATCAATCAGTGATTAAAGGAATGAACTAAAATTCAAATGTTCATTCAAACCGTGGGGGCTGGTGGTATTCAACCTGAAGATCCACCGTGTCTCCTGCTGAAGGATCTTCTTATCCCAATCTCCCCCACGGTTTAGTTTGAGAACGCGCTCAATCCCCATAAAGGAGACTGCAGATGTCCTACCCGCATGGCAGGAGTGTACATGGCGAGCTATGGGGGTATCCTTATTATTCCTTATGACCCCCACATGCTCGCCCATCCTCTTGCGAAATTCCCTGCAGGTCTTACCCACGTAACGTATGCCGCACTCGCAGACGCATAAATATACGATCCCCGAAGTGCGACAGTTGATAAAATCACGTAGGTGATAGACCTTGTTCCTTATGCCAGCAAAGGATTTCCCTTGGTGTACAAATTTACAAAAGCTACAGCGGCCACATCTAAAACATCCCACCACTGGACTCTGTAGCCAGGTAAGTGGTCTCGTCATAACCGGTGCAAAATGACTGTGGACCAATTGGTCCCTTAAGTTGGTCCCCCTTCTGAATGTAATAGAGGCTTTTGGACTGAGCACATCCCCTAGGTCAGGGTCCAGCAACAGGGTCCCCCAATGGTGATCAAGAATTGCCCGAACCCCCGATGCCGCTACATCATATGTTCCAATGACTCTAATTTGTTGTGCGGGTTCCTCTGCCTGTTTGTTGGGATGCAAAAGGGTTGTTCTCTCTTGCTGAAGGGCCCTTTTATAGGCTAGTCGCAATACCCGATCAGGGTAGCCCCGAGCTCTAAACCGGGACCTCAGATCGTCCGCCTCCCGTTTAAAGTCCTTCAGGTCGGAGCAGTTGCGCCTCACCCGTAAGTACTGCCCCGTTGGAATGCCCCTCCTGAGTGGGAGAGGATGGCAACTCTCCCAGCCCAGAAGGGAATTGGTGGCTGTGGGTTTTCGATAAATAGTAGTTTTTAGAGACCCACCTGGTTCCTTAGAAATCAGGATATCCAGGAAGGGTAGGCTGTCACTCTCGATCACAGATGTAAACTTCAAATTGATACTATTAGTGTTCAGCTCAGACACAAATCTTCTGAAGTCACCCTCTGGACCGCTCCACAGAACGAATATATCGTCTATATAGCGGCACCAGAGGGCGATGGACTCCACATACCAATGTGGCCCCTCTCCGAACACAACGGTCTCTTCCCACCAGCCCAGGAGCAAATTTGCATATGAGGGTGCGCAAGAACTGCCCATGGCAGTGCCCCTGAGCTGGTGGTAGACTCGACCGTCGAACAAAAAGAAGTTGCTGGTCAAGATGAACTCCAGAAGTTGTAACACAAAGATATTATGAGACATACACTGCCGTCCCCTTGCTCTCAGGAAATGTGCAGTTGCCTCCAGGCCATGTTTGTGTGGTATTGAGGAGTATAACGCCTCCACATCTATTGATGCCAGGAAACAATCGGGTTCACCACCATCCCCTCCAGTTTGGACAGTAGGTCACTTGTATCCCTAACGTAGGAGGGTAAGGACTCAACGAAGGGTCGGAGCACCCGGTCTACATAAACACCTCCTCTCTGCGCCAGGCTACCCACCCCTGAGACAATCGGGCGGCCCTTCACTGGCCAAGTGTCCTTATGGACTTTTGGCAAACAGTAAAAGGTAGCCATAACTGGATGGGTTGGTAGTAGGTACTCAAATTCCTCCTTTGAGATCAAGGAGTCTCCTTTTGCCTTTTTCAGTACTTGTTCCAAAATGCCCCTAAAGCGTTGAGTCGGATCACCGGATAAGACCTCGTATCCTGATTTGTCCCTGAGAATGGACAGGCACATCTCCTTATAGTCACAGATATTCATCACCACTACATTACCCCCTTTGTCAGAGGGTTTGATAATGATCGTCCTGTCCATTCTCAGGGACTCAATGGCCTCCCTCTTGGCCTTACTGCAGTTGAACCTCCTCCACTGTGTATCCCTAGTCATTGTTTCTGACAGACTTGACAGTTCCCCCAAAATATATTTGAGGAAGACGTCCACACATGAGACCTCTCCAGGTGGAGGCATGCGAGAGCTCTTTGGTCTGAGGTCCGTAAAGGGACCCTCCCCTGAGAGATTCGCCGGGGGGTCCCCCAGACCAAAGAGTAATCTGACATCTGCCAGGGATTCCACGGGAATGCCCAATTCGCGGCTCTCCTTCTTTTCTTTAAGTTTGAAATATTTGTGCCACTTTAATTTTCGGGCAAACAAGTGGAGATCCTTTGTCCACCTAAACAAATCAAAGTTGGTAGAAGGTACATAAGAGAGTCCGCGTCTGAGCATACTCATTTTGGCAGAAGATAATGGTCGAGAGGAAAGATTTATGATCAGTAGGTCCTCACTCCTGTCTATTGTGTTTGTTGGGGTAATGTGTTCCGGCTCCATAGGGGGTACTGAGCTCCCTGATCTAAAAAAGATGGTGGATTCTGGTTAGCTATGGGGTAGGAGGGAATATTGGTGCAGTTGTGGGAAAAGGAGGGACCCCCCCGTCTCCCAGACCTGTAGCCCCCTCTACTGCGGCCCCTTGGTTTACTAGGTTTTTCTTTGTCACTCTCTGTGCCCTCTGTATCTGTAGAGGAGACCTCAGATCTAAGGTTGGTCTCAGGATTTCTCAGGAACTGGTATGCCCTATTATCCCTGAAATCCTGAAAGTCCCTTAAGAATTGCTTATGTTTGCGGTCCTTTAGGTGATACTGGTACCGCTCAATAGTACTTTGTAGTTGAGACTCCCTCTGGGCAAACTCCGGTTCTTGGTTAAATTTTTTTGTAACCTCAATCTGTTCTATTAGACTTTTTTCTGCCCTGTCTCAGGGGTGGGTAGCCTGGCGCAGAGAGGAGGTGTTTATGTAGACCGGGTGCTCCGACCCTTCGTTGAGTCCTTACCCTCCTACGTTAGGGATACAAGCGACCTTCTGTCCAAACTGGAGGGGATGGTGGTGGAACCCGATTGGTTCCTGGCATCAATAGATGTGGAGGCGCTATACTCCTCAATACCGCATAAGTATGGCTTGGAGGCAACTGCACATTTCCTGAGAGCAAGGGGACGGCAGTGTATGTCTCATAATATCTTTGTGTTACAACTTCTGGAGTTCATCTTGACCAGCAACTTCTTTTTGTTCGACGGTCGAGTCTACCACCAGCTCAGGGGCACTGCCATGGGCAGTTCTTGTGCACCCTCATATGCAAATTTGCTCCTGGGCTGGTGGGAAGAGACCGTTGTGTTCGGAGAGGGGCCACATTGGTATGTGGAGTCCATCGCCCTCTGGTGCCGCTATATAGACGATATATTCGTTCTGTGGAGCGGTCCAGAGGGTGACTTCAGAAGATTTGTGTCTGAGCTGAACACTAATAGTATCAATTTGAAGTTTACATCTGTGATCGAGAGTGACAGCCTACCCTTCCTGGATATCCTGATTTCTAAGGAACCAGGTGGGTCTCTAAAAACTACTATTTATCGAAAACCCACAGCCACCAATTCCCTTCTGGGCTGGGAGAGTTGCCATCCTCTCCCACTCAGGAGGGGCATTCCAACGGGGCAGTACTTACGGGTGAGGCGCAACTGCTCCGACCTGAAGGACTTTAAACGGGAGGCGGACGATCTGAGGTCCCGGTTTAGAGCTCGGGGCTACCCTGATCGGGTATTGCGACTAGCCTATAAAAGGGCCCTTCAGCAAGAGAGAACAACCCTTTTGCATCCCAACAAACAGGCAGAGGAACCCGCACAACAAATTAGAGTCATTGGAACATATGATGTAGCGGCATCGGGGGTTCGGGCAATTCTTGATCGCCATTGGAGGACCCTGTTGCTGGACCCTGACCTAGGGGATGTGCTCAGTCCAAAAGCCTCTATTACATTCAGAAGGGGGACCAACTTAAGGGACCAATTGGTCCACAGTCATTTTGCACCGGTTATGACGAGACCACTTACCTGGCTACAGAGTCCAGTGGTGGGATGTTTTAGATGTGGCCGCTGTAGCTTTTGTAAATTTGTACACCAAGGGAAATCCTTTGCTGGCATAAGGAACAAGGTCTATCACCTACGTGATTTTATCAACTGTCGCACTTCGGGGATCGTATATTTATGCGTCTGCGAGTGCGGCATACGTTACGTGGGTAAGACCTGCAGGGAATTTCGCAAGAGGATGGGCGAGCATGTGGGGGTCATACGGAATAATAAGGATACCCCCATAGCTCGCCATGTACACTCCTGCCATGCGGGTAGGACATCTGCAGTCTCCTTTATGGGGATTGAGCGCGTTCTCAAACTAAACCGTGGGGGAGATTGGGATAAGAAGATCCTTCAGCAGGAGACACGGTGGATCTTCAGGTTGAATACCACCAGCCCCCACGGTTTGAATGAACATTTGAATTTTAGTTCATTCCTTTAATCACTGATTGATGCGGTTTTTGTTCTTGACTTTGATATAGGTGTACTGCCTGGGAAGGCTTCCTGTCCCAGGTATTGTGACCGACAAGTGATCTCAGGTCCTTTCTGTTGCACTTGGAGATTCCGCCCTAAATGTCCTATAGGGCTGCTTGACTGCCCTTTATTTGTCTTTATGTGGGCTGCAGAGTAGCAGCGGTATACTTAATATGTCCGCTCCTCTGCCACATAGCCCATTTATTAATATGGATGTGATTCACATGGTGAATGGGATGTCCAGATGGGACTCCTATTTTTGGATGAGACGCCCCTGTGTCCGCCCATGTGTCACTCTATGTGGGTTTCTTACCTATCACACTGGACGCCGCTAGTGTGTTGCTGGAGTCAGACCTCAGCACTTCCGCCCACACTGCTCTGAGTGGACGCCCTCTATGACGTCCACATGGAGCCGTGACCTGTACGCATGCGCCGTTACATCGGCTGTACTCTCCGGCTCCCAGCATGTTCGGAGGTGAACTGCGCCTGCGCACTATCTCCTAGGTGACGCGACCTGTGACGTTGTGGCTGGGCGCGAAATTTGACCCGGTAATATTCTCCTTCTAGTACCTTTAAATAGAGGGTGATCTCCCTCATGGTTAGGGAGACGTGCACAGGGACGAGACGCCATACCGATGTGCGGTCTGAGGTCATATACTTTGGCCGACCTGCTTTATATGTAAGTGTATGCATGTTTTACTTTAACACTGGTGGACATGGAGCACCCTTGTCTTTTTGTTTTTCTATCTGTATGGTGGCAATTTGATTTATCGGCCCAGGACCTAGTGTGCTCAAGGGATACTTTACTCTATTGTTACATGTCCTGGTTTCCTCTTAAAGCCGCAGCCATACGCCGTAGCTCGGATTTGACGTAAACTCACGGTCTAAGTATAACTTGATTCTGGCATCTGTGCACATTATATGTATACTGGCCCAGCGTTCCCTGATGACTCATGGGCCTTGCCTGATTGTAGGTGCGCTTATTTGAAGAAACGCGTTGGAACGCTTTTGCTGCACCAAAACTTCTATGTGTTTGCCTGTCTTCATTGCCCCCCCTTTTTTGTACCATATATATGGTGGGGATCTATGTACACCTGGCATATGTATTTTGTATGGGACCGGACCTCGACCCCTATCTAGACTAGGGTCAGCTGACCAGGGTGAGGTTCCGGCACACGGCCACCCCTTGCGGGGCTTTTTGGACCCTGTGATTTTTTGACTAGGGGTTTTTAGGCCAAGTAGGGGCGGATTAGGGACTTCTGAGTCACTGGCCAGGGTTAGTCCCGGTCCCTACTGACCTCTTGTGGTGTCTTTATGCGTCTGATATATATGGAGTTAGTCTTGTGGGGCATTTTTGTTATTAACATTACATAATAAACTATAGATTTTTAATAGTATTGTTGCTTCCTTTAGTTTAGTTTATTTTTCATTGATTGAGCAACAGTCAGTACCCGTACTACTCTTGGGTCCACTGACCTTTTAGTTGTTAATTAAAAACTTACAAACCAGTGTTACATTCATACTCCGTGATAATGGAGCACTAGGGTCCCGAGCGCATCCACATTCCACTCATGCGCATGTGCGAGATCGAATTGATCTCGCGATATTTCGAGTACAAAAAAGCCCTATAGGAACCTCATCAAAGATGGCCAATGCTGGAAGCTAATACATATGCGCATGTCTAGGCATTAATTGCCTCCCAGATAGTGTTGAGCGAACAGTTCGAGCATCGTTCGGGTTCGTACCGAATTTTGGGGTGTCCGGGACCCGGACCCGAACCCGGACATTTTCAAAAGAGTTCGGGTTCGGGTTCGTCGTTCGGCATGTATTTTGGCGCATTTTGAAAGGCTGCAAAGCAGCCAATCAACATGCATCATACTACTTGCCCTAAGATGCCATCGCAGCCATGCCTACTATTGGCAAGGCTGTGATTGGCCAAGTGCAGCATGTGACTCAGCCTCTTTATAAGCTTGTGCGCACGTCGGGACGTGCTCACTCCCGATGTGAATAGAACAGGGATAGACGCAGCTGATGCTAGGGCGAGAATAGGCAGGGATAATTGAATAACTGGAAGCAAATTTCTCTCCTCCACCTGTGATTCATCTGAACAACTGCAGCTGAGCTGCTTTTTGATAGGGATTGGCTATTTTTAGAGTGGCCAGAGTGATTTTTCCATCCACATGTACCTGGGCTGACCGCCGGCCGCCATTTTGCGACTTGTAGTGCTGCAGCAGAAGCTGCCACAGTGTGCATTCCAAAGCTCCAAACAAGTCAGAAATCTACACCTGGGATTCAGACCAATAGCGATTTAGCAGCACAGTCCAAGGCTATTTTTTTAAAGGTTGTGCAGACCATTTTGTGGCACATGTTACTGGGCTG